>CM059021.1:3745937-4405672 GCA_030272315.1 Paspalum vaginatum | reverse complement strand
CGCAGCCCACGGGCCCCACGAGCCCAACGGACCGACCCAACGGCTCCCCCCACGTCTCCACCCGCCTACCTGTCGCCGCCGCATTGGCCCCCCCACGCCGTAGCCGTTGCGGCGTCGCGACCTCACTATATAGCCGTTTCTTCCCTCTCCCTTCGCTCCCCCGCTCCACTCTCTCTCTCTCCTCCTCACCGTCCACCGCCGCCGTGAAATCTGCACGCCTGCTTCCTTGCGAGCTGTGACTGTGTGAGCGCCATGGCCGTCGAGGCTTGTGTCTCGCGATGGCAGCGAGGCGGTGGCGCCGGCGCCGGCGAAGGAGGTGAGCGCGAAGGGGGAGGTTGCGGTGACCAAGAACGCGTCGTTCAGGGAGGAGAGCAACTTCCTGGACGACCTCAAGGAGAGCGAGCGGAAGGCGCTCGCCGAGCTCCGCGACAAGGTCGAGGAGGCCATCCTGGAGGGCAAGCTGTTCGATGACGGCAAGCCGGCGGAGGTGAAGGAGAAGGAGGCGGCGAAGAAGAAGGCTGCGGAGAAGGAAGCCGAGGGGGAAGCGAAGAAAGAGCCTGAAGCCGAGGAGAAGAAGAAGGTGGAGGAGGACGGCGAGAAGGAGGCCGACGCCGCCGGTGAGAAGGAGGATGAAGCGGGGAAGGAGGAGGAGGCCCGGGAGGGGAGCGAAGAAGGCAGCAAAGAGGAAGCCAAGAAAGAGGAGGCCGGCGAGGGCGAGAAGGCGGCGTCGGCGGCGACGGAGGAGGAGAAACCGGCGGCCGTCGTCGTCGACAAGGACGTCGCCCTGTGGGGCGTGCCCCTGCTCCCGAGCAAGGGCGACGAGGCCACCGACGTGGTGCTGCTCAAGTTCCTCCGCGCGCGCGACTTCAAGGCCGGCGCCGCGTTCGAGATGCTGCGCCGCACGCTCCGCTGGCGCAGGGACTGGCCCGGCTTCGGCGCCGACTCCGCGGACGCCGACGCCGATCTCCCCGAGGCGCTGGCGGGCGCGTGCTACCTCGACGGCGCGGACCGCGAGGGCCACCCGGTGTGCTACAACGCGCTGGGCGTGTTCGCAGGACGACGCCGTGTACAAGAAGGCGCTGGGCACCGAGGAGGGCAAGGCGCGGTTCCTCCGGTGGCGGGTGCGCGCCATGGAGCGCCACGTCGCCGAGCTGGACCTCAGGCCCGGCGGCGCCGCGTCGCTGCTGCAGGTCATCGACCTCAAGAACTCGCCCGGACCCGCCAAGAAGGACCTCCGCGTCGCCGTGAAGCAGGTGCTCGACCTGCTCCAGGACAACTACCCCGAGCTCGTCGCGAGAAACGTGAGTACTACTGCTGATGATCATCAAGTGGATTTTTTTTTCTCTCTCTCGCAGAATTCTCAGCCTGTGGGTGTGATTTTAACATAAGGCTTTTGCCTGCAGATCCTGATCAATGTGCCGTTCTGGTACTACGCGTTCAGCACCCTGTTCTACCCTTTCCTGACGCAGAGGACCAAGAGCAAGTTCGTCATCGCCCGCCCATCCAAGGTCACCGAGACGCTCCTCAAGTAAGCAGCAAAACACTTCCCCGTCGATTGATTTGTCTTTGGACAAAATTCGCTCAAACATCATGCACGCGCTTTCTTTAAGGTACATCCCGATCGAGGCCTATCCCGGTGAAGTACGGCGGTCTGAAGCGCGACGGCGACGACACCGAGTTCTCGGCGGACGACGGCGAGATCACGGAGCTCACTGTCAAGGGAAGCTCCACCGAGAGCATCGAGATCGAAGCCACTGAGGTAACCAACCATACGCGCCACCGACACACACCAGTAACAGGTCTCTCTCCACACGATTCAGAGTGGTCTGACGCGCAGGTGTTTGGTTTTAACTTTTAATCCAGGCTGATGCCACCCTGACATGGGACCTGACGGTGCTGGGCTGGGAGGTGAACTACAAGGAGGAGTTCGTGCCGGCCGACGAGGGCGCCTACACCATCATCATCAGGAAGGGCAAGAAGATGGGGCCCGGCGAGGAGGCGGTGCGCAACTCGTTCCGCGCCGGCGAGCCTGGGAAGGTCATGCTCACCGTCGAGAACACCTCGCACAGGAAGAAGAAGGTGCTGTTCAGGCACAAGGCCAAGAGCTCCTGCGCCAAGAAGTGCTGAGGCGCAATCGGAGACAGAAGCAAAATTCATTTGGAGGCTGCTGGGTTTGAATTGATGTGGATTCGATATTCGTTGCATTCTTTTGTGTGCGTGTAAGAGAGAAGAAAGAGTACATTGTTTGTGTTCATGGGGTGATTCATTTGAGGATGGAGAGGGGGTTTGTGGCATGGCATTCGCTTATCTGAGAATATAAAGAAATGATTTTTTTTACAAGGAAAGACAGCTTTATTAGATTAATCAAAGATTACGTGCTGAAGTTTCAGGGTTTTCCCCCATTCTGAGGATTGTAACATGCTCAAGGCAGTGCATTCCATGTCGTTTGAACCTAGTACATTGGAAGATGCAGTCTCGAGTAATATATACTATGTGTCTAGCTTGCTTAGCTAGGTTGTGAGCTACATGATTGTGTGATCGTCCAATCTTTTGGAAGGTGAAAATGCTCTCCCAGGAGATGTTTAGGATCTGCGCGATGAGGGGACGCAACATCCAGTGAAGATGAACTGTGAACTGGGCTCACTGAATTCAGCGTATCCACCAGTTCTTGATTGTTGAAGCAAAACTTGCATTGATGTTGTTGTAGATTTGTCTCGATTTTTGTAGCTAGGACTTTTGTAGCAAAACTTGCCTGGGTTTCCACCTGTAAAGGTCTGGTAGGCGGTAGCTTCTGAGACCTGAGCTTTCACTTTTACCTTAAACGTGATATTCTGTTATTTCCTTTGAGCCAAACTCTTAGGGCTGGAGGGTTTGGACCTGTCGCCACTCCCTGCTGTACAAAAGAGGCATTAGTGGGAAGATGAGAAATCTGCGTGCTATGGAGACCTAGGCGAGCATGTTCCTGGTTCTCTCCTTGTTGCATTGAGGCTTGTACATCACTGCAGGCTGGATAACTTTGTAGGTCCGCAATAACAGGCATGTGGACCAACTGGACAGTCCAAGTTTTATTATTAAATCTCTTATTATTTCTTGCTTTCCATATCCAAAGGGTGGAAATTGTACTGTGCTGTGTGCATGTGCATTTGTGGAGCATTATGTGAAATAGTGGTACAGATTGCTTCCTGTAAATCAGCTCAGCCTGACGATAGTGAAGGTCTGATAGAGAACTATACAGATCTAGAAAAACAACAAGCAAACAAAAGGTGCATGCCATCCTCAATTCGGTTCATAACTTTCATTCCGCTTCCTTTATGCTTTCAAAACCTGGAAGTCCTTTAACCTGTTGCAAGTGCCAATCTCAATAGTCTCCACATGAAGGTCTTCAGTTTTGGTTGGAGAAGTTTGTCTTTCCAAATTCTTTTGAGGATATTAAGCACCTGTTGATTTAAGTTTCTGCATCCCTATATAGGAGGCCCTGGTGGGGTAGTCTTGAAATATATTTGTAGGCCTCTTTGGGACTACAGTAGCCATTTTTTGGAGGATTTCCAGATGAGTATATCATCTGAGTTCTGTTGAACTAGGATTATTCAAAATGGCTTGAGTTGCTTGTGCATCAAAGGTGCTGGTGATCAAGTTTGTGATCCAGTCTTTAGAGTTCTGCAACCAGAGATGTTGAACTAGGTTTGCGAGAGGAGAGGCGGTGCACGGGATGGTGAGGTGAGAGTGAATATTGTCCCAAACTCCCAAATTAGGCACCAAGGCTCTGTCCAAATGATAGTGGACCCATTATGAATTTGGTACGGTAGGCATAGTTGTCGTGGAGATAATGCTTGACACTTTGAATAGAGGACCAGAAAACTGATTTGGATCCCGCTGAGGGCCGGTGGGAGCATTCCAGAAAGTAGTGCTTGGATGGTAATAGGATTTAAGGGTTTCAGCAAGAAAAGCATATTTTTTGAGGCAACCATCCAAGCAGAGTGGGTGACAAGGGCCCTGTTAAAATTCTGGATATCTTTTATGCCTAAACCTCCCATATTCTTGGGCTGACATATATCCTCCCAGGATCTAAAGCAGATGCTGTTAGTAGGGTTGTCTTCTTTGTTTCCAGCCCACCAAAAATTTCTAGTGATACTAGTGATTTCTCAGTGAAACTTTTTGGAAAGAGTATATTAGTCAAACAGTAGATGGGAATGGAAGCTAGAATTGAGGTGATACCAGCATGGTTAAGAGAATTGGCCTTTAGATTAGTGAGTTTGGATCTATATTAATTGATAATGAAAGCATAAGCAGTCGATCTATTCCTGTAAGGAATAAGCAGAGGATGGCCAAGGTGGACAGTGGTATTATTCATGTGAGGGACAGGGAAAAATGATTTTACCATGTCCTTTTGTTGCTGGGTTACATTCTTACTAAAAAAGGCTGAAGATTTGTCCCGATTTGGTGTTTGTCCTGAAGCAGCGCAGAAATTATTCAGTATGCCTGTGATTTTCCTTGTTTCTTCCTATTGAGCCTGACAACAGGCTATCAAGTCATCTGGAAACAGTAGAGAGTGAATAGGAGGGCGGTTTGGCCCAAGGGTGATTTCACTGTCTTACATAGCTTCCTGCAAAGTTATTGACAGTTCATTGATAGCCATAACAAAAAAAAAGGTAAGGTGAAAGAGGGCAGCCTTGTCTTATTTTATTCCTGTTTGAGCATTGAAGTTATAGTATGGTTGGCCATTGATTATCACTATCATCATAGAAAAGGTAGATGTTGAGGTGCAAGCATGGATTAGTTTGCAAAACGACATCTTGTGCAATCCACGGCCAAGCTGCTTTGTAGAAGCCTGCATTTATACCATCTGGACCAGGGGCTGCATCCGATCTCATCTCTTTGACTATTTTCCAAATCTCCGTCTTATCTGGTATGGATTCGGTGTACACTGTACAGGTCCTGTTGGCCCTTCAACCTGCACATCCTGTGCGTACGATACATTATTTTTGAGAAGCAAAGAGGTTGGTAAAGTAATTCTTAAAATAATCAGCAATTTGGTCATTTGTTGTGAGAACCGATCCATCTTCAGCTGTAAGAATAGCAATTTTATTCTTTGTAGCTCTTTTGAGGATCGTCTTCTAAAGGAAGTGTGTGTTTCTATCTCCCGAGGTTGCACACTTTTTGTTACTCCTTGCCGATGGAATTCCTCTTGTTTCTCACTTTCTCCAAGATGTTGTGGGCCTACTGTATGAGGAGAGATTGAATTCTGCGGCTCTGGAGAGGAGTTTTTCCCTGGGGATGAAGAATCTGATTTTCTACAGTGGTTAATTGTTCATTAATGTTTGGTTCTCTCTTTCTTCATTTCTTAAGATCAGAAGCTAGATTGGTTGTTTTTAAATTGAAACTTCTATTTCTAGACATGCACCAGCTACGTTTTGCAACTTGATGGAAATCAGGTTCAAGCAACCACCAATTCTCAAAGCGACAAGGTTTCCTTACCTGTTTCTTAGTGGAGTCAATAGTAATAAGAATGGGAGCATGATCACTATACAGCATCAGCAAGTGGTGATCAGTATTAGGGAAAATAGAACTCCATGCCACATTAGGTAAGCAACTATCTAAACGCTCAAAAGCAGGTTGTGTGCTAAAGCCCTTGTTAGTACAGGTATAAGTAGAACCATTATAGCCTAGATCAAATAAGCCACATTGTTTCACGCCCAAGCGCAGAAATTTTAAATTCTAGCACAATTCATTGGATTAGGACCTAACTTCTCACTTAGATTCGTAATACTATTCATGTCCCCCATACACTGATCAGAATATGTTAGAACAAGATTTTGGATGTCTTGCCAGATTTTACAGTGGTGGGGATCACCATATGTATAGATCAGGCTAAACTTAGAAGTTGGCCTGAACACAGCTGAGGCCAGAATATACTCCATATCCATAACTGAAAGCTTGAAGTCATTTTTCCAGAGGAGCCAAACCTCCAGGAAGGCCTACGGCCAGGACTGACCTTTAGTTGATGATGCTAGGCGGGTGCTTCACGGTTTTAGTGCACTACCGCAGGGACTCCGGCCTGACTGCCTGAGCTCCTAGAGTTCCAGGCGAGAGAACCTCACGTGCGCAATTTAGATGTGTCTGTCTGCCTCCGACTTGTTGCGGCCTCCGGCAGCCGGCAAGACTGCAGACGCAGGAGGGGCAACAGCACCAATGCGGTAATGGCTCGATGCTCTGATTAGGATTAAAGATCTGGTGCAGTGGTGTTGTATGTAACGCGCAACGCAGGCTAGTCGAAACTTCAACACACAATATAGTCAGTCAAGAACACAATAAACCGCCCATGCACAACATATAGCACTGATGAGTTCTACTACAGCATAAAGCACTTGCACTGCTGCATAAGGGTATAACAACAATCTGTTAAGCTACCTCACCTCATGGTAATAACAACTTGGGCAAACACAAAAGGAAATGCAGTTTGTCACGACAACATCGCATTCATAACCATTACCACCACCCCATCTAGTACCTAACATCACCACAAGCACCTCAATCCACGCAATAACTAACAGCAACACAGGGGATATCATATCTGCTGACGAGCACAGGGCAAGGTGGCCTAGGCAGCAACGTCCTCCTCTTCTTCATCCTCGTACTCTTCGTCCTCAGCCGTGGCGTCCTGGTACTGCTGGTACTCGGCCACCAGGTCGTTCATGTTGCTCTCCGCCTCAGTGAACTCCATCTCGTCCATGCCCTCCCCGGTGTACCAGTGCAAGAAGGCCTTGCGCCGGAACATGGCCGTGAACTGCTCGCTCACACGCCGGAACATCTCCTGGATCGAGGTGGAGTTGCCGATGAATGTGGACGCCATCTTCAGCCCCTTGGGGGGGATGTCGCACACGCTCGACTTCACGTTGTTCGGGATCCACTCCACGAAGTAGGACGAGTTCTTGTTCTGCACGTTCAGCATCTGCTCGTCCACCTCCTTGGTGCTCATCTTCCCACGGAACATGGCAGATGCGGTGAGGTAGCGGCCGTGGCGAGGGTCAGCAGCGCACATCATGTTCTTGGAGTCCCACATCTGCTGGGTCAGCTCTGGCACGGTGAGGGCGCGGTACTGCTGGGAGCCCCGTGAGGTCAGCGGAGCGAATCCGACCATAAAGAAGTGGAGGCGCGGGAAGGGGATCAGATTGACTGCGAGCTTCCGGAGGTCAGAGTTCAGCTGGCCAGGGAAGCGGAGGCAGCAGGTAACGCCACTCATGGTTGCAGAGATAAGGTGGTTGAGATCACCAACTGCACAGAAAAAAGAAACAAGGTTAAAGAACATGCTTGTACAAAAATAACAAGCAGATTATGACAGTGGCATATAACTCCAGGCTTCTAGGATAACAATATCAACTACAGTAAGTAAAACAGCAGCCCTCCCTCCAATATCACATAAAGGGACAACAAATCAAACAATTTTCTAGCTGAATGTTAACATGTATGACAAATAAACTATCAAACAGGTAAGCAACGACATGTGTACTACGCCGACAAAAAAAAAACAAACAGTAATGCCAACCACAGCCAACAACCATTTTCATTGTGCAGCATTCCAGGCAAAAAGGAATGAGCTTATATGCATAGCACAAAACTCCTGGGAGCTACAGCGCTTATATTTATTAGTAACAGGATTTTCAGCATCATCTAGTAGATGAGCGTTTACATGAATGTGACAAGTGGAATGGAAAACATGTACTGAAATACCTCTGTTCCCAAAAGAATGCAATTCTAGCTATGCACCCTCTACATTGTTCAGATGCAAAGGCAGAAATGCATTGTTCTTGGGCCAGAGGTAGTATACAACAACAATATATTGTGATAGCAAATAACACCAGACGTCTGAAAAGCAGTCACCAACTAACTTGGTGGCCGGCATTCAAGGCAGAGAGAAACGAGTTCATCCATAACATCTTGGGAGTTACAATTTACAACACATATATTGAGCATTAACTATTGTGGCTAGAAAGCATGAGCAGATATATCATCAATTTGCAAAACACAAGCAGAAATAGGATACCACATATGAAAAAAAACGACGACTCACAGGTAGGTGTGGAGAGCTTGAGTGTGCGGAAGCAGATGTCATAGAGGGCCTCATTGTCTAGCACCATGCACTCATCGGCATTCTCAACAAGCTGATGCACAGAGAGCGTGGCGTTGTAGGGCTCGACGACGGTGTCGGAGACCTTGGGCGAGGGGAAGACAGAGAAGGTGAGCATCATCCGGTCCGGGTACTCCTCCCTGATCTTGGAGATGAGCAGGGTGCCCATCCCTGAGCCGGTGCCCCCTCCCAGCGAGTGGCAGACCTGGAACCCTGCGCAAGTAAGGTTTCCCAACAAAAACGGGCACCGCGTAAGCGCCGAATCCGTCGAAAAAAAATGCCAGATCTAAGCGGCAGCGTTCAGATCTCGCATAAACCCTAGATCCACAAACATATAAACCGAGCGGATCTATCCGGGTGTCGTCGGCGGCGGCGAGGCGTAGTGGTACCTTGCAGGCAGTCGCAGTTCTCGGCCTCCTTGCGCACGACGTCGAGCACGGAGTCGATGAGCTCGGCGCCCTCGGTGTAGTGGCCCTTGGCCCAGTTGTTCCCGGCGCCGGACTGGCCGAAGACGAAGTTGTCGGGGCGGAAGATCTGGCCGTAGGGGCCGGAGCGGACGGAGTCCATGGTGCCGGGCTCGAGGTCCATGAGCACGGCGCGCGGGACGAAGCGGCCCCCGCTGGCCTCGTTGTAGTAGACGTTGATGCGGTCGAGCTGGAGGTCGTAGTCGCCCGCGTACTTGCCCGTGTGGTCGATGCCGTGCTCGTCGCAGATCACCTCCCAGAACTTGGCCCCGATCTGGTTGCCGCACTGGCCGCCCTGGATGTGGAGGATCTCCCTCATGGCGCCGGGCGACTCGGGGGGGCTGCTCTAGGGTTCCGGCGAGGGAGGGGTTTGGGGACTTGGGGGAGGCCGGAGGCGGAGGAGCGAGTGCGGTGGTGAGTGAGAGGGGTGGGTGCTGTGGGAAGGGCCTTTATTGGAGGGGGGTACCGTGTGGTGGACCAATTCGAAATCGTTTCTCCGGAGGGCGCTTTTGCTGATACGCCCCTGCGGAAAGCGTTATTTATTTCGCCTCTCTCGTGGAGACAGCCGTTGGAGACGGACAAAAGCGCCGGCCGCGCATCACGTGTCCCGCGAAAGCGGACGTGCGCTGGCCTCGGATCGTCGCCGGCCGGCGAGCTGTCGGCGTCGCCGAGATCTCCGCACTTGCAAGCTAGGTATATACCTGGATTGGATTCCAAGCTACGCTAGCGCTACCACCACACTGATCTGTGGCTCCACGGGCCCTACCTGATGAGCGGCAACTTGCACTTGCAGTGTGTCTGTGTAGTTTCGCGCCTTGAGATCCTGTTCTCTTCCCAAATTCACAAAAAAAAACAAAACAAGGTTTGCGCTGGGGCTCTGCAGCGTCCTCTTCGATTCAACGTCGACCGACGGCCGAGCGGCGGGACCGTGCAAGAAACGCGGCGCTGCAGCAATTAGACATTAGCTCGTCTTATTAATCCCGCGCGGTTTAGCAATTGACCGGCGAACTAAATTCCGGTTCGGTTTTCTGCATGCGCACCACACGCGGCGACGCGCGTTACGTTTCCATTCCACGCGGTGATCTGATATAAACCGCCCCCGCGCGGCAGCTGCGATGCACTCGATCGGCCTCAACCGTGCTCGCCGCAGCGACGAACCCTGGTGGACCTGTCTCCATCGACCGGGGCGCCAACGCCGACTGCTACACTGCCAGTGCTAGCGGTTAATCAGTAGGTGCAGCTCGTGCCGGGAGCCCGGGACCGATGGCCCGCCGCGCCGCCGCCGTCCTCGTCGCCGCGCTGGTGCTCTGCGCGGCCTCCGCGGCGGCTCGCGCCGGGCGCGTCGTCCTCGAGTACCAGGAAGCCGACGACGCCGCAGGGTTCGAGGAGGCCGACGCCCCGGCGGCCCAGCCGCGGCAGGCCCAGGGCCCCGCGGAGGGACAGGTTGCCGGCGGCGTCTGGGACTGGGAGAGAGGCAGCGCGATCCGCGACGTGCTGTGGTTAGTGCTCAGGTGGGCCAATCTGGCTCCCGGCGCCGGCGACCGACGGAAGGACTACTGAGCTGCTGGTGATCTATGAGCAACTGAACAGTTGCCGATCGTGCGCGTCATCTGCACTGCACTCCTTCCGTTACACACATTTCTGGAAAAAAAAATCAATAAGTTGTTTTTGGGAGTTTTCAGTGTCAAGAAATAAGAGTTGCTCTGTGTTTACTTCATAATTCCCCTCTTAAAATCGATGCTTAACATAAATTCTACTAATAGCAAGTAATGCGCGAAAAATGTGTATAATCCCACTTGAGGGCTAGTTTCGCAATCCCCATTTTTCTAGGGGGAAATCATTTTTCCATGAAAAAATAGTTTTTTTTATTTAATCGGGGGGATGAGGGTCCCCACCTTTCCATTTTCCATTGATTCCAGTAGAACTGGTGCTGGAGGGAGCATGAAAATGCCCCTAGTATATAGCCTTTGAGGCTTGCATAGATTTTATGACAGGCAAGAGAAGAGAGATTACATTGGAGAAAAAATATCACACCATATGTCAATTATTGCCCGGCTATCCAAAGGCAGCATTCTTGTTTACATACCGTGAGAAGTTGGTTCAGGTCTGGGGTTTGTTTCTGAAAGACGACATCATTGCGATGCTTCCAGATCTGTCAAAAACACAGCAGCAGCATGGAAAAATAGTTCATTGGGAAAATGATTTTCCCTGGGAAATGGGAATACCAAACTGCCCCTAAATTGTTTAGGAGACGACGGTACGTCTTGGGGTGTTTGGTCATAATACAGCTCCTAGCGATTAGATTAGTGGAGGGCTGATAGCGTTGGAAATCTGACGACGGCGCCTTCAAGACAAAGAACAAAAATGGAGCCTTTGGTGACTGGACGGTGGGCTGTGTTGGGCCCTTGTTGACTGGGCGGGGAATCTTCCAAGGGACATGTAATTGAGTCACATTATCTTGGTTTTTCTTTTTAGAAAATAAAAATAGTCTCAACAAGCTGTTCTTTGTTGGAAAGGTACAGACTTATGTATGCAATTTGTGCATATATTTTTTTGGGCAACTTTTTATGACAACTAATACAAAATTACAAACATATGTGTGCATCGCAACTCAGCATCAATAGAAAAAGGCGAACCCTAAGCCTTGTTCGGTTTGAGAGGTATGGGAGGGGATTGAATGGAATAGGGTATTTTAATCACACCACAGAAGGGCAGGAGTTATTTGTGATTTTTTAGGCTGGGGGCGATTATTTTTGCAAAAACAAATTGAGGTTAGAGGCTGGTTATGCTTAGGCTGAGTTGGGCCACAAAGTCAAGAAAGTGAAATGAAAAAGGAAAGGGAGAGAGAAATGGTGGACTATGGAGAGATGGCCTGGAAACGGTTTGGGCCCAAATATGTACGGAGTAGTATATGAGTTGAGGTCAAATTGATTTAGCTTTTGAATGTTTTGAAAATAAATTGGGTCCTCACATGTAGCCTCCTATATATAGGAGGTGAAAACACTTTCCCATTTCAGGTAGTTTGTTACAAAATGCATATTTAAATCTGATACTGTATTTTTGTGGAACATGAACCATTTGTATGCATGACATCGTAATAAGTGCCCGGTGGCGAAGCTAGAGAACGAACGACCCGAGTGCACACTTTAATAAGCATGTCTAATAATTACCTAAGTCTATGCTATAGAATGACAAAATAAATATCACTAGTATAAATGCTTACCGGAATTGAAAAAACCATAGTATTAATGGTTAATATGTAAATAAAGGCCAACAAAATATTGTATGGTATGCATGGCAAAATACATCCGGTGACCCGAGTGAGTGTTAATTAGATGATGAACATTATTAGAAAACATTTAGATTTATGAACTAAAATTGATAAAAAAAAACTGAATGCAATGCATTATCTCCTAGTGCTCACATTCTCCCATTTTCTTGAACCGATCCACTACAATATCTTTTGTAACGTCCAGCATTTTTGTTCCTCCAGACATCAAACGAGAATTTTACACATGTATTCATCCCCGTATGATTCTATAAATGTGTTTTACTATTTTCATGGCCGAAAAGCATCTCTCGTCTGCAGTGGTTGCAATATGCAATACATGCACTAGCTTCCTAACCTTATAACTTAATTGAACTGATGAAAATTGGGACCTAACCAATCTAAAATTCTAAAGCGACCTTGGTTGCTTCAAATAAATTGATTGTACAAAAAAAGAATAGTTGAGAAAATCAGTATGCAATGGAGTGAAAGTAGAGAGTATGCCAGCAAATCAACAACTCAAACGAGAAAGCGTGCAAAGAAATTACTGCGAGGTGAGGTGAGGAAGTAGCGATTCCGGGGAGGACGTGTGGAGCCGAGGATCAAGGGGTAAGAGCCAATTTTCGGCAGGCGTCATTTCGCTTCCTTGTGAAAAGCAGGAGCAGCAACCGGTAGAGAGACTCGGCGAGTGGGCGTGCCCACGGACTCACGCGATGGAGGGTTGCCATTGTGCCTTGGGGCTTGCTCATCTGGTCGTATACTCATATGTTGGCAAAGGGTTAATCCAGTCGTCCTCGCTTGGGACACGTTGCTACATGGGCTGCTGCTTGTCTGCATTGTGAACACTTCACACATGGATGGTGGTGCACCTAGTTACAGCTCGGGAGTGCAGAAACGGTAAAATTACTAACTAATCGCTAAAAAATATTAAACTACCCTGTTGCCGGTGCACTCGGTAGCCTGAACCTAGCTTCGCCTCTGTAAGTGCCCTTAGCTTATGAGCATCTTGCTGAACCATAACCACTTGGGTATGTGGTAGCAAACCGTGATGTTTCATACTACCTAGGAAGGGAATCGGATGTAAGGCTGAATCCTAAGTGGTTGGCTTCATTTTTAGGGGTGGGCTAAAATTTAACCGAAACCGATTAACCGAACCGAATTAACCGCAAAAGTAGGTTAAATCGGTTAACGTTTAATTCCGCAGTTAAATTTTTTGTCTTATCCTTTAACCGCTCATTATTTAGGTTTTGACGTGGCATTAACCAATTTAATCGAATTAACCGAACTAGCAAGTTAGTGTAATATTTATGTATTTTGTGTGTTAAATACGTGTAATTATGTGAGATATCAAGACTTTCAAATTTTCATACTTAACATATCTAAACGAGACTATATTTATTGTTTTTTTCTAGCTTTCTAAGCTTGTCTTAGTGGTTAGTAGCTTGTAGTTGATGTCATAATGTCGTTCTAATTTTCTTATTGTTGATGTATAATATATATTTCGGTTAACCGCAAAACCGAACCGATTTAACCGTAACCGAATTTACGCGGTTAAAAGATTTCTAGCTATAATTTTGGTTAAGAGTTTGCCATAACCAAAATACTTCAAAACTGAATTAACCGAATCGTTTTAACCATACTAACCAAACGCCCAGCCCTACTCATTTTGCGGATTATGGCATTGTTCTAACATTGTAAGTTTGAATTTGAGGAATGGAAGCTGTTGAAGATAGCCTAAGAAGAGAACAACATTGGAGACCGGCAAATACGGAAAAATATTTGGTGCAATCACTTGTTGTGTGCAATCGTGCAATCTGAGGCGTCCATTTTATGTCTAATGGTGGTTGCTATTTTGTATTTAAACCCTTTCACCTGAAATCTCAGAATCATCTCATGAAATTTGCTTAGACTCCCTCCGAAACCCTACCGTTGAATATTGATCCGATGATTCATATTACTTGATTGCACGATTATACACATTAACTGACTGCACCGGATATGCCCTTGGCAATACAGAGGAACATATGCTGAGGTAGGCATGATTCGGGACAGATTCAGACTCGACACAATTACACAAATCATCCTGGAATCAGCCAAGACTGCAATTGGTGATAGGTTACATTCAGAGTCAAGCCTTCTAGAAATGTAATCACTCATGACCCATCAACAAATCGGCAAGATCCTTGATGATGGTGTTAACTCGTCAACAAATCGCACTTACCACGTTAAATCAGATGGTCAGAACTTGATCGCAGCACAGAACTCTTGATCAGAAACAGAAGAGCAGCACAGTGTCAGAGACTATGAGATCAGCGATGGTTTTATTGCATCGATCAGTCTCAACATATACAGAGACTTGTATAAGTTCATTTTTCCCGCCGTACGGTGCTCAGGTACACACTTGATCGATCCACGCCACCAAGTCTCAGCCAACCACTCTCGGCGCGCCATGAATTATTTCCTCAGGGCAGTATCGCCGGCCCCGCGCGCGCCGCGCCTGCGACGAGCGCGAACCCGGAGGGAGACGACGGCGGGCTGGGCGCGGCCGCGTCGGGGAACGGGTCGGCGGCGTCGAAGTACTCGGCGTCCGGGCTCGCCGGGGCGGGGCTGTCGTCGGACACCCGGAGCGCCGGCGGTAGCCTGCCGCGCCAGCCCTCGGGAGGGTCCTCGCCGAAATGCGCCGCGTGGGCCGCCGGCGGAGGCGCCGTGGCCATCAGGAGCGCGACGAGGACGGCGGCCGCGGCCGCGGCAGCTCCGGCGCGGGCCATCCGGCGTCCGGTCGACTCGACTCGAAGAGGTTGCTGGACTTGGACTTGGTGGCAGCTGATGAGAAGCTGTGACACTTAGGCCTGGGTGGATGGATGCGAAAGGTTTGAGATGGGGTATATAAGGGGCCGTGGTTAGTGAACGCTTGTGCATGTGACGTGGTTTTCGATGCGTTTCATGCCTCCGTTGCGGTGTTCAGTAATGGTGGGAGTGGATTAACCGATCTAAGTGTGGGGTTACTGAATTCTGCCGAAAGGTTGAATTGAAACGGAGGAGCCGTTTCGGTTTGTAATAAATAAACTTCGTCTCGGCATATTGGTGGGCTGAAATGGCGGATGGCCCAATAGACAGTACATATTATCTGCATGTGGGCCGAAAGGAGGTTTTCTTCATGGGCCGTGCTACACTAACGTGGTCGGGGATGCCACCATTTCCTGTGTAGTATGGGCTCATGCATGCTACAAATGGTAGCGTTTCCATGTTAAACAGGCCTACTTCCTAGAGTCCAAGCAACCAAACAAGGTAAGATTGCTAGTACATATAAACTAAGCTTGGCTGAACGTACCATACGCTGACAGCTAAAACAACTTGCAGCTGCATGTGGCAAGCCTGGCTAAGAGGCTAATTAAGGTATCTGAAGAGAATCAGCCAGGCCCTCCCTAAGCATTAGGATTGGATTTGGTCACTTATGCGGGCATATAGCCGCTGCTCTTTTCATGCGAGCTCAAAGCTGTGCATCCTAGATTTGGTCTCTGATTTGTTTTCATTTCCTTCTCTGCCCCCATCAGTAGCTTAAAGTAAAAACATGTTTTTTAGAGGATATGTACGAAATTCTACGTTGAGAAAAAAAAAAGGTGCAACAAATAGCCGAAAGGTCCGGTATGTGCTTGTACTGGACTGCACGTATTTGGACGAGTTTGTTGATCACGGCTGTGAGCAAGCGTAGGTCCGCCATTACTACGTGCGGCCAAGTCAAGTTGACTCTTTATTAACGTGGTGGTGCCGCTGTATTTGTGGTGTGGACGATGGATGGAGGGACGGGAAAGGAAGGAAGGAATGGCTCGAGTTTCAGAGTTTGTCCGAAACGGAGCGACAAGGGGTCGCTCGGTGCGGTGGGTGAGGAGAGCCCCCCCCCCCCCCCCTTTGAACGCCCCGCAACCGACAAAATATGGGTCGCTGCTCATCACACGGCCTTCGAAGCGCCCATGAACGATCACCAGTCGGCGGTCTCCCAGAGGCAGAGCCCCCCTCTCTGCTCGACTGCTCTCATGCATGCCAAAGGCTGGCACGCACACATGACAGGCATTCGCCGGCAAGGGAAAGGAGCACTGGAGCAGGCGTGGTGGACGTGGAGTACACCCTGCTCTGCGTGCTCTGGTCTGATCTGATGGATCGAGCGTCCAGGCAGGCAGGCAGGCGAGCTCGTGCTCGTGCGTGCATGGGGGTCGAATGCATGCACTGCACTGCTCGTCGCGTCGTCGCACGGTCGCATTGATTCACCGCACGTGTGGTGTGCACTGGGCGACGGACGGGGACCTGCCGCTGCCGGTGCCAGGATCAAAAATGGCCGCATGCGACGACTCCCGGGACATGCATGCAGTTTCCTTTTGGTTTTTGCATGCGGCCGTACAATGTACTACAATACATGTGGTTTTTATTAGTAGTAAAAAATCTTTACTACCCCTACGTTGATGAAGTGACGATCGGAGAGGAGACGAGCATGACCGGTAAAGCACGCTTGATTAACGACAGCCGACGTTTGCGGCCTGCAGAGAGCGTCCTTGATGGATCATATGGTACCGTACTACCGTACCAATACCATGCATGCCGGAGGGACCTGAGCTGTGCCTCCTCCTCCCCCAAACAGTGCACCCTGTGCGTGGGCAGTACTGTTGAGGTGATGTGAAGAAGGTGAACCCGAAAGAAAATCGGAGCTCGCACGAATCCAAAACAAACATGACAAAACATATATTGTCCAGGTAGGTAGGTTTATACTCCTAGCAACGTAGGAGTAGGAGTAGTTCTAATTAATTAAGCTCCCACTGGAGCGTCATGCTCTCTCCAACAGGATAGCTGTGTTTTGATGTGTTTTGAAGAGTTTGAATTTGAGAAATGTGGATGATAAAACTGAATCTGAATTCGAAGAATGTGGACGAGGAAGCTGTTGGCGTGTTTAATTAATTGCGCAAAGCCCAATCGACCATTATGCCCGATCCAGCTAGCCCGTTAATCAAATCGTCCGGCCGGCTGTTTATTACAGATTGTGGTTGCCGTCGGTCTCGATCCGTACGTAATAGTCCACGAGTTGTTGCATGCTGGATTGCTGGCTACGGAATAGCTCTTTTGATTGCCCTTTCCCATCCATCGGGACGTACAAGAGTACAAGTACGTGCGTGCTGTAGTAGCTGTAGCGCGAGGGAGCAGCGAGCCGGCCGGGCTGCTACTTGTTGCCCTGTGGTGTGCCCTGCCCATTTTTATCCGCTGATCGATGATCGGAGACGTCCGAGACCTCGAATCTACTACCCACGCGTGGATGGATCGAATGCACCTGCGTCCGCATGCATGCAGATGCAGAGCACAGGCAGGCGCGGCCGGCACGGGTGGGCAAATATGGGAGCACCGCCGCGCGGCCAGGCCTGGCCACCGGCGGTCGCCGTCGCGCGCTGCCTGGCACCTGGCCGGCGACACGACGTCTCCGGTCTGGGCCCCGCCGCGGCCGCGCACATCGATGCGATGCGATCAAAGGCTGCTGCCTGCGGTGCCAGCGCCACCCAAAAATATCGTCGTCGACCGTCGTCGCCTCGCTCGATCCCCTCCACCCAATGGGCCGGGGAGGGGAGGGGAGGGGCGATGGGCAATGGCTGAAACCGAAAGGCACAGAGATGCAGTAGGGGGCTGGTAGCAGTAGGAGTCGTAGCTGGCTGGCTGTGGCCTGCCTCTGCCCCTGGCCGGGTGACAAGACTGGTGAGGTGACGACCTTTCCCTGGCCGCAGAGTCAGTGCAGGGCAGTAACGTGGAAAGAATCGCTCTGGCCCTACCCGTCCCGGAGTCCGGCCATCCATGGACGGAGACGGACATGGACGCCCACGAGCTGGGTGTGGATGTCTACGTTCCCAGGACCCACCACACACGCCCAGGTTCTCCTCTCCTTCCGCGTTGGCTTTATTTCTGGGGTCGTCTCCCACCCACCTTCTTCGCACTCCTCCGCAGCTCCGCGAGGGGAATCCGAAGCCGGCAGGACGCGCGTCCGCTCCCGGCTGGTCTCCCGTCTCCCGCGCCCGCTCGTGCGCCCCCGCTCCCACTGCTGCTGTGCATGCGCTACACACCCGCGGAAACCACGACATGCGTGGATATCATCACGCAGGACACCTTCGCCTCTCCAAATTCATGAATCAATGCGCTGTGGTTCCAAATTCTTCAAGCAAAATATAAAATTTCTTTTCATCTAACCATACTAGGGCTTTACGGTTTTGGAGAGGGCGACACAAAGTGAAGCACCTTTTTAAATGGGGAGCGATGCACCAAGTTAGAAATGGGAGACAAACTAACTTTTGGGATGGTGTTTGGATAGAAGTCCCTCTCAAGATCTCTTGCCCTATACTTTTCGGAATATGTGATGACCCATAAACTGTAGTAGCAGACTGTTGGAAGAGAAGATGGGTGGGAAATTAGTTTAGTTTTCGTTGAAGCATGGATGCTGGGGAAGTAGAGCTTTATAACGATCCTTTGGAACAACTATTGTATCCAAGTCTGTCCAAGGCCCTGTTTGGAACCAAAGGATCTAAAATACATGAATAGGATAACACACAAAATGAGATGATGTGGAACGTAGTGAAAAGCTATTAGTTATATATAGGATTCTAAAATATAGAAATGTATACTATGAGCCGTTTGGCTTGCCGAAAAATGAGCAAGCTGATTGTGGAGTGAGAGGGTGTAAAATTCTTTACTTGGGTTGGAGTGGATGTTTGTGTTTTGCACTTTAATGGCTTCCTTCCATAGGAATTGAGCTCAATCTTCCTTTGTTCCAAACATCTTCACATGATTTGTTTTCTATGAAATTAACGTGTAAATCCTTTGATCCAAACAGACCCCAACCTAGCCCCTCGTTTTTTTTCTTCTATCTCACAGGTGTTGCAGGTGCATTACTTGAGCATTTCACCCCCTCCCCCGCCCCACCCAAAAATTACATTAAAAAAAGGTAGAAACAGCTTAGTATATTGCAATGTAAAAGTCCTATAAGTGGGGATTCATTGGAACCGTACTGCATAATATATTGGAGGAAGATGAGCAATGGTGAATTGGTGATGGACCTCAAATATGCATCATAATATCCATATATTATTTTAGTATGCCATATTTCCTTTGCTTAACATGCCATGACGATTCTATAGTTAACTGGAAAAAGGAAATGGTGTTTTTAAAAGATTGTTTACAAAGATTATGCTTATTGAACCTTGTATACATCTAAAATCGCAACTCTTAGTTACTATAATGCCATAAACAACCATTTCAAAATCCACCGTAAAATGTTGTGGTTGAGATGTTGGAATTCCTCTATCGAATAATTACACATGCAGTATTATTTCTCTTATAAAAGTAGATTTTTTACAATATGCTGTAATGTTTAGTCAAAATGTAAGTTTATCTAAAATAAAACGAGCATACGTAGTTTATTTCATAGAGTACTAATATAATGTGAAATGAATCGTCAGTGTCGATGGTACGCTAGTTGATTAGAAGGAAATAATTTTCTGGTTGTATGAAAAATGTGTATACAACTTATGCATGCAGGTATACTTCGTATTATGGCACACATCATGCAGCTTCTCATAGTGGATTTGTTTATGTCTTTTGTTGAATCTTTTTCACGGCTCGATAGAGAATTTGATAAGCCACTGATTTTTTTTCCGTCTTCCATAATACGAATATATTAATAGTGGTAGAACAATAAGAGTATGTAATTTACAAGCATTTGTATCATACACTATTGTTATTTTTTCTAATAGCATGTGTTGGTTGTTGATTAGATGTAAATTTTCGACGATAATTTAGTTTCTATCAGCGAGGTATACTTTAGTGCTCGTACAATGTTTTATGGTATCGTTAGCTTTAAGGAAGGTAGAGGTGTTGTCGAGTACACAGTGCTGATATCACAAATGTGTGATGCGACTGATTTTTTTTCTAAAATTTTGATCATTCGCCTTGTTCAAAAGCCATAAGTTACTATTTATTTTGTTGTGATTTGTTCTGTCACAGATGATAATTTAAATAAAAGGTATGTTTTTTACATATTTGAATATCTTTTTTAAATAAATATAAATAACTGAAGTCGTAGAAGAACAATCAACCGTGCCATGCACTTTTGAATGGAGGCCGTAGTAAAATAGGTATTTACGCCTGCAAATTCATCTCTAGCACCTGGTATAGTGCTAGATCAATGTCAAGGGAAACACGGTGCATGCACTTGGCGTACAAAAAAGCAGCGTGCGTAAATACAGACGACAAGAGGCAGGGACGCATAGAGTACCTCCGGAAGGGGCACTGTTGCACCCGCCGTGGCCATAAATGATTGGGGTCGCCGCTCCGTCGTCCGCACCCTCCTCCCGTCCGCGGTCCGTCCCACACTCCCACCCCCTTGCTCTTCTTTCCTCTCCCCCACCCCACCCCACCCCACTGCTGCTCCTGGATCGATGCTGTAGCTAGCCTGCAGCTGCAGCTCCGTCCCCTCCTCCGCACAGTCCTAGCCTTGCAGCTATATACGCTCGCCCTCGCCCACCCTCCAAGCCCACCACCCGTCCCGTCCTTGCTCCTCTTCGTCTCGATCGCCGCCTGCAGCGAGCGGCAGCGTCGCCAGAAAAAGGGAAACCGCGGCCGTCCGTCTGCTTCCACGCCTCCCCCGTTTCTTTCGGCGCGCGCCAGCTGATAGGCCACAGGTGGTGACAGGATCGTCCGGCCGGCCGGCGGGGCGACGCTGATCAGGTGAGCCCGACGGCTCGTCCGACCGATGCGCGGCCGGTTTTCTGCTGCTCTCTAGCTCGGTTGCAGCTAGCTGCTAGCTGATTCCTGATTGTAAATTGGTTGGCGCCTTCTTCCAACCGGTGCGCGCCAGTTTCTAGGCTGCTGCTGCGGCAGCTGCTGACCTGACCTCAGATCAGGCAATTCTTGGGATGCGATGCCCGTACGGGCGCTGGACCAGCTGATTTCCCCCATTGCAAACCCTAGCTAGTAGTTCCCTTTCTCTCTTTCTTTTCTCGAATTAAGTAGCAGCAGGATCCAGGACCACGAAATCCCCAGCCTCTAGTTTACTAATTGTGTTCCTCCTTCCCGCTTTCGGCCGGCCGGCCGGAACGGAAGCTTCTTCTCCCTTTCCCTTCTCTCCGGCCACAAGCATGTAATCCAGCTCGCTCGCTCGCTGATGGCTCCCGCCGTTGCCGTTGCGCTGAACAGGTGCCCCGTTTTTGCCTGCGTGCATGCAGATCTGAAGCGGCCGGGGCTCGGGAGGAGCTAGCTTTGCCGTCAAGTGAAGTGGAGGACACCAACATCATGCAGGGCGGAGGCGCGGCCGACAGCCCGGGAGCGGCGGCGGCGGGTGCGGACGCGCCGCGGCCCAGCCGGTACGAGTCGCAGAAGCGGCGGGACTGGCACACGTTCGGGCAGTACCTGCGCAACCACCGCCCGCCGCTGGAGCTGGCCCGCTGCAGCGGCGCGCACGTGCTCGAGTTCCTGCGCTACCTGGACCAGTTCGGCAAGACCAAGGTGCACGCGCCGGGATGCCCCTTCTTCGGCCACCCGTCGCCGCCCGCGCCCTGCCCGTGCCCGCTGCGCCAGGCCTGGGGCAGCCTCGACGCGCTCGTCGGCCGCCTCCGCGCCGCCTTCGAGGAGCACGGGGGCCGGCCCGAGGCCAACCCCTTCGGCGCGCGCGCCGTGCGCCTCTACCTCCGCGAGGTCCGCGACAGCCAGGCCAAGGCGCGCGGCATCGCCTACGAGAAGAAGCGCCGGAAGCGGCCGTCCTCCTCGTCCTCGTCCTCGTCCCAGTCGCAGCAGCAGCAGCAGCAGGCGGCGGCGCAGGCTGCTGCTGCGCCCGCCGTTTCCTCGCCGGGCCTGTCGTCGGACGCCGCGGCCGCCGACAGGGCCGACGTCGTGCGGGCGCACGTTGTGCCGCCGGAGCCCGCCGGGCACCTACAGCACCACTTCTTCATCCCGCACCCGCAGTTCCTGCACGGCTTCAGCCTCGTGCCGGCCGCCCACCCCGAAGCGGCCGCTGCCAATGGCAACGGCGGCGGCGCCGGCGCCAGCGGCAATGGCGACGAGATAGCGCTGGCGATGGCGGCGGCGGCGGAGGCGCACGCGGCGGGGTGCATGCTGCCGCTGTCGGTGTTCAACTAGCCGTACGTATAGCCAGGCAACAAGCAAGGTAGGGCTTAAACAGTCCATTAATCCGGGGGGCTTATCTAGTAGTGTCAAGATCGATCTGGTCGCCATGGAATGGGTCGATCAACACACGTACGTGTTGCTGCTGTTCTTAAGGACTATTCTCTACTCGATCTCTTTTGGTTTACATCATGCATTTCTTCTTCCTGTTGTGCTGCTGCCTGCTGGGAAGAAGAAATAGTAGTAGTGGTGCTTGGTACTGTAGGGTTTGCAGCAGAATCCTGCTTGGTTTGTGTATGCTGTGATGGAGATAATATAATGGAAGGCTTAATTACCAGGCTAGTGATGACGGCTGCTGTTTAATTATTCAACCTCTCAGGTTAATGCTACGTACCGGTGTTGTAATATTAGATCTCCTCTTTGCTGTAATGCTGTTCATTGTCCGTAATTTACTGTTGCTTCCTCCGTGCTCTCTTCCTTTTTGAGATGGTAGCATGCGGCAACCTTTTTCCCCATTATTGGCACACTCTTGAATCATGATCGGTACATGCCGTGCATTTGCCGTAAATGATTGACAAGCTTTGCTTTTACAGCCTCTGAGAAGCTGAGTGTAAATCATATCGTTTTTCGCAATTTCTGGGGTTTTTTTTGGTTCTTAGCTTTCTTGATTTTTCATATTTGTTGCTATAGCAAGGTTGTCACCTTGTACATACATACAAACTCCATGTATGCATCGCTCGGCAGTTTGTGTGTACAAAATTAATGCAAAATAAACTAGTGTGTTAATTAGCGAATTAATTAGACATGAACCAGCAACCTCGCTGATCCATTAAAGGGTTGTTTTTTGCACTGTTCAACTAAGAGAAATACGCAGGGAATGCCGGACAGGCGCACATATTCGCATGAATAATTGGATAAACTCTGTGCAAAATTGTGCCCAAATAGTAGGAGCACACCTTCTCAATTTGAAGGTAAACATCACACGATTAACTGTTCAAAGCATTCCGAAGAGGTAGCTAGCATTGGTCGGAGTGGACCATATCATGGTTCATGCACTACTGTGCTGATCTCGATTCTGAAAATAACAGTAACGTACAGCGAAATAGGGAAAGGTTGCAATGGATACTATGAAAAGAACTGTACTGGATTTTACACATTCAGGTGTTATCGTGATCGCTAAGCACACGTGACATTACGAATTTTGCCTCGATCTCCATGGTACCTCAGGTGCTTTTTTTTTCATTCCCCCGCAGAATTAATACCAACATTAGTTTAGGATGGTCGTCCCTCGTGCTAACTCTAAGAGCTGGTTTGATTCTCTGTAGCTAATAGTTAGCTGTTAAAAAATAGCAGCTAAAGAACCAAATGTAGTCAACTAGCAATTAGTTGGACTCCATCTAACAGTTATCTCATTAGCTGGTTTAACTCAACTAATGATAAATAATAGCAATAAAAAGATTCTTATACCAATTAGCTAATATATTAGCCGTTGGAACCTCACGGCATCCAGCTAATAGATTGCCGGCTAACAATTAATTTGCTAACTTTAGCTAAGAGATATTAGCTAGCTAATAGTTTCCCGCCAATGGAACCAAACAGTGCAACCGCATGGGCGTTTTTTTTCTTGTTATTTCCGTTTCTCAGGTTCTCTCCCCGAACGGATGGGAATATGTTGATTCATGGTGTATTTATACAAGAGATTAATCCGTGAAGGAACATAGGGTTCATTTGCATTCACAACAAACAGCATGCAAGAAAACAAGGTGTGTGAATAAAATGGTACCGTGGAACTTGTCGTATTATGAATTTTCCAAAAACACATGGAGATAAGAAAAACATGACCATGCAAACCATACATGAACCAATAACACAGAAAAGTTGTAAAATATATATTTAAACATCGATATGGGAAGGACCTAGGAATACTAGGACCCAAGAGAAAGAAAAATGAGGTTTCTTATTTTTCTCTAAAATTACTATGAAATATCCCAATTAATAGGAATTTAAAGAAAATTGGCACGATGCAATCAACAATCCTTTATTCCAATATTCTCATAGAAGGGTATCATATAGGAATTGGATCATTTAAAATTTCGTTATTTTTTCTTCCATGCCAAAGGAGGTGTGAGACTATCTCAAGCAGCCTATCCATCCTACAATCCGTATTTCAAACTCTATTACATGTTTTTGCACGTGCCCACGTTCGTGGTCCTTGGAGATAGCTTTAGAGTATATGTTTCTTTTAAAGCAAATAGAGTTAGACTGAGTCCAGCAGATCATCTATCCTACTCTTCTATCTACTATTCTAACTATATCTCTGTGAACGGTATCGCTACAGTGTCATTTTGTATTATACACGACCGTTTACAATATCCGCCGGACTTCTTAAAATGGATGTTGGTGTGCTGTACTAGAGCACTATTGCATGGAACAACACAAATTGTGGTCATTGGCATTTTGATAATTTTACAAAAAAAAGCTGGTTGGTTCGTACTAGCTAGTAGTAAGCCATGGTTCCATCACGTGCGGTTTCCAGCAGTAGCCATTGACCTCCAGTACTGTCTAGTACTCCTATCCTATACGTACGTCGCACACAAGCATCGATGGTCAGCAACGTACCAGCCTACGCATAGCGACTTGAGCTCGCCACCGCCAATGAAGCACAAGCACAAGCCTTCTCGATCGGCTGGCCTTGTCTCAAGGTCCAGTGCCTGGACGCCGGATGCGTAGCGCCGACGCCATGGATCGACCTGTGCTGCTAGCTGCAAGCTGCGTTTATTTGGTCAATGGCCATGTTGAAGCCACACCACACATCAAAGGGGCGGTAGGCGCGCGTGTGCGTGCGTACGTTGGTTCTCATCACGCTTTTCCCCTCGGCAAGCTGTCGGCTCGATCGAGGAGGTGATGGAATGGAACCGGGCGGGCGCCGTGGGAATCCGCGCGCTTTCTTGTGCTCCATGATTAGGGGGCAATGGATTCCCAAATGATTTGATTCATCAAGGCCGGCCGGCCGGGATCGGAGTGCAGAGCACTACTCATTGCCCTGATCATCAGACCCGCCCGCCCGATTTATGGCCAAGAATTTCCCTCTTTTGCACAGCATACACACGACTAATCACACACTCTACTCTATTGCCGGCGACCGGCGGGGCCTGACGGTGTGTCTTGTCCTCCTTTCACTAGTGCTGCTAGAGCTAGCGGTAGGCGGTAGCTGAGCACCGATGCTAGCAGTGTTGGACTGCTTGCACATGCACACACAGTGAGTGAGTGCGTGCAGTGCAGGGTTCAGACAAGTGTGGTGGTGTCCTTACTTTAATGGAAACGCCACATATCTTCTTATGTATGCCGAGGATCTCCGGATGTTTTGCATTGGGACAGGCAGATGTGGGCTTCTTTGGTGTGGCAGCTGTAATAATTTGCCACGCCTAATCTTTAGGCGCATGCTTTTACGTACCAAGCTAGCGGTGCCGGTACCTCCCGCAACCGCAACCTACCCGATTTCGTTAGGCACGTGTTTGCATTCGATCTCCGGAATAAATTATTACTAGACCTTCTTCGGCAAACTATCCATCACACAACCCTATCGAATGAAGCGGATCAGACAAATAGTTATGCATGTGTAGTTTGAGCTACCGTTTAAAGACTAGAGAGTGCAGGAAACCGCGCATGTGCATACTATGAGAGTATGCGGAAAACTTACGCAAAGCTATCTCCAGCAGTATTGATCTCGTTTTCAAATTCAAACTCAACTATATTTATAGAGTGTCGATCAAACAGTGATAGATTTTTTAAAATAAGGCAACCGCTGGAGCGATCCTAAACTATGCAAAATAGACGATAGAATAGATAAGCAGCTGCACTCAGTCTTAGCTTGAAAAAAAAAAAAGTAGCCACAGTCCATTCAAACAGTAACAAGCCTAATACATGACCTTCTGGCCAACCTTCGGCTTAATAGGGTAGCAAGCTAGGAGAGAGTCTCTGCCTCGCTGTGACTTTATTTTTTTTTCTCAGTTAGCACAATCGATCTTCAGTGGCCGCGTATCCAATGCAAACAACCTTGGTCTAATAGCTGCCTAACAATTAGATTAGGTCTATTTAGCTACTTGCCAGCCAGCTCGCAATTATAGTTTTAGCCAACTTGGCCCATGTGTGGTATGTAGACTCTATTTCCATGTCTAATTATTGCGTACAAAACGTGCCCAGGTTTAGAATGCGTGAAATTTTCCCATGTGTGTGTATTTTTCTACAAAATTAAACTACTCTATGTTCAATTATTTATTGTACCGTGAAATTTCCGCATTCCGAACCGAGCTCAGGTGGTATAGTACTCACGCCGGTTCCTGTTGTCACAGTGGCTCCTCTGGATTCGGCTGCTTGCCCAGCATGGTGATCACATTCACATCCTTCCGAGTCCGCCCTCTTTATTTTGGCCATTGCTAAAAAAATGCGTGTTGTGCATGATTACTACAAAGAGAATAAACTATGCACGCATATATACGTGCCCTATTGGGAATCCTCTCCTCTCACACTCACACTGTGCCCAGGCCTGCCGGTGTCAGTTTCTCGCAAGAAGCTAGCAGACGGACGGCCAGGTCTCAAGGGGGCTGCACTGCGACGATACTGTTGAGTGTTGACCGGCAGGCATTGTCTGTGTGCACACAAAAATATTCCTAGTAGTCATTAGTAACACTAGCGTCTACTAGTGGTCCTATGTACTGTACTACTACTACGTAGCAGCCTTCGAAAGCGGTGCATGGTGGACTGGTGGTGGTGGCTGGCTACGAGAAATGCTTTGCCGGTACTAGTACTCCGCATGTCAGAGGAGGAGCGACAGCTTGGGAACACCGCACCGAGAGTACGTGCACCAACAGTGCAACGTGCGGTGGTGATGAGATGTACCTGGCACCTGCTACGGTCAATTTATTACCCGGCCGGCCGCCTCATTTTCTCCTTGCCATCTTATTACGGATGTTTTTCTCATAGAAATTAAATAAAATGAAAAGCTTTGATCTTTGTCGTCGTCTCTCGTGTTAGTACGTACGGGGTAGGGTCTGCCGGAATTACAGCGAACATTATTGGTACCCCCATGAGTCACGGCAATGGCACGGGCGCGCGTGGAACAGAGACCTGGCTTGGATTGTCTGCCCTGCATCATCTGCATGCACGCTGGTTAACTTAACCCCATGATTGATGGCTCCGAAATCTGAATGGGTTTGTGCTGCGTGCGTTGCTGTGGGTCGTCGTGGCGGGTCCGACCAGTTGTCTCGACGACACATGGTAGGGTAGGAGTAGGACACGCGCAATGCTGTCCCACGTACCAGTCTGCTACTTGTACAAGCATCTCTCTCTCCGCGCGCGGGCGAGCTCGTCCAAAATAAAACATGTTCTTCGATCCGTAACCCCGGCCATCAACTTGCTGTAGAGTGGTGCCATCTTTTCTGTGTGTCCTAAAATACCAAGCTTCTTCTTCTCCCTTCCTTGCTGTCAAGGTTTTTTCAGACAAAACTATCTCTAACGGTTTTTCCGGCATCATTAATCTTCGATTTCTATTTTAACTATTTTTTTTCAGAACAGTGTCTTGATAGCGCGGCATCCTCAATTTTGCGAGCCGCTGGAGTCAGCGTAACGATGCTGTCAAGTTATTTCGGCGAGTTCATTTGATAGGATGGATGGATGCATGCAGCACTATTCCAGCGTATCTCCGTGAGCATTCAGGCGATGGATGTGCACGTACAATAAACATACCATACCAACCGAACAGTGCAACACATGATTCAACCCAGCAGCCTTCTACATGTCTGGTCTGGACGACGACCCCCCGTCACACACAGGACTCACTCGAAAAGGCAAAGATTTTGGATGCGATCCCAGGCCGGCCAGCGCCTGCATCGCAGCGCCGGCCGATGGATGTCCAGTCCAGTCCGTCCACCGCCCGCCGGTCGCCGCCCCGAGCCCGGACGACGACGCGACGGCAACCTGCCTCCCTCTCCCTGCCAGGTATAGTACCAGACTGGCCTGCCGTCGTGCGTGGCCCAGACGCCGACGCGACGCGAGACGGCGAGACGTGACGTGATGTGAAAAGACGTATGGGACGGGGCATCGCGCGGCGGTCATCGGCCAGCCAGCTGCTGCATGCATGGCAGCGGCAGAGGTTTCATCGGATGCGCGCGCGGGTTCAATTCACCCGGCGGGAGGCGGTTGGGGCTCCTCCCGCGCGCCACACGACGATAAATTGCTTCGGCCGGCGGTGAATCGGGATTGGGCCGCCGCGGGGGCGCCGCATCAATTCCCAACAGTGCCGCGTCCGGCCGGCTGCCGGCGGGGACAGTGAGGCGATCGACCTATCCGGCGATCCAGGACGGACGGACGCGGCTGCCGCTGCCGTCGCCATAAAATATGCGGTTGAAGAGACGGGAGATGAGTGAATCGCAGCAAAACTGGTGGGGGCAACGGCACAAATGCGAGTGCGACGAACAGCTTTTACGGCCGGTATGTACAGTGAAAGTGTACCGCCAAGTGGTTTATCTCTCGGAGAGCGTTGGCTCTTGGCCTACCTTGGCTAGCCAATGGCTTCAAGCTGCTGCAGTCACCGGCGCTTCGCCCGTTCGACTTTTTACTATTCCGGTTTTTACATACGCTCACACCAAGTTTTTTTTTACCGAACCTTGAGGGGTTTCCCCTCAAGAAGTTTTAACTAATAAAACAAAGAACAAAGTAGCATTACAACCGGCTAAAGACGGGAAAGGCTAGGCAGGTAGGTTACTAGGGGATAAATGTTGGGTTTTAAAACTATCTAACTAAAACCCCAACACTGAGCTATGGAGGCTTTAGCTCTTAACCGACTAAGAGAGAGCACTTCAACAAAGATATAGAAACATGAAAATGAATTGGGGGCAACACCTCTAAAGATAAAACTGTTTCTAGTTATCCAAATACTTCGGACCATGATGATAATCAATTTCACGAAGAATGGGATACTCAAATTCTGTTTGAAGGAGTCCAAGGCTTCGGTTAAAGAGCAATTGGCTGGAACATTCAGACCCAAGGTTTCCCAACAGCCACGAGCAAAGGGGCATTGAATGAAAAGGTGGACTGAACTCTCGGTAATCATTGGGAATGGATCACACCAAGTTTGATCGATCACTCGATTTATTCTTGCATTTCGTGTCAGTATTAACAAAGAAGGTGTAATGTAATAAATAAAAAGGAAATTATAAGGCCATCTCCAACAGCATACCCATCCCATTCTTTGAATTTCAAATTCCACCCTAATTACATGACAATGTTTAAAGCATCTATTTGAGCCAATTTTTGGAGATGGCGTAAGGGCAAAGAGTCAAACGTTACACACACACACACACACAAAACAGGGGTACAATCAGCAACACTGCTTTTATGATAGAATCGTGCAACAAGCTGGTATTATTGCCCTGCCTTTGGTTTAACTCCTCGAGTTCAACTTATGGCGCGGCTTCAAAGACGACTCCATCCATGGATCCTAATACCCTAAAGAGGATCCATTAGTTCTCTTTTTATCTAGATAGTGTGAAAATGACTGAACGATGCTATGCTTCTCCTCCCCTAGAAAGACGAAAGTATGCGCCCTTTGTGAAAAAGACCGCGCACGTCACACGTCGCAGTACCCTAGCATTTCATGATGGGCTTCTACCTACTCTCTTTCTTCCCCCTCTATTGTCATTATAGTTCCTTCTGGGCGTCACCGCGCAGCAACCCGGCTCATACATGTCTTTGACCAATTTTATTGGGGGAAAAAAATACAGTAACAGCTCTAATATAAAATAGCAGTTGCAATATCAAAACAAAAATCACCAATGCCGTACATGCTGGTGCATTTTTATATGAAATTAGTTCATGTCATTTGAGAATTTTGTCATATAACAATTTTAAAGTGACATAAGTCGGTCTCCAGCGGTTTCCCTATCCTCCATTCCCATTTCAAACTCCGCTATGTCATGTCTATGTCATGTCTATAGTGTCAAACATTGCCAGAACAGTGCCAAATCCCCTAAAATGGGGCAACCCCTGGAGAGAGCCTAAGGTTAAAAATAGGTCTTTTATTATATGTTGCCATGGCACATAACGTGATGCTTAGTTAAGGGGTTAGGTTTGAGAATTTTCTCCATAGATGTTTCATTCCTGTTTCATATTTTTTTCTCTAAAACTTTTTATACAATTCCAAAACTCTTAAGTCTAGCCTTCAGGCATGCTTCTCTCCCTTGATGTTTTGGGCTTTGTTGTGGTCTATTAAGGTTAGGTAACAAGCCTTGTTTGGAAGGGGTTCTTGGTCTCAGATGCACCTTTATCTTTCATAGAAACTTGTTTTTAGTGAAATTTGAGAAATGTTTATGGTATTGTCTTTGAATATATAAACCCTTTGATAGGATTTCTTTTATATCTCTTTGGGAACAATTTATGTTTGGGAGGGTTTTTTTTCCGACTTCCAGCAAGAACCATGAAACAAAAACCCTATTGGAATGGGTTTGTAAGTTATTGCGCAAATCAACAAGATAATTAGCCTCAAAGTGTCAAGGTCAAAATTCAAACCTCAATTAGCTGCGCTACAAATAAAGAACAGATAAGACAGTCCATTCACATCTCCAGCGACGGTGTATGGCCATCATTGTCAGTGCAACTCAATATTGCTTCACCTCTCGAAATAAGTAAACATATGTTCAATGTCCTTGTTTCCCGGGCCCCTAACCTAGCTAGATGTCGCACAATGTGTTTGGGACTCTTTATACTATCTGAAGTAGAAACAAGACATAGCCCATTGACAAAGGGCACATTGTTAATTGCATTACCTGCCTCTGGGCCATGGACTTGACATCGTGAAACAAATCATGTAATGGGTTAAAGCGAGGCCATGGATCGGTTAGAGCTTACTGTACTCTGTAAATGTAAAACTCTACTTTTTGTTTATTAATGCCGAGTCAATAAAAGCACTGCCAAGTGTACGCCACATTGACAAAACTATATATGAAAACAAGCTCACGTGATCAATTTTGCACGGTTTCAAGAATTAGATGGTCTGAAATACTGTTTTGAAGTTTGATGACTAAAAACGAACTCTAGCAACGATTCAATGGTCAAAAATAGATTTTTTTCCGTAAGCTAGTCGTCTCTTTGGGTCAGCGCTAAGCTCCGGGTCTCTGATCCTATTTGGCCTTTAACCAAACACGCACTATTACCGAGCGTAGTTAGCCGGTCAGTTGCTGACGGGCATGTATGAATGTGCTAGAAAATCCCTGATTCAAGTGCTTAACACACGGAAGAGACTTTATACGTGTTAGTTTATTATTTACGGAGGGCATGTACTAATAACAATAATATCTCTCCAACAGACAGCTCGAGGCGTAACGATCGGTAGCTGTTATCACGCGACTACGCGAGAAATGGCGATGACGGCGACGCGTCAAGAAGATTCATGCATGTATCGACATCACGCACCTCCTCTTTCCCCCGACTCATCCAAGACGACGACGTAGTAGTGGCGTCTACAATGCCCGAACCCCAAGCGTCAACGTCGTAATCTCGCCCCGAAAGCTACCATCTCTCACAAGGCCACGCGTTCTCATGGCGCCCCCCCACACCTATCATCTAGTATTCTGTATCGATTTCATGGCCAAGAGATGCCGGTTTTGCCAAGTGGAAAATAATACAGAATAAAGACAGATTATTTAGGAGAAAAATTCGGAATTAAAGAAATGCCATTGCTTTCGTGCCTGTCCGTCAAGTTGTGCCCGGCTTCGGCGTCAGCTGATCAGCACGGTGACTGCTCCTGCTCCTCCGATCGACCCGTCCAGTCCAGTTCCATCCACAGGCTGCTGCTGCTGCTGCTGCAACTGCACGACATGGGTAGGACGACGATCTGGTCCGACCTGCCCTGCTGCTGTGCTGCTGAGCTCAGAAGATCTCGGCGGTCGCGTCAAACTCCTTTCTGGGCTCTCTCCTCCTCCCTCGAAGGCAGCGCCGCGAGCGCGCCGGCCGGCGGTGGCGGTGCATGTGACGCGCGGTGCAGCGTCGGCGTCGCGGCGACCACGCACGCCACGGGCCGCAGGACGCCCCGCGCCAGGACGCGCTCGTCGAGACGGGACGGCACGCCAGACGCCGGGGTCTTGTCACGTCTGGATGGCGATGTGATCGGTCGCGGCAGCGGGGCCGGCGAGTCGCCGGGCGCCGCGTGGCCGCGGTGTCGCCGGCCGCCCCGACACGGCGTCCAGAGTTTACTCGCCAGGGGCCGCGGGTGACCGCGCTGCCCCTGCCGCCACGCTCGTATTCGCGCCCGCTGCCACGGCTACAGTCTTACGTACACGGTCGTCTACCGACCCAGAGAGCGTATACGGTGTGCAGTACGTACGTACTGCGTACGCCGCGCTACGCGACACGCGGGCAGGCGGGGGCCGGCGGCGGACGTCTTTCCGACCGGGGCCCGAGGGCCAGCGACGTTAATCATGCGCACGAGGGGCTGTCTCTGCCTTGGACTCGCTCGACGTGGCGGTAGTGGTAGACGACGACGACGACGGTGACATGGCGCCGGCCGCCCCGGACGTGCCACGTCGCGTCATGGGCTCCACCCGGCGTTTTCCCAGCATCACGCGCCCGCGTTTCACGGATCTTGAATGCCACATTATAGCTTGCGAAATGCACTCCGGTTTGTTGTTTGTTTCACCAACCGCCCACGCACCGGCGGAGATCGTCGGTGTTGCTACCTTCAATGCAGGTGCCACTACTTATGGTCCAAACGTTCATATATTCTCCATTTCTCCCTATACAATACTTATTGCAAAGACACAAAATGGATCAATTCAAAAGCGCCATAGATTTTCGGGGCTCTTTGGACAGTAGGAATTTCACAGAATTTTCATAGAAGTTTCAAAAGAACAATAAAAAACACATGAAAAATGCAAGAACATGAAATGTTTTTTGATAGAGTTTACGCATTAATTTCACAGAGAACAGTTCAAAAACACAGTAAAAGTTTCCCGCGTTTCAAATGGGGCATCATAGTGACAAATATAGGAAATAGTTTAGATGTAACCCTAGAAGATTTGTTTATGCCATTTTAAATAAAGCTCTATGGATATTTTGGTTGCTTCTCACAATAGAAATAAATCGTACTTGTGGATTACTTTCTGTTGTTTTTAAATAATGGCATGGGCGGGTAGGAGTAATTTAGAAAAAAAAGTTTATTTTCATAATGCCATATATACGTATGTAGGAAAATATAATTGTTTTCAGTATTCTATTTGAGAAATGAAAGGGATGTAATTTATTAGATTTTTTAGTTTCGAGGCGAAGACCATACCACACGAAGGCTTTGAAATGAGTCTTCACATTACATGATCACATGGGCAATCTCTGCATGCATGCATGCAGCCACGTTGAACAGACTGGGACAAGTATGTACAGCCATGCAGATAATACTAGTTACTGCTACTATTATCTGAGCACAATCAATAGCACCGCTACACTGTCCAATGTACTTTCTGCACCTCACATCTCCCTTTTCGTTTGTGGACGCATTTCTCGTTTCAGATGGAACTAGCAGTGTTAGTTCACATGCAGATAGACAGACAGACAGATAGATACAACATGTGCAGTGATGAACTAGATGGGTTGCATCGGCGGATCAGCCAGCTTGATCGTCTCGTCGGTACTGCTGCTCCAATCCGGTCCTGTAGTCTGCGAGCAGGACGAGGGCCGGTCCTGCTCCTGCATGCATGCAGCCCAGAACGAGGGCCAGGCAGCAACTCGGTGGTGCTGCGTCTAGCTTTCCCTTTGTTCAGAATCGTCCGGAGGAAAATGATCATCTGCACTCTGATCTGTTTCGTTTTCAGGAAAAGAAAACCGTCGTTTTCAGCTGCTTGTGTCGCATCGACGAGTCGATATGCAGTGTACTATGTCATGACAACGCTCTAATCGATCGGCCCAATTTGGTCCCTGCTTTTCCCCTTCCGTGGGCGTCGGGTGTCTTCTCATCAGGTGATTGATATTTAATTTTTTATTAATCATATTTTACAACCATCCAATGTTTATCGAGTTGCTCCCTATGATGACCGAAAGCATTCAATATATCAGACACATTTTATAGTACCACATAAGCGACTGATGGAATTCAGTCCATCAGTCACATATCAAAATTACATAACACAATACAAAAAATTACAGTGCAGCAATTTATCGTAATTTTTGTATGTATATATAGTAATTTAACAAAACAGACACAAAACACCTAAAACAATTTAACTGCAAATATCAGACGACTGAAAAGGAGTAAATTTGTATAATTAAACTACTCCGCAATCGTTTTCAAGTGGTCCTAGCACAATGAACTCCAAGAATTAAAAGACCCTGGCTGTCAGCTTTGCCTACAAAGAAAATACAGCTACAAAGAATTAGTGTCTTATTTTTATTTCATATACGTACAGTGAGGTAAACCTGGCCCTTATTTTGGTCCACTACTAGCTAGGAGCCAATATATATTATGAGAATTAACTATCGGGCTTTTTGAGTAATGTGTACCTTGTAGAGTTGATGATACCCGGTTGTATATATAGATGCACAAAACATAAATATATTGGAGTTTAAATTATAGATGATGCGATAAGCGTATTGTTGACACCCAACTCTAGTATTTGCTTTTGCCAGCAACTTGAGCCATCACATCGCCATCTTTATCAGCTCCCCGGCGGGCCGGCCCCGGTGCATGTTAACTAATCCAGTTCGCAATATACAGTACTAAAAGATATCGCTCCCGTCGCCAGAAAAACTCAGGGCCACAACTTTGATGAGGACCTGAAATCCGATCGATCAGCAAGTAGGCGCGCAGGCTGAAGTGCTGAACTGACGCTCGCAGTCAGTTGCCGTGCGTCGCCCATGCAAGAATGGCGGCAACAGTATCGATCAGCTGTAAGTAGTAGTTGCCCAGGCAAGAAGCGATCGATCGATCTCATCTGGAAGAAGCTGGTGTTGGGTGCGGCCGGACAAGGACCGCTCACGCTCGCCACGAGTGCTCTCGGTACCATGGCGAGTTGGAGACGACGACCCCGCCCCCGCCGGATCCATCCCCATCCGTCGGTTCCCTTCCCTGGGCTTCCATCTCTGTCCACGCGAGCGCGACACCTGACACTGACAGCAACGCCCGCCCGCGCCCGGCCCTTCATCTGCGATATATCTGCATTATACTAGTACTTTATACAGTAATCGATGGAGATTATATATTTTTTGTGGTCGGCAATTAATCCGGGGCGAGCAACCTGCACAGTGTTTTCATTTGCTGCACTGCACTGTTGGCTCGGCTGCAAGCTGGCAGAGCGTGGCAGCAGCATGCCTCTCGATCGGGGACTCGATCTACCTTTACGACGAAAGGCACGTGCGATTTGTCCTTGGAATTTTCGTCGTCTCACGTCACGTGAAATCTGGAAGCTGAAGGATAGATCACACGCACGCCGGACAGGATGATCGATCAGCTGCTGATGGAGCTAGCCAGCTCCAATGATTGGCGCCCGCGATGCTGATGACGATCCACTGCCCGATCGGCCCCGGCACAGCCAAGAAAGCCAGCAGCACGATATACTAGTACCACCATCAAACCCTAGAATAGAATTAATAAACAAGGCGCCCGGCCCCGGCCGGCACCGCCGCAGTGGAGTTGGCCGCGGGGAGGGAGATGGCATGAGAAGATAATGGCAGCCGGGGTCATGTCTCGAATCATGGAGGCAGATCTCCCCGGCCGCTAAAATAGACAGGAAATCGATCGGGGCGGGTGGCCGCCGTGCGGCCACATCCCCCGGCGGCCTGGCTCCGGCATAAACAATTGCGCGGCCGCGGCTGATGGGACTGGAGGGGTGGCGCCGTGGCGGGCGGCGGTTCGGTGGCCGGTACGCGCGCGCGCGCGGTTCCGCGTAGGGTTGGTTGGCCTGGGCGCTGGATTGGAGTGCGGCGCCAGGAACGTCTCTTGTCTCGTTTGCTTCGTCATCTAGTTGCATTGCATTGCATGCACTTGTGGTGGTTGTTGCAGACCGTGAAACAAACAGGGATGCTTCATGAGTTTTCTACTACTACTAGCAGTAGACTATAGTGTAGCTGCCTAGCTAGGATGCTCAAGTTACGAGACGCATGCATGGCGTTGGATTCTTCCAGCCGTGGCAATAGGAGACAATTATAGTATATATGTGTTCGATCATGCACATTTGTTTATACCAGTACCCCGTTGGAAACACTCACCGTAAATAAAACAATGCAACACACGGACAAGCGTCGTCTCTTTGGTTGGGAATGCATTAAACACAAAAAACGTCTCAAGTGACGTGGTGACCTATGCACCCTTTTCTAATGCGTGTTTTGACTTACTGCTAAAGTAGTAGCAGGTGGCCATGAACGCCGAGATTGTAAAGCCATCTCCGGCGGTATACCCATCACAATTCTTAAATTCATACTCTACTATATCTGCCGAGTGGCATTTTTTCAAACCGAGACAACAGCTGGAGCTGGAGGAAGCCAAACTTGAATGCGTTTCGGTTTTGGAGCTCCATCTTCAAGCTCCATGTCGTGTGCGGTTTCGGCCCTTAAAGAAAGCCGGCCTCCGGTATGTGGGCTAAGGCCCACTCGTCCTGGTGCGTCAGATGGCCTCCGGTCTGTCTTCCCCACATGGGCCAGAAATATGGCATTGGGTCGGCTGCAGCGCATCTTTACCCGAAGCTATTTTTTGCTCCCTTTGTTGGGCCTAATGTGAAGTGAAGCGGAGAAGTGCCATCTTGCAAGATCTCTCCGTTTCTTCTCTTTGGCACGCAATCATAGTGTCGCTAACAAAGTCTTTAGATTTCACCAAAAACAAAACCTTTAGATTGGACTCGTGTTTGCCTTTGCAAAAGTACAGCTAACAGCCCGCATCTAGTATATGAACATTTAGAGCCTCTTGATGCAGTTTTTAGAGTCCAACTAGCATGGTCCATCTAGCAGGTGAATATTTGATGCGAACAAATGCTCTAGCGATTAGTCGGAAAAAAGAACCAGCTGGCCTATCTCAGACCCGCGGGGATGAAGGCCCAGACCTCATCCAAGATTTTAGGGAAAATATTGGGAAAAGATCCAATCATCTCACGAGCTTATCAGTCTAACCGAAGACTCTGAAATCAAGCATCTGACTAAAATTTTACAAGCACGCACAGAACCATATTAGTGGTTCAATTCGACACGAAAACTGATACGTACCTACTGTACAACGTTCTTCAAACGAAGAGATCCTATTATCGCACGAGTTTACCAGCCTAAAAAAAAAAAACCGAAGACTCTGATGCACCGGGCAGAACAGAGCAAGAAAAGGTTCGGAATTTATCAGATGGTCTTGAGCTTGGCCGGCGCGAGCAAGGCGGCGCCGACGAAACCGACCCCGAGCAGCAGCAGCACGTACGCGAAGAAGGCCGGCACGGGCTCATCGGCGAGGCCGAGCCAGGCAGCCGCCACCGGCGCGGCGACGAGGAGGTAGCCGCACCAGGCCAAGAAGCCCGCCAGGCCCTCGTCATCGTTCAGCACGGCACGGTCCTCCGCCGCGTCCGCGCGCTCCGCCGGTCGGGGCGGGAGTGGGAGCATGGCGCGGCCTATGAGGGAGACGCCGAGCACGAGCAGCGCGTACGCGAAGAAGGCCGTCACTGGACCTTGGAAGAGCCCGGCCGAGATGGCCGTCACCGGCGCGGCCACGAGGAAGTATCCGGCCGGCCAGGCTCGGAACCGGTGGCCGTAGTTCTCCACCTGCGCGCGGTCCATCTCGTCGGCGTCGGGGTTGGATCTATCGGGGCGGGGGCAGAAATGGCGGCGAGGAGGGGAGTGGGAGAGTGCCCCCCTGCTTTTCAGCAGAGGTAGCGTACTAGCGTTAGCGTAGCCAGCAAGCACCGTCCTTTGACATTTTCGCCCGTCCGGCGTTGTGCTATTGGGCCTCTGTTTCTTTCGGAGGCTGCCGCGCTGAAAAGCTTCGCAGAACCGTGGTCATCTATGAGCAGCACCGTTCATTTCTACTATCCAACGGTCTAGAAACATTTTGGACCTGTGAGCTTCTGCGGATACGCGCCGCTCCCGCTGATTGGAACGCAGCCTGGGTGTGGAACCTTCGGGAACGTGTGCTGGCACCTGCAAGTTCGAGTCCAACGTGTCCAGCCAGTTCAGCTGGAATGTTCGTACGCTTGGCGCCTGTGCCCTCGCGTGCTGGCGCTCTGGCAGGCAACCACTTGGCACTAGTCGCAACTCGCATCGGACCGGACTGGACCGGCTTTTCTTGTGATGGATTTGTGAGTGGCAGTGGCCCATGGCCCATTTAGGTGCTAGAAACAACCCAATTAGTCATTAGCTTTCGGTTTTTTGTTTTATTATTTTACTTTCTATTTTTACTTCAGCACAGGTTTGGTTAAGGTTTTCGCGCATCTAAGGCAACTCAAGCATTTATTACATGAGCCCGTCTAATAATGTAGTTGTTTCGGATGTATAAACTTTCAATTTTAGGTTTATATATAAGCTTTCACTCCGTGGTTTTAATTACTTCTTTCTTGAGTTGGAAAGGTGTTAGTGCAGTAGCGCGGAAAGGTGGATTGTGTGGTGGTTTAGGGTGATATGGACCATGATACCATATTCTTAGATCCATAGGTATTCTTAGAGGATTCTTAGGATATTCCCGGCGCATTGCATCATGCACATCACATGAGTGTCGCATATGAATATGATTCTTGTAGTGAAAAAGAAATTTGTATTTATTTGATATACAACTTCGGCAATATATCCAAAACTAGATGAATGCAAAGGTTGTTGTACATAAACATATATAATATAAATAATTAGACTGATGTTTGTAAGAAACAAACTAGTTTCATCTCTTGTTTCATCTAGTGAATACACAGGGGGAGAAGTATTATCTAAATGTCTAATTATGGTATGACCTTTGGCAATAATAATTTTTACAATGACATTTTTTAGGAAGAGGCCAACATAGAGGACGATGACATCTCTCTATGTTTGAAGAGAGAGGAGATCTGGGGAGATGCAGACGAGGGAGAATAAGGTGATCAATGGGGATAGTTTGAGGGAGAGTAAGGTGCGCAAGATGATTTGGCTATTTGCATTCATCTATATTTCATAATGATGGAGCCATGGAGGTGATAATGCAAGGAACCGAGCCTTCGCAATGCGCTTCATGTTGAGGTCCGAACTGCCTCCAATTTTCAGGATATGAGCAGGTTCGTCTGGCACATTAGTTACAAGTTGTTTGATGTGTTTGGCTACCTTATTCTTTGCAGAAAAAGAAGGCCACACACATTTTATGGGCGTGTTGCTGCAGACACAAGTCACCGTGGAAAAAGCCAATACCCAATAGCAACTCCTAGAAGCTCAAGCAATCACGCCTACGTATCCATGCTGATAAAAAGTGTTGAACTAAGACTAACCCACAACAACTAGTACTACTAAGCACGACAAAATGCAAACACTTGCGGGAATATCACCATCTCCTGATAAACTGGTACTGAGTGGCAAAGAGACCTCGCCACAAGACCTGAAACGTGCGATCGTTGAGACAAACAAGAGAACGAAAGAAGTTCGTCAGGCAAACTGCATAGACTTGAATTGCATCCTCACCAAGAGCCCAATCATATCCACCAAAAATGCCCATTGCCCAAGACGAGCGGTAGCTTCGGCGAACCCAGTCATCGTGCTCGTAGGTTAGTTAATTCGCCGGTATATATCCACAGCGTGTGACAAGTACGCATAACCTTTCTCCAGAACGCCGCTGCTAACAACAGTGTTGGAGTGTGTGTTGGCTCATCGTCACTCTGTAATCTTGATCGTACCCGGATGAGCAAGAGGAGAACCACATCGACTCCAGCACTGTCTCTGTTTCTTCGCTGCCTCTTGTCTTCCTGAACTCATCAATTTCAGTCTAGCGCAAACCAAGTTATCCCACGCTCCCGCATGCTGATGGTGATGGACTAGAGAAGAATTCTTACAAGCAGCAATATCGCTCGATCTCTGCTAAATCTTGGTAGCCTACGCCTACTAGATATCTAGGACATGGTCTGATACAGGAAGTTTCTGATGCTGTCCACCCCATACTCTGACCCTCTCCAACGCCATCGACGCCTGAAGAAACCAACACATCAATCCGATGATCGATCAACAATGGCGATTATATTAGAGGCAGCTCTGTGCTGCTGAAGCTGAACAATGGCCACAGATTACCTCTTTCGCCCAGTCGGTTTTCCAGACCATGTAGGAGAGGATGGCCGTCTGCAGCGCGGTCCCGCACAGCATGCCCGCCCAGATGCCCTGCACGCCGAACCTCAGGAGGTAGCCGAAGATGAAGCCGAGAGGGAGGCCGAAGGCGTAGTAGCAGCCGAGGTTGATGTAGGCCACCGCGGCCTGCCACCCGCCGCCCACGGCGACGCCCGAGATCACGGGCTGGACGCTGTTGAGCACCATGGTGACGGCCAGCAGGTAGGCCACAAGGGACACGGCCTTCTGCAGCCGCGTGTCGCCGGTGAAGATCACCGGGAACTGCTCCCGCGTCGCCAGGATCAGCAACATGGCGATGAGACCCAGCGCCAGCGACTGCGCCAGCACCACCATCACCGCGTACATGGTCGCCCGCGGCCGGCCGGAGCCCAGCTCGTTGGACACGCGGACACTGCACGCAGTCGCAGACCGTGGCAAATTGGAAATGTGGATCCGGTTTGCGAAATTAATAAAAATTGAATCTTTACAGTAACTACTTCACCTGATGGCCGCGCTGAGGCCGATGAACAGCATCCCCTCCCACCCGTTTATGTTCATGCTGCTCGCGCGAAAACAACACCCATCTATCAGTTTTACTGCAGTTGCAGGCAAAATGCTAGCTTTAATTTGTGGCATGGATCCTATCGTCGTCAGAGCTGTAACTGACTGACCAGATTGATATGGAGTCGACGGCGATCTCGGCGTCGCTGAGGTGTCCGGTGAGCACGACGAGCACCATCATGTACCAAATCTCGAGGCAGAGCATGACGGCGGAGGCGAGCGAGATCTTGACGAAGGCCCAGAGGTCCCTGAAGGCGTCCCTGGACAGGCCCGTCCAGCCGTCCCGGCACCAGCCCACCACGTAGGCCACCTGCGCGAGCGAGGTGAGCCAGGACGAGACGTCGTAGGCGGCGGCGGCGCCCGCGACGCCCCAGCCCAGCGCGGACACGAAGAGCGCGAGGAGGCCCACGTGCGCGAGCAGCGCGGCGAGGCCGATCCACGCCAGCACCGCCACCTTGCTCTGCGCCTGCAGGAACTTCTGCGTCGGGAAGGTGATGGCGAGCGCGAACATCTGCGGGATGATGCCCCGCGTGAAGCGCCCCGCGGCGGCGGCGATCTCCGCGTCCTGCCCCAGCAGCCGGAGGATGGGCTGCGCGAAGACGTAGAGCGGCGTGAGCAGCACGGCGGAGGAGGAGAGGATGATCCAGGACCGCTGCATGTACACGCCCAGCATCGCCACCTGCCCCGCCCCGAACGCCTGCCCGCACAGCGTCTCCAGCGCGCTCCCCATCCCCAGCTGCATGGCGCACATGCATTTGCATTCGCAATTGCATGCACGGACGATCGAGGTTTAGAATTCTCAGATACAGTAACGGACGGAGGGACGATGGAATAATAATGGAGATTGATTGACGAAGATAGATGCGATCATATATGCGACTCACGAGGAAGCCGAAGGAGAAGTTGGAGACGACGGACAGGCCGATGGCGACGGCGGAGAGCTCGCGGTTGCCGATGTGGCCGGCGAAGATCTGCGTGGTGGAATTGGCGCCGTAGAGGCAGATGACGTTGAAGGCGATGGGCGCGCCGATGGCCCATAGCCGCCGCGACTCCTCCAGAAACAGCGCCCACGCTTCGTGAGCGGACCGCACCGCCGGCACGTCCTCGTCCCTGCCGCTGGCGCCATCGGCGGCGACGAGCGCGCCGTCGGCCTCGTCGTCGTGCGCCACGGCCACCATGTCCGCGGGCGTCGGCGGAATTTGGTTCTTGCTGGGAGTGGTGGTGGGAGTGCTGCCAGCTGGGTGGCGCGGGCTGCGGCTGGCGTGGGGTATGGTGGCGTACAGCAAGGGCTCCGTGAAGCTCATGGCGGAGGTGGCGGGAGGAGCTGGCGCCGGTGGTGCTGCTGTGCGCGCGCCCCCTGCGCGCCTCCGTTTGCCGTTCTTGGCGTATTTGCTTTTCTTAGCCTTGATGGGCTGAGGACGACGACGATGGCGGCGGTGGCGTTCCGAGGATTTGATAGGATTGGATCTCTCGGAGTTTGTTATGTCAGGGCCGCCGGGGTATATGCATCTGCAACCGTGACTGCATGACTGGTTGACCGCCGACCTGCTTCACAAGATGGTTGCCTGAATTTTCTCCTGGGTTTGGTGCGTGTGCTTCCTGCATGAACCCTTTTCAATCAGCATGTGGCCTGCGGCCCTGCGGGGATGTTCGTTCAAAAACCAAAAGGCGTTGTGCACTGATCGGTGATGGTTGCATTTTGATCCAAATCTGTGGCCACACCACGTACACATCCTGATCAGTTCTCGTAGCACTCTTTCCGTGTTCGTTGGTAAACCCGAATCCGACGGGGTGAAGAGGTTGTTTAGCAAGGATCCAATCCAATCCAACGATTTTTCACAGGGTGTGATGTGATCCAACAAATCCTCCGGCACTTTAGGGAAGCTACATACTGCTGGCCTCAAGATCAATAGTAATTCAGAAATCAGAGAATTACTCCTACGAGATTATTCACTTTGTGTGATCAATTGGAGTTGGGCCCAGAGCTGAGTACTGGGCCAATCCCAAGGACACAGCTGCAACTTCCCCTGTAGTGGCATGCACAATGCTTGGATTTCATTTTATGTCCAGTTTTTTCTTTACTTATGTTCAGTTTTTTTCATCATAACTTATATATGTCCAGTTTTTTCCTATCATAATTAATGATGTTAAAAGTTTATTAGGGTCCGAATGACATCTCCCAAGACAAATTTATATAGAGGTAAATGAATTTGAAGAGTTCGATGACATACCCCGGTGCAATGTTTGAGACCTGATCTGGTATAGTACTAGCGCGCTATTGTGCACTGTAGCGCGATATTGCGTGTTGATAGGGTTTTTGAAAACTTGACACTAAAATCTTTTTTTGAGAGAGCTCTACTCTAGGTTTTCCAGTTCCGCTCCAATTTTGTTAGGCCAAATAGGTGCAGCTTCGAAAACTCTAACTCCAAAAAAAAAATGGAGTTTTGGACCAACTCTAGGTTTTTTTGGAACCCATAAAAAAGAGCTCTAGAAATCCACATTTGCTACATTCCCATAGAATCGAGGGATAATTACCTACCCTTTGCCACGGATTACACATGTACCGATTCGCAGAAAAGAAAAAAAGACGCTTCCGTTGCCGCTGCCCCCGCTGTGCGCGCCTCGCCGGCCGAGAGGCTCGCCCCCGCCGCGCCTCTCCTCGCCGGCCGGGTGGCTCGCCCCCGCCGCGCCTCTCCACGCCGGCCGGGTGGCTCGCCCTCGCCGCAAGCTGGGAGGCTTGCCCCCGTCGCGCCTCCCCTCGCCGGCCGGGCTGCTCGTCCCCGCCGCGCCTCCCTCGCCGGCCGGGAGGCTGGCCCCCGCAGCTCGCGCCTCCCCTCTCGGGCCGGGCGGCTGGCCCCTGCCGCGCGCTCCTCGTCGGCCGGGCGGCTCGTCCCCGCTGCGTGGGCTGCGCTGCGCACCGGCGGCTCCCTCCGCTGCTGTGCGGGGCTGCGTACGGGCGTCGGGGCCCAAACCCCCGCCGCCGCACGGGGTTGCATGCCGGCGGCACCCTCCGCCATCGCATCATGGCTGCGCACGGGCGGCCCCCTCCGCAGCTGTGCAGGGCTGCGCGCGCGAGCTAGCAGCCTCCTCCGGAAGTGGGTACCCTACGTCGCAGTTCATCAGTGAGGATGGATGGGATTGGATCATGAACTACAGAGTGAGCTTGGAGGACATCTGAATCGACGATAGCCGCCAAGCGCCACCGCGTCCGTGTTGCTTGCGGGCGGCCTCTCCACCTCTCATCCAAAACGGCTCATCTAGCTCTCAACTCTGTATGGGCGATGTAAAGAAACTAATGCCGCACATCTTGCAATACAACATTATTACGAATATAAAAATCCTAATCGGCTGTATAGAAAAATAAACGTGTGAGGCATAAGGTAAACAAATCAATTAAGGGCACAACAGACCATTCACAGTAAAACCATGTTTTTTTGAGGCAGAAATTGCTTTGCAAGCCAAACACTTTTTCAACCTATTATAACTCCAAAGCGGAGCTGCTCTATGGTGAAGTCGGTAGAGTGGAGCTAAAATTGTTGGAGCGGAGCTCTCTCAAACAGACTCTAAATCTATAGTGTGCTATTTTGTACATTGGATCTGGTCCTTCGTCGGCACGCATGCGTATATGATGGATGGATCGTTGCCTGCACACACTTATGTGCCTGTATATACATAGCATGAGACACGGGACACACGACCCGCATATGCATGGGTCGGTGGAAAAGAGCGTACAAAGAGCTCGGCCAGGCCAGTGGTACTAGTACTATACACGACTACGAACTGCATGAATCATGTTCGATCGATCCTCATATTCATGGACGATAAGATGGATTGGACCGATTGAGATCATGCATGGATGCATATACACGCGCGCTTCAATTGAGTTTTGCTCTCTCAATGCATGCGCGCATGTGTAGTGGGCAGTCATGCACACAGCACACAGGGCAGGCAGCTACCGGCGGCGCCATGGTCGCATCAGCCGCAATGTTCTGCGGCGTCCGTCGTGCATGTACCATTGGCCCACAAGACGTACAGCCAGCGTCTCGCACCGTCCATGTGCGTTGCCTTGCCGGTCGGCTCCCCTGGCCTGCCCCTGCGCACGCGTCGGGACGAACACCGGAAATCGCGCCCTCCCGCCCGCTCCTCGGACTCTAGCAGTCTAGCTGCTCAAGGGCAAGCTCGCTATGCAGTTGGCAGTAGCACGCCGGCAACTTGTCGACCTAGCTTAATTAGGTAGCTGATCGACCCATCTATATATATGGCCCGGGCCGGCGGGCGCCTCAGAACTTAGGAGCAAGAGCAAGCTGTAGATCTAGCAGCCGGCCGGCGGCGAGCTCCCCTGGATCGTCTACCTGTCCTACTAGCAACGCCTGAGACCGGAGTTGAAGCCGCCGATCGGTACACGAGTATAGCACGGTAATCCATGGCAATGGAGGCGCCGCTGCTCGTCAAGAGGCGGAGCAGCAGCAGCTGCTCGTCAGTAGCGCTGGAGGCGTTCCTCGCGGCGCCCATCACCTTCAACATCCTCTGCCTCTACGGCGTCAACTCCACCACGCAGCTCTTCGCCGGCAGGCTCGGCAACCTGGAGCTCTCCGCCGCCGCCGTCGGGCTCTCCGTCGTCTCCAACTTCTCCTTCGGCTTCCTCGTACGTCCTCGTCCTCGTCTGCGATTCATCAATCATGGCTCTCTGTCGAGTTGAAGTTGATCAGTGGCACTGCACTGCACTGCACTGCACGCAACCACAATGCACGCATGGGCAGCTCGGCATGGGCAGCGCGCTGGAGACGCTGTGCGGGCAGGCGTACGGGGCGGGGCACCTGGGCGCGCTGGGCGTGTACATGCAGCGCTCGTGGGTGATCCTCTCGGCGTCCGCGCTGCTGCTCTCGCCTCTCTACGTCTTCGCGGCGCCCGTCCTTCGGGCGCTGGGCCAGGACGAGGCCATCGCGGCCGCGGCGGGGGGCTTCACGCTGCGCATCCTCCCGCAGATGTTCTCGCTGGCGCTGGCCTTCCCCACGCAGAAGTTCCTGCAGGCGCAGAGCAAGGTGGCGGTGCTGGCCTGGATCAGCCTCGCCGCGCTCGCCGCGCACGCCGCCATGCTCGTGCTCTTCGTGCCCGTGCTGGGGTGGGGCCTGCCGGGCGCCGCCGCGGCCTACAACGCCACGTCCTGGGCCGTCGCCGTCGCGCAGGTCGTGTACGTCACGCGATGGTGCAGGGGCCAGGGCTGGGAGGGCTTGTCGTGGAAGGCGTTCCGCGGGCTCTGGGCCTTCGCCAAGCTCTCTCTCGCCTCCGCCGTCATGCTCTGCCTCGAGGTCTGGTACATGATGGTGCTCGTCGTGCTCACCGGGCACCTCGACGACGCCGAGATCGCCGTCGGATCTGTATCCATTTGGTACCATCACTACCCTGCTGCCTGCTCCCGATTCATCTTCTTCACTTCTTCCAATAATTTTATTATCTATGCATATGCTTCTGCTAACTGAAGATTCCTCTGCCTTTTGTGTTTCATTTCAGCATGAACCTGAATGGTTGGGAGGCAATGCTGTTCATCGGCCTAAACGCAGCCATCAGGTGTTTATTATCACGTGAATCTTCTTCATCATCATCTCATACTGTCATGTGACCATCTCATATATATCCCAATGCAAGCATATCAAAGAAGAAGAAAAAAACAACATGGTTCTGACATGCTGCTGTTCGTCTTCTGCATGCAGCGTCCGCGTGTCCAACGAGCTGGGGTCCGGCCGGCCGCGCGCCGCCAAGTTCGCGGTGACGGCGGTGATCGTGCAGTCGCTGGCGATCGGGCTGGTGGCCATGGCCCTGATCCTCGCCTACCGCAACAGCTTCGCCGTGCTCTTCACCGCCGACCGGGACATGCAGGCGGCCGTCAGCGAGGTGGCCTACCTGCTGGCCGTGACCATGGTGCTCAACAGCGTGCAGCCCGTCATCTCGGGCGTCGCCATCGGGGGCGGCTGGCAGGCGCTCGTCGCCTACATCAACCTCGGCTGCTACTACGCCTTCGGCCTCCCACTCGGCTTCTGCCTCGGCTACCTCCTCCACCTGGGGCCTCAGGTAATGTACATACTATACTACATCGATGATCTTGAATTACTATTTGACCTCATCTCCATGGTGAAACTGACGGAAGTGAACATGGAATTTGATTAATTATGCTTGCTAATAACAGGGGATCTGGGCCGGCATGCTGTGTGGGACTGCGCTCCAGACGATGATTCTGCTGGTGGTCATCTGGAAGACGGACTGGGAAGCTGAGGTAAATGATTAAGACAAGTAGACAACCAATAGTTGCTCAAGTAAACCCAAGTTGCCAATTTGTTTTTGATGAACCGATGATGGTGATGGTGACAAATAATGGCGCTGCAGGCTGCGCAGGCCAACGAACGGATCAGCGCGTGGAGCGGGGAATGCCAAGGCAAGCAGCTTCAAGATCAACAGGGGGAAACCGGCGGCGACCTCAAGGAAGCTTTCCGAGTGTGACGACGTGGTCTTTTGACGTATACGTCGTGCGCAGCCACGAGCTTACAATTCTTCTTCTTCTTCTTCTTCTTCAGGATCCCCTTGATTATTGATCAGGTCTCGCCGTCTCGGCAGAAGGGTTGACAACGGGACTTCGTTCCCAACGAGACAAGATTAGAGTGGGAATAATAATTTCATCGGTTGATTATTATGATTACGTGTGGGGACCCTTCCGAACAGCGGTGTCCCTCCGTTATTAGCAACTGCTGAGGACGTTGTTAATCAGCTAATTGATACATTAACCAATGTGTTTATGACACTCCATTAATGAATTCGCTCCTTGATAATTAATTCTAGGGAAAAACATATGCGGAAAACAGAGGAATATATCGATAGTACCATGGAATCTCTTTGAGGGGGTAAATGATACGCGGAGCCTCCATTTCAAATTGTAGGTCCTTTTGACATTAGCTTACGTACTGGTTTTGCCGTACGCAGTAGTACATGTGCTATTAAGCCGGCGCGATCTGTTTGAACCAATCGATTTTGTGGTGGACCGGTGTCCAATTACTATCATTGTAGCGGTTTCCAACCACAGCAGCTCTTGAACCTAGTAGTACAAGTGTTTTTCTGCATAGAGAAGGCTTCAGAGTAGTAGATGGCTAGTTGGCTACTGTTGTTTAGTTGGGTAGTCTTATTTCTCATGAGTTGAGACCTTGAGGCCTTGAGGGGGTTGTGCTTGCCTTTTGTTTCTTCTTTTTCTGCGTGTGTGGTGGGGGATGGGGGGTTGGTCTGTCTATACAACACACGTGTATTTTAGGACCCTAAACACACGTGTGTTGTAGCAACAAGAAACACACAGTTTTTGTGGGGAGAAAAAATATGTGTTTTTAGTGTGTACAACACACAACTTTTCTAGACACCGGATCAAGATCTAATGGCGCATAAAAAAAGATGATTGTTGTCTTGTTGCCACCAGACACCGGAAAATATGTGTATACTTTCAAAACACATGGCAAAAGAATAAAACATAAGAGAAAACAAAAATAAAAAAAGAAATACACTGATAATAACAACTAAAAAAGCAACGAAAAATAAGAAAAAAAAGAAATTCACAACCACAATTTAAAAAAGAAAAATACAATGATAACAAATAAAAAATTAAGAAAATGGCAATCATAAACAAAACAAGAAATGAGCTGATAATAACAAAATAAAAAAAAGAAATCAACAGATAAAAATAAGAAATTCACAATCACAAACAAAACACACTGATAATAACAAATAAAACAAACAGATTAATTAATGAATACAAATATTCAAAACACATGGCAACAGAATGGAACATAACAGAAAACAAAATAAAAACAGGAACTGCTAATAACAAATAAAAAAGCAACAGAATGACAAAAATAAGAAATTCACAATCACAAACAAAACACACTGATAATAACAAATAAAACAAACAAATTAATTAATGAACAATACAGAAAACAAGAAATTCACAATCATAAACATAACAAGATAAACACTTCCAAAAGTAAAAACAAGAAATTCACATTAAAAAAACAATGGAAAAAGAATGAACAAGACAACAAAAAAAGTGTGACTGTTTTTCCCAATAATGATTGTTTATGAGAAATAACCACCACGATCTGAGGACTGAAAGTTACTAGATACTTATATGAGAGGAGAGACAACACTGATACAATAGAGTACACCACAACAAATCAACAAGTACACACTAGAATCGCTTCAGCCTTCAGGACGTGGCAATGGCAAAGCAACTGATAACACCATAAGCTTTGGATTCCTCACCGAAAGCTGAAAAATACAAAGGCCAGTTCCATCAGCATTGTGATATTATAACTGATTATAAGTTATAACACCAAGCTTGTATATAAGTTTGTAACAGGCATAAATATTAAATTAGTTTGCCCACGGACAATGCATGAGGGTACGTAAACCGAAAGACAACCTGAAAAGGATGAAAAGATCCCAATAAAATGGCTTATCCAGAAACACTCGCTTCCATTTGCACTCGCTCCCAATAAAATTTGAATCCATATCTCGTGAAGATTAAAACTACAACACTACAGCATAACACAAGAAATGCAGCTTGAGATCTAGAGACCGTCCTTTTTTTTTTTTGCACAAGTGCAGCAATTGCTCCTGAATAAATGAAAAGATAAAGTGCAACAGTTGACTCCCAAATGAAAGACGTAAAGTGAACAGACAGAAATATGCATGAGGTAGTTAAAATCTCACAGGACATGTTATAGAGTATAGATCATCAAACAGGTGTATGAACTAGCGACAACCCTCCAAAAAAAAGTATCGTTTGTCTATAACAAATATAAATATGAATGAGCCAGGAGACACAAATTTTGATTATTGATTATCTACAGCAAAATGTAGTCCTGGTATCTCTTATTAACCTCAATGCTAAATGACTTGTCCAAAAAAAAAAGAAGTGAAACTAATCGGCAATCGCGTATGGAATCATAGCAAAGATGACTGGCAATCCACTGCATTCCGTGGAGTGAAAAATCTAGTCATAATAGATGCTGATTAAGAGTATAAAAACGCACAAACCTGCACTGTCTAATGATGTGCAACATCAAGCTGGGAAAAGGGATGCTGCCTTACAACATTATGCATCTAGAACATCAGACAAATCACAGCGAACATGAACCTCCCACTGAATTTCTGGCTACAGCATCCTAACAAAGTTGAGAACAACTTGTAAAATATGAAAATTCTATATCTGGTAAAGACTTAAAGAGCATATGAACGCTAGAGGAACATTATGCTACAGTACACAAAGGAATCCAGGAATGCGTCCTTTTAGGGGATAGAAATGGGGACAAACCTTACAGATTCGCGACCTCCTCCACTGACACTCAACGCAGTACAGCCCACTCGCCAAACTCCGCTGGATGAATCAATCCGCCTAAGCAGCCATGGGGAGGCCGCACAGGGGAAATCGAGAAAGATGAAAAGAGGAACGGTAAAAAAACACCACGCCTCCAAATCCCAAATGGCAAAAACAAAAAACAAAGATGAAAGCCATCAGATCAGGATCAGATCAGTTAGAGAACCTAACTCTATCAAACATGCCCTTAGTATATCCGTAACAAGTTTTTTTGGCCTTTTTGTGAGAAGAAAAAAAACTAGTGACCAATTCGATATTTGAAAGTTTGGAAGTTTGGGTATACTCCCCATCGGCCATCATCTCTCAACTTACATACAACATGTGTGTTCCCTGATTAGTAGTCGTAGTAGATTAGCTACTGGTAACTACAAACCGAACATGACACCCAAGAAGGCAAGCACGCTGAGGGCCAGCAGTAAGAATGTGAAGAACGCCAGTGTCTTGGCCGCTGCCTTAACCCCTTTATCCTCCGCTGGGACTGGCGGCTGATCCTCCGTCGGGACTGGCGCCTGAGTGAGCAGCCTCCACCCCAGCGCCGCCACCACGGCGGCGGCGGTGACCAGAACGAACGCCTCGTCGTACAGGGTGGAAAGGGCCTGTACGTCTTTGGCGCGGTAGGTCAGCACGGACAGCAGCAACGTCAGGGACACGCTCACGAAGCTGTGGGACGACGGCTCGCCCTGGGCGGCGGCGCCGTCGTCGCGACGAGGAAGCCCCCTTGGCCCCGGAAGAGTGCGATTGCGCCTCTCCTGCCAGACGCACCAGCACCACACGAGCAGCGCGATTGCCTCAGGGAAGAGCGCGAGCACCGTGTAGCCGCGCACCTTGGAGGCCGCGATGACGAGCGCCGTCAGCACGACGCCGGCGACGAGCGCGCGCGTCAGCCAGACGATCTCTCTGACGTCCTGCGCGCCCCCGGCGATCTTCCTGACGGCGTTGAGGAGCATCAGCGACCCCGCGACGGAGGTGAAGAAGGTGAGGTACTCGGAGGGAAGGAACCGCGCGTCGCGGGCCTCCTCCGGGTAGTTCTGGAAGTAGAAGAAGGCCATGCCGAACCAGCCGCCGAAGAGCATGGACGTGACGTTGGTGGACAGCTCGAGCAGCTGCTGGAGCTCCTCCTCGCAGCCCCTGTACGCCTGCACGTCCTCCCTGAGCGTCGTCGTCGCGCAGCACCGCAGCCGGTACGCGACGAACAACGCGGCGGCGGCGAGGGTGGCGGACGTCGCCCCGGGGTTCATGCGCATCATCAGCGAGAGGGAGAAGGAGAGGGAGACGAGCAGGAGCGCGCAGGCGTGCACGAGCGCCTTGATGGCGATGTACCGGTGCCGGCCTGGGGTCGTGCTGAGGCACTCGGCGACGAGGCCGCGGAGCGACAGCCCGGAGAGGAAGGTGAAGTAGGAGCAGAGCACCGTGGGCAAGTGCATGGCCTGCTGCTTCTTGTTGGAGTGTTCGACGGTTATGGGCACCACGATGCCGGCGGCGAGAACCATGACGATAAGCGACGAAGACTGGATCCTCTTGTTCAGATACTCAATTCCCTACAAAATCATGCAAAAAATTGCTACGCAGTCTGACAATGCTTCCACGATTTGCTTGAGCTGTCACGAAATTAACACTGGGATGGAGGACTCAAACTAGTTAAAAAATTACCTTCTGTAAATCTTCTTGATCCATGACAGGAGAGTAGACTAGATAGACTAGGAGCACCAGCTGCCCGGCTGAGTTCCAACGATCTTTCTTATAGTGGCCTGCCAGATTCTGAAGTTTGGAATTACTAACCTATAGCTTGCTTCAATGGCTAATCTTCCTACTACATCCTAACATAGCGTGTTTTGGTACCGCGTTTGGTTCGCGTCCCAGGATCATGAGTCGTCGTACGCGTACGTCGCCGAGGCGTCCCGTGTAGTCCCGCAAGCCAATCAACGATTCATCCCTGAAAGAGTATAGATGACCACAGGCACCTGCCGAATTAAACTTTGAACAACTGAAGTAGACTTCGAAATGTTCTTCGTCAACGCCTGTGCTCACTCCATTCTAACTATAGGCAGTTTTAGCTTTATCCTAAGCAATTTTTAAAATTTTTGTACGAGTTTGTTTAAAATATATTAGTCTTTCCGCGCATTTTCAAGTTTAAAACTAAACTAAAAATGTGAGGAGAAAGTTTTCCAAATAATGCTCTATCAATGTTTCATGGTGGATTTAGCGAAATAATTTAAAGTTGACGCTGGTGTACTTGTTAAAACTCGATCAAAATTTATAAGATTAACTGGAGATAAAATTAAAATGACCATAGGCTTAGAAGAACAGAGGGGATATTGTTTGCTACCTGATCCTTAGTAGTATAATTGGATATATGTATGTGTTGGCACTTGTTTGGTCAAATACCACAAAAGCCCTAAATTCTTTTATGCAACGAACACGTGCTTCAGGCTGAACTGATGGACGCGGGGCAGTTCGGCAACGGGCGCCAGACAGTTCGGTGAGCTCGGGTAAACCTAGCGTCGCCCTTCCGGGAGAGACCCCGTCAGGAAGATGGTGTCAAGGGTTGCTCTAGGATCGGCAGGCCACATAGAACGACTCTATGTCGCCGTCGAGATGCCAAGAGAACAGCGAGATAGGTTGAAAAAGTAGGGAAAAGAGATAAAAGGTAAAATGACAAAGTAGATTGATTTGGTTCGATTGTGGTGCCTCAATCAGACGTGGTCTTTATATATATTTATAAAAAGGATGGTCTTACCCTTTTTATAAGCTAAACAAGTCCTAAACTGGTCCAAAAACAATTGGAAAGTCTTTTTCGGATAAAACTGTGTTGCACCGGACTATCTGGTGTATAGGACCGGATTATCCGGTATTCTCGGAGCAAAATCCGGGTTGCACCGGACTGTCCGGCGCAGGCTACCGGATAGTCCGGTATTGCCCAGGCACGCAACCGTCCAGAGGTCATAACTTCTCCGTCCGGACTCCAAATTAGGCGATCCATATATCTGTTTTGATCGTCTAGGCGAGGGCTACAACTGGGTGCATTGAAACTCCTGATTTGGATTCATCTTGGTGTAGTTTCAAAGGCATCTTTGTGTCTCTAATGAAATAGGCTCAAAATCTTGGGACAAGTTGCATATGACGCGCATAACACAATTTCATATCAAATATGCAGGAAAATTGCCATTAATGCTCACCTGCACATTTAGTGCTCAACAGTACGGAGAGAGGGCGCACGCTTATTTTAAATTTTGTCACCGCCCGTATACTAATCCGGAAGGGGACCTGTCGCATCAAAGTTAGGAGAAAAACGACGAAGACTTTGAATTGTTCTTCGTCAACTAATTAGGGATAACGGTGACGCTACAAGGAATAATTAATGATTAGAAGAACATACGAGCATTTTAGAGACAGACAACTTAGTTTATTTTACAAAAATTATCATACATGTCTTGCTTTAAGTACTCAACACCTACCGTTGAAAAAAGAAACTCGATGGGCATGTCTTACCATGACGAACATGCCTACTACACTTATAGACTTATGGTCTGTTTGTAATGTAGAAATTTCATAATTTACGTAGAAAGTTTATTAAAAATAGTTCAATTTTACAGGAAAAATGTAAGACGAGAAAAAAAATTCCGTGTTCCAAATAGGCCCAGTCTCATTTGTAATACAAGATTTTCACATAAATCATATAGAAAATTCATAGACAACAATCAATTTCACTGAAAAGCACAAAGAATAAAAAAAAACACGTTCCAAACACATCTTTACTTTAAAAAAAAATAAATGAATGGTTCCCGCTTCAGTCCCATAAGCAAATCTTCAAACTAAATTATTACAAAATCATACAAGAGGATAAAACCAAGGCTAACTAAAGTCCAGTTCAAAACATATAAGAGCATCTATGGATGCGGCCTCTAAAACGTCTAACCACCGTATCTTTGAAGTGTTTTTCAAGTCTTCAGGCACCGCATTTGTGCCCACTGTCGAAGCCACTGAGCCCCCTAAAAAGAACCTGCAAAACACTTCTAGTTTGGGCTTGTTAAATTGCTCAATAGAAGGCTGCTCCTCCGACTAGAACTAACCCAATTGTGCAAGTTTTCATGGGAAGGAGCTTCTCGTGTACTGTGTTCTATAAATCTAAAATTTTCTGATTTGATCAACTAGATTTTATAACCATGTAAAATTCTACTTCACCAAAGTTGTCCTTAAGATGAGATGTCGGTTTCATGCTGTAGTAAAAGTATCTTATTCTCAGTGACGTCTAACCCAATTGGTCATATCTAGGTTACACGAAGCTAATTGCATACACACTGATTTCCTCACTATGGGTACGGCTTGTATTTGGACCGGTTTTTCTACATTTAATACAATGACGTGCGCCTCTCCTGCAGGTTTGGGAAAAAAAATCATATACAAGCAGTGCATGCTGCTAATGCATGTTACAGATACAAGCAGCATCAAGCCGATATACCTCTGTGTTTCTGCAATGAAAATAATTAGCTATTCCTGAATTCAAAGCATGGTTTTCCTATGCTGGAAACATGTCGTCCTTCAAAAGATAAAGTGGTTCATTTGTTGCTTGCAAGAGCTGAAGATAGAAAACTGAGGTTCCACGAATTTTTACTGCACTGCTTGACATCAGAAAGCTTAGTATCCTACCAGATCCTAATGAGTGACTCCCAATAGATTCTTAAAACTGAAGACCTAAACTCTAAACCAAACTGCAGAAACAGAGTAGTGCACCAAGGCATGAGTAGTGAGAAGATATGATCTGTCTTGTGGATGTCCACTATCGTTTGGAGAGCGTGGTCCTTTTTTGGAGGACAATGCGATAACGAGGTTTCTGTCATCTTGATCTGTTGACTCTCCTTTCAATTCAGACAGATGGCGTCGCATGGACAAGATGACAGGAGCCAGATCCTCTGCTTTGCATCAGTTTCTTGGAGCTGCATCCTTCAAGTTTAAAAATCGACAAGAGCATGTTATATTTAATATTTATAAACTGATGACTCGAGTTTCATAAATTTAAGTAACCAGAGCATTTGAAACAAAACATTGCAGAGGACTGGAATAAAAAAAGAACGGCCTTCCAGACTTGAATGGGAAGAATCGAACAAAATTATACTGTTCAGAACCAAGAACATGGTTAATGTATTGCTGATATTCATTCGAACCATCTGGATTAGAGTATACTAAACATCTTATGACAGTCACTGCTCACTTATTAGCAGGTCAAAACTTAACACAAATACTACCAATCACACTAACCTAAGCAACCAAGCCCTAACCAAATCAAAAGGCCCAGTTTTGCAGAGCCACCCCAACGGCAGCAGCTTCATCCTTCATGGACTAAGCAGAAGCCAAGATCGAGTCGAGGTGGCGCTGCACGTTGTCCCTCAGCCGACGGAGCGCCCTGGCGAATTCCGGCAGCTCGGCCTCCCCGAGCGCGTCGACGTCCGCCTCCCACCAGCACCTCCTCCCGGCCGTGGCCAGCCGCACCTTCTCCGCGACGGCGTCCATCCGCGCCTTCTCCACCGCCAGGCGCGCCTTGGTCTCCTCCGTGCGCCGCGCAATGCCCTCCACCTCCGCGCGGTCGGCGACGACGCCGTTCACGGCGTCGCTGTCGTCCCGGCGAAGCACCGCGAGGAGGCCGCCGCCGTCGTCGTCGCCGGGGAGCGGGGAGTAGCGGCGGAGGACGTGGTCGACGGAGGGTGTGCCCAGCGCGAACGCCCTGCCGCCGGGGGAGAAGACGACGAGCGCGACGTGCGCGCCGGAGAGCAGGGAGAGCTCGGAGACCTTCTTTTGCAGGCCGGACTTGCGCTTGGAGAAGGTCACCTCGCGCTTGTTGCTGTCTTCGATGAAGCGGATCTCGATGCGCTGCCGCCCCTTGCTCGGTGGCCTCCCCATCGTCGTGGCTGCGGCGTGCTTCTTGTTCTTGGGCTTCCTCCTCCTGCTTCTTGCCCCCCAAGGCCCCTCTTTTTTCCTCAGCAAGAACCGAAGAAGCGGTCGATTGATGGGGAGAAGGGAGGGAGGCAGGAGGGATTATAAGTAGGAAAAAATGCTGCCAAAAATCGCAGCGGATCCGATTGGTGATTTGCTTCCTTCCTTCCTTTCGTCGGTGTGGGAAGGCGGGGGCGGAGCGGAGGTCGTCCGAGGAAGAGTCGAACGGATTTAAGGAAGCCACGAAATCAATTTTTTTTTGTAAGAAAGGCATGAAATCAATTGGCATCCTTAAATGGAGGAAGCACATCAGCTCCGTGCTCCGCCCTCCTCCGCGTGACCAAAAAAAAAAAAAAAACCCTCCTCCGCGTGACAAAAAATAAATAAATCGAAAGCTTGCTGAAATCTTGATCCAAACGTTGATTATGACGTGTTTTGATATGTTTGTATAAAGTTTTTGAATAGAACGAAAGATTAAAGTTTTTAAAAGTCAACTACATCAAATAAAAAAAAATATCTCTCTCTAGTTTTCAAACTTAGTTTTTTTAAAATCATACCGCTCAAACAACATGTATTGGAGTGGCAGGCACGGTTAGATGTGGATAATCGATTTTCTCTCTAAATTTCTCACGAAATTGACTAGGACTTATTGAGTACTCCTTCTGTCCTACAACAAATAAGTGATGTTTTAGGACTTTTATGATAAATTAGGGACAGTGGCATACGATGCATGTGTCGCTGATTAATAGATTAATCTTTTTTTTGTGATATATGTATGCATGTATGCAAATCAGTTTTCTTTTAAAGGCTACCAATATTCTATAACAGCACTTATTGCATAACAAATTTTGAATTATAGAACAACACTTAAACAGAGGAAGTATAGTTTAGTGGGGATGATCTACTTTGTTCAAATTACAAAACATGTGAGCCTCGTATCAAAAGCAAGACCCTATAATTAAAACATCACATTCACACGTTAGCAAGATCAACATATATTTCTTGCAGATGGCTGAACAGGACATGGAGCTACCTTGTGCAGAGCAACATGGCTTCAAAACTTGTGGCTCCATGTCAAAAGCTCGGTCTTGAAAAATTAAAATACTGTGTATCACACCTTGAAACTTTTGCAAATTGACTAAAAATTTGATGTGGTGCATTCAAATTAGTTGGAGCCTAAAAACTTGGAAAATTGGATGTGGTGAATTCAAATTAGTTGAAGTCTAAAAACTAGCCATTTGACATCGTTGACGGCGAAATTCAAGGTACCCACGGTAAGACCGAGTCCAGCAGCTCGGGTATCCCATCTTTCTATCCACTGTTCTAATTATTCATCTATCTGTAAACAGTGTCGCTACAGTGTCGTTTTATTTTATACACGACCATTTACCCTGTCTGCTGGACTCCGTCTAAGATTGTAAAACAACGCAACGATTATATCTTGTTTTAGAGAAAAGAAGAACAAAGTCCAGTTTACGAACTAAATCCAGCTGCAGATCGTGGCTCACAACAATTCTGCTTCTGACGCCTCATGCCTGCAGTCTTTTTCAAACGTCAGAACATAACAGTCAAGAACCCTGGTGCTTATGCATGTCAGCTCAAACAATTCGAGCGGACGCATGCCCCTAGGATTTGGGCACCGAAGTACGAACATCACAAGTAACGAAGTAATCCACAATTCAAGACATGAATCAGTATTCCAGTAATCAATACCCGCGCGTTTCACGGCACACAATCAACAGAGAGAAACAGCTAAGGCAGGACCAAGTTTCACTCAAACATAAAGGATAATAGCACACAAATCAAGCTGCTATATGGAAGAACCACAGAAATTTGCAACACAGTGCGGGACTCGATCAGACTATCACATTACTAGAAACAAAAGAAAAAAGAAACATAAAACGGCTCATGGGGACACATCCAGAACGACGAAAGCTGAAGGAGGATCACCACCGGATCAGTGAAACAACTGGGCCAAGGACTTCACTGGCCACCACGGAGGCGCAGCACCAGGTGAAGGGTAGACTCCTTTTGGATGTTGTAGTCCGCCAAGGTGCGGCCGTCCTCCACCTGCTTGCCGGCAAAGATAAGGCGCTGCTGGTCTGGAGGGATGCCCTCCTTGTCTTGGATCTTCACCTTTACATTGTCAATGGTGTCGGACGACTCAACCTCTAGGGTGATGGTCTTTCCGGTCAGGGTCTTTACAAATATCTGCATGCCACCACGGAGGCGGAGCACCAAATGAAGGGTGGACTCTTTCTGGATGTTGTAGTCAGCGAGAGTGCGGCCATCCTCGAGCTACTTCCCAACAAAGATGAGGCGCTGCTGGTCCGGTGGGATGCCCTCCTTGTCCTGAATCTTTGCCTTCACGTTATCAATCGTGTCAGAAGACTCGACCTCAAGCATGATGGTCTTTCCAGTCAAGGTCTTGACAAAGATCTGCACGCCTCCCCTGAGGCGTAGGACGAGGTGGAGCGTGGACTCCTTCTGAATATTGTAGTCTGCTAATGTACGGCCATCCTCAAGCTGCTTGCCAGCAAAAATCAACCGCTGCTGGTCCGGTGGGATCCCTCTTTGTCCTGAATCTTAGCCTTGACATTGTCAATGGTGTCAGAGGACTCGACCTCAAGAGTGATGGTCTTCCCGGTGAGAGTCTTGACGAAGATCTGCATGCCACCCCTCAGCCTAAGCACAAGGTGGAGGGTGGACTCTTTCTGGATGTTGTAGTCTGCGAGTGTCCGCCCATCCTCGAGCTGCTTGCCAGCAAAGATCAGACGCTGCTGATCCAGTGGGATTCCCTCCTTGTCCTGGATCTTTGCCTTGACATTATCAATTGTATCCAAGGACTCAACCTCGAGGGTGATGGTCTTGCCAGTGAGGGTTTTCACAAAGATCTGCATCTGCGGAGACAAAGATCCCAGTGTAAGCTACATAAGGAGATTGGAGTAGGAAAGCATAGAGCAGAAAGAATGATACAGATCTTGAGAGCTATAAAATTACACGTAACAAACAGAGAGCACAAAATATCTAAAGGAGTTGAACGACGAATCATAACAGACAACACAGCATCCTGAATTGGTTAGATGCATATCAACGGACAATATGGTAACCACACCACTAATTTAGCATGACAATATATACATGATTGAATAGTAAAATCTGAAAGGGGTCAGGGCATAACACGAATCGGTTTGCCATACTTCCCTAAATTATGGACATCCTAAGCTGATGACGACACAAATGGATCGACCTACGTAACATAATGGGCATGATTTAACCTTATTAATTTTGAGAACGCACTAAGGATGAAACCAGACTATGCATATCTTTACCTGAGGACAAAATCAAACGGGCCAATCTAAGTAGCATAATTGTCATGATTTAAACTTACTAATTATCAGAACACACTAATCAAACAATAAATTGGAACCTGAATATATCCATGATACTTTGTTTGAAGTAACATGGTATGCATGATTTAACCTGCTTAATTTTGATAACACAAAAATCTATTGAATCGAAACCTAACTATAATGATATCTACATATACATGATTTCGTCGAGAAAAGTAAATGCCACGGGCATTAGAGTAACCGATCGATCCTATGGATAACAATCTAGCGAACCCTAGATGAGAAATTCACGAAATTAAAAAACGGAGCCCGACAGAGCCAAGCCAAGGTACTGGATCAATGTCATCGGTATAGAAACGAACACAATCTGCGCGGATCTCCATGTGCAAGGCGAAATCAAGATTCGACCGCAACCTTGCGCAATCGAGACTCGAACGCAACCAAATCAAAAGTGATGGGGGGGGGGGGTGGCACGAATCGATAGGACGCGTACCTTGACGAGGCTATTTCGTTCGCTTGACTGCCGGTGCTGCGCGTTCGGGATCGGGATCGGGATCGGGCGAGAGACTGGACTCGTGGGATGAGAGACGCTTCTTTATAGGGAGGAGAGGGAAGCTGGGCTGACGTCACGGCTCACGGCAGGACGAGATGCCGTCGCAGAGTCCGTCCCCACCACGCGGCGTCTCCAAGACTCCAACCATCTGGACGGGCTCTCCGATAGTTATCGGGTCAAAGTTGGATGACAGGCTTTTTAGGCCCACTTGGACTTCGATAGACCCACGCTAATGAGTTGAAGCCCACGCTAGTGAGCCCACGAGCCGAAGGCCCGGATTAGCGTGCGGCATAGAACGGCCAGGAGTGTTACTGTTAGGGCTCCCCTGCGTGAAACTCCCCCAAATAATGGGCTGCCAAACATCCAGATAGACGGCCCGCGGAAAATCTCCGCCTGGGCTTTCTGCACGGGGGAAAAGGCCGGAAACCCGGCGAGGTTTTAGGCTGCCAAACTAGGCCTTAAAAAAACCCAACGGACAGGATGTCCCACAAGCAAGAACATCAATACTGATCGTTGGTCAACTTGCAAACACATGGAAGAGAAATAATGAGCACAAAGTCAACCAAAATTTATTAACGTGATTAATTTATTTTTAATGTTGACTTTCTAATCATGATTTCATATGGCGCTGGAGCAAGAATTACAGTATCCCTAGTCGAGTGAGGAAGAGGAATGTTGGTGTGGATCTTATGTTCAAAACATATAGACTATGCATCAAGTTTAAGATGAGGGTCCTTGATGATATGGCACTAATGGAAGAATCTGACACTACCCGGCTCCCACACGGTCAAGACTCAAGAAGATTCTTTGGCTCCGTTTTTTGGATGCAGAGATTTTCAGCTCGCAATAGCATCCAACATCTTTTGTGACCTCGTCTTTGATTCCCTAGATCGGACGCTTGGATTGGATCTATGCTTGTGCTCTGCTGGCTGCCTCCGCAGACTCCATAAGAAGAAATGGAGCCTTTGCCAGCGATGACGCATACATGGCAAAGTCGAACTTGTAGTTTATACTAAAAAATAGCAATGTTTACAGCATAATCTCTTAGTAAAATGAGATTGCCAAACTAGATTGAGAAAAAATAGCAATGTTTATAGCATAATCCCTCGGGAGAAAATACTAATTTCTCCTCTGTTCCCCCAAATCCCTCCAAAACATTGCTATTTATGATACGATAGTTTAGCAACTCCAAACTATATTAAAAAATAGCAATGTTTATAGCATAATATCTTGGGGAAATGGAGAAAACATTGATTTTCTCTGTGCTTCCTGTTTCAGTTATGATAGCATAATCTTGTCTGGATGCTGCGTAGTACCACAAACTGATGTCTTGGCATGTACATTTGCTGAGATTGCTACCCCTCATTGGCTTATACAACCTTGTTCTATATCTTGAAATGGTGCCTTTAGTGCAATCGCATGTCCATAAAGCTGCTGATTTGCTTGCAGTTTGTAGAATGGTTATAGCTACTGCAGTTGGAATGTTAGGAGTTCTTTTAGAGCCACCTGCCCAACTTTATTTTGAAAGCTTAACAGTATACCAGTGATCCGGCTGCTGAGGAAACTAGCTTGATAAAGCACAATACTTAGAGTAGGGGACACTACCGAACTGTTCGCTTGAGCTTTTTTTGCTGAACTGTGCAGCCAATACAGTACAAACAGATCTGTGTACAGTGAAAAAAACCAATACAGCAGAAGTAGTAGCTCAGAATGAGCATAAACAGGCTGTACACTTAAGCCAACGTTGCTAAACTTCAGCTCCTATCAACTAGCCATGACAGAAGAAATTCATACCATTAAAAACTGTTACAACCAGAGCAAGATCAATCTAGATATTTTACGTGAAGGTAGAACTGCCATCTGAATCATAAGATATTTCATTCCAATTTATTTATTCTTTAAAGATTTTATTTACTTCACGGAAAGCCTCTGCCTACCTTAATGCCACTAGGTATCTGCTGTTGATGATGAAAATAGTGGAATTGAAGTAAAAGGGATGCTCTATTTCGCAAGCAGAGGTGCATATTAAGATCCGTTTGGTAGAGCTCCCAGCGATTTTGATTCTGTGTTAGAAGTAATTTTTCGAGAGAAGTGATTCTGTGGCTGAAAGTGGTTCTCTAATGAAACCATATGATAAACTCTATGGAATGTCTGCCTATCTGTTGAGTGAATTCGGAGAAACAGCTTTTTTTTAAGCTCCCAGCCGTCAGTCCATTTCGGAGAATCACTTCACAGAATTCACTCTGGGAGTGATTATCAGAAAATTGCTGTTTGGCAGATTTACTCCGTAGAATCTGGGAGCGAAGCTCTACCAAATGGGGCCTTAATAACTTCTAAATTCTTCATATGCGTCCAACTTTTGTTATATACTGACAATCGCTTTATATTTCTTTAGAGAACTTTATGATGCCGATACCTTTGCGGATCTTCTTGTGTCGACCTCAAGCCCGTAAGCCCTTTCTTTCTTGATGGACTTACGCCAAACATGTAGATAATCAATAATTTCCTTCTTTAGTCTCTTTTTTCTGTAGCTTGTTGCAGCTGAGGTATCATGTGCGTATGATCCTAAGTATCGTATTGGTGCATTTGGAACGTTACCTTTGTTAATGGGAACAGGTAGACGGCTTCAGCTTGCAAATAATGCTGTACGGGTTGTTGTACATGCCAAGAGTGCTTCCTGTAACCACGGTTCATCTAACATTTAGAAAGATAACTATTTAACGTGATTATAGCTATCTAATGTGATTATAGATAATTACCTTTTATTTACATGGTTTGCAGGTCATATGGTACCCGTAAAACATTATTACTTATTCATAATTGTTGGGCTGTGGCAAAACACAGACATACACCTGGTAATTAAAAATACATAAAAATACAACATGGAAATTCAGGTTAACTAATAATCGTGCGGACGGGGCGAAGTGAGATAAACGGATGGATCCCTGATCGAGTTTGGAGCGTGTGTTTTCACGTGTTGACTTGACTTGAAGCAGTAGGTGACGCCTAGCTAACCACACACCAACACACTAGCGAGATAGGCCTTGACTTAGAGACTGACATCAGGGGCCCATGTATCTGCGCTTTGCTGGACCCACCGTCAGGCATAGAGAGGGAGATGGGTGGGTGCGTTCTTAGGTGAAGAAAAGTAAACGCAACGACCGAGTCTGAGACTGAGTCGGAGTCGGTCGGTCAATAATTTGGCAGCCCTTACATACAGTGCCTTAATATACTCCGTACGTACTACTGTAGACGACTTTGTTTCCATTAATTGACTTGACTTGCAACGACGACTAGAGGAATAAACTCTATAAACAGCCCACAGCTCTAGAACTCCACGAGGCTTCAGCCAAACAGACAATGCAACTGGCAATCCCAAAGGTATTCGGCAGCAATTGCAAGGTTTCTGAATCCGTGCATCCCCACCTCGTTCCCTCTGCGCTTCAGCGGCAACCTCAGTTCGCCGCGCCCGCGCGTGTTGTGCGAGATCGGCCTCGGATAGCTCAGCTCGCTCCATTGAGCGCCTTTCTGCTTCAGCTTGCAGGTGAGTCCACTACTCCAGCTAGAGCTGAAGTTACTGAAAGGAAATTTGCTTAGTTGGCGCTTACTGTTCTTTTTTTTATCTGTCCTCGATTTCGTTTCCTAGATAAGGGATTAAGGGGGTGTACATATGTTTGTTTCTGTAATTTTGTTGTCAATACACACCAAGCAGGCATGAAATGGAAAGATTTTGGTACTGCGCTGTTCCTGTTCCAAGGTACTTATGTGTTGGTTAGTTGGTCCTTGTCCTTCCATTGCTCTGTCGCCTCTACAGAATGTACTGTACTAATTAAGTCTATTCGATTCGTGATTATCGCATAGGCTTATACCAGTAGAGATAAGAATTCCAGCTTCCTGGCTGTAGCAACTGAGATCTCCTGCCAGTTTAATTTTCCAAACTCTTCAAACACAAGCCATGAATATTATTTAGCTGTATAGGCTGAAAACACCATAATTGTACGTTCCTGTCACCTGTTTTAAAGTCAAATGCTGTGTTTTGAGCACCGACCTGTACAAAACAAGAACATAAACTTTGATAAAGTTGAGTTCTCTCTCTTGGAAACTTCTGAAACCTGCGAATACTACTAGCTTGTGCATCCGTGTATATTTCAAATTCTATTTTGGCATGCATAATGTTTTTCACATCTATTTACACCTTCAGGTGACATCAGCCTTATTTCAAATAATACTGGCTAAAGCCACGATACTCAATTCATTTATTTATTTTAAAAAGGATATGCACGCATAGTGCTATGATCGTACGAGCTAGGTCCAATAAATGTTTCATCGTAGAATCTAACGTAACAACGGACTAACGGCGATAGTTTTTTTTTCACTGTGAGCTATCTAAAACGACAACTATTCCAAACCTTTTGTATTCTTCCAAAATTATAAGTAAATATTTCACTTCAGCACCAAATGGTGAAAATTTGAATTTCAAAGAGCCATCCGTCTTTCTAAAGGAACAAATATTCAAAATTTGGGCATTTTTCAACAGCTACAGCAGCTTTATAAAAAGAGGCTTCAGCAGCAGCGACAGAGAAAAGACCCAATTGTTATGTACTACTTATATCGGACTTGAATTCCTGCAAAAGCCTGGCCTGTTAGTGCAATAAGGCCTAGCCTAGCTCAATGTGCCTAGGCATTCTACTATTTGTGTCAAGTCGTTGTCAAAATAGGCCCACTGGGCCGATGACTACGAAGAAGTTCATGCCCGATAAAGTTGGGCCAGTTTAGGGTGGGGCTCCGTGATAATCCCTCTTCACTCACTAGGTAGAAACAGAGCCCAAATTATTCACGTGTCAAAGTCTCGCTTCCCGAGCCCAAGTGCACAGGACTACCCTGTTGTTTCTCTATTTAGGTTTTTTTTGGGTAACATCGGATTAAAATGGTTTGGAGGGATCAGAGTGTATTTAAATCCCCAATAGATCAAAATCTCCCTCAACCATTTGCAATCTACTCCAATCCCTCTCAATCCGATGTTACCCAGACAAGGCTTAAAAGGGGGTTAAAACTCTATTTTTCAACCATGCACTAGTCCAAAAAACAAATTCAGCGAAACCCACTTGAGAAATCTACTTCCAACCAGTTTATGGGTTGTGTTCTGTCGGATTTTAATAGTTCAAGTTGTCTTTTATTTGGTTTTGCAGTTCTTCATAGCCAATAATAAGACAAACAACAAAAACCTAATTGAAAAATGAACTTTGCCCAAAAAATATTGAAGATTTTATCTGCCTATAGCTAAGCCCTGCTGTGATCCTTGAAACACAGTATAGCAATGCACGTACTGAATCACGAACAAACATGCCCTGGGGCCGCCTTTATGTGTCAGAGAAAACGTGCATTAGATCAATCGCCGGTCCTGTAGATATATCTTCATTTTAGTTCTTGTGACATAGTATTTCATCTAAGGAAAAAAAAAACTCCCGTCGGTGCTTGCAATCACAATATGAGCAGAAATATTCTTTGGACAGTTCAGTTCGTATATATACTAGTAGTACGTAAATTCTTCAGAGCATGGTTTGCACTTAGCAGTGTTTGATGCATGACTTCTCCATCTCCAAAGATATTCGCACCTTAATTTCCACGTACTAGAAAGCTAATAACTCCATCTTAAGTATATGCCTGGTGTTATGCCTTATGAATGGTCTGCACACTAACTGCGAGCGAGAGCGGAGACGTTGGTTGTTGCGAGTTCAATTAGGCTGGCACAGTAACCAAAATAATCTAAAAGATAGATGGAGAGAGAGATATAGGAATAACAATAGACATTAGCCATCATATTACATATATATACTGCTACATACTGTAAGAAAAGATAGAGAAAGTTTAATTTAGTCGATCATCAGTTCATGCCAAGAAAGGCAAACAAAGGATGTAGAGAAACAGGTCGAACGACCCAGTAATATGTACATGACCATGCCTAAAGAAGAGGATGGAGAGGAACTCGCGAGACAGGCTGTACCGCTGGAGGCTGTGGACCTGTTGGCCCCGCCGGCGCCGGCAGCATGTACGTCCAAGTGTCCAACTGCGCTGTACACATATGTAGCTATATATAGCAGCAGCTGAGCTCACACAGCTGCAATCAACAGAGACATACATATGCGCATGCGCGTCAGTTCATGGAGTAGTAGAGCACGTTCAGCGACATGATCCACAGCACAAAGGCCACGAAGAACCACGCCGCGGCCAAAGGCTGAGGCACGCCGAGAGCTTCGGCGAAGAGAAGGTACACGGCCGCCGCGATCATTCCGGCGAGGGCTATGGCCACGGGGTGGGCACGCGGCCGGATCCTCCGCCTCCTCCTCCTATGCCCACGCCGGTGCCCACCGTTGGGCTCGTCCCCGCTTGGCGGCGGCGGCGGCGGCGGGGCAGGTGCTTTCCCTTTGCCACGGGCCACCGGTCTTCGTCCGCCGCTCTCACCTTCTTCCATCACCGGCGATTAATTCTCGGGCGGTTGCTAGGAGCTAGCGGTGATTGAACTGTGCACACCCTCTCTGTGCTTGAGAGGCGTAGGGGGGCCGGTGAGGTGTGTGTGGCCTGTGGTATGATCCGTAATGAAGCATTTTATGAATGGTAATGTTGGTCGACAGAAAAAAAAAACAGAGAGGGGGTTGAGCACGAAGAAGGTTCCCGGGCGGGGGCCTAGCTTCTGGGAAACTTCGTCGTCATCACCAGCCTCTCTAGCCGGAGTAGCCGCATGGAGGTCGGCAAGGGGATACCGGCCGGGCCCCCTTGCCAAAACCCAAGTAATTTCCTCTTGGAGGGGGAGCGAGAGAAGGATTGACTGAGGGAGATCTTAACTGTTCGTCCATAAATAAAAACTCTAACCATTTATTAACTTTTCAGTGGGAGAGTGCAACAGGGATGATCATGATTGGGGCCACATTAACCAAACGAGCATTCCTCACACGTCTGACGCTGTGCCTAAATTGTACTATGTCCAGTCGTTCCTATCCTGTTGTTTTGTGTATAATTTTTTTCATTTCGATTTAGCTATGTCAATTACGTGCTTATAGTAATGTTGACAAATATAGATATTAGAAATTCATAGATGAATAGAAGACGCAAAAACAAATGAGAATTGTTAATAATTGATACTTTCCCTTATTTTGTTCATACAATCATACGCTAATTGAATAATCATATGCAAACAGGATATAGATGTGTTTTTTTATTTTCAATAACGGAAGCGGTAGGCAATTTACATGAAAAATGAAGGGTTACAACATGGATGCAAATTTAAATGCAAAATTTGAATGGCTACATTAAACCATCTTTTCATAATGGCAGAGAGATAGAGAGTAATGAAATGCAAATTTGGAGGTTTACCTTAAAACATTTTCATAAAAAAAGGGTGGGTAAGTTTTTGGGAAATGGAATAATTCTGATTCTTATGAGAATTTTTAGGATCTAACTTTAACTTATCTTGTGATGAGAATGGAATAATATATCAAAATTTCGATTGACCATGCACATTCGGTTTTGTTTCAAGGTTTCAATTGGGAACCCGTGATTCGAGTATGCATTCTATCCAAATCAGAATCTTCACTTCAGGTTCAAATCTTTTTGACACAAAACCTAGAAATTTTCGCGTCTGAATTGATGGGCAGGAAAAAAACGCTAAGTTTGACGCTGTACTACCACGTACGGTCCATGCATGGTCCATGTGGGCGTGTACTAGAGGAGGTAGCCAACCACTATATTGAGACCGACAGACCGAGATCAACGTGCACGCAGGCGTCACGGTGCTAACGCTATCATCAGCAGCACGACGGCGCGTAGCCGTTCGTGTATATAATTGATTTCCTACGCCATCAAAAGCTGTAACCATTGCCTTTGTGCCATTGAAATTATCCAATCCCTTAAATGCCATCAATTCATAATTTCAGTCCCTTGCTTGCCATCGCCATCAGTTTTGAGGGATGCTGTTAGTTGAGGATGGAAAAGACCATTTTGCCCATACCTTGTATGCCATTGAGCTTTTTAGGTTAAGTCTAATAAGAACTGAACATGGCCTCGGCCTCCGACGCTGGGTACGTGGCGGGCCGCCGCGTGGCACCTGGAGCGGTCCGGGAACAAGCTGTGGGTGCTGGACACGGTGCAGCCCGCGCCGTGCCGCCGTGGGACGAGCACTGCACGGTGTCTAGCGGCGGGCTCGTCGCGGCTCTGTGGTCGGACGCGGGCCCAGTCATCAGTACGGTGGTGCGACGGAGGAACTCACGTGCGGGGGGAGGGAGGCAAGCACGGCTTCCACGAGCGGGCGGAGGTAGTTGCTGTTGTCGCGGTCGAGGGCGGAACCTCGTGACTTGATGCGGGGCCGGGGCCGGAAGCTCGTGGGGTCGGGGGTCGGGGGCGGACACTTGCGGCCACGGAGGAGCTCGTGGGCGCGCCGCCGGCCAACGAGAGGGCTCAACGCGGGGTCAGGGCCGGACGCGCATGGGGTCGTGGGCGAACGCACGGAGGAGGAGGAGCTCACAGGCGCACCCGCGTGGTCGGGGCTGCTGCCAGCTGACAAAAGGGCTCAGTGCTGGGGCAGGGTTCAGGGCCGCCGGCGGGTGACGAGAGTCAAAATTGCAGTTTTGTACAAGTTTGCCTGCTATTTTAACGCCGTCTCCCTCAAAACTGATGGCGATGGCAATAAGGGATTGAAACTATAAACTGATGCCATTAAAAGGATTGCATAATTTTGGATGGCACATAGAGGATTGTTATACCTTTTGATGGTATAGGAGGAATTTACTCATCCAAATCAATAGCCTTCTATTCCACGGATGGATAGATAGATATATGCTGCCAATTCTGACCGGTAGGCAATATTAGACCATGTCTGTTTACAACAACTAATTATTAGCTGTTTAAAATTAGCTGCGGTGTGTCCAAACGGATCTGCAATTGGGTAACTATTTTTAGGCGAAATTGGTTGTTGGATACCCAAAACGATGTCGATTTGCTGGAGGACACCGGAAAAATGACGAGCTGCTGGTGCACACTCCTGCAACGTGTCAATTTGCTAGAAGACGCTGTCACAATTAAAACATTATTTTTAGGCTGAGAAGGTGAGAGAAAGGTTGTGAGATGTCCTCTTTGCCCCTGTCCCCACATGTCAGGTCATCTTCCTCCTCCTGCCTCTCTCGTCCACGCCCATGTCCCGTCCCGCTTCTCGCCCACCGCTCCCCGTCCTGTCCCCAGTCCCTGCCACCATCGCCGGCGGCAAGCCCGCTGCTCGTCCACCGCACCCTGTCCCCCGTCCGGGCCCCCACCGCCACTCGGCCGCTCCTCGTTCGTGTACCCCGTCCCTCGTCCCCACTGCTCCTCCACCTCGCCATGGCCACAAGGTGCAAAGGGGAAGTGGTAGTGGCGCCAAAGCTCGCCATGCCTGGCCGGAGGAAGCGGAGCTGCGACGGTGCTTGGGCACGCCCTGACCGGAGGAAGCGGAGCTGCGGCGCCGCCTGGGCTCGCCATGGCTGGAGGCAGCTGCGGTGGGGACCCGGATGGGAGACGGGGTGCGACGGGTGAGCGGCGGGCTTGCCGGTGGCGATGGGGGCACGGACGGGGGACAGGAGGCGGGGGAGCGGTGAGGACGGGACAGGGGCATCGACGGGGGAGGCACGAGGAGGAAGATGACCTGACATGTGGGGTCAGGGCAATACGACATTTCACAACCTTTCTCCCACTTTCTCATCCCGAAAATAATATTTTCATATTTTAATCGCGCCAGTGTCCTCCATCAAATTGACATGGTGCAAGAGTGTGCATCAGCAGCCCATCGATTTTTAATTCCTCCAGCAAAAACATCATTTTGAGTGTCCATCAGCCAATTTCGCCCTATTTTTCGGTAGCACTCAATTCATTAGCTCATCCGAACCAAGTCAGTTGTAGCTAATTGCACCTTACCGGGCGCCGCGTCCCCTCTCTGCGCCCCGCGTGGGCCCCGCCGCTGGGACGTGTGCGCATGGCACCGCGCAGTGTGCCCGTATATACCAGCGTTTGGTGTGACTGCGGTTGGACCAGTCCACAAGGTCTTTCTATTTCTAGCTAGAGACTATTTCTAGCTAGAGAGGGTCGGTTAGGTACAGGTCGTCGTTCTTTTCTTCATTGAATTTGTTTTTTTACTGCACAAAAATTTTAGCTATGGTCTCTAATATACACAAGCTGTACAACCATATTTGTTAACCAGCTAATAAGCATGTATGTTTTTAAGCTGAAGAAAGCTTTCTGAGGTGAAATATTATTCTGACTTGTATGGTTTAAACACTAATATAAGCATTACCTAGAAATACTAGGATTCTTTTACTCGGGGTGTGAGACGCGCAAAACCACTTGATCGTTTCATCCAGGGGCGAATCCAGCATAAGGGCTAGGTTGCTCCAACACCCTCTACCTCCTTCGGAGAATAGAAGTCCCCTTAAACCCATGTGTTCATGAACAAAAAATAAAAAAATGTGAAGGATTAGAAAAGAAATATGGGAAAAAGAGAAGAAAGAATCCTAGATCCGATTTCGTCATTGTAAACGAAAGGCATGCATGCACGGCTGTGGCAGTGCTCGATCTTACATGTCCACCGCACTAGCTATAGCTATATCAACGGTGCTTATTGATTTGTATATTATTAGTTCAGGGTTAAGACCAGCGGGCCGGCAATCAGTGAACTACTCCATCTGTTTTTTGTTTTTTGTGCGATTGATTTTTTCCAAAACTTCATAGTTTAAAGTATGACTTGTATTTTCATACATTTGCATACATTTATTTAATAAGACAAATGATTAAAGTTTTTTTAAAAAAATTCAACTGTGTCAAGTAAAAAATAACGGAAGGGGTAATATACTGCCTCCGTTCTTTTTTATTTGATGCGGTGGATTTTTCTGAAAACTTCAATCATTCATTTTATTAAAAAAAATTCGTGCAAATATGTAAAAATACAATACATGCTTAAACTAATTTTAACGACCTCTAAAACAAATAACAAAAAAAATGATAACTTATGATTTTTTTAAAAGATGAGTGATTGAAATAAAAAAAAAAGTCAATTGCGTCAAATAAACAAAACAAAGAACGGACGGAGTTCTGTACTGCTTCGTGACGACCGACGAACAGTCAAATTAAAGTGGCCGATTTTCTTTCGGATCACACGTACGTACGTATACGACATACACACACTACTTATATATACGTACATACCAATGCTAAACTGCCGTACGTTAACGTTCTTTTCAAGCCAAACAAACATTGAAACAGCTCATAAACTAAACAGATATTAAACACGATAAATGGTCGATTAAACGGGCACAGCTCGTGATCATATATATGGGCTAAATAGTAAATTAAACGACTGTGTTAGGTGATGAACATTGATCACGACTCAACACACAGAATCCAACGTAGAATACTGTGGAGTATCATTTATTTTTGTACACGCACGTACGTCGTCTCACTTACACGCGTACGCCATCCCCAGAGATGCATGATTTTTCTTGATAACGACCCAACAATAATGCAATTGATCCGAGAAGCAGTAGATAACCAGCAGCAAGGATACTCTAGTTGTTGATCGCGGAGACGTTGATCATGGCGCGATCTGATAGAAGAGAGAGAGCGCCGCGAGGACGAGATCACCAAGGCTGCAGCAGGCCAACACCGTCGCCGCGAACGACGTGCTCGCCTTCGTCTTGGCCGCCAACGCCGCGCCGCCGGACGACACGACCGCTCCCAAGCTCACGGCGGCGACGAACGCCGACGCCAGGAGGAAGGTGCACGCCTTCAGGTGCTCCTTGCTCACGGTGCCGCCGAGTAGCCCGGCGAAGATGGCCAGGATGGCGCCGAAGGAGAGGGACGCGACCGCGACACCTATGGCGTACAAGGTGCCGCTGTCCGCCTTGTCGTCCGCCACCTCCGCGCACCCGTCTGGCACCGTGCAGAACTCGACGAGCAGCCACGCCCCAGCCCCGGCGACGACCGGGAACGCGGCGCCGGCGAGGAGCCCGTGCAGGATAGTTTCGGCGATCGTGAGGACAGCCGACGCGAGCATGGCGAGCATGACGATGTTCGCAGCAGCGAGTATCGCCTTCTGCCATGTTCCCGATCCCCACCGCCGGTGACTGTCGTCGTTATTGCTGGACGACAGCAGCCTGCACAGAAGCAACGTGAAAATTCCTGCGCTGCCTCCGCCGAGCAAGAGGTAGACGGCAACATTGGCCTGGGAGTATGCGGCGCCGCCGAGACTGTCTGCCTTGTGGTAGATGGCGAGGAGGACGCTGATGAACCCTGAGAAGGACGCCGAGAGCAGCGACAAGGTGAGCTGGGTCGCGCGCTTGAGTTCCTTGAGAGCTTTTCTCTGCGCTGTACTGGTGATCTCCGCGTTATCACCATAGAAGTGGAAGCCGCCGACAAGGAGTGATGGGATAATTGAGAGAGGAAGAAAGTAGTAAGCCTTGGGTAGGAGGGAATAGGCGATCAATACGAATGCCGAGATGAGGGAACCGACGGCAATGGCGAAGAGGATCTGAGAAGCCCTCAGCTGACTCTTGGGGATGAACTGTTTCGGATTTATGGCCATCAGTTTTAGGGTGTGGATCATAAGGCAGATGGCAGATATGAAGGTGGTGAAGACAAAGAATGCCGAGATCTTAAGGATCAGATTCAGATTAGCAGTTGGTCCACGGAGGAAGAGTATGTTGGTCAGAAGGATTACGGCGACCGTGATAAGGGGTGCCGACACCTTAAGGTCAAACTGCTTTCTATCTTTGCTCGCGGTCCAAGTGCTATTCCTGCCATTCTGCAGTACACATATGCCATATAAAGTTAAGGACATGCAATATCATTAGATGCAGGTTCTTTGATTGATTAAACTTAATTGATGTGTTATCATTAAGCACAAACTACGTACTAGTGGCGGTTCATATTTTTTCTGTAATATTTCATGCTAATATATTAGCACCGGAATCGCGATCTGTTCTGTTGAGTGTGTATAGACTATGAAACATATCTGTTTAGAAATGATGCGTGCATCACGCTATAGCTTGGTGAAAAGGACCTTAGAGGAAAATAGAGACGTACAGAATCTTAGAGGGAAGTTTGCTAGTGCATACTATATCACCATATGGAACAAGAGCATTACTATATACTACAACCTTCAACGAATCAACGGCATTGCTTCGTGAATTTTGATCCATCACTTACACTGCCGTATGCATATCTACACATCAAACATACCCCCTTATGGTATTATATATTCTGGATATGATCACGATGAATTCGAAACTAGCTAATTAAACTCGACCGGAACATTATTTCATGTCAAAACATTAGGGATGTTTTGCTGAATCATGTATATAGCTAGAAAGCGACACCTACCGATTTCATAAGAGAACAAGGATCACATATGCATGCGCTGAAGTGCTCCATCGTGGGAAGTTGGAGGTAGGAGTATGTGTGTGCATATACAGAGAGAGAGAGAGAGAGAGAGAGAGCAGCAGCAGCAGCAGACGGAGCAGCAGCTAGCAAAAGGGGTTTATTTTCACATAAACTAGTGCATGGAAAGAAGACGAGAAATTGAAGATTTTTCTCTACCTGAACTGTCTGAGTTGGTGGGGAACTCATTTCCGTATTATCTCCAACTGGCACAGGCGGAGCTGATCGTTCACCCTCCATGGTGGTGCTCTGTGGATTATTCATGTTCTCTGGCTGCTGCATGCGCACACAATTAACCAATTAATCCATTAAACCATCTGGCTGGGAACATATGATGAATCTACAAATTTATGATAAACAAGATGCTTGCTGTGTGATGCCCTGATGGGCATATATCCAGATCTTTGGAGGAGGTGTACATGACGAGCAGGGGGTAAATCGAAGAAAGAAGAAGCATCAACTTTTCAGAGAACTTTGGGATGAGGAGGGAGATATATAAAACGGGTTTTCTTTTTGGTACCGTAGCAGGCATGATGATCAGCTGACCATCTTCTGTACGCAACCCTTTCTCTTCGTCTTGGGTGCCCATCAACGGATCTGGAGGAAGGCGATGAACAGGACCATCCTTCTTGTTCTTCCACTGCACATATATGCATGTTCCAAGCTAATCAAAATCATATCCATGGATCGAAGGAGGATGAAGAGATAGAGACGCGTAACGAACCAGTACATCCCTGGCATCTTCGTTCTCAGCTATCTTCTTCTCTGCCATGGAAACCATAACCATGAAAGCTATAGTGTGAAGAATCACGAATCGATCGAAAGCTGGCTGGCTAGCTCCTCCCCTCTCGCTCTTATCATCAGCCTGCATACTAGTAGCATACGTATGAGTGTGTCGACATAGTATTAGCAGCCTGCTATTTTATTCCTTACCACCGAAGCAAGCAATTAATGCAAGCGGGGACCGTACCGGCGTACCCGGCGGTCGCCGTTGGCACCTGTGTACTGTGGAAATACTCTGCAGTCTGCAGCAAGGCTAAAGGTCAATGGTCGCGTAAAACACAAGTTTAAAATATTGTATAGATGTGCCGGTCACACATTAGCCTAAGAAATTAAGAATACTCCGTAGTAGTGAAACATAAAGTAAAATTTCTATACTTGTAAATTTGTTGGCGACAAAATATAAAGTTGTGATCAGAGTAAGAGCTATCCATGAATTATATACCACTTTGGTCATAAATATAAATATCAGTATATAAGATTCTATATATATTACGTCGATAACACAAGATTGGTATTATTTGGATTTGTACTTAAGAACGCTTTTATTGATACTGTACAAAGTTCTTTCTAGTTAACAAAATACAGTGGTGTTCCGGAAAACAAAGCAAAAAACAATGTTGACCTCTCCCGTTTTCCTAAAGAAAGGTAACGTAAACATAAAATGAATGAAATAACGGTGTAGATAAATTAACGGATTTGGCATAGTGGATGGTCATTTGCATTTCTACGATGACTTCTTCTAGTAGATTGTTGACTATGATATGATGTCGGTATCACAAAAAAATTAATTAAGTGATATACATGGAAGCTCACAGTACAGTGACCTAACCGTTGCGTAGGCACCATGGCACCAGCAGATACTAATTATCATTAACGGACTGACAAAAGATATTACAGCCAGCTGAGGTCTTATTACAGGTTGACACACATGGTGAATGGTATATATAATTAATGTTGTCGCTCAAATTAAGTACTAGTACAGTACTGCTAGTCTTATGGTTCATGGAGACCTGAACGTTTCACTAATCAATGCAGCAAACTAGCCATGTAATAATTACCTAAGTTGAAGGTTTCCGTGCATTGGGATGAGATTAATAATGAATGATACTCTTACAACCAATAATTGCAAACAAGTGCGTAGCAGTAATAAACATCACTCAAATTGCCATGAGAGAAATAATAAAGATAGGTACAGATATTAAATTTCGCTCAAAGAATAGATCCACAGCCACATATTACATCTTTTTTTAGTTTTAAATTCATCGCATACATTCTTATAACTTTTAAAACAGTAGTTGGTACGGTGACTTGTCACGTGTACGAAGGCCCAGTCAGGGAAGGCGGTGGTCTTCTTTGAACTGGGACACTTGGTCAATGCGGGGCCAGGTGGTCAAGAAGGGGAGAGATTGTGCGTTAATGACGTGACATCTGATGCTAGCGTTAATGGCGTGACATCTGGTGCTTACTATCTCGATTCTCGAACATGTAATGATCTAAGATGATGTCCTTAATTATCTGATCCATCAGAGACTGGATCAGAGATGTAATAATCACGTAAAGTATACTTAATAAAGTGACACTTGTTTCATAATTGCTTAATTAAAAGAAGCACGTTTACTTACCGGTGTTGTATGCCTTGCTAGCTTCCCACACCAGAATGCCAACGTACTCGGACCGAACCAATAATTATTTAATTTACCGCTTAATGTGGACTCATGGTACACAGATCCAGATCGATTAGCGACACTACATCAAGATCGAACGTACATAATAAGGTGATATACAAAGCCATCCGTCTCGGGAACGTACGCGCAGGAGCAAAATAAATTGACAACAGAGAGAAAATAAAACCAGGGTCAGGGGTGTCCAGATCGAGAAGCATATCAGCTGGACAAATCTGAAATTATTAATACAGTCACCCACTTGTTCTTGCAAATAACACGTACGGGGGAGGCCGGGGCATTCAGCATTCTTCAGATCATTTATTTCATGGCGCGAACGATGAGGCAGATGGAGCACAAGAGCACAATGAACTTGCTGCAGTGTTGCTTCCTCCAGGCAAGACATGAACATGATTGGTCACAATTATCACTGAAGCAACAAGGAGGAGCCAGCAGTACAGGAAGAGCTGTTGCCTCTTCTTCATGCGAGTGTTGTTCACCATGGCAGCAGCAACCCTGCTAGCAGCAACTGGTGGGACCCCATCAATCTGCTCACTTCCATGATAGATATGTAAGAAAGATTATCAGAGTATCAGACTTTGCTGGCTAGCCATATCCTATATTAAACAAGCTGCCGCAATGATGTTTGGGCAATATAATGCTCGTTAAGGATCCATACGTATGGGGTCATCTGTTAACACATCAGTGTATGTCAAAAGGTAGTTCACAAACAAACAATAAGCAGGTATACCACCGTTATTAGAGAAGTTAACACACAATTGCATGCATGAGTGATCATGCTCATGGCAACTCCAATTAATAACGATTAGAAACACATGCATACATGGTTGTAATAGTTATGTACTATAACAACTTTGATGGAACACGTATGTATATACCACCTCCACCTGTATCTCCACCTCCGCCAGTGAGTTAGTGGAGTTCTTCATGTGCAGGCAGGATCTATCAAACACTGCTCGCTCTGTTAGCTAACATCCTTCTCTCCTGTCACGGTAATCCTTTATTTGCTGCTTTTTCCGGAAAAAAAAAGAGACTTTCTGCTTTATATAAAAGTGAATGGTCCTTTTGTCAGGTGCTTTAAATAAGCTAGGGCTTGCTTGCCTACTACATGCGGCTGATTTATGCAAAATATATATGTTCACAGGATAAATATGCCTCACAACCAGATATGCAAGTATACCTATGTATCTATCCGACCACAATCCACGCGGCAATTTGACTGAATCAAGTTGAGATCTTGACTTCCCCATTATTTGTCTTGAGCTAGATCCCTAGATAGAGAGGATTAATTGCGTGCACTGCTGATGAAGTCAATTCTCTTCATAAAAAACCCATTCACATACAAGGCTTTAACTTTAAAAGGTCACGGGGATAAAAATAACAGGAATATATAGCATGATTATATAGAAATTCAAAAGAACATGGCCAGCTATTATTTAAAAACATCTATAAGCGGGTGATGCAGAACAGAAAACTACAGGATATATGAACTAAAAGAGGAATAGGTTATTACCTGCTGAACTCGCTCAATAATCAGCGGCTGCTCTTGACCTTCAGTTCCATCAATAATCAACAGAACTGGAGCAGGAACATCGTCCACACCTTTGACCGCCTCCATCCCCTTCTACAAATTGGTCGGCATGGCCTTCATCGATCTGCTTCATCTCCATCGAACAGAAGGAGAAAATTAGCTTGTAAGAAAAAGCTTGGAGAGGGGGGGGGGGGGGGGAGGGATCGGAGGGAGGGGAGAGAGTGAGAAGACTCACCAGATTGAATTCAGGCGATCCACAGAGGGCCACGGGGAATTTAGTAGCTAGCGACGTTAGAGTTGGATAAAGCTTATTAAGCAAAGTGAAGACCATGGCTGCTCATCATCGGCAAGCTAGGGCACGACATGCAGCTGCAGGTGGAGAGAGGGACTATGAAAGTGAAGAGAAAGGGGTCGTTGATGTGTATGTTAGCTAAGACGCGTCGGCGACGCGGTGGCGCTAGCGAAGTACTAGTAGCGTGTACAACTAGTCTGTACGCTTGACTTGGTCATGACTCGTTCGTTCAGTGGATGGGGGATCTGTCTGTCGCACGTACTGCAAGTCCAAATGAACTAACGCGCTAGAGCTCTGCTTTAACCAATAGTCATCCGATGCTTATCCGATTATCTAACTTCTCAGGCTGTCCTCAATTGTCGGCTATTTCACCAACTATATGCACCGTTTTTTTTACGCGGACAAAAAAAAAAAAAAAGAAGATGACGAGAATACATCAGATGGGATCAATTACACCTTGGGAAGAGAGAGAGAGAGAGCAAGATGATTGTTTTTTTTTTCTTTACTTCAGCTATACGTAATCATGAGAAATAACCTAAGGCCTTCCCAACAATTAGAGGTATTTCTGAATATGCATTTGGAGGAATGCCTCTTGCACAGTGGTCGTATGGGTATGCAAAAAATGCAATCTCCAACAGGCAATGCATTAATTTGGATATACATCTTTCACCAAATCAACACCCACTCAATAAACAACTAATATTTCTCTCCATCTCTCACACACAACAGTATTTGTATTCGAGAAGAGAGTGCATATAAATTTACAGACACTCTCTCCTCCAATACATTTTGCCTCTCTGAATACATTGTCTATTGGAGAGGTTTGCTTCACGCTGCAGTGCTGGGATAGGAGTTTATGCATTTGCATGCCCTTTTCCTTTCACCGTTGGAGAAAGCATAAGTGGCTCTATTTAACTTTTGCTTTCACCGTTGGAGAAAGCATAAGTGGCTCTGTTTAATCATGTACATGAATCTTTGAAAGGGAAGGGTAAAATCCATTTTGCAACGTTAAACTACCTAAGCTGTCTAAGGGCCCGTTTGGTAGAGCTCTGCTCTCTGATTCTCCAGCTGCGGGAGCTGATTCTCAGGTGAAGTGATTCCGAGTGATTCTCAGGTAAGAGCGAATCAGTCTGATGAATTGTGTTAGGCTGTCTATGTGTGAAGTGATTTATGGAACAAAATATCACTCCGCTCTATCTCTCTTCCTCCACCATCCCACCCCGCTCTCTGCCTCGCCCACCTCACCTCCGACTGCCGCATCGCCTACCTCCGCCATCGCCCACCGCGTTAGCCGCCTCCCCTCCGGTGCGTGTCCCGGCCTCTCCTCTTGCCCACCGGCGCGCGCGTCCCCGCCGGTCCTCCTCCCCGCCGGTGCGCGAGCCCCCGCCGGTCCTCCTCCCCGCCGCCGGCGCGCGTGGTCCCGCCGTTCCTTCTCCCCGCCGCCGAACTGTGGCAGCGATGATGGCCCATGGGAGAAGGAGGCGCACCAGGGCGGTGGGGTCGGGTGGGTCGGGAGCGGATGGAGGAGCCGGGAGAGTGGGTTTTTTCCGCTTCCTCGTGGACGAAGGAACCGCGGAGCAATTCGCTGTGATTCTCGGGCGGAGCGATTCGCGTTTTTTTGCTGTTTGGCAGCCCTTGGCAGATTCGCTCCACGGAATCATGGAGTGGAGTGCTGCCAAATGCCCCCTAATTTTCAACCTCGTAACCAGGTATCGAACACCTTGAATTGTAAAAAAAACAGACATATTTGAACCTTTAGCTGGTTTCGAAGGTGATTTTCTGTTTTCTAGAAATAACAAAAAATTACATAACCTCTCTATAAATTTAATAATTTTATTTAAACTATAAAAATATGAAACTTCTGCCTAAAGTTTTTTAAAAAATCTATCTATTTGTTATGTATTTAGAGTTATTTTAAATTTCTGTATTCCACACCTATTGTTTTGTTGGTCTAAAGAAAACACTAGATATATGAACAAATGATTTCCAAATAACGCTAATTACTATGTTGATCATTATTTTAGGAAAAATGTGGTACAAGTTTCATATTTTTATATTTTAAAATGAATTATTACAAAATTTTTAGAGATTAAGTAAATTTTTTATTTTTTGAAAATTGGAAATAACCTTTGAAACTAGTTAAAGGTCCACATTTGTCTAGTTTTAGATAGTTCAAAGTGTTCGATGTCTAGTTTCATAGTTCAAGGATAAAATCAAAAGACATGGATTATTTAAGGTTGCAAAATGGATTTTTCCTGAAAGGAAAATAGACATGGCCATTAAATGTGCACGCATCTTGAAAATTAAAACAAGCAAGAAAATGGCCTTTACAAATACTTACTAGTTACAATTGCATTCTTTGTGGGATAAAATCTAAATGCTAGAATTGCATTCTTTTATAGACAGAAAGTGCTTCATAGTCATCTACATTGACCGATGTATGCCAAATTAATAAATTTAAGTTCATAAATATCAAAAGTGAATGGACCATGGTATCCTAAATGGGGTGAACTAGGGTCACTTAAACTAAAAGATCACTTTGCTTGTATATAATAAGATATGCACTAGGTTTTTATGTAATTTATACACATGAGTCAATGCCGCCTCAAGAACGCCCTCAATATATACGACCGCTGCCCTCCCGGCACTGGTGCCGACAAGCGTGAGAATTTTGATTTCCGCACCGAGTGATGGTAGGCGATGAGGAAGAAGGCCGCCTAGAGACGCTAGTCGTTAGACTCGACGAGCTGATATGCTCGAGCTCGACACAGGGCACCGAAGCGTCCGATCCCGGCCCTAGGCCCGGGTGTGGAAGGCAGCTACCGGTGGACTACCTAGGACTCACAGCGGTACTCGACATCAATCAATCAGCTAATGTTGTGCGCTGCCGCCTAAATAGCATCAACATCTTGGAGTAGCTAGTGAGTAAGATCGTAACATGGAGGGCGCTGTAATCGAGTTCGATCTGCTTCATATGGGCGACAATATGATTTCTCCGATAGAGGAAGGTCGCGACTAGGAGACCTTCTAAGGTTATCTCCAACGGACTCTATAAATAAACGTGCAAAACATTGTTCTACAATTGTCCAGTGACGAGTAGGCTAAGCCTATCCTTCACGTACAAAGACCTACCCAGACGTGGTGAAGCCTTGAATCTATCAAGCTATACTTTGGTCTTTGGCAGTGATGTACCGAGGTTTAAATCTTTCTGATCATCCCCTCTAGTTTGTACTCGGAGTTGGCTTCTCAACAGGAGAAGCACAAGTGAGAGGTGGGGAGCGGGGAATGAGCATACAAGGCCCAGGTTTCTGGGTCTAAAATATTGCATGAGCTTCTTTGTAACATTGACCATATTTTGAAGATGGGTCTTTTCAGATACTGTCCGCTACGGTTGTTGTTACATGGCTCCACCTCCACGTGATACGTATATAGCCACAGTTTTTTTTCTCCGGAAGGCGGTCCAATCACACCCACAGGCCACAGTACAGGCCTACAGCTGAGGCGTTAGATCTCTGGAACTTGCGCTAGCTAGCATAAGTGGTAAGGATACAACAATTCTGTACTGATTTTTTTTTTGAATCACAGGTTCTGTGGTTCCAAGATCAATATAATGCTTCCTCCTTCTCAAGGAGATTCAAGTTTAATTTCTGATCATATGCCGTCACATACGTAATTCCGTTTTGTTTCGTGTTGTACCACAAGAGTATTATGCAACTGTGGTGGCTGCCAGGGGCGACGCCACGTTGACCGTACCTGGTGCACTAGCACCAGGGTAATTTGCTTTTTTACCACTAATTAAACTACTGTTTACCACATAAATTTGCCAAATTATGTATTTTTTTAAAGTGGTGCACTAAGGTATTATTCTCACTAGCTTCGCCTCTGGTGGTTGCGGCATCGGAGAGATTGTCCTTGCATCGACGCAGCAAAACGTGAGCTAACAGGTTTGATGCGACCTACCCTTGTGGTCTGTATTATGGAAACGTTTTTATAACAATATAAAAACTCAAAACGAGATCCAACCTACCCTTGTTATTGCTAGCTAGGAGAAGCTATGTCAGACGACAGAGAACACAGGTTTGATGCGTGCTACACACAGTAAAATTAAAGGAGGATCCAGTTCTTGTTCGGTTGGAGTTGGAGGGGGATTGACTCCAACTAGATGTTTTTTTTCAGTCGCACACGTCACTCCCCACTAAATGAACTAGGTGTGCCAGCGAGTATGTTTTTCTTTTGCGTGCTAGTCGATTGGCAGTCGTTGTTGGTCCTAGTTGTTTTACCCCTGCATCGGTTGTTGTTATCTCCTCCTTTGTTTCCCCGTGTAATCCTACGGACAGTTTTGGGTCAAATGGAGATGAAGCGCGCGGACGGCGTTGCCTGCGGCGGGAGAGGAAGGGGACAGACGGCATCACCCGCTACCGGCTCCGGTCGTCACAGGCGGATCTAGCCACGACAGAGGCGGGAAGAGGAGAGGGTGGCGGCGGCACCGGATCTGGGACAGGTGGATGAGCGGCGAGGAGAGCAGTGGGCAAGCAACGGAGGAAGGAGATGGCTAAGTGGAGCTTGAGCGGGCGGGGAGGTAGGGAGCCGACGCGTGGCGAGGAGGTGGAGAGACGGCGCGTCGAGGGGAGGCGAATCCATTAACGGTGGGGGAGAGGGCGGCAACAGGGGAGCAGGCGGCTTGGGGGGCAGCATAGGTAGTCGAGCACTCGAGCTGGGTGAAGGAGACGAGAAGAGTGGAGAATAGGAGAAAAAGACTTGGGGCCCACTTGTCATTGGTGGCGGGATGGGTGGGATACGATATGGTAGTTGAGTGTGAATGAATAAAATAATGGATAGTTGGATGTTGAGGAAATATACAGAGGAATATGAGTGTGGGAGAAGTTGGTTTAGAGAAAAAAAATCTTCCTGATTTGGCTGAAATATTCTTTTGAGAGGCTGAAATTTCAGCCCAACAGTAGTGGGCTGATGATCCGGCGGCCTGTTACAGAGATGGGTCGTCTCACCAGGGCTGGACTCTTTGGTCCGGTGAAGTTGAGATGGATGTCGAATGCGGCCCGGCCCATCAAATCAAACGTCAAGAACAGGTGGGATACACAATAGACCGGGCCCACGCACGTTTTTTATGCACCACAAATGAATGAAGCCTAACTCTCAGATTTAGAGTTTGCGTGCACTTATACCAAATATTGTCTTATACTTGTATTTAAACAATTAACACCCATGTACATATATCTACGAGAAATAAGAGAAGAGACTGGAAGGCGATCGAAGCTGGACGAAGCAATCATGCAAATTCCATGCGAGCCATCAACCAAGCATACCGGCCGGGCCATGTACGTACGCAGACGCATCAGTAGCGCTGTGGTCACGTCCACCGGCTAGAGGACGGCCGCCACCGCTGCCTCCACGACCACGAGCCGAGCCGGGAAGCGGCCGGGCGTGAGCGCGAGCAGCAGCAGCGCCCAGCACGGCGGAAGTGGCCGAGGAGGCGACGCCGGACGGGGAGGTGACCGTGGCCAGCAGGGACTACCACGTCGCGGATGGATGGTGCCATTATTCCGTCGAATATGGCAAGAGCTGCCATATATTATTGCAACTGCAGAGCAGAGTTGCTGCAGGCCTATTTATAGAAGCAGGCAGAGATGGAGCTTGACAAGGGAGAAGGTGACACCGATCGAAATGCCACCAAACTTAATTACCATACATACATCGGCCGTCGCCGTCGATCCGTCGCCGCGCTTTAGCGACGAACGGGTGGCCACGAACCGGGCGACGTTATGCATGCAGCATCATTCTTGGATGCGCACGGACTCAGGCAAGCCGCAAGTGGCACGCGGCTGCACCTGCACCTGCACGCACGAGGGCGGACGTGGGGGGTGATGATGAGTAGTTAACTCTCCAGCATTATATTTGTGAACAGTGACATATACGATGGAATAACGTAGCAGGGTAAAGATCGCTGGAGGCTTCTGCATGCAGCCGGCTCTCTCTCTTTTTTTTTAAGGAAAGTGCGGCAAGAGATTGCCACGGGGCTCAAACTTTATTAGAAGAGATAAATAAAAAAAATACTACACCATCACCACACCAAAACAGCCACACTCAACAACTCGAAAATGAGAAAAAAAAGACTCAATAAAACCTAGAAAAACGACATTCACTCAAAAACTCCTCGCCGCCTGTTGGAAACTCCGGTCTTCTTTGATGATGAAAGCCACTTCCGTTGCCGATTCTCCACTTGCTGAAAATACCTCTTATTTCTCTTTTTCCAAATCCCCCACCAAAAAAAGATCATCAAACCATCAAACGCTCTCCGTTGTTGCTCAACCACTTTAAACCGTAATCTTCTCCACCACTTGTACACTCACCCTTGCTGGTTCACTATTCTAAGGGAGGCGAGCCCGAACCAAGGGAGAAGCAGGTCCCAAACCATTTTTGTAAAGACGCAATGCTTGAAGAGGTGAACAATTGTTTTCAGCTCTTGCTTACAAAGTCTACATATAGGGTCTCGAAGCCAGCCTCTCCTCAATATATTGTTCGCAGTGAGTAGTTTCCTATGGATAAGTGTCCAGGCGAAGAATCTGCCAACGGTAAGGTCACTTTTGTTGGGTCCTGCCCGGCTTTTGCGCGCCATGCTGCTGGATTGCTCTGTGGGTGCAGAATTCCCAACTCCAACCAACACGCGTAGGGTGTGGCTGTCTGACCACTCCCACAAACCGCCGGAGTTCCTATCCTCCTCTGCAGCTGGCGAAGGTGCGCAAGAGCTGTGCGGGTAGCTCGAGGAAAGGGGAGAGAGAGGGAGGAGGAGATCATTGCTTAGGTGGCGAAAAATCAATAATACCATTGCCACATCATCTCCAAAGCCACTCAAAACGGGCTCGAGTGTCATGTTAAATTGGTCTTGTAAGTTCAAGCGTCTGGATCTAGAATAGACAGCATAATTTTTACTCTTTTCGTCTTAAATTGTAAGGGTTTTAGCTTGCCATGAAAGTTGACTCCGATGTGAATGAAATAGAAGGACACCAGCCCATCACGTCAACTCAAACACGTCCACGCATTCTCTTGAATTTTATTTTGTCCTCGTAGAGATGGAATGTTATTCCATCCGATCCACACTGGGACAAACATTTATTTCTATGGAGAGTTCAGAGTTTTCTGCTGCTCGGCGCTCCTCATTCTTCTTCTACTCGAATACAAAAATATTCTGCAGGAAGAAAAAAATGCTGAGCCCATTCGCGTAGACGACGACAGATTTTGCGTCGGCCGGGATCCGGCCGGTCGATGGCTCGATGCACAGCTTAATCAGTGGCGATAAGATGGGTTGTTCACATTTACTAGAAAAGGTGAGCATGCATACAGAGAGTTTATTTAGTTATGTCCTAATTATGCAACATATATAGACGACGATCGTGCAGCCGTGCAGGCTTATATGAATCCATGCGAATCATCAGCAGAGCAACCCAACCATATGCCATGCATCGACGTACACCATATATAAATAGTACACGTAGCTGTTGTGCTCTGGCTAGAAGACGGCCGCCACCGCTGCCTCCACGAGCCCAGCCGTCAAGCGCGACGCCTCCCGGCAACGGCCGGCCGTGACCGCCAGATGCAGGAGCGCGGCCCCGGCTACCCACAGCAGGAATCCGGCCGCGGCAAGGGCACGACGACCGACCTCCGGGTTGCAGCCTGTCGTCCCCGCGACGGCGGCGTGGAGGAGAGCAGACGCGCCCAGCGTGGGGAAGGTCGCAGAGTAGCGGAGGAAACGACGACGGACGGAGAGACGAGGGTGGGCAGGGAGTGCCACGTCGCGGAGGAGCAACTGCATGCCGCCGAAGATGGCCAAAATAAGAGCTGCCATTGCCACGCACAGGACTGAGCTTAGCTCAGGTGGTGAAGGCTGACAGGTGTGCAGCCCACCCGCCCCGGTTCGATCCCCATTGGAGACGTTCCGCGTCTCATCTCCTTCTATTAATAAAATCACCTAGTTCCTCCTAGGTGGTCAACTTTTTTTTTTCGAACCAGGAGTTGCAGCCTAGCTTGTAAGCGGGAGCGAGCTAGGGCGCTTGAGGTCTTCCCTTGTATATATCCGTACGTTGCACAGTACTAGTAAAAATGCACATGTTCTTCGCACGTGGAACCTAGTTCCTACTAGGTGGTCAACTTTTTTTTTTCGAACCAGGAGTTGCAGCCGAGCTTGTAAGCGGGAGCGAGCTAGGGCGCTTGAGGTCTTCCCTTGTATATACCCGTACGTTGCACAGTACTAGTAAAAATGCACATGTTCTTCGCACGTGAGAAGAACAAATGAGTATGTTTAATGAGTATATAGTGTATATGGAGGTTTTGTTATATAAAAAAATATATTGTAATTATGTTTAATGATTTTGTAATGTAGATGGAGTTAGTTTGAGACTCCTAGGAATTTTAGAGTATCTACCTCGTTTTATATATAGTTTGCATATTAGCTAAGGAAAAAACCGTTGTACCAATTATAATAATATTTTTACAGATTTAGGGATAGTAGACGAGGGATACATCATTTTGACTGCCATATTTTTGTACATATTGTCTACATCGACACATCGTCTCGTAGCTAGATTTTACGGTGGGCGTTTTTGTGAAGTTGGATGACTGGTTAAATCTGGTAGAATTACGAAGAATGACAGATGGGTGTGGCATATGGAGATGGTCCTTAGATTGAGTCCAGCAGCTAGGCTATCCACTATTCTAACTACTTGTATTATACCCGACCTTTTACCTGGACTGCTGAACTCAGTCTTATGCAAAGCGCAAATACATCTACACAATAAAAAAGGGCCGAGCTAGCTAGAGTGGGTGTTAGGGTACTTTAGGTTGGTGTCACCACCTCATTTATCCTACCGTTTATATTTAAAACTCTACTATGTCAGCAGTACGTAAATAATATTTTGCACATCCATATTACGTTCTGGTGACACCAGCCTTACAACAGCGGCTACATGCAATTGACATCTATAAATCCGTCTATAGAAAAATTGTGAAATATATTATCACTATAATAAAAAAACATTTGCAAACTGTCGTGAGCGTGTTACGCTGTCCTATGGCAAAAGTCTAAAAGAGAAAAATAAAAAAACAACCTTATCTCTTCCACCGTGAGAGCCGCTCGTTTCCCGTGCTCTCTCTCTGCCAATCTCCCTGCCGAGCGGAGGATCCATGCGGGGCTCCGGCGTCCGTTTGTCTGCCGTGCGCCACTGGCCCCGAGCCTGCTCTAGCGCGGGCCTCCACCATCCAGGGCTCCGGTGGAGCGGTCTCGCGTGCTCACGTGTTTCTAATGAAATAGGCTTAAAATATTGGAACAATTCCATATCAAATATATAGAAAAATTGTCATTAATATTGACCTGCCCATTTAGTGCTCAACATAATGGAGAGAGGGCGCACATTTATTTTAAATTTTGTCACCGCCCGTATACTAATCCGAAAGGGGACCTGTCGCATCAAAGTTAGGAGAAAAACGACGAAGACTTTGAATTGTTCTTCGTCAACTAATTAGGGATAACGGTGACGCTACAAGGAATAATTAATGATTAGAAGAACATACGAGCATTTTAGAGACAGACAACTTAGTTTATTTTACAAAAATTATCATACATGTCTTGCTTTAAGTACTCAACACCTACCGTTGAAAAAAGAAACTCGATGGGCATGTCTTACCACGACAAACATGCCTACTACACTTATAAACTTATGGTCTGTTTGTAACGTAGAAATTTCATAATTTACGTAGAAAGTTTATCAAAAATGAATTTTACAAGAAAAATGTAAGATGAGAAAAAAAATTCCGTGTTCCAAATAGGCCCAGTCTCATTTGTAATACAAGATTTTCACATAAATCATATAGAAAATTCATAGAAAACAATCAATTTCACTGAAAAGCACAAAGAATTAAAAAAAAACACGTTCCAAACACATCTTTACTTTAAAAAAAATAAATGAATGGTTCCAGCTTCAGTCCCATAAGGAAATCTTCAAACTAAATTATTACAAAATCATACAAGAGGATAAAACCAAGGCTAACTAAAGTCCAGTTCAAAACATATAAGAGCATCTATGGATGCGGCCTCTAAAACGTCTAACCACCGTATCTTTGAAGTGTTTTTCAAGTCTTCAGGCACCGCATTTGTGCCCACTGTCGAAGCCACTGAGCCCCCTAAAAAGAACCTGCAAAACACTTCTAGTTTGGGCTTGTTAAATTGCTCAATAGAAGGCTGCTCCTCCGACTAGAACTAACCCAATTGTGCAAGTTTTCATGGGAAGGAGCTTCTCGTGTACTGTGTTCTATAAATCTAAAATTTTCTGATTTGATCAACTAGATTTTATAACCATGTAAAATTCTACTTCACCAAAGTTGTCCTTAAGATGAGATGTCAGTTTCATGCTGTAGTAAAAGTATCTTATTCTCAGTGACGTCTAACCCAATTGGTCATATCTAGGTTACACGAAGCTAATTGCATACACACTGATTTCCTCACTATGGGTACGGCTTGTATTTGGACCGGTTTTTCTACATTTATTACAATGACGTGCCTCTCCTGCAGGTTTGGGAAAAAAAATCATATACAAGCAGTGCATGCTGCTAATGCATGTTACAGATACAAGCAGCATCAAGCCGATATACCTCTGTGTTTCTGCAATGAAAATAATTAGCTATTCCTGAATTCAAAGCATGGTTTTCCTATGCTGGAAACATGTCGTCCTTCAAAAGATAAAGCGGTTCATTTGTTGCTTGCAAGAGCTGAAGATAGAAAACTGAGGTTCCACGAATTTTTACTGCACTGCTTGACATCAGAAAGCTTAGGCTCTGTTTGTTTCCGCTTATTTTCAGATTATGGGTCTCTCACTACAAAAATCCCACCCAAACGGTTCGATTTTCCTTCGCTTCTCCCCATCGGACGCGTCGGGCAGAATCGGTTTCCTTCGTTCTCCCCGCTTCTCCCCATCGCAGCACGGATGACTCGGTTGGAAAAAATCGAACGATTTTCCCCGCTCCTCGTCGGCCCCGCTCCTGGCCGGCGCTCCGTCCCCGCTCTCAGCCACCACTCTGCCGCAGCTCCGTTGCCTTCTCCGCGTCCGGCCGCCGCTTCCCCACGCCCGGCCGCCGCTCCGCCGCCTTGCCCGCGCCCGGCCGCCGCTCCGCCGCTTCCCCGCCCCTGGCCGCGATTTCCCCGCGCCCGGCCGCCGCTCCGTCGCATTGCCTGCGCCCAGCCGCCGCTCCGTCGCTTCCCCGCCCCCGGCGACCGTTTGCCTGCGCCCGGCCGTCGCTCCGTCGCTTCCCCACCCCGTCCGCCGTTTCCCCGCTCCTGGTTGCCGCTCCGTCGCCTTGCCCACGCCCAGCTGCCGCTCCGTCGCTTCCCCGCGCCCAGCCACCGCTTCCCCGCGCCCGGCCGCCGCTCCGTCGCCGGATCCGGCTCGTCTTCTCCTGCACCAGCGGCCGCCCCCACGGTGACGCCGTGGAGGGGGAGGGGACGGGTTGGACTTATGAGAATCAACGAGATAAAATCAAGATAGCCAAACACCCAACTTATCTGGACAGCAGGTTCTCCGGTGAGTGGATTGTGTGGTAATCTTGCTCTTCAAATAATCCGATATTCAGAGAAGCGAATCCAAACAGGGCCTTAGTATCCTACCAGATCCTAATGAGTGACTCCCAATAGATTCTTAAAACTGAAGACCTAAACCCTAAACCAAACTGCAGAAACAGAGTAGTGCACCAAGGCATGAGCAGTGAGTAGATATGATCTGTCTTGTGGATGTCCACTATCGTTTGGAGAGCGTGGTCCTTTTTTGGAGGACAATGCGATAACGAGGTTTCTGTCATCTTGATCTGTTGACTCTCCTTTCAATTCAGACAGATGGCGTCGCATGGACAAGATGACAGGAGCTAGATCCTCTGCTTTGCATCAGTTTCTTGGAGCTGCATCCTTCAAGTTTAAAAATCGACAAGAGCATGTTATATTTAATATTTATAAACTGATGACTCGAGTTTCATAAATTTAAGTAACCAGAGCATTTGAAACAAAACATTGCAGAGGACTGGAATAAAAAAAGAACGGCCTTCCAGACTTGAATGGGAAGAATCGAACAAAATTATACTGTTCAGAACCAAGAACATGGTTAATGTATTGCTGATATTCATTCGAACCATCTGGATTAGAGTATACTAAACATCTTGTGACAGTCACTGCTCACTTATTAGCAGGTCAAAACTTAACACAAATACTACCAATCACACTAACCTAAGCAACCAAGCCCTAACCAAATCAAAAGGCCCAGTTTTGCAGAGCCACCCCAACGGCAGCAGCTTCATCCTTCATGGACTAAGCAGAAGCCAAGATCGAGTCGAGGTGGCGCTGCACGTTGTCCCTCAGCCGACGGAGCGCCCTGGCGAATTCCGGCAGCTCGGCCTCCCCGAGCGCGTCGACGTCCGCCTCCCACCAGCACCTCCTCCCGGCCGTGGCCAGCCGCACCTTCTCCGCGACGGCGTCCATCCGCGCCTTCTCCGCCGCCAGGCGCGCCTTGGTCTCCTCCGTGCGCCGCGCAATGCCCTCCACCTCAGCGCGGTCGGCGACGACGCCGTTCACGGCGTCGCTGTCGTCCCGGCGGAGCACCGCGAGGAGGCCGCCGCCGTCGTCGTCGCCGGGGAGCGGGGAGTAGCGGCGGAGGACGTGGTCGACGGAGGGTGTGCCCAGCGCGAACGCCCTGCCGCCGGGGGAGAAGACGACGAGCGCGAAGTGCGCGCCGGAGAGCAGGGAGAGCTCGGAGACCTTCTTTTGCAGGCCGGACTTGCGCTTGGAGAAGGTCACCTCGCGCTTGTTGCTGTCTTCGATGAAGCGGATCTCGATGCGCTGCCGCCCCTTGCTCGGTGGCCTCCCCATCGTCGTGGTTGCGGCGTGCTTCTTGTTCTTGGGCTTCCTCCTCCTGCTTCTTGCCCCCCAAGGCCCCTCTTTTTTCCTCAGCAAGAACCGAAGAAGCGGTCGATTGATGGGGAGAAGGGAGGGAGGCAGGAGGGATTATAAGTAGGAAAAAATGCTGCCAAAAATCGCAGCGGATCCGATTGGTGATTTGCTTCCTTCCTTCCTTTCGTCGGTGTGGGAAGGCGGCGGCGGAGCGGAGGTCGTCCGAGGAGGAGTCGAACGGATTTAAGGAAGCCACGAAATCAATTTTTTTTGTAAGAAAGGCATGAAATCAATTGGCATCCTTAAATGGAGGACCTCCGCGTGAAAAAAAATCCATCCTCCGCGTGAAAAAAAAATCCCTCCTCCGCGTGACAAAAAATTTTTTTTTTCGAAAGCTTGCTGTCTTACTGAAATCTTGAACCAAACGTTGATTATGACTTGTGTTTTCATATGTTGTATAAAGTTTTTGAATAGAACGAAAGATTAAAGTTTTAAAAACTCAACTACATCAAATAAAAAAAGAACGGTAACATATCTCTCTCTAGTTTTCAAACTTAGTTTTTTTTTTAAATCATACCACTAACTAACATTTCAAACAACATGGAATATACTTTTTAGTAATTGGAGTGGCAGGCACGGTTAGATGTGGATAATCGAATTTCTCTCTAAATTTCTCACGAAATTGACTAGGACTTATCGAGTACTCCTTCTGTCCTGCAACAAATAAGTGATGTTTTAGGATTTTTATGACAAATTAGGGACAGTGGGATATGATGCATTTGTCGCTGATTAATAGATTAATCTTTTTTTTGTGATATATGTATGCATGCATGCAAATCAGTTTCCTTTTAGAGGCTACCAATATTCTATAACAGCATTTATTGCAGAATAAATTTTGAATCATAAAACAACACTTATTATGGAATAGAGGGAGTATAGTTTAGTGGGGATGATCTACTTTGTTCAAATTACAAAACATGTGAGCCTCGTATCAAGAGCAAGACCCTATAACTAAAACATCACATTCACACGTTAGCAAGATCAACATATAGTTCTTGCAGATGCCTGAACAGGGCATGGAGCTACCTTGTGCAGAGGTCGTTAAACGGTTAAACCAAAAGACGCGCATGAAAATGGGAGACGTGAAGGAGCAGAGGCAGGCTGTAGGCTGATAGGGTAACAGAGGTACTAGATGGGCTTTCGTTGATGTATGATAGGCCATCGACCAGAGACATTTTATAGGAATACAAGCTAGCCCATAAATAGATGAATTAAAGGAGGTGTAACTGTGTAAGAGCATACGGAGTAGTTAATAATAAACCGTCGTTGGCTGTATAGTAATGTCACGTCGCATAAAATCAGCTAGTAGCCTGCTTATATAATGAATGGCTCTTGGTACATGTTGCGTAATTATTATTTTGCCCCCTATGTTCTTTCACAAAGATTTTTGATTTCCGTGTTTCAACTCGCTGCAAACTAGTAGACTGTTTTGCTTTTCTCTTCGTCTCTTTCTTTCACACCATTACAAACACATTCACATCACTTTATAATACTTTTGCTCTGGGAGATTAATTGGGCCACATCTAGAGCCATGGCCCTAATCCCAAATCTGTCCAAGCTCGTGACTCAGTGCGGCCTTCTATAGATGGCGCACGGCAGGCTCCGTGTGATCGCGCGTGGACGGTGGTAATATGCTAGCAAGACGTTGACATGGCCGTCGACTCCAGCAAACATGTCAAGGCACTAGCACCCCTACGACCAAGAGCGCTTTCATGAAAATTACATGCTAATACAAATGAGGGGGAAAAAACTCGCACACAGAGATTAATCTGCAGCATTCCTCTAAAGACACAAGTGGCATACCTTCATAGATGCAATGAATCAAACATGTCGTGTATATCCCGTATCTCTTCCTGAGCACACGACACAGAAACACCTAGGGGATATAATGCATGTGGAGCTTTTGGTCTATTTTTTTATTTAATATAGATATAAAGTGTGTTGCCTATATAGAGGCATATATAGAGGCAGAGGATCCTCCGAAGGTATATTCGGTATGAACCCATATACAACGCTAATCAGGTTTAGTATTTGTTAGCAGCACCTGCAAGCAAATCAACAACAACCAGCCACTCAAAAATAAACAACAACCAAAGGAGCCAGTAGCTCTTGGGGGTTCAACATATCCTGGAATTATTACAGTCTCAGAAGTACACCTCTGTCCATATGCATCCATGAATATGATGAATGTCTGCTCAAACGGTTCCAGCATGGTGCAGAGCAACATTATTAGCATGCGTGCCAAGCGCTCCAGAACAAGATCCCAGGAGCTGGGTTCACATGGCGCAAAAGATCATGCAGTTGGCACACATGAACACTCCCAACATCAACATGGTGGACATGGCTAGCCCTGGAGTGAGCAGTTGTTCGTATTCGTACTTCGGGGCGGCCTGGATATGGTTGGTCATCGCAAAGATCACGAGCCAATAAGGGAGACGCCAATTCTTCAGGCCAAGGGCTCATCTTGGCAGCAACGACCACACCCCCAGCTTCAACCTGCTTACAACGATATATAGTGGAAAGGCAAACATTATACTCCCTTTTATATATGACGTTAGAGAGCTCAAAATTGAACTGATGTCGTTATACATAAAAGAACAAAAGGGATTACATACTCACATAATTAAAAGTAGGTTCATTTGTAGAGAAGAATATATATGCTCGTCAACATTGTTCTATGTTGGATAATCTCAGGCAATGCACAGCTCATTAGGGCAGGCCCACCATGTCTAATAATCTAAATTAATGTAATACAATCTATTTATCTAGTTGCTAAGATTGGCACGCTGGCATAACCAGGTGTACATTCATGCAGGTGTGGCTTCATAGTTCATACTAATAGAGCTGGAGCTAAGGTATAACCAGAGCAGGCAGGAGTTGAGTACTCCTATTTCCCTAAACACTTGAGCCAACATTTGTAAGAAAAACAAAGTACTAAAAATGCTAGTAGATGATGCGAATGTAAATTTGTTAACTTGAATCGCTAACAAAAAATGGTAAGATGGCAGGGCGGACCCACATGGTATGCGGAGCATTTGGATTTGGCCCGCATGACAACACGTGCCTGTGTGTAGATAATGCTTACTGAATAGTGATTCAAAACATCGATTGTTTAATCTTGTGACGGCACAGGACTATGATGCTCTAATGATGGCTATGTTAATGTCAAAAGTACTACCAATGGCTTGGTTGATCTGTATTCCTGTGCAAAGACAAGCAGGGTACCCATCGCAAAACACTAGAGGTGGCATTTGGATGGTGTTGAGTTAGCGATAGGGATGGCAGATGGAGCTAGTACGGGATATAGATATATGCTCAAACCGTTTATTTTCTTGATCCTTTATCATCTAAACATGGGATAAAATCTACCCCACACCTCGTTTTCTTATCGTACCCCTCATTTTTCAGATCTGAGTACATACATTGTCAAAAACTTCAAGTTACTACATCTCTTACAACCTTTTAGTATTGTGCTTGTTTGCAGAATGATAATTCACGATACAATGCAAACTAATAACTGATGATGATGCATGCGCTGGTTTGGATTAATTAGCTTGGCATATCTATTATCTACCGTATATATAATTCTTCATCCGTGTGGGTGGTTTCATTATATTAATAAAGGTAAGGGTAACGTGGCACTGTGGCAGGCAGGATTGGAGTAGTCCTAAACACTTGAACCAACATTATTTATACTATGAAAACAAAGAGCTATAAATATGTTGTCAGTAGCCAGATGCATGCTGCGAAGTGTAGTTTGTTAAGCTTGAATTTCTTAACCAAAAAAATGATACGATGGTCAATAAACAAATGAGAAAAAAAGACAGGATTTTTTCTAATTCTATCTGGGAGAGAGAGAGAGAGAGAGAGAGAGAGAGAGAGAGAGGGGGGGGGGGGAGAGGGGGATTACGTCGCCTACACGTACACCACTTCGATCATGAGCATCAAACGGAAGAAATGAGAAGAAACGATGCGTACGTAATAATGATTGTGTAATCTAATCTGGTAGGAGTAGGCATCATCAGATCGAGAGAAAGAGAGAATATGGCAATTTGATCAGATGTTCACCAATCGCATGTGCATGATGTCTCGCGTACGTACATACATACCATATCCGTCGATGAACTAGCTAGCTTGGTGAATCTCGATCAGCCTCACGCCCGTAGGTACGCAGCAAAACCCTAGCGCTTCTTGGCACGAGCTCTCTGCTGATTGGCCGATCGATCTTGTTATTAGGCCGGGGCCGGGGCGCCGTACTTTAAGAAGAGGGTTGGGCCGCAAGAGCTCACCAGATCAGATCTGCCGAGCTTGAATTCCGATTCTTGGGCGACGGAAAGGAAGCGCTGCAAGAGAAGAGCGCCTGCAGCTAGAGCAAGTGGAAGAAAAAGAACACACACGGCTGCAGGCAGCGAGCTAAACGGCCGGCCGGGTAGTACGGTGGTTGGTGGCGGACGCACGCGTGCGGGAGTGGGACCGTAGTGTCAGTGAGCCAGTTTCGTTAACTCCATTGACCAGATGCAATAGTTACAAATAGATTGAGTGACCACATACCAATGAGACATATATAGAGGGCGGTGCCAAAGCCTGAAATAGACAGCAAATACATCGTCAAAATATTAAAGAAAAAACTAAAAATTGGCAGAGCGGCATGCAACAACTTTCATGATCATGTGCGTGTTCTTCTATTCCTAATTTGCTATTCATGAACTTGCATGTGCTCCTTTATTCATGATTTAAGAATACTCTATCCTAGAAATAAAAGCATCAGGTATTCAGGTTCAAGCTTCGGTCCTAATATAATATATATTCCTGAGACTAACTTGTCTATAAAGTACGTATTACTTAATAGAATAATAGGTGGCTAGAACTAGCTAGCAGACAGATAGTCAGTGTGATCCTATCCTTACTAGCGTGTGCATGCTGAGAAATGATTGCTACTGCGACAGCAGCACCTGGACAATGTACTATGACTACATATAATTGCGACATTACTATAGAGATTACACTAATTTCCTCTCATTCTCGCAATTATCCTCTCTTCCAACACAATGGGCCACGCTCTAATCAGTTAGCCCTTTAAAATAAATCCACTTTCTACTACATCAGACCAAATGTGGTGGGGTTGGGGTGGGGGGGGGGGGCGCACACAGACCTTCATGGACAACATTTCTTTCACAGGGAAATAGCATTAGTCATTGCAAGCAAATATGGCCATCTCTACAACCTACGTTAATTCGTGTGCACAAGTTTAAATGGACTTACATAGGGGGCATATAGTAGTCTAGTACTATATACTACTAATATAACACACTGATTAACTTGGCACAATAATATATAGTTGCCCCCTCCAGGTTGAACAACACATCATCGCTTTTATTTGCTATGATTTCTTCAATCCTTCACTTTCTTCTTTGTGTATTTGTTTTTATTGCCTCCCCTCCCCCCCCCCCCCAACTGGAAAAAAATGATGTACTGTACTAACAAAGGAAAGGAGGAAGGATTGGGTAGGCATTCCTCTTTCACTCTTCTCTATCAAGTAGATGATCAAACCTCCTCTTGCAAACCAGCGGTACGGTTCACAAAAAGCATGCAAACTTCTTCTACTTATTACTCCATTCTGGATACAAAATCTAGCAACGAGCATGCTTCAACAAAGTTGAGATTATTTCCCCTTTGTGCCAAATTACAATTCTTTAAAAGAAACGGGCAATCATCCCTACCACAGTTTAACCTTTTAACTCTGAGAAAGCTAATAATGTGAATGGCATTTTTTTTCAAACGTATGCTAAGGAATGATAATATCTTTTGACAAATGTTGATGCACATTATTTTTGCCCATTCCAATGTATGTGCTATTATCAGTACATGTATCATGAAACCATGCATGCCAATGAGCAGGTTTCTTTGCGGTGGCAACAATGTGGCATATCCTCATGAACTACTTCAGGAAAATAAATTCAAATTAGTAAGCAGCCCCATATTGATATTCCACTTATCATTATCATATATGTTCGATAATAATGTTGTCACTCATGTATATAATTAGTATACTTTGTGGAAGTACAATATTAATGCATAAAGCTGAAATCACTAAACTACACTGAGCCTCAACTGGTAACATATAATACTTCACAAGCATCTAGATGCTACTAACAATAATTATACATATATGGAGTATAATTATATAAGACACCATACTGTCTTCTACTGAAGTACCATATATACCAGTATCGGGGCATCAAGTGCTTGTGTTTCTTTGTCCGTAAAAACAAGAAATCAAGCCCATTCCTTTGTCCTAGCTAGGAAGGAAAATATCTGAAGGCCAGAAACTGATTTATGCAAAGAAGCCAGAGCAGGTGTGATTAATGACACAAGAAAAGAATTTGACACCGTTCAGTATAACAATCACAGCTGAATTACTCGTTCCCGGCCCCAAACAACTCAGTTCAGATCAGATCTAAATGGAGACGCATCAGTGCATCATGAAAGGTTGAAGGGGCAATTATATCTGTGGACGACAGTGTACATATTCACACATGTATATATATTGCAGTTACAAACCTAGAGATACTCTCACCTCTCAGCAAGTACAGATGGCATACATATGCATGTCTGATGTCTCGTACATACACATACTGCACAGCCATCCAACGAGATGTCGACTACACGTCGGTACAAATACAACACCACAGGCTTGGAGCAAGAGCCCAGCAGTTAAGGGCTAGAAATGTTAAGAAAGGGGGAATAAACAAACACGAATCGATCATCATCATCGATCGACTGCTCGCTGCGGACTGCGGATCCGATCGATCTGTCTACTACAAGTAGAGGTAACCCCCGATCGCTTCCTCCATGCGCGCCCGAGCGGACGCCCGGCGGCGGCGCCACCGAGCGCGAGGTACACGAGGCCGGCGCCGGCCGTGAAGAGCGCGTAGCCAGCCAGGAGGTGCTCCGGGTTGTCGCGGTGGTTGAGCACGGTCGTCCCGTGGATCACCGCGCAGCAGCCCCAGACGAGACGAGGGCGCACGCGGAGGACGCGACGCGGCGGTCCTCGAACTCGAACTCGAACAGACGGCGCAGGGCCCCGAGGCCTCCCCGCGGCCGTATCGGCCCCGGGAAGCGGCGGGCGGGTTCGTCGCGGATCTCGCGCTCCTGTGGCGGCGCCAGCGCCTCCATGGCGAATCGATCGAGCTGGGTGGTGGCGGAATGGAAAGGGAAGCTAAGAGATCTAGGGCTCCCCTGTTGCTTCCGTTTCAGACGCTCGGCTTCTTGTAGGAGGAGCTGCTCGATTCGATCGGCCGGCTGGGGCAGTGGGGGTGGTGCGGCGGCGGATTCCGCAGCGTGTGAACGGGCCAGCAGGCAGACTTGGACTGCAAGGCATGTGCTATTTGGGCCTTGGGCTTTTAATTTCTTCCCAATGCCTTGGAGAGCGTCATGGGCCTCAAGACAAGTAGCACACGCACGTACCCGTTAGTTTTAGATGTTCACGGGCCGGGCTTTTCTGTCTTCAGCTGCCCAGCGACCGCATCCACCCACCGTTGACCAAAGATCCAGATCCGCAACTTCTGTCTGGTAGCAAAGCTGGGTAAGGAAGCAAGGACACAACAACTACTCTGCACGCTGTGTGTGTTTCAGCAGAAGATGATGATTATCCCTCCTCTGTGATCTTGTTCCATGCATGCTTCCCGTTCCCCGTCCCATATACAAACAACAACACGATCCGATCCATCGTCGTCTCTGCAACTCTGCATCTATTCATTCCAGCCCGATCGAAGAAGCAAAAGACGCAGCTAGTTCTAACGGACGTACAGACCATGTATAGCATATCATTCCGGCCGGAGAAGAAGAAGAAGAAACATAATTAAAAGAACCTCGAGCAAAATTAGAAGGAGAGGGCACAACAAAAAATTAAAGAGAGCGGCGATGTGATTTGCGTACGTACCTATACATGTATGCACAGCTGCCGAGAGCGCGAACGTTTACGGCCGGATCACAGCCGTACCACCGGCGGCCGCATGACGGCCGGCCGGCGAGCACGGTGGCGTGCCCAGCCGCGCTACGGCGAAGCACCTCGGGGTCGTTGCCATGGACAACGATGAAGAACGGTAGTCCTATTAGCACTTGGGGGCACGGTGAGCAGTTCCATTTCAATTAGTCGCCGTCAGATAGCAGCCCGGCTGGTGACTGGTGTAGAGAAAATAAGCTGCCTTGCACCACTCAGCTTGCAGATCTCGTCACCAAGCAGCAACAAGTGGGTGGAACATAACCTTACAAGTATGTATATATGTATGGACCACGGCGCTCAGCCTGCAGATCTCGTCACCAAGCAACAACAGGTCCATGATTGAGTAGTCCGTCGTCCAATTGCTACGATACAGAACAGAACAAAAGGAGCTTTGAATGGAACGGAACAAACGACAAAATCAGCAGCGCCCCGTGTCTCGTGCTAATACCGGACCGGACTGGGCCGGGCCGGGCCTCGATGGGTCACCAGGCTTGGTTGGACAGGCACGCCCAGCCCTGCTCCGTACTCCGTTCCTTTCAATCAAGACACACATGAGCATGGTGCATCGTTTCTTGCATTTGGGGAAGGCAGACAAACCGTACGCACGTGCTTATACCAGCAAGCCGGGAGAGAGACAACTTGCACATATCACAACTAAAACATTCCAACGACATATATGTCACCCTCCGTTATTTGTCGCGGCTGATGGAGCTGCTAGTTCAATGGGACGAAGAGGTGCGCCAGGGCGGCGGTGGCGCTGGCGATGACAGCGCCGGCCAAGGCAGCAGCTCCTGGGAACCGACCTGCCAGCGGCACAAACCAAAGGAGCCACGCGCCAGGCAGCCAGGCAACAAAGCCGCCGACGAGCAGGAAGACATTAGCGGCGTCGGCGTCGGCGCTGGGGTTGCCCACGGCTGAGACGGCGGCGACTGCTCCTAGCAGCATCAGCGTGCGCGCGGCGTCGAGGAGGACGGTGTGCTGCTGAAGGTGGTGGCCTGGGACGTCCGCGGCGTGCTGCTGTGCCAGGTGATTAGGCACCTCTCCCTGCCCCTGGTTCGCCATCTACGCGCGGTGATATGAGTGGGCGACTGGGCGCCGCCCTTATTTTTTGTACAAGACGGCTGCGGCTGGTGAACGAGGAACGAAGATGCTTTGACTCTTTTTATAGGGCATTGGGGGCAACGCGCCATCCAGAAGTCCAGATGAAATGGACGTCTCGGGCCTGGGTTTGACTGCTATGGGCGCTGCTGCATTTTCGTAGGATGCATGATTGAGACGTGCGCTGCGTCGTCTGATGTGACAAATACCATCGGGTGGTGGTAAATGACGTGAGACGTGCGCCGCGCCGTCTGATGTGACAAATATCACCGGGTGGTGGTGAAATGACGTGAGACGTGCGCTGCGTCGTCTGATGGTGACAAATATCGCCGGATAGTGGTGAAATGATGTGAGAGAACAATAAAAATAATAATTTATCTTATTATTATAATTTGATTTTATACGTAATATTCTCAGTTTTTTGGACTACGTAAAATTTTTTATCTATTTAGTCATCGCAAGCTATTTTCGTTTTCTTCAATTTTACTATCCATGTAGGAGAGAAAACTGTATCTAGGTAAAATAGATAGCCATCGGAAAGACGTCCTCGGAGCTTTCTCCTGTGCTGCGTGTAGCCTGACCTGCCTGGTCGATCGGCTCTCGCCTGGATGTCTGCTGCTTTCCTAGACGTTTCCTTCTCTTGGAATAACGTTGTGGTATTCAATAGAACTCAAGATATGCATGACACCACCAGTGCAATAAAGGAACCAATTATTCAGCTAGCAGCACATGGTATTAATTTTTTTCATCACAGATAAAAATCAGACCGAGATTATTACAAACCACTCAAACTATAAGGCCCTGTTTGGAAGCAAAGTAATTTTGCAGTTTTGAAACAATACCATGGTATTGTATAATACTGTGGTTTTGAAAGCCAAAAGGTGTTTGCTTGGTACTATCAAAATACTGTTTTGGATATTATGGTTTATCCAAAACTGTGGTATTTTTGAAGTTTTGGATAATGAGGTCTGGACTTCAGTTTTCCTCGGTTTTCTAACTACCGCTCGATGTTGCGCCTCCACCTGCCCGACGCCCACGCCTCCACCCGCCCCGGCTCAGCCTCTTGCCGCCGCGTGGCCTCCCTCCTCGCCTTGGCCTCCTGCGTCCCTCCGCCACGCTGCCCCCCGCGCTCACCGCCGACACCTCCCGCTGCCGGACCCACCGCCAGCACCTCCTCCCGCAACTCCGGCGCCGCCGCTCCTCCTTCGCACATCGCCGGCCGCTCGCATAGCAGCTTCGCCTCCCCGCGGCGGCCCTCCGCCTCTCCCTGATGAGCCGCCTCTCGGCGACGGCCCGCCTCCCCGAGACGCACCACCTTGGGCCGCTGACCCGTTGCGTCGCGTCCTCCACCGCACCCTCATGCTCGATCTCCAACCTTGCCGGCCCTGTCTTGAACCGCCACCCGTGTCGGGCCGTGCCGCCGCGCGCTCTAGCACCGTCGCACCCTTCCGCACCGCCACGCCCCGGCGGGAGCCAGGGAGGCGATGGGAGGCGCCGGCATGGGGGAGCGGGGCCAGTGCAGAGGACGGACCTACGCAGGGAGAGGGACCGGCGGCAGGTGGCACCTTCGCGGGAGGCACATGTGTGTGTGGAAGCGGGGCTTGCCAACGTGGGGAATTAGTTGGGGAGGGGTCCATACTGTGGTTTTCTAATTGAACCAATCAGACTTCAGTTTTGAGTCATACTGTCATTTTACTGTGGTAATGCAACACTGTAGTATTTGTGTCATGTGCAATTTGAAACCGTGGTATTTCAAAACTACAATATTTCAAAACCACACTACCAAACACGCCCTAAGTTTATCTCAAAACAGATTTTATCAATTCATAAAAGAAATCCTTGCTACATATGGCCAACCAAAAGACACAAACACTTGTAACGCTACCGTCTCCAAGTGTCAGTAGCCTTCAATGAGCATTCGTGCTTGCTCTTCATTTTGCTGCAACTTGATCCATAAACGTAGCCAGTGAGTTCCCTAGAAAATAACCTGAAAAAAGATTTTGGATGGGTCTTTTCAAAAATGACCTTATTTCTAGACAACCATAATGCCCAATATACCCAACAAAAGTAACGTGTACTGATTATTCCCCGCTTGTTTAGACCAATGCCTAAACAGATCGCTTGTCCACGTTGGTGGAGCAAATCCAAAGGACGCGTGAGTTATGCGCCACAAGAATTTAGTGTAATGACGGTAAAAAAAGAGACGTTGTATAGTCTCAGACCTGCTACAGAAAACACAAGTGTTATCTCTATACCAGTTCTTTCTTTTGAGATAATCTTTAGTCAACAACACACTTTTTTAAGATACCACATAAAATTTTAATTTTTAGAGGTAATCTTGCACGCCAAATATCTTGTGATAGTCTAATGTTATTATTAATCAGAGCTTTGTACATTGTCCGCACCATGAAAGACCCATTTTTATGTAGGTTTCATTTAAACATATCGGCTCCCTCTATTAACCTAATACACATCGTTCAAAGAACAAGATTATGCCACTTTGTAAGCTTATCCCCGTGTGAGCCCTTCTAAAGGAAACAGTAAGCGGTGAGGAGCTTAAAGTTTTTGCAACAGTGACATGCCTTTTCCGAACAATGTTGAATAGAGAAAAATATTGATATTTTAAAGGTTGGTTCCCAAGCCAAGTGTCCTCCCAAAATCTGATATGGGATCCATTTTCTAATACAAAAGAACCTAGGTTCATAATTTAATTTTTAATTTCCATCAAACCAGACCAAAAATGTGGGTCACCTAGTTTTTTCTCTACTTCGCTCAAGGTGATATTCTTAAAATATTTCTTGCAAATTAGCTGTTGCCACAATCCATCCTCATTACAAAGTCTATATAGCCACTTGCCTAGCAGGCATATGTTTTGAAGATCAAGATTAAGAATACCTAATCCTCCTTGATATTTTGGCTGACACATGATTTCCCACCTGGTAAGAAGATATTTCTTCTTGTGTTGCTCATTTTGCCAATAAAGCCGAGATCTATAGTAATCAATTTTTAGTACTCCATGTGGAAGTTTAGAAAAGGATAACATAAACATTGGCAAACTAGATAGCACATAGGACACGTCACGGGACCGCTCCCCGTCCTCCTCTATGCTGGGATCGACGAATCTACACCATCGTCGCTGTGCGGAGCTCGCCGCCGCCGCCACGCGTGCCACCACCTCCACAGCGCCCCCCAATCCCCTCACTATGCTAGCCACCGCAGCCCCCAATCCCCTTCCTACGCCGGCCGCCGCAGCCCCCAATCCCGTCCCTCCGACGACTGCGCCGCTGCTAGGGGAGCTTCGCCTAGAACAACGGCTGCGGCCTCCATCGGAGCTCGAACGCCGCGGGCAGCAAGGGTGAGGAAGGTGAAGGGGCCCCGAGGAGGAGATGGAGCAGGAGGCAGTGGCGGTGAAGACGGTGGAGGCAGAGTGTTGGAGCATGAGCAAACGAGCCGGACCTCGGAAGGGAGAAGAAAGAGAGAGGAGGAATGCTACTTTTGAGGCTGACAGGCGGGCCCCACTACCACGTGTGCAAAACTGGCTTCCAAAATTGCCTCAAGGGGTTATTTATCTGGTTTTGTAAAATATAGGGTGCACAGTAATCAGTTTTGTTGTTAAGGGCGCTATGTGTCCGATTATTGATACTCCGGGGGTTATATAGAATTTTTCCTAAGTATATATGCACAATGCACACACTTTAAGTGTGTTAATTTAGTCTATGTTATCTGGCTTTTATATACTGTGATCCGATTGACTTTTACATCTAAAAAAACATGGTACGGTGAGTAGTATGGAATTCTATCTTTGTGATTATAGTGTTTAGTTTCCAAGAAGGAAACCTGAGGAAGATCTTGTCACCAAACGTCGACAAAGTGGAGCCTAGTATGATGGAGTACCTGAATCCAATAGCCTCACTCACTGTTGGCTCGCCATGCCAGGACTGGCTGGGCCGGTGAGGCTGATGCGAAGGTAACTGGGGGCCTGGAAAACGAAGGCTGAGGCCCAGTATCTCGGATTGACGAGGGTTTAATTTCGTCCCGTCTTGTTCGAGCCGAATCTGCTGCCGGCCCAAGACGTCCTGGGTGCGTTGCGTGGAGCCGCGGACTGTATCTACGCTGCGGGAGCGAAGCGCGGGGTCTGGTCCCGTTTCTCGTTTCTTCCACTGATGATTTGTTTAATCCACACCACCGCATAAATAATCACATATGTGATGTTTAGCAAAGACAACGCGACCTAGGGCATCTTGCAATCCCATGCTCAACACAAGAAGTACACGGCAGATAGCGATCTCAGCGACGGAGCGAGAGAGCAGAAGCTACTACGAAGCAATGCTTGAGGACGGCGTTGGCCATGGTGGTGGCGCCGACCAAAGCTGCCCGTGGGAACCGGCGGTCTGCCGCTGGCGCGAGAGACAGGAAGCACACGCCGAGCAGCCAGAGGGAAAGCCCGACGAAGGCCAGCGCGGGGTCGTCCGCGCCGGGGTTCCCAACGGGCCACGGTTGTTGAGATATATGGCGGCGGCCGCGCCCGTGAGCATCGCCGCGCGCGCCGCGTCGAGGAGGAAGTGCTTCAGCCGGTACCGCTCGCCTGGGGCGACGGCGGCGGCGACCTCTCCACGCTGGGCCATTGGTGATGATTGCACCTTGTGCCTTTGGATGGAGCGGCCAACTCAGGCTGAAGCTCTGCTGAAAGGTCGGTGCTTTGCTGGACTGCGTGCTGCGGGCCGGGAGTGATCGACGAAGAAGGCATATTTTACATGGGTTTTACTGCGCGCGGTACACTAAAATTAATAAACCATAGGCTCTTAGTATATAAAAAATTGGGCTATGCTACCTACAAGGTAAGAGGACAAATAAATTGTAGCCCTTGATTAATAGAATAAATATATATAAACAATAAAAGAATTGAAAATCCTGGCATCATGGCCGAAATCTCCGGAGCCACGTATTATGTGCTCCTTTGTGGACGTGTGATGGCAAATTGGAAGTTGTGGTTGCTAGCCATCACGTAGTGCATATTATTTGTCATGTTTCGAACATTAGAAAAGACACTTCCAATTTAGAATATCACATATTATAGAATCTTTTTGTCACGTTAAAAAATAATTGCGTTTAGTAAATGGTTGGATGTGATATATGCAGTTAATGATACATAAAAAGATTGCTAAGGTGCTGCCTTAAAAACTTGTCGCGTGCAGCACCGTTCCACTGTGAGTTAAAATATACGTGGCACTTTTTACTTAGAAGGTCATGGACCATATGATCTTTTGTTAGTTAAAAAAATCTAAATGGTTCGACTTTGTCTAGGTAGTTAGATATAAAAGGATTATTGTGTTAAAATAAAGATAGAAACTAGATCACAGCAGTTAGACATTTTCCATATTTATTCATTTAACCGGAGAGGTAATACTTCATTTAATCAACGCCCACTAAAATATGGATTCTTCGACTTTTTTTAATAGGTTGAAGCCATCTCTAATAACCCCCGCCAAGATGGACCTATGTAACGTCCTAAAATTTAGCACTCGGAATTTTCTTCTAATCTCTTCCTAATGAAAAATCAAATTTTCGAAAACTTTGTATGTTGCTTAGTTGTTTTGAGTGTGTTAATATGAGCTCAACAAAATTCTAAATATCGCAAATACTCTCCACTAAATTTTTTTCCAAAATTCCTTTCCAAAATTCAATTCCAAAATCCTCGCGCCACTTGCACCATCCATCTCCGCGCCACTTGAACCCTCCCACCTCCGCGCCTTTTGGACCTTCCATCTCCGCGACACGTCATCGGTCTTCTCCTCCACCGGCTATAAATAGCTCCCCCACCCCCATGCCTCCATCCACACCAAGCTCACTACCGCCGCGACCAGCCCCCGGCTCACCCGGGCGTTGCCCGCCGCGGACGCCTCCTCCCTGCCTTCCCCCTCCTGCGCACGTGCAGCTCTCTGCTTCTCCTTCATGTTCACCACCAAAGCCACCAAATTCCTCACCTACTGACCGCCATAGCTCGATTGGTCCGACCGTGAGCACCTCCACGGCCACCACCTCCACCGCGCTGACAACCACCAGAGCTGAATCTCCTCGTACTCCTCATTTTCCCAGTGTGATCAAATCAAAGAACGGTGGCTAGAAACCCCATTCCGGCAAGCACCGGCAAGCCGCCTCTGTTCTTGCCGCGGCGTGAGGTGAGAAACCGAGCAGTAGCACCGCTGTTTTGTCTCTGGCCTAGCCCCGCTCTGCTTCTGTCTATTATTTTCCACCTTCCGTCCAGCCTTTTGATCCCCACCGACACCCACGTGTGCTTTGCTCACACAAACCACTAGCTGAAAACGTAATTAGACTACCTCCTGATGATCACGTGAAGTTCATGCTAGGCAAGCAATGTACCAATCTTTTTCTATTATCCATTTATTCCTGATTTAATCCCTCGACCATACGAGCTCCGATTCCATCGATTCTTCTTTCTAAATTCATCAAAAATCAATATATACCATCCACGTTAATTTCATGATTTTAGAAGCTTCAAGGGCCCGCCTACAAACCGGTGCCATATTCGACACCGTAGACATGGACCGTTGACACCAGCTTGAATCTTTACTCGCAAGCAGTATAGAAATATTTTCTGTTCCATCAGAATCCAAAAACACAATTTTATTCTCCAGTTTCCAAATATTCGGATTTTGGAATATTTCTAAGAATATTCCTTTTTCTTTTTCTTTTTCTTTTTCCGAATATATAAAATTCATATCTTCTCCGTTTCAACTCCGATTTAGATGATTCTTTTGCCTAAATTGATCTAAAATCAAGCTATACCTACCCATACACTTCACATAATCTTTTGTCCTGGCCGGAAGCTGCCGTCATGCCGCCATGACGCCGTACTACGCCCAGTCAGTGCTTCGCGCCGGTCGCATAAACATTGTGAGCTTGGTGATCGATGTCGTTGGTCTCCTATTCTCCATAAATCGTAAAGGTTTCTGTCTTAGTCTATCCGAGCTCTGAACTCAGATGATGACGATACCGAAAATCATCTGAACATCATTGGTCTCTCAACCACTCCACAAATAGATCTTCTCCAAAATACCAACATGCGACCGCCGCCCATTCGGCGTTATCGACCCCGCATCTCACGTCCACCACCCCTGCCTTGGCGTCTCCGTAACTGTCGTTACCGAGCCCGCCAACTCGCCCGAAAACTCGCTACACCCCAACCACTTGCTGTAATACCACCAGTAAGAACCCAGCAAACCCTCATCTCCTCAATCCAAGCTCAACACCACCAAACCCGTTGAGCTCATATTATGCCTCGATTTGTGTATTCCTTGTTTGTGCACGTAGGAGGCCTCAGAGAGGCCAAGCAGTCCAATCACTGGGACATTCAACCAGGAAACCAGAGAAAGTATACTAATTATACGTCAGCCCCTCACCCTTCGAGTTGTAAGACAAGGACACTGGAATACTCGCTTGATGTATAAATTTCCTATGTTTTGCAAACACAACCCTTGGCTTGTTAATCACATAAAACTTGCATGTTTTGCTTGCTAAGGTAACCCAGAAAAATATATAACCACCTAACCCTATTTTAGATGTAGCGCGCATACGTGAGATCGCTCATTTAAATATCTATCATAATCTTGACGTTATGTTGGATTATGGATATGGAATGTGATGGGTATGGGAAAATGGATGTGCGGTGTGGTTTTTGAAATAAAATAGAGAAAAACCCCGGAAACCGACTATGTCGGAATACGGCTACGCGCCGAAACAGCCATAAGGGCAGGGTATGAACGGGTAACTTAGCGACTTACCGTTACCCCATGTCCCGGGATTCGTGGAGAATACCGGGTAGATGGTTTCTCGCGGTGTCCAGCATTGGAAAGTGGGAATGTTTCTACCTGAGGTCTACGTAAGTACCGTTATGATTTTCATCTTGGCTAACTCTTTTAGTACAACCACTCGCTCTGTATGAGGCATTGGCCAGGCCCAAGCTGGAGTGGATAGCCTAGCAGCTTCTGTGTTGGCGCACAAGGGGCTAGGGGAAGGGTGGGTGTCAACGGTAGTACCGTGGGGTATTGGAGTGACTCGGATGCCCGAACCCCTAAAGTTCTGCTAGTTGATGAAACAAAGCTAACAGCTTGGTTTAGAATTCGGACAGTTACAACGGTAACGCGCCACTGAGTCCAAGTTGTGGGAATTAGTACAACCTCTGATCAGAGTAAAACATATTCGAATAGTCCGTGTCCACTGGTATGGATGAGTTACGGTTTGGTTCTTCAGCTACCAGTTTTCATAAAATAGAATGGAATTGGTTTGGGACTGGATAAAATGGTTTTTGGTTCAGCAGTGGGTGCTGGATGTATGAAAAATGTGTTGGCTGGAAAGTCATGGACCATTTTGGACCGAAAAGTCCAGTAGCAAACCTTTTTGGAAAAAACTCAGTTTTCAGAAAGATTAAAACTTGACAACTATCTCAAACCCTGTATACAAATACCTTTCTACAAAACTATTTTTAAGCTCCAGATATATCCTTGTATACAGTGTTAGCCTTTTTAAAATTCCTTTGGAGGAATGTGGGCTGCTGAGTACATAAGTACTCACCATTGCTTTGTTGTTGTTTTTCTCAGTGCTATGGACATATATTGGTCCGAGAAAGAGTAAGGATTATGACATGTTTCCTAACTGTGGCGTGAGAAAGATGGTACTACGTTTTAAATTCCGCTGCTTAGATTTTCAGGGCTACGCCCGTTGGTGGTCCGATCTGTTTAGGACGGATCTATACCATTCTAATGTAAAAATATGATTACCAAACCTTAGGACGGTAATAAAATATATTTTAATCAATTATAAAAACTGGGCGATTCAACCTAGCACAACTTTAGTTTTGTTACGTGTTACCTGGGTGAGGAGACGGAGGAGGACGTACTGTGGGTCATTGGGGGCAGGCCAGCAGGGATTAAACAAACCCGGCGTGTCTCCCCTGCGGGCAACCGGCTCCATATTTTGATATTCCGATCGCGCTCGTTTCTTGCCGCTAGATCCTACGTTCGATAACCTGTCATGTGAACAATGGACTAGCTTGTGCTTGATGTGAATAGGGAAATGGGGCTGGGGACGCGCGCGGCAACGATCGACGCGTTAATTTGTGGTTTAGCCGTATAATATAGGACTGTTTTAGATTTTCTCAGCCTCCTCCCGCCGCCGGGCGCTAAGAGTAAGTTTAATAATAGAATATACAGTGAATTCTATATTATTGCTATATCATATAAAGACAACATAAAAAATTGTTTTTTAATTAATCTTTTCTCTTTTATTCTTTTTTGGTTGGTTTTAAAGGTTAGCCCTTGAATAAGAACCCACTATTTTTCACATTTTTTCATATCTCTCTTTTATATAGGCAAAACTGCCATGTAAACGGACTCTAAGCCTCTTATTATTCTTGTTCTAATATTTACTTATCTCTTTTTCTGTGCATGCACTTGGACTCGGATGCTGCAAGACTGGGGAGCAAAATCAGGAAATCTGGGTATGGATTGGATGGGGGTTTTAATTTCAGTGAATGTCGTTGTTTGTACATAGATCACCTGGCCTCACATGGTTAGCTTTTCCAGTTGTCTCGGCTGTCGCTGCCCTCTCGCAGTCACGGTTCGCTGATTCAGTTGGGCCCGAGGTGTACTAGCTCCCTGCTGCCGGTGCAGGAGCAACAAAGAAGTCATTTTAAAATTAACCGTCGAGCGATAGACACCATCACACCAGCCAATCAATCATCGACTGTCAGACAAAATTAAGATAGTTTTGTTTCTCTGGGGGCTGGTTGGCAATGCAAGAGCAGTAGTAGAACGCTGTCAATGCAACTTTTATGTTGAAATCGGAGTCTTAAAGGTTAAGCAGACGTGGAGAAAAATTAGAGCTGCAGCAACACAGCTCATATATAGTAGTCCTAATAAAACATGAGCCGGCTGGCAAAAACCCGGCCACTTTTTTAATAATGGAAATGGAGTTTCCAGCTTCATCTCCTACAGGAAGAGAATCAGACCATGTTTATTACAACCCAGGTAACATTAGCTTTTTGCACCTAACAAAGTCTCATTAAGCAGGAATGGAAATTCTAACCACATAAGACCAACAAAAAAACGTAAACACTTGCAATACCACTTACTCTAATTGTCGGCAGGCAACGATAATCACCCGTGCTTCATCTTTATTTCGCTGCAACTTGGCCCACAACTGAAGCCAGTAAGTTCTGAAAAAAGATTTCGGTCGAGTCTTGTTAAAAACAATCATTTCATGATAACCATAATGCTTAGCACAACCCTGCTGCACCCAACAGGAGTAATGCGATCTAATTTCTTCCACCCTGTTTAGACCAATGGTCAAACAAATCACTTACATTTGACGGGGGAGAAGTCCCGAAGGACATATAATGACAGTAAAAAAAAGATGTTGGATATTTTCGAACCTACCACAAAAAGCACAAGTTTTATCCCCATGCCAATTCCGCATGCTAAAGTTATTCTTGGTTAACAACATCCTTATTAAGATACCACAAAAATATTTTTATTTTTAGAGGTAACAGGATATACCAAATATTATGTAAAACTCTAATATTATTATTAATAAAAAACTTATACATCATCGAACCGAAAAAGTACCACCACTAGATTAACGGGAACGTCACTAGATCGAGACCACCAACCATCATGTGTGCTTAACAGAAATGAACTAATTGATCACTGAGAGAACGGCTATTTATTTCATACCGCCGGCGGCAGGAGCACCTCTGAAAATTTCTGCGTCAGCTTGGTCGCCTCCGACAGCACGATCATCTAATGCCGGAGAAAAGCGATATGATTTGTGAACATTGGAAACGAAATCCCTTCAAACGAATATCAGCGAGATACTGCTCCGTACTAAAAGTCATGTGACTTTGTTGCCCTAGCTAGGCTTTTTTTTTTTTTTAATTCCGAACCCTTTTGGCGCTAACCACACCGTCCACGCTGGTGGTCAGTCAAGTCATGCGAGGAAATGGGATTATAGCTAATCCAAGCCCATGCATGCATCACCTCGTTGAAGATCGTCACAGGGCAATGAAAATGAACGCATGATTAGAATTCTAAGGAGCCCACCAAATAAACTGCATGTTTCTTCTTTCCAACGACCATCCCCTGCTTATTCAGCTATATATAATTCTATTTTCTTAATTAATGTGCTATACGATTCTATAATGCTTGCTTACTACAGTTTTTCCTCGCAAACATGCTTCATAAACCTTATCACCTTCAGAGGAAGTTTATGTTTTTAGACACACACCCCATCTTGAGATCACATAATAAAGTGGTGCAACTGGTACAGAAAACAAAAAATAAAGGGGCGTTGGTGTTTATACCCTCGTTTTGGAGTGTAACGATGATTTTGCCCTCATTTTGTTTAACTTTGTGGATTTACCTTTGCCTTTTTCCAATCGAAGGCAAGTTTTACCCCTGGTCCGATAACGCCTTCTAACGGTGTCAATTCTCATGCAAAAAGGCCAGGTTGCCCATGAGATTTTGTCCCTGTTTTCAATAACGGGTTGTGATAATACCTCTACTTTGACACAAAAGGTTGAGTATTATTATGGCAGATTATAAAGGATTATTTACAACACAAAATGAGCAAATCTGCATATATTTCAGATGTAGATAAATTTTGATAGAATTTGATAAATATAGGGAAAATGGACAACATAGCATGAGCAGCGGTGAAGTTGCCGACGATGGAGAGGTGGTTGGACGGGTTGGCCACCTTGGACAGCCGGCACTGCCCTCCGGACATCCAGTGCCCATAGATCTTGAGCTCCAGGCAGAAGATGGGCGCCATCAACGTGTACCACACGCCGTGGTGCATCTCCGCTACCAGCCACGGCGCGCCCAGCGCCAGGAACAGGCACGCGATCCATAACGCGAAGAAGTAGAACACCACATTGAGCAGGTAGATGGTGGACACCAGCGCCATCATCGACAGCGCCGCATACCACAGCGCGCGGTTCACCAGCGGGCTCACGTGGACGAACGCCGGGCGGCGGCGCCGACGCCAGCATCTTGCCGTCTTCCACAGAATTGCCTGGAGCGGCGCAGCGGGGAGCAGCGCCGCCGACCCCACGCCGGGCCGCCGCCGCGCCACCGGCCCCGCGCCGAGGGCCGCAGCGGGGAGCCGTGCCGCTGATCCTGCGACGGGGATACGCACGGGCGGGGGAGGGCGCCGTTGAGCTGTGCCGCCGAGGGGTGGGGGCGGGGGAGGGTGCCGGCCGCCAAGGGACGGGGGAGTCGTGCCGCCTGGGGGAGGGGGAAGTCGCGCCGCCGAGGGACTATCGAGGGAAGTGATGATGATGGACGGATAAGGGGTAGGAACATCCTTTCCGACATGTTTGTATGGTTGTTTTCTTTTTTTTATTCGTTTAATGTTTCAGTATCTAACGAACATCCAAAGTGAAGGCAAACGACGTGTTCATTATCAAATCGCGAGAGGAAAATCACAAAGTTGGGTGTTTGAAGGTTAAAATCACCATTGGACTTTGGGATAGGGGTAGAGTCACCAATCTCCCAAAAATAAATATACAGATAAGTCTAACTTCTATGCTTTTATAAATATATTGATTAAAATTAGTACTCAAAGCTTAATTGTATACATTACAATATCCAAAACAATATTTTAGAGCAGGGATGGTATATGACTAACCTAGATGTATGTCTCCGGTCTCTAGAAAATAGATTGAGCTCATTATATTGTTTCCTCTCCCCCCATGATCAATCTCTCTCTCTCTCTTAGTGATCATATAGGAGGACGATGCATATCCACGTGTCGCATCCATGCTGGTGTTTTCCATGGTCTTATTATATATTTTGTCCTTCATAAATCAAGAATATTTTGTAACAGAAGCATCAAACTTAGATCATACTATATGCTGGTAGCTTAGGTACAGTACAGTTACCTAGTTTCTGGAAAAAATCCTATCAGAATAATAGTCTCCATGGTGGCAAATGCTTCCTTGCACCAACACTATGAAGAGGATCCTGGAAACTGATGAGAGCTAGCTAACTACAATGTCCCAAAAAAAAAGAATGTAATTATAAGTAGGAATATCAGATAAATTGTTAGTCATGAGGAATGATATGTTTGTCCCTAATTAATCATGTTAATTGTGACCGAAAGCCATGCACATACCGTGGGGGATAGATCTACAGGGTACCTCGAGCAGCGGAGAGGCGAGCGCCTGACAAGAGGACGGGAGAGGAACTGAGCCGAGGAGTTCTAGTAGGAGTAGGACTCAATCTGAGTCGGAGCCGATCGGCTTGTAACCATGCCGCCCAGGGCTATATAACTAGCCGGCAGGGAACCTCAGAGATCATTGAATCTTTCAGAGCAAGCTTGTACATGCTAGATTGCGAATCCAGAGAAACGCTCTCGGCTCGTGACCTAGTTTCGTATCGTAAAAAACACCAGCCACCATACAGGACGTAGGGTATTACGCGGTTCAAGCGGCCCGAACCTATCTAAACCGTGCATTCTATGTGTTCTGTATTGACACTCGCCCCGTACGATAAACCCGGCCGGCCAGTATCCCCGGTCGGACTACCGGTGCACAGCACCAACACATACATATTGGAAAAGGGGGAAAAGACAGCTAAATATACGCATACACCTTAGAAAGGCAAAACTAATTAAATACGAGCACCTTGTTGAAAAAGGAAAAACATGCAATTAATAAATACACATGTTGGAAAATCTAGTCAAGAAACTACAATTACTACAGTTGCATCCTTATGGGATAGATTGTTTAATTATAACTGTATTATTTGTACGATGGAGATAGTCGTAGTTAGCTAGGCACTATAATGTATAAGGAAATGGAATCATTAGACTTGCAAACAAAACACATGTTAATAGTTCTTTGTGGGATGTTGTTACTGATCTCATACATCGATAGCCCTCCTTGCTAGACAATAGCCGTAGTATGCACCCCGTCTCCATGATTTCACAGGCTATCAGCTAAACATGAGAACTACTTCTTGTGGTCAACAGCTATCACAGAGGTTCTGAAATTAAATGGACATTAGTGATTTGCTGAAAATGTTTGAACAACATTGATTAAACGGAAGAAAAAAATTCGGCACCATTAAACACATCTTTCTCATTTCCCCAAATCTCAATCCCTGCTAGCTCTTGAATTTTTCGAGGTTTGGTCAATCAACTCCACTACCAACATCCCCGGTCTCAAGCTCAGCTACACAGGCGAGTATGGCACCACATAAGGTTTGATCAATGAAAAAAGAGACTGACATAGAAGCAATTTTATTAGGTGATTTTTAATAAGAAGTAATAGGCACATCGAGTTACAGAGGACTTGAAACACAACTTTGGGTGGTTATGTGTTAGACATATGGTTACTTCTTCCACCTAACCAGTTGAGGTAGGCTCATTTCCCAACATATACGATGAAAACAGATAATACGAGCTATGGCGAAACTTCTCGTAAGTTCAGAAACATATTTATATGTAGGAGGAAGATTTAATAAGTTCCTATGAAAAATTCCATGATTCCATTAACAATAACACTGGTCTCACAACAACAACACAACATCGACTAAGGATACATGGCACTATACATACTCGCTTTCCACACAACCGTATTACTGTACCCAAATTGGGTTAATCAACATGTAGGTCACACTCCTCAACAATCTAGCTCGCACTCCTTGTAACAAGCTTGCTTCCCCCTTACAACGAGGAGGCCACAAGAAACCAAGAGAGGAGGACACGCACGTACGCATGCGCATCCGATAGCTGTGGATCTAGCTAGAAGAACCCCCTGAGCGCCTCTTCCACGCGACCGGCCACCCGCCCGGCCGCGGCGCCACCGAGCGTGAGGAGCGCTAGCGCGGCACCGACGAAGAACAGGACGAACCCCACCAGAATGTGCTCCGGGTTGGCTGATCGGTTCAGCACCGTGCCGTAGATGACCACGCTGGAGCCCAAGGTCTCAGGAAGAATGCCGCGGCGCGGAGCCGGCGGTCCCTCAGCTCAAGCAGCTGAAGCAAGCCAAGGTCATCGTCGCCTCCGGCGCCGGCCGCCGACGGCTCGCCGCGGTTGCCGTGCTTCGGGGGAGGGGCCTCCATCAATCGAGATTGAATCGATGTAGCTTTCCGGTGGTTTGGCTTGCTGCTGGTTTAGGGTTTGTGGTGTTCGTTTGACTGTCTGACCTCCCCTCGGGGAAGGGGTAAGCTGCTTTTGTAAGCGAGCTTGTGTGTGACGAATTGACACTTTGACAGTGAGCGGCCGTGACGTGAGGTGCTGACGTTTGACGACTGCCTCTTCAGCTCTGTATACAGGCCTAGGCCGTCACAATGCAGCACTGCATTTTCTGGGCTTCCTTTGAGATTTTTTAATGGGCCTTACAAACATTACTGGGCTTCCTTTGAAATTTTGTTAATGCGCCTTACAAACATTACTCTAGGCATCCTTTGAGATTATATGTGTAAAGGAAAATGTTTTTAAAGAAGTCTTAAGGAACATCTCTGTTAGTCAACTTGCATATAGGACGATTGGCCATCCATATCTTGACTCTAGAGAAAATAACAGTTATTCTAGTATAGGCATAAGGATGAACTGATGCAGACACCAAGCAATTCTGCATGCATGCCGGTGGTTCATCATCTTCTTCCTTCATGGATTCAGAGATCGATTTGTTTCTGATTCAGAAACCTCGTGAAAAAATTAAAGAAGATGATGGTGCACAAATAACCTTGAGCGAGCCTGAAGTGCAAAAGGATGCATCCCAGCACGTATCTACAATCTACTCGTAATGAACTTTGGTCATCATAATGCAAAAACATTTCAAGTTTGGCTAGCTACACCACCAAGAACGACCTCACATCTCACATGCTAACTTTAATTTAGAAAACACCGCGGACGTAGTGAAAGGTGAAGGTGAAATCAAAACAATAAGATAATAATTAATAGCATGACATCCCGAGGTGTCAAATTAAGAAAGAAAAGAACAGCCTGAAACTACTACATCTAGAATGAAGATGCAACAGGAGCAAGAGATCGAGCCACGTACATATGGTTGCTGAGAGAGCTAGCGTCGTCGTGGATGCGAGCGTGATTTTGGAGTCACCGCCACACCGCGCATCGCAAGCACGATAGCTCGCCGTCGGCCGGCGCGGCCATCATATCATGCCACGCGAGGAGTCGATCGATATATGAAGCAGTTACGTTGCCGCGGCGACTTTTGCATATGGTTCGAAAAATCAAAGTAAACGGACCTTCATTCGTCGACGATGTGCTGCCAAACAAGTCAGTCCTTAGTTTATTCACTAGGTGCCCGTGCGTTGCCACGGGTAACACATCGATCTAAATGTCATCAGTATTGTCCATTTAAAGCTCTTAATACCTGAACATCATCAATGTGGATATAGCAAGCCTTCACAGGTACACGTGCGAATAACCTAACATGATATGACATTGTTTCATGAAGATATTGCATCATAAGAAATTAGGGCATCAATTAATCCGTTGTATAGAAAATTGTGTGTGACTAGTCTTTCTACTAAGACAATCGAAGTACTTGCCAGTTAGATAGTTACACTAAGCTGATTCAGACCTAACAATTTCACATGATCCAGGTGAGCCATTAGGAGTTGTTGCCACCAGCGGCTGTCGATTTTGCCAAAAACCATGGCAAGCACAGAGAACACAACCAAAATAAGACACTTAGGATCATGCATAAAACAACAAAAAGAGAAATATTAGTAATTTGCCTTTGCCAAGCGCCGCATCGTGCTCATATTTTTTTAAATAAGAAATACTCATTGCTAAAAATTTTGTTCGAGCAATAACGTGCGAGTTAAATGCTTCAAATGTTCTTCCTTTTTTAAAATGAACAGATGTTTCCCTTGACACGAAATATGTTCATAGCACGTTTAGACAGGTCAAAAGGCTCCAGTTTGCATCCCATCACTTTCCTATCCGATGAATTCCAGCATTTTCTTCCTAATTCTCTATATTTCCGTACACATCAGACGCCTCAGTTCTTCAATACAATGGAGGAAGAGAAAGGGAAAATAGATGTGTGGTAGTGCCATGAAGAGCTCAGGCCTAGAGGTGGCCTCTTAGATGGTAAAGAGTGAGGTCCTTCACGTCCATAAATCTGAGCTCTGAGCTCTGACTTTGGTTTACAATGAGGTAGCAAGGAAAATAAGAGAAACAAGTCTCCTCATCAGTCTAATAAGAGAAATAAGACATAAGACATAAACAAGTCTCCCCACCAGCGGGCTTGTTGCCCAATGGTATCTCCACCTCTTGGGGTGTTGAGGTCCTAGGTAGCAAGCTCATAAAAGTAATTGTTTGCCTAATCTGTATGTTGGCTCATTCACTATCAGGTTTTGAAACTGAAATGTTAAAGTAATCTCAGGAGCACAGAGAAGTACAGAATGAGTCATGCACTCATGGTTACCTTGAAGGTCTGAAGGGGATGGAGAGTACTCCTTGCTGCTGCTGGCACTGCAACAGATCTGCAGGGGTAGAAAGAATAGGTCAGGATGGATTGGAATCACCCATTAACAGAAATTATCAACTTAGGCAACATGGCGAGATAAGAGGTATATGAGCTTATCAAATTATCAAATAATCTGGTTTCTGACAGAACAATCGATATGAATAATCATACACATAGTAAAATAACAAAATATTTAGTGACTAAAGAAATGCCTAAAAATTATATTTCTCAATGTACCAGGCTTATTCAACTAATCCACTGTCAAATCTTGTTAGATCTGAACTGTTTTTTGTTAATTCATGAAACAAATTTGAACGGTCGATGCAAACTGATCATCTATATTCACTCAAATTGTATGGTTGCCAGCATTATGTTTTAGGATCATGAAAAGCAAAAGGACAGCAAGTACGTGTGCAAATAATCCTTGGTACAAGGCACAAGCAGCAGACTGACAGCCAGTCTCATTAGTTTCAGTAATCCAGCCTCACTCCATTCAAACATTATAATAATAACAAAAGAAGGGCTCAAGCTTTGCTATAATTTTCGTTTTCCTTTCTCTGAAGAGGATCTACCACTATACATTTATTTGCCTGTGTTTCCAAGCCATTCCATCCTATGAAGATCAAATTTCATATCATTCTCACTATTTATGACAAGAATCAAGCGGTTCTCGCTTGCAATTGCAGATTGCAGTCTGAAGCGAGAAAAAATGCAACCATGAACGAATTCTAAAGAAGGTATGAAGTATGAATTGAGAACAATTGTGCAATACCTTCCTCTCGAACAGTTGGTTCCATGCTTTGCCACTGAGGGTGTACCAGACTGTGATCTTGATCAGATAATTGTTGATGGTCACACAGAAGATGTCAAGGGTCACCATCAGCATGTATAGAATCCGGTTACAAGCAACATCTTTCCTGATAAGAATCAAGAATGCGCTAAACTATGGTACATGTCACCCTCTGTCTCTATAGCTTCAGCTATGCTTCAGCCAAAGCACATATCTTCAGAACTCCATGACTTTTGAGTAATGAAGCCACAACTGCACGTGATGAAGACCAGAGCATAAAAGACACAAATTTAGGAAGCCAACTTCACATAAGTAAAGAACATGAAATATTTTCCCAATGAATAGAGCAAGGGAGACACCAAGATTCATGTGTCCATTAATTTTTTTCTTACTGCAGAATAGAGATATCCATTTAATTGTTGACTTTGGAAGGAACAATGACAGCCAAAATATAAAGGGCCAAAAAGGGCTTCTTGATACAAGCTATTTAACCATAATCGAGCAAAACTCTAACAAGAGTGCCTCTAATTGCAAGTTTGCAACCTTAGTAGCAGTTTACTCATTCAGAGCATGATATGATTTATGAATGAAGTTGAGTAGAGACATACTTGGCGTGGGTTCTGAGGAACTTGGTGAAGCGTCCAGTGCTGAGGACATTGTAGGCTAGGGCCGATGATTGGCTTGCAGCAAAGCTCCATCTGCGCGATAGGATCAGTGGAGACATCCTTGATGTCGCCCTTCAACACCTCCGCCGCGGCCTCTGTCAGGCCCACCCCGGAATAGAACTTGCGACCGTGATCCACGAGCACTGCCGACGCCACGTCTTCGGCACCCAGCCCCACCGCGTCGTGTCTCAGCCCCACCGCGGGGGCGCCGTCTCCGGGCGGAGTAGCGGAGGCGCGGTGACGCTGAGCGCCGAGGCGCTGGCCGGAGATGCGCAGCGGGTCACGGACGAGGCGGGGCGGGGGCAGGGCGGCGCACGAGGCCACGCCGGACGTCGTGGCGGGGGCGCCAGCTCGGGGCGGAGCAGCGGCGGCACGGCGATGCCAGCGCGGGGGCACGGGGCGAAGATGCGCAGCGGGTAGGGGATGAGGCGAGGCGGCGCAGGGCGGGACGGCTGGACGTCGGGCACGTCGGGTGCGGGGCGGCAGACGGGGACGCACGGTGAGGCGGCTGCAGGGCGGGGAACGGGGGTGCGGCGAGGCGGTGGATGGCGGCGCGATAGCTGGGGCACGGCGGCGGCCACGCGACGGGGCCCATGGGAGGGGACGCGCTGGGGACGGACAGTTGGGGTTCGGTGACGCCGCGACGTGCGGTCCAGGAGCCCGGGAGATTCGGAGCAGGAGCGGGAAGAAAGGGGTCGCAACGGTTTTGGTACGCAGGGGCAGATCGCCCTTGCGCTGTTAGGCTAAGTCTAATGCCATTCCTACTATCAGTATTTTAACTATTTTTATTTCTATATATAGGACTCCGTTTTAATTTATAGATCATTTAATTTTTTTGATATTAAATTTGATTGGCTCGTCTTATTTAAAAAATTTTAGAATTATCGTTTGTTTTCGTTGTGATTTAGTTTTGTATATAATATACTTCAACTGCAACTTAAAATTTTCTATATTTTCGCAACTATTTTGAATAAGACGAGTCGGTCAAACTTCATAAAAAAATCAAACGATCTGTGAATTGAAACGGAAGAAGTACTATTTATGTCAAACGGTATAAAACATTGTTTTAGGAACCCATTCGGGAAATGTCATTAGACTCAGCCTTAATACGTGCAGAGAAAAGATTCCTGTGCTACTGCTACCTCGAATCTCGAATGCGTTGTTCCAGCACCACAATCACCCAGCCATCACGAGTTTAGGCTGAGTACAACGGCGCTGTCTAAAGGACGGAGCAATAGACAATTTTGCACTGTAGATGTGAGAAAATGGGAATCAACATCCTGCTTTACTCAAGAAAATAGGAATGGCGATGAGCATCTTGCTGTATTCAGCCTTACCATGACTAAAGTGGACGGACGTGTCGTCCTTCCTGCTTTGGTTTGCCAGATGTAGATGTGGCCTGCCCTGCGATTCATACCGGGCCGGATCTCAGCTCGCCCATACTGGATGGGCCGGTGGTGCTGATAACATTGTGCGAATTTGCTGCTATTATCATTATTAATTGGGGGGGGGGGGTTCTTGTAATATAATTGTTGTAATATATTAGAAAAGGAAAAAGTATACATGGCCCCATAAACTATACTATGTGGTATACTTCATCCCCGAACTAAAAAACCGAATGTTTAATACCTTAAACTTTATAAAACCGGACAAAACACCGCCTGTAGGTATTGGAGGGTGGTTTTGCTACCATGGCGCACATGTCAACGCCACCTCAACGTACACGTCGACTGGGGCCCACATGTCAGTGCATATCCTCTTCTTCTCTCCTTCCTTCTCTCAGGACGGTGCGCCCATCTCACCCTTGCATCTCACAGGCGACGACGGCGGTGACTCGCTAGCACGTCCTTGCCTCTCCCAGGCGACGGCGGCGGTGACTCGCCCGTGCGCCCGGTGGCGTGTCAGGGGCTCACCGAGGCAGCGGCAGTGGGGACCTAGGGTGGCGGAGGGGGGCATGCCTGGGGTGGTGGTGGCATGCTCACGGGACACTTGAGAGGGGAGGCCTCTCATAGGCGGCGGCGGCTCGCCCGCGGCGTGGGCCTCACCCTCCCATCCGGCGGCGGTGCACCATCCCTCTCCCAGACGGTAGCAGAGCCGGCTTGCTCGCCCTCGTGTCGGCGGTGGCTTTCCTGCACACCTAGGCCTTTGCCTCTACCAGGCGGCGACGCGCGGGGGCACGGCCTATGGCATGGGCATGACCGGCGGCAACGTGCTCGTGGCACCCAGAGCGGGGAGAAGAAGAGGGAGGAGAAGAGGATATGCCCTGACATGTAGGCCCCAGTCCACGTGTACGTTGAGGTAGCGCTGACATGTGCGCAACAGTGGCAAAACCACCTTTCAATACCGCCCAGGGGGTGTTTTGTCCGGTTTTACAAAGTTTAAGGTGTTATGTATATTTTTTCCTATTACAAAACTGCAAAAATATACCTCTACCGATGATATGTGGGAATATGTTTTCCGCTAGAGCAGTTGGCGGAATTTGAGTTCAGCTAGCTAGCCCGGCAGTTTTTTTAATAAAACTATTGATTCTTTTATCAGACCATGTTTCGTTAATCAAGACACGGTCGAGACTCTCCTTCTAGAAGGGAGAGAGCTTTGGTTCGTTTCTTGGAGAGCGACCAGCATGGGACGAGCGGAGGGGATGTCGTAGAGCTCGCTGGCACATCACCATCCTCTCACTTTTCGCTTTTTCAGCGAGACACAACCCCTGGACATTTCACGACGAGAACGAGAATGTTTTTATCACCGCATCAAAGAACACAAGGGGATTCACAGAACGAACTTAACAGATTGTACTTAACAAACATGTGGTGAACACATTACACGGGCCACCACTAAACCCGACCACGACCACAGCCCAAGCAGCAGTAACATAAAAGGAAGCACAGGAACAAGAATTGGTAGCGACACGGACACGTGGACCCTACAACAGCAGTCAACAGCACAGCACACATCAGGCGGATGCCACAACCTAAGCCCACAGCGGGCACCCGCTGTGCTCTGCTCTGCTCTGCATATATATGCGCACACACAATGCAGTTTATTACGTAATCAGTTCCACGGCGCGAAGCAGCGAACGAATGCCGTGACGGCGGCGTCGGCCACGGCATCGACGGCCAATGCGGCCCGTGGGAAGCGGCCTGCTGCCGCCACCAGCGCCACGTGTATAATAATCGGATCGAATACGGACGGATATACTGATATCGTATTTAGTTTCATATTTTTTTTCGAATTTAGATCAAATACGAATATTGATCAAATATGTGGGATAAGACTTGAATGGTTATCGACATCATATTTATCCAACTTTGAATACTTAGATACGAATACGAATCGAATACTAAATATCCGTATTTAAATACGGATCAGATTTTAACCCTTGTAAACAGATCGGAACTCGAATACGCACGGATAATATTTACACCCCTAGCCAAGCAGCCAGAGTGCGAGGCCGACGATGGCGTACTGCCTGGCGTCGTCGGCCGGGCTGGCAGCGGCGCTCATCACCATGGTTGTTGAGACGACGCCGGATAGCATGAACACGGTCGCGGTGCCGAGGACGCGGTCGCGTCGTCGTCCAGGGAAGAGGTCTCGGTTGGCCACTGCTGGTGGGGGGGGGGGGGGGTGGCGGGGCGATGAAGGAGGATATGTCGACGCTACTGTGCTACTTACTAACTGCATGCGGTGACACCTTCAAAGTTCAAACGATGACCTTCTTATACCGCTGATCGTTGTGCAACTACCAACGACCCAGTTCTTCCTCCTCTCCAAATTTTTTTCTTTTGAAGATCCCAAGGCGAGGACCTAGTTTCCGCTTGCACGCACAAGTGCAATGAGAGGGTGTTTGAATCTAGGGGCTAAAATTTAGCCCACGTCACATCGGATATTTGAATGCCCATTAGAAGTATTAAATATGATTTAATGAAAAAACTAATTACACGGACGAACGACAAGACGAATTTATTAAGCCTAATTAATCCATGATTAATGAATAGTTACGGTAGCATCACTTTAGCTAGTCATAGATTAATTGAGTTTAATAAATTTACCTCACCGTTTGTCCTCATCTAGATAGTTAGTTTTATAATTAGACTATATTTAATATTTTTAACTAGCATCCAAACATTTGATGTGATGGAGGCTAAATTTTAGCTAGGAGATCGATCTCTGAATCCGACGAAACAGGGCAATGATAGAACACACTAGTATTACTCCCTCCCCGTCTTTGAAAAATGGAGGTTTTGGATATGATTTCGGATACCAAGGACGTTTTGTACATCGCTAGCTTTCCGTGGACCGTGGTCGCTGAATTGACGCACTGGGTTAGAACAGCATGCAGACTAGTCGCGACATTGTTTAGCCGAACTAGACAATCAGAGCGCGTTGTGTGTGTACTTTATCTTATTTCGTTCACTCGATCGACTCAGCAGTCAGCTCGTGTGTTTGTAATTTTCAACCCGCCGAGAGAGGGGGAGAGGCCAAGACGTCAGGAGGTACGTACATGTACCGATCGAGCGCGGCTTCCTTTACGCATTCAAACCGCCTTTGGCTAGTGGGGATAAATGAAACCGGGTGTTTTTGTTGTCGGTGTTGTTGAGGACGACTTGGAGACCGATCAAACGCGAAAGCGACTCACAACTCTGAGGCGGCTGTACGTAGTAACACCCAGCTGGTTATCAAGTTCGAAAAGAAAGACACGCTGGTTATCCACGTTGCTTGCTAGGGGCTACCATGCAACATACCTTGTGTACCAAGTCTAGAAATTGTTAAAAATTCCGCCAGAGTTTCTCGTGTAAACTAGGTTTCTAAAACTAAAACAATCATACACAACAATCATCACCACAAGGAAGCAAACATGGTTAGCATATGTGCATCAGCGGGCTTGTAGCCCAATGATAGTTCCATCTCTTTGGAGCGAATTTAAACAAGATTATTCAAGTTAAAATTTAGGGCTAAATGGAGACATGCCATTATAAATGGTATGGTTTGGAGACCTGTCATTACTATTTCACATATTGTAACCAGACCATTGCAACTTATCAATACTTACGCCACTGAGTACGTATTTAGAGCCTTCGGTCCCAGTTGCAGATGTACGTGTTGTATAGATAGAAATGCCCTCGCCTAACCCAATCATCTTCCTCTGCTTCTTCCCAAAGCGGGCTTCTTCATCCCTTTTGTCCATCGGCTTGACGGCCATTAATCGAGCTTCACCAGCTTGCAGGTCAGCCTTGTCACAAGCCACTGCATCTACTCCCCTCTTCCTTAGCCACGCACTCCTCTGCCACCATGATTTGACGGCCGCCACACTCCAAGCGCCGCCTTGTCCTACTCTCCCGCTGCTTGACAGGGATGGGCTCATGGGTTGCGCCTTCAAGCTTCGCTGCTCGACTGAGGGGATGCCTCCACCTCCTGTCACTACTCGCCGATCGACGCGAGGGAGGGGCCACGCTTCCTAGCTCCCGCGGCCGCCAACTCCCGATGCCACCCGATGCTCGACTGAGGATGGGGGGAAAGGTTGAGCTCGTCGGCCTCAAGGACGACTGTGGCGGCGGTGTCTAAAGGAGACAAGGAGGTATCGGCGTGGAGGGATGACATGTGGGGGCCAACATGTCATCGACTTAAGAAGGAGAGAAGGATCGGATTAGGGGTATTATATTTAGTGTCCATACGAAATATGGTACCCTGAGGGTGGGCCCAAAATGGTATGCAATGGCATATTTCAGATGCATGGTAAATTGTAGTGGTCTGGTTACAATATGTGAAATAGTAATGGTAGATCTTCAAACCACGTCATTTATAATGCTTGTATCCAATTGACCCAAAAGTCTAAGGTTGATTGTCTTATATCTTAATAACCTAAAGCCATAGGGGAAGAAAAAAAGGAAAGTTTTAATAGAAGCAAATTCAAAAATTTGTATCCAAATTATATTACCTTTGGAAACGAATTTCACATGAAACAGTTTAATTTCACAAAAAAATATAGAAAAACGGAAAAAATCCCATGTTTCAAGGAGGCGGTCATTCATTTCTTTCTTCCATGTACCGCCACGACTAACACGATGTGAAAATCAAGACCAGCCAGAAAAGGAACGGATAAGAGCCAGCTGTGGGTATTTTGGGAAAATCAGGTTGATTTGGTGTTTTCGGTTCAAGCAACAAGGGTACGAAGAAAAAATGAAACACTACATACGTAGATCTACGTCTAAAGAGCGATTTCCTTATATCTTATATGCCACCATTGGCATATATAGCGGGCCACAAATTAGGGTTTAGAGGTTTTCTTGGAGGCTCCCAATGGATTTTTCCAATAAAGAAACACACAAGTGAGAAGGTTAGTCTTTTTTCTGTTCTTTAAAAGAGACTGCAATACTACTTTCTTGGTTGTACCGCCATCCACATCTCGTACTCGAATGTACTATATGTGTTACCATCGGAAACGGCTCCAATACCGCTCCGATGACTCATCATCTGCTGGGCGCCGGCGATCATCGGATCATGCTCATTTGGTTTGTGCTGACTAAGTCTTTAAGTATGTCGCCTACTAGTCGTTATGCATGGATACAACTAGTGAAGTATATTGATTGGCCCAATATAGAGAGAATTGCTTATTTGGGCCTTTTGAAAGTTGTGGTTCCCTTATTTGGTCTAAAAAACTCAGAAGTTCCCGATCCGGCTCCAACTCAAAGTTTTGGTTCCCTTGGTGGGACTTTCGTCCACTCTGTTAAACACATCCGTTACTTCATAGACTCAATGGACAGTTTTACCCCCGTGGCGACAGTTCCCGTCGACCTCGTCCTCCTACTCCTAGTCGCCGCATCCTCCCTACCTCCTCCTCAGCCACCAGATCCGGCCACCGGCCGCCGCATTCTCCCTACCCTCCATCGTTTGGGCGACAGCGCCCGCCGGGCATCACCCCTCCTCCTCCGTCCTACTCCTGGCCACCGCACTGCCCCTCCGTCTCGCTGCCGCACCCTCCCCATCTCGGCCGCCGGTTGTCGCGTCTTCCCGACCCTCTGTCGCCGCCTCCCCTTTGGTTGGCCATCTCCTCCAGCTCCGATGCGGTTGGGCCACCGCCTCCCGCTGGAGGCCCGAGGTGTCAAATTAAGAAAGAACAGCCTGAAACTACTACATGCAGAATGAAGACATACAGGAGCCAGAGATGGATCGAGTCACATACAGATGGTTGCTGAGAGAGCTAGCGTCGTCGTGGCTACGAGCGTGATTTTGGAGTCACCGTCACACCGCGCATCAGAAGCACGATAGCTCGCCGTCGGCCGGCCATCATGCGGCGACGCGCGGCTGGCAATGACCACACTGGAGATCGAGCTGACCTTTGGCGAAGCATGATAGCCATGAGTACAACTAGGCACTAGCCCAGTGTTGGCGGTTCTTAGCCTAACAGATATTACTCTGCAAGCGTACGGAGACCGCTATAGCTTTCACCCGGGAGTATTCCAAGGTATCGTATTTATCCACAGGGAAGCATCAAGAAGAATACAGATTCATCGATCACCTAGCTATTACCACTCATTCATTCTAGAAGATAACAAGAAAGGATAAAGACCAAACACCATGGGATACAAACCAAACACCGTTGGCACGAACTCATGTTTAAGCTAGGAGGATAATGAGTCGAGGGCTAAGTTTCGGTCTTCCATCTCTACTAGCATACAAGAGCTATCCGTACTAAGGTCGAAAGGATTGAGACAGAGCTGTGGTTTGCGTCGAGCGAAATTCCAAACTAAACCGAGGAAGCACGAGGGTAGATAGTTGGCCAACCGAACAGCAACTGGCTAACGCCTATGGGCTTACCGAACGACGGGATTAGAATACTGAGTCCTCTAATGCTGTCACCAAGAAAGGCTACCAACCAGAGCTGCGTGGGTAAGATGTCACGCTGTACTAGTGCTCAAGCGCTATCACCACGATAGTGATTGAGCACCGTCCTTGATTCCAAGGGTTAGAGTAAACCAGACTCCTAGATCTAAGTCTAGGAAAGGCTTATAGCACCGGCAAGGATAACAAAACTCAATCAACTCTAACTTAGCACAACTCAGGTCTCGAACTTGGAATGCCCAAAAGCAAAAGGTGCTAGCAAATAAATGCAGCCGCATACATACCAAATACGAGTAACTACCTAGAGCAAAAGATAAGTGCATAAAGTAGGAAAGTAGAGTACTCGCACTTGTCATATATCGGGAAGTAATGCATAAGATAGGGAAAATAAAGTACATTTCCGAAGGTTCTGACTGACTCCGAAACAGCAGAGCCTACTCTAACTCCTAGCTAAACAATGAGTTCTAGAGTGGAGGCACCACCCGAGGGGCACCTCCTAGAGAGGGAGAGAATGATTACATGGTGAGGTGCATGGAAAACACCTAAGTGGTAGGAGTTTGGAGTGGGGGAGTGACCCTCAATTTATAGGAGGCTGTAGGTCAGCAAAATGGCTAAGTCTGCAGGCCGGGCGGCCAGGTGGCAGGCTGGGTGACCAACTAGGAGACCAGACAGCCTGGTCTTGTGGATTTCCTAGCCCTTCGATGCACCGACCTTGCTTTGCACGGCTAGATCTTCCATCTTTGAGGCAGTGGCGGTTGTTTCGGTTAAAGCACATGCCGAAAGGCCTAAGTCAAAGGGCAGGCAGGCCAGGTTACTTAGCCAGGCGACCAAAGACTTAGCCTCTGGTTGCCACTTGGATGTTCCTCATTGGTTGGAGAGTGAGTCTCGTGGATCTATCAATCATGCATGCCTTTAGTTCTTTGATCGACGGTTGATTTGTGTCCAAGTTGTGTTTCTTTGCATGCATATGTTGTAGGAAGATCGGGTGACTAAGAGGGAGGCTAGGTGGCCAAAGTAGGCCGGGTGGCCTGAGTACTAGGCCGAGCGGCCAGGCCCTTCAGCACTTAGTCATTTCTTGGCTCATACGTTGGCCTTCTGACCTTTATCTTCACTTGGGCTTGATCCCTTTGGTGTATATGGGTCCTTGGTGAGTTACTTGGTTGATTCCAATGAAGATTGAGGCTTTTGGAGGGAGTGCATGGCCGGCCGGCCTCCCCTTAGGGCGCCCTGGCCTAAGTGTTGGCCGCCCGGCCACGATCCTCGCACCCGATGTTGAATGAACTTGCAACGGCCATAACTTTCACATCCGGACTCCTAAATTGAGTGAACCAAAACTCTATTTCGATTATTTAAGCGAGCTCTTCGCAATGGTGTAGTCCTTGAGGGCATTTGAGATACTTCATAGTAATGTTATTTGTGGTTCCATTTCAGGCCCTTTTATGTCTAACTCCTCTCTTGCTCCAATTGATGTTGTTTTGTATGAAATTTGAGCATCTCTCTATGAAACACCGAAAACCACCAAAACTAATGGAATTCGTTAGTTCAAGGTAAATAATGCATAGACTTTGGCCTATACGCCATTTATTCACCTGAGGAATTGGAGGGCGAAATAGGGAAATAACGACCGCCAACACGCTCCCAAGATTGAACATTTGCTCGTCCTCGAGCAAAGCTAAGACTTAGGCTCGGTAGATCAAGAGTTGCATCAATGTCAATGTCCTGCAAGTATTAAGTGCACAACCCAACATTTTACCTTTATGATTGAACAAGCTGGCATAAGTGTACCCTAACCTTTTTGTCCATACCTTGTGAGGCTTCTGGCTTCTCTTACCAGTGTCTTCGGCGGTTGAGAGATAGAACAATCTTAGTAGAGTGTTACCGAACTGTCTCTTTTCTGGTTTCATGCTCGGAGGATTTTGAAAATTTTGAAATCGAAGCACTAAGTTCCTCAAATGGTACCCTCGATCACTCAAGTGGTTTTTGATTCCTTACCAGGCCATTGGCCAAACTTTTTCCTATCAACTAAAAGGCTTATGTGGAGCTCAAGGTAGGGATAAAGTCAGCTTACCTATGCTATGTATTTTGTTAAGTCAAAAATTGGTCCTAGCGAAGTTTGTGATACTTCTTAACACGATCAAAGGAGAATGGGTTTGTTTTGTGGATGGATATGGTCTATGGTAGAAAACTCCTTTTTGATGCATCCCCTCTTGAAACTTTGGAGCAATTGAGTACATGGAGCTATCATTTTCTTTTCTCATCCTTTTCTCCTCCTTTTTTCCTCTTTTTTTCCTCTTTTTTTTGATAGCTCCATGTCTCCTTCTGGTATAGGAAATTGGGGATGTTTCTGGATATCTGGAGTATTTATTTGTAGACCATATTTGTGGATAGGTATGTGGATGATGGATATGGTGGGGAAATGTCTGGTGTACATGAATGCTTGAATCCAGTGTAGATTTAAGCATGACCAGACATAGAAAGGCTAGCAAATGAGTGTGGGTGTGGGAGATTTTGGTCCGGACTTTAAGTGACACTACTTCATAAAAACTCAAAGTTTGACAAAACTCAACACAACAATAGGTAGCATATAGTAGAGGTTTTAATGTGTAAAGCATTTGACTCTGGATAGATATTTCAAACCACTGAGGAACTTTCTCATTTTAATTTTCAAAAAGAAAACTCCAAGAATTCACCTTACTAGGATCAAGATGGGTTAAACTCAAACTTTGATTATATCATATCTCACAACAACTTAGACTTGGTTTGAAAGCACTCGCTCCCACAAGGTTAAAGACTAAAGGTAGGACCACGACAAATGAAAATAAGTTCAAATTTTCAGAAGAATGTCAAGCTGTATACGAAATACTTACGAGGAATTGATAGAGAAGCTATTCATCATTTCCTTTAAGTAATGGTATAAACAAAATTCTAGCATTATAGCTAGGAGTGAGCTTATTCATGGCAAAAGCAAATCTTTTTGTTATTTTCGAATTATGCAAATTTGTATAGCTTTTCTTTTATTCGGGGTAACAAGAAAGAAATATTTTTGGTGTCATGTCAATTTTCAAGGATTAATGGTATGGAAGTGAAATAATAAGCATTCAGGGTACTCACCTGGTGATCTTTCCCCCAAGCTTTAGTTCTTGCAAGTGATTGCCAAGAAAATAAGCTTCAATATTACGTAGCATTGCCTCTCCCAAGCTTGCTTCCTCCTATGATGCCCCTTAGCATCTCAAGTGCATTTCATGTGCATCATTTGCTTAATCTCATATTACATGCATCATTTCATCTCATAATGATAAGCATTGGAACCTCATGATCAAACTTGATTGAATTACAACTTGAAGAACCCTGTTTTCTGCATATATGACATTGTGAATGTGATCATAGCTTTAGTTATGTTGAGATTTGGGTGTAACTTTTTATACCAAACCTGTAGATGATTTCATGATGAAAAACTTTGTTAATTAGTGCTTGGACTATATTATGAGGTTTGCTTAGGGATTTGGGTCTTTTTCTATCAGCATGAGAAAACTGTCAAAACTTGACCTGCTTGGTAAATTCAAATTTTCTTTAACCTACAGCCATTTTCATGCAAAACTCTAATTGGATAAAGTTGTATCTCCTAAAGTTTTGAGAAACTTTGTTATAAAACATCATTGGTGAATTTGAACACAAATGGGACATTTAGAAATTTCATTACAGAGGACTGTGAGGGTCAAACCTGAAACTCTGAGATAAATTCAAATTTAAATCATATTTTGACACAGAATTGGATCTTAAGCCTTTTGACAAACTTAGTATATCCTAAAGAGTATAACATTTCTTCCAATTGGGTATTTTTCAAATTCGGCCTAGAAATAGGTCAAAACAGCAATTTTCAGAGGCAAACAAAAACAGTCAAACTGTGTCTTCCAATTTCGGATTTTTCCCTCACTGCTGCGTGGGCCTGCCGATCCAACCAGCGAGGCGCTGCCGAGCCGGCAGCCGCCGCATGGCTGCCGGCGTACGGTTGCCATGGCCCGGCCGTGGATCGCGCCCCTCGGCCGCGCCCTTAAGTGGAGGACCCTGCCCTCGCTCCGCTCTTTCGCTCCCTCGTTTGCCCACCTCGTTCCACCGACCGCCATTAACAGAGCTCGAGGGAGATCTCGCGCCGGCGCCATTCCACTCATCTCCACGCCTCCCCACCACCACTCCGGCCACCCCAGACCTCCGCTCCACCTTTCCTCGCAGCTCTAGGCTACCGAAGTCACTCCACCGAGCCACATTGCAACGCCGAAGTCCCGCGCTCCCTGCCCACCATCGCCGGCCTCCTACACTCTCTCCCAGCCAAAATCAAGGTAAAGGAGTGAGTTCCCCGCAGGCCCCTCTCCCTCCCCGACCCTCCGCAGCGAGCCGCCGTGCCCCGTAGGGCCGGATTGGCCGCGCGCTGCCGTCCCCTTCCCTCCCTGTCGAGAGGAGGAAGAACGGGGGGAAGAAGAAGGTCATTTTACGACCTAGCCCCTGTTCCTTCAGCCATTTTTTGATCTAAACCCACGCGCTATTGTCTGTGTCTTGCGGATCTCTCAAGCTAGCCCCTGAAATCTATAGTTAATCGCAAAAAGGTCCCTGGATCTACGGTTTTTCCATTTAAAAGAATATTATTTCGGCTGAAACTTTGGAAAATCACTAAAAATCACCTAAAAATGCTAAAATACAAAATCAGTTGCTTTGTACTCCTATTAAGTAGATCTATCAGATGAGTATGATGGTGATTTTGCCCTTGGATTATTGCATGCATGTTAAAAGTAGATAAATGGTAAAAAAGGGTCATATGGTTTCCAAGAATTGTGAAATCTGGTGAGTAGCTCTTATGTGACATGTGGATCTGCTGAGAAATTTTTGTAGACCTAGCACTTGCTGCTAAATACCAGATCTACCCCTAGGGTTGGATTTGTCCAATAAAAATGGGAGGAAAATACTTATCATATAAAACTTGCTCAGAAAATTGTGTTGGATTTTATAGGAACACTTAGTGGTATGTTTAGCTGGTAGAAAAAGTTTAGGAGGTCTGCATGTAAGGTTTGAGGTGTAATTTGTAAATTACAAGTTAATGCCTATTTAAATAGATAATAGGGAAACTGGCTTTAAAATGCAAAATAAATTTCAGGAAAAATCATGGTGCTTTGTAGTTGATTCTAGGTTCCATAAAACATTTTTATGAATTTTATTGCCACTGTTTGCTATTGCAAGCTAAATAAGCTAAGATAATTATATGGAAAATAGATGTCCTATGAAACTTTAGATATTTAGCTCACTGATTTTTGTACATGAAGTTTGTACCTTGTGATGACTACTGTTAAAATGGAAAGGTCAGAATCAGTTTCTGCTAATTATAACAAATCTGAGAATTTAAGTAGCTATGAAAATTGCTGAAATTCTAATAATTAATCTACAATACTTTTATGGCTGAAATTTAGCCAGTACTAATGGTCAGTGATCATCTTTGTATCATAATTAATTCAGCTCACTCCGAACTAGTTTAATAACCTGAACTCAACAGGATTAGTTTAGAGGGCAAATAAACAAATCGCTTAAGTGTAGTAGACTATGACCACTATGTAATCATAATTATGGTTGGCTAGTAGTCGACTACTTGCTAAAAGCCCTCATGTTATCACATGCGATATGTTAACTTACTTTAGGTGATGGTTTGTACGATTTCTTAGTATCGAATAAGATTTGGCATGAAAATGCATAGCTCCACTCGTTGATTATGGTTGATTACATTTCATCTGCACCATATGCATGCATTCAGCATTTCCATGCACTCATATTGCACTATGTCATGCATATAGATCCCACGAGCGAGGAGCACCCGCAGTTGCCGCCGATAGTCGAGGAGCTAGAAGAAGAGCAGAGCCAGGAGTAAGAAGACTAGCAGCCGATGGCCGACTTCGCTCCGGAGGCAGCTATTGACCCTAATGAGGAAGGTAGGCAGGACCATGCTTTTCCCAGCAACTATGTTATATTGGATACTTACGCATGCGCTTTAGGAGTTGCTTGAAGCCAATTGCATTAGATTCCTCGGCCGCCCTGGCCCTAGCACCTATACCTAGAGTTCGTAGGATGAGTCGCCTAGAAATGCTAGGTGCGTGTAGATACGAGTATGGGAAACACTCGTCGCATAGGTGATTTGAAAATTGCAAGAAATCTTACCTTTATGAAAGTTATGATGATGTTATGATTTAAATGGAGACCGGACGGAGATTTTATTTCAGTATTTACTTTTCATGATGTCGCACTATGGACTCCGCCCGAGTCGCATAAGGCTCGTCCGCGCATAACATTGCTAGAGTGCTTATCCGGGTCGTGGGATCGGTGAAAGCTTACTTGTGCTATCCGAAGTTTTCGAGGTGCCGCCCATCCACTTGTAGGAGGCCGTTGGGCCCGGGGCCCCTTGTAGTCGAGGGAGGGCTGACCCAGCACACGTGGTATCGCTCCTAAGGCGGCACAACCTAGGGGTTAGGTGAGGCATTTTGAATCTTGGGATGGGATAGGTGGAGAAGGGGGCTATACGTGGGAACGCGATGGCTAGTAAGCATGTACCCCTAGCATGATAGTTATTCTCGAAAATTAAAATCGATTCGAATCGTTGATAGCTCACCAGGTATGGGAATGCTGATATTATACACGGACAACGTAAGTAACTACTTAAATATTGCACGATTACTCATGATTTTGAATACTACATGCTTGTACTACTATGTTGTTACTTTACTGCAAGTTTTCATTATTATGTCGTTAAATGCAAATGCTAAAACTTGTTACTTTATGATGATATTCCACTATTTAAAATCAATGGTTAAGGACCCACTGGTTAGTAAGTAGGCTTCGCGTCAGCCGTAAGCCTAATTCATTGAGTCATACTGAGTAATTAGTACTCAGGGTTTGCTCCCTACATTTTGAGTACAAGGTATGGAGTTCCTCGTGTGCACCTACGTTGGAGGGGGTGCATGCATGCATCAGGGTTGACAGTACTCACGCGTGGCATATGGAGCAATATCGGTGGGCTCGATGTTATTTCTTTTAATGCAAGTCTTTTGGGATGTTATCATGATATCCGAACTTTACATTTCTGCTGCGAGATACTTTTAAACCTGCCTTGCGATGGCTCTATGTTGGAACTTGTATTTTATTTTGAACTGGTTTGTAAACTAAATCTACTTATACCATATTTCAACTGCCTGTGATGATGTAACTAGTTGTGGCTCCATCGAGAGCTGAATGTGTGTGATGTCGGTTCCTCTAGGGTTAAGGTAATATCGGGAGCCCTTTGACTCTCGACGGACGACCGGGTTTAGTTTGGCCTAATCACACTGCAAAGCCAGAGGTGGTAGGTGTGCTTAGCCCAGATTAAATCGACGGTTCCGCCACACCTCCTTGGGTGACAAGCGATGCAGCTTGACTTCTATTTATACTCACCTATGTTAGGCGAATTTCCTCTCTACTCTTGTTTTACCTACGTTTGAGGCTTTCCGTCATATCTCCGATGCTGCTATCCTGGACCTTCTTCATAGTGTTAGGAGAAAAATTAGACTTGATAGTACTCCTCTCTTTTTGGGCAATGTCGCCTTGTATTGATGTTGGGTCTCCCGCTCCAACAGCGTATTTTCCTTCAGATGACATTCTTTTCCCAAGTGACACCAGATGGCCACGGTGCATCCTTGTCCCATGAAATGGAAGTACACCCTAGGGCCCCTTTCGAACCATCTAGCAAGGGGATGGACTATGGGCACCCCCCTCAAGGGATCCATCATAGAATTGATCTGATGTCGACCATATGGACTCCTATCCTTGGGTTTGAGTGTTGAGACTCTTGCGTGGTGATCATAAGCCTATCTTCCTATTTCGTAATAGGACAAGTAGCATGGTACTTCTGGAGAGGTGCTCCTCTGCCTCTACTACTAGCATATCACAGGCTTGTTGAGGCATTGAGATCCTATTCACAGAGCTTTGGTCCTTCCGAGAGCGTGTACCTGAGCAGGCTTAAGTGATGACTATACCTTCATAGATATCACTTCCATTTGTTCCCAAACAAATTTGGGTGGAGACGGATGTTGTTAGGGATTGAATCCGCTGTCATTTTTACTTGCCACCAATCTCTGGTTGATGGTTGTTCGCATCCGATGGGTAGAGTAGACCATTCCTGACCTCTGGCAAATCTTGTTGTACAACTGGCCAAGGGGAAAGGAAATTAAGGAACTGCTCTCCAGTCGCATTCCTCCACACTTGGGGTGATGTCTCTCCATATAACTCATGTTATCCAAAGCCATGTGTTCTCTTCAGTGAAGCAGTGACCAATGGTCTTCTGGTTGCAACCTCATGACACTGACATTCGCTTCCCAAGTGATTCAGAGTATAGTTGAAGTCTTGCAGCGATCAACCACTGTGGGTTGAATATTGAGGTCCTTCCTTTTCAGGGGTTGAGTTAGAGGATGGGTGCCTCTTGGCCATATCCTCCCCCAAGCTTGATTCTTGTGGTATGATGAAACAAACCTTCTATGATTTAGAGCACATCTTCGTCTTTGTTTGACGAAGTTTTCCATTGTTCCGCTTTGACTTTTGTTGTATTTCCAGTGGAAGGCTTGTCCAATCATGGTGTAAAGAGACACCCAGGATGTTGAGAATGGATTTCTTCAGTGATGACACTTTCGTTCTTCCTTCATGATCTCTGGAGAACCTCCTTCTACCTTTCCCTGCATGTTAGGATTTGACATGTGCATTGTTTACCTAACATTCTACCTCGTCTTCAGTTATTTCAAGATCTTTCCCGAGGTTAGGGGAGGTAGAGAGACTAGCTAGCTATTTGCGAAGCAGCTGGCTTAAGATAGCACTACTATAAGATCCTAATGCCTTAGAATCTTAGTATGGCAAAAGTTTGGTTTCAAGCGCTATCATTAACAGGGTTACAATTTAAAGCAACCTCTAAAAAGAGAAATGCTGAAAATAGTTGTTAAAGAGGTTTACCTTCATCGATGTTATTGAAGGCTGTATCGATGTTAAATCTCCATCTCAACTGATGATGTACCTTGCTAAGAGGTCCATCAGGCCCTCCTTGTTCCATGGCTGGTCAATGGAACGTTGTTGTAGTGGACACATTTGAGCCCTGCTTCGTTGGCTCAAGCGATTTAGGTTGTTTCTCATTGCCACAAATTGCTTGTCAAAAGCCACACAATCTTCTCCCCCAAGCTTGGATTCTAGATTCTGCATTGAATGTTGATTCCAAAATTGCTCCCTATCATGCTCACTGCTCTGCTTCTTGGGCCCGATACTTGTCAAACATGACATGTGCCACCAGTCGTTGATTGCCTTTTGCCACACAGTCATCGACTGCATGTCATTGACGTTCTCACCTTGCTTATGGACGATGATTTGTCTATGTTTGTCTTTGTGGTGCTTTAGATGGAGCTCTCCCGCAACAAGAGATGTCTACGCCTGTGCTTTTGGGATTTACACCACAACTCCATTGGGTACGCAGATTTCCCATGGGGCAGTAGACCGAAAGGCCTACTAGCTGCAAAGTCGAGAATAGGAGATAGCATAGTGTGATATGGAAATGCATGTCACCTTGGAATGATGTTGATTCTTGTGTGGTGCTGAAGATAGTCTTGTTTGTATCATCGATTTCCATATCGACCACCACAACTTCATCAGGCATGATGCTATCATTTTCCCAAGAAGAAGCGGAATAGATCGCAAGAGGTCTTGAGCATGAGAGTGTTGAGAGCGAGGTCTCTCTTCTCATGTGGGGATGAATGCCTCCTACAACAGGTTAGTGTACAACATATACAAGGGTCTATGTGTAACGAGTGTTAACTCCGGGACCGTTGCTCACAACGTGCTAGAAAAGTTTGTTGTTAAAACATAGCACAAACCATATTGCTAAACCATGACTTCCATCTTCCAAACTTTTACTCAAAGTCCACGGTCTTGAAAGAAAAAACTGGTTGAATTTTTGAAACATAACCGGGATTTTTCGTCTCCATTGAACTTGAGAGATCCGACTAGTTCAAGCATTGCGGCTCATGAACTAGAAACAAAACATTCACTACCAAAGTCTACACATAGATCATTTATTGTGCATGCCTTGCATTGTTCCGATAAAAAGAAGCTAATTCCAACCTAAGCACCATGCTTAATTTGGAATTTATTATCTGGATCAGTCGTTGGACGATTCTGATCCAAGCTATGCTTTCACGGTAAACTTTGTAGCATGAACAAGCATGATCAAGATTTACTCAACAGACAGAGCAAAAGATCGAAGAAAGCTTGTTGGTGATTCTTAGCCTAACAGATTTTACTCCGCAAGCGCACGGAGACTACTGTAGCTTTCACCTGGGAGTATTCCAAGGTATCATATTTATCCATAGGAAAGCATCGAGAAGAATACAGATTCATTCGATCACCTAGCTACTACCACTCATTCATTCCAGAAGATAACAAGATAGGATAAAGACCAAACACCATGGGATTCAAACCAAACACCGTTGGCGCGAACTCATGTTTAAGCTAGAAGGACAACAAGTCGAGGGCTAAGTTTCAGTCTTCCATCTCTACTAGCATACAAGATCTATCCATACTAAGGTCGAAAGGATTGAGACAGAGCTATGGCTTGTGTCAAGCGAGATTCCAGACTACACTGAGGAAGCACGGGGGTAGATAGTTGGCCAACCGAACGGCAACTGGCTAACGCCTACGGGCTTACCGAACAACGGGATTGGAATACTGAGACCTCTAATGCTGTCACCAAGAGAGGCTACCAACCAGAGTTGCGTGGGTAAAATGGCACGCTATACTAGTGCTCAAGCGCTGTCACCATGATAGTGATTGAGCACTAAAACTCGTCCTTGATTCCAAGGGTTAGAGTTAACCTAGACTCCTAGATCTAAGTCTAGGAAAGGCTTATAGCACCAGCAAGTATAACAAAGCTTCAATCAACTCTGACTTAGCACAACTCAGGTCTCGAACTTAGCATGCCCAAAAGGAAAAGGTGCTAGCAAATAAATGCAGCTGCATACATACGAAATACTAGTAACTATCTAGAGCAGAAGATAAGTGCATAAAGTAGGAAAGTAGAATACTCGCACTTGTCATATATCGGAAAGTAATGCATATGATAGGGAAAATAAAGTACATTACCGAAGGTTCTGACTGACTTCCGAAACAGCAGAGCCTGCTCTAACTCCTAGCTAAACAATGGGTTCTAGAGTGGAGGCACCACCCAAGGGGCGCCTCCTAGAGAGGGAGAGAATGATTACATGGTGAGGTGCATGGAAAACACCTAAGTGGTACGAGTTTGGAGTGGGGGAGTAACCCTCTGTTTATATGAGGCTGTAGGTCGGCAAAATGGCTAAGTCTGCAGGGCGGGCGGTCAGGTGGCTAGCCGGGTGGCCTGGTCTTGTGGCCTTCTGTTGACGGCACTTAGGCACGGCAAACCTTATACTGCAAGCGACAGTATCAGTGTGTAGCTTTTCCTCAGGTTGAGTATCATGGGTTTTGTCAATTCAGGAAACGAACTAATTGAGAACTAATTAACAAGAGTTCAAGGTAAACTAAAGGGTAAAAAGGGTAATCTAATATATCTCTAAACTAGCCTAAACTATATCTAATCTACATCTAAACTATACTAATACTATATATAAGATAGGCAATTAGAACAGAACTATAACACTAATTAAGGGGTATTCACTAGATTCTAATTCAGCTCTAATTGGATCCAAAACGAGCATGAATATGGGTGCCACAATTAGATAAAAGCAACGAGATAACTAGTAGTTCAAGGTAGATAAGCATGTTCAAGCATATTCATCATAGCATAATTAAATCAAGATCAAACAATCTAATCTCCTATATCAGTTTAACCTTTCCCCGGGCTCTACTGTCACTAGTAACCATGTAATCGACAAGAAACTTTCAACTAGGCATACATGATTAGAGAAGCACCTTCTAATCACTTCACATAGTCTAATAACATAATTAGAGCAACTAGAACCTCTAATAACCATGATTACAAGAACTAGAAACATTACCATATTATTAGTAAACTAGATCATCGATCAAGAACGCTAGATGAATATAACCTTTAAAGACATGATCTAATCAACAAGCATCTAGATCTAAAACTAATTAGAGCTAGAACAAGCATAATTAGAACAAGAACATGATAATTAGACAAGAATAATGCTTCATTAATAAATTGTATCATACTTACAACCATGATCATACCTTCCCTTGATGATACAATTAGTCCTCTGGACCTAGGTAATTAGAGCACCGCGCTAGGGCCTCTAATCACCTCTACGAACTAGAAGAACTCTAATCTTAGACTAGAAACTCGACCCTCTACTCTCCTCTAGTTGTGGTCCCTCTACATCGTGTCTGCTGCCTTGATAATGAATTGGATGCCTCGACTCGGGGCCTAGACTCGCTATTTATACCCTGAGGATGATGTGGGTAAAAAGGCAAGTCAAACCGACGTTTGGGGAGGTAGGGTCGGCCAACCAGAAGGGTCTAGGTCGGCCGATCCGGACTCTTCCTGCGTCCTCTACTTTCCATCTTTCGCGGGATAGTTACTTGATGCCTAAATAATGTTTTTGCGGGGCTTTCAGGACTCTTATGCTTCTGGAATCTTCGTAATGGGCTGAGATTTGACGGGCTTCTGGAATCTTCGTAATGGGCTGAGATTTGACGGGGTCTTCTAGTCTTTGACATATTTGACATCTTTATTGAATAAATATCTTCATTTTCTTTTAGCTCTTGACACTTCATTGAATCTTCTGATTAGGAAGCCTTGATCAACACAAAGGGGCTTATGAGCTCACCAAGCCTTCCTTGTTCTTTATCTTCAATTCATGTCATCTAGCGGTCTTTTCTTACTCGAAGTGGATCAAGGTGAATTTCACGAAAAATTGGCCTAAAACCTGTAAAATATTGCAAAATCCACGATTATCGGTGATAAATGTTAGTGAAAGATATAGTTGACGCATAAAATCAATGAAAAACTATATAAAATGATGCATAATTTTCGTACATAAGACGCGTCAACACCTTCCAGCCCTTCGATGCACCGACCTTGCTTTGCACGGCTAGATCTTCCATCTTTGAGGCGGTGGCAGGCTTGTTTCAGTTAAAGCACAGTGCCGGAATGGCCTAAGTTCAAAGGCCGGGCGGCCAAGTTACTTGGCCAGGTGGCCAAGGACTAGGCGGCCAAGGACTTAGCCTCTGGTTGCCACTTGGATGTTCCTCATTGGTTGGAGAGTGAGTCTCCGTGGATCCATCCATCATGCATGCCTTTGGTTCTTTGATCGACGGTTGATTTGTGTCCAAGTTGTGCTTCTTTGCATGCATATGCTGTAGGAAGGCCGGGTGACCGAGAGGGAGGCCGGGTGGCCAAAATAATAGGTCGGGCAATCTAAGTACTAGGCCGGGAGGCCAGAGTACTAGGCTGGGCGGCCAGCCCTTCAGCACTTAGTCATTTCTTGGTCCATTACGTTGGCCTTCCGACCTTTATCTTCACTTGGCCTTGATCCCTTTAGGTGTATATAGGTTCTCGGTGAGTTACTTGGTTGATTCCAATGAAGATTGAGGCTTTTGGAGGGAGTACATGGCCTAGGCTGCCTAAGTGTTGGCCGGTCGGCCACTGATCCTCGCAGCCGATATCGATGAACTTGCAATGGCCATAACTTTCACATCCGGATCCCAAATTAAGTGAACCAAAACTCAATTTCGATTATTTCAGCGAGCTCTTCCCAATGGTGTAGTCCTTGAGGGCATTTGAAATACTTCATAGTAATGTTATTTGTGGCTCCATCTCAAGCCCTTTTATGTCTAACTCCTCTCTTGCTCCAATTGATGTTATTTTGCATGGAATTTGAGCATCTCTCTGTGAAACACTGGATTGGAAAAGCTGAACATAGTTTTCAATAGCTCATAATTCGTAATTCCTATGTTTTTCAGTAGCTTAAGATGACGAATGGTACTGATGAAATGATGTATCTAGACAAAATATGCTAGCAACTTTTCGTCCAGCTAGGCCAGGTCGCCACAGTCGGCCACGAAAAAAATTAAAACATGGAAGCGCAGTGCTAATCAGGCCAGTAAAAACGAATAATTAAAAATACATCAAAAAACACCCGCAGGATGTATGGAAATTCAGGTTAACTAATAATTGCGCGGACGGGGCAAAGTGAGAATAGACGGATGGATCCCTGATCGAGTTTGGAGCATGTGTTTTCACGTGTTGACTTGACTTGCAGCAGTAGGTGACGCCTAGCTAGTAACCACACACTAGCGAGATAGGCCTTGACTTAGAGACTGACATCAGCGGCCCATTTTTCTGCCCGGTGCTGGACCCACCGTCAGGCCTAGAAAGGGAGATGGGTGGGTGCGTTATTAGGTGAAGAAAAGTAAACTCAACGACCGAGTCTGAGTCGGAGTCGGTCGGTCAATAATTTGGCAGCACTGCTTGCTTTACATAGTTTACATACAGCGCCTTTATTTAGCTTTAATATACTCCGTACGTACTACTGTAGACGACTTTGGTTCCATTAGTTGACTTGACTTGCAACGACGACTTGGGCATAAACTCTACTCCATATAAACAAGCCCACAGCTCTAGAACTCCATGCCATGAGGCTTCAGCCAAACAGACAATGCAACTGGCAATAATCCCGAAGGCCAAGGCTATCCGGCAGCACTTCTGCAAGGTTCTGAATCCACGCATCCCCCCTTCCCCTTCGTTCCCTCTGTGCTTCAGCAGCAACCTCAGTTCCCCGCGCGTGTTGTGCGAGCTCGGCCTTGGAATAGCTCAGCTCGCTCCATGGAGCCCTTCTGCTTCAGCTTGCACAGGTGAGTCCAGCACTACTCGCTGCAGCTAGAGCTGAAGTTGCTGCAAGAAATTTGCTAGAAAGAAATGCGTAGTTGGCGCTTACTGTTCTTTTATCACTGTCCTCGATTTTGTTTCCTAGATAAGGGATTATAAGGGGGCGCACGTATGTTAGTTACTGTAATTTTGTTGTCAATACACACCAAGCAGGCATGCAATGGAAAGATTTGGTACTGCTGTTCCTGTTCCATGGTACTTATGCGTTGGTCCTTGTCCTTCCATTGCTTTGTCGCCTCTACAGGATGTACTGTACTAATTAAGTTTATTCGATTCGTGATTACCGCATAGGCGTATACCAGTAGAGATAAGAATTCCAGCTTCCCGGCTGTAGCAACTGAAATCTCCTGCCGGTTTAATTTTCCAAACTCTTCAAACACAAGCCATGAATATTACTTTAGCTATATAGGCTGAAAACACCATAATTGTACGTTCCTGTCACCTGTTTTAAGGTCAAATGCTGTGTTTTGAGCACCGACCTGTACAAAACAAGAAGATAAACTTTGATAAAGTTGAGTTCTCCCTCCAGCTGTGGAAACTTCTGAAACCCACGAATACTATCAGCTTGTGCATCCAACCGACCGTGTATATTTCAAATTTTACTATATATACAGTGCGTGTACAATATTTTCACATCTATTTACTCCCCGATGACATCAGCCTTATTTCATATAATAGCCACGATACTCAAGTCATTTATTTATTTTACAAAAGATATGCACGCATAGTGCTACGATCGTACGAGCTAGGTCCAATAAATGTTTCATCGTAGAATCTAACGTAACGGACTAACGGCGATAATTTTTTTTCCCACTGTGAGCTAGTATCTAAAACGACAACTATTCCAAACTTTTTGTATTCTTCCAAAATTATAAGTAAATATTTCACCTCAGCACCAAATGGTGAAAATTTGAATTTCAAAGAGCCATCCATCTTTCTAAAGGAACAAATATTCAAAATTTGGGGATTTTTCAACAGCTACAGCAGCTTTATAAAAAGAGGCTTCAGCAGCAGCGACAGAGGAAAGACCCAATTGTTATGTACTACTTATATCGGACTTGGATTCCTGCAAAAGCCTGGCCTGTTAGTGCAATAAGGCCTAGCCCAGCTCAGTGTGCCTTGACATTCTACTATTTGATTGTGTCAAATCGTTGTCAAAATAGGCCCACTAGGCCGATGACTACCAAGAAGTTCATGGCCGATAAAGTTGGGCCAGTTCAGGGTGGAGCTCCGTGATAATCCCTCTTCACCTACCTGGTAGAAACAGAGCGCAAATTATTCACGTGTCAAGTCTCGCTACCCAAGCCCAAGTGCACAGGACTACCCTGTTGTTTTTCTATTTAGGCTTTGTTTGGATAACATCAGATCAAAATGGTTTGGAGGGATCAGAGTGTATTTAAATCCTCAATAGATCAAAATTTTCCTCAACTCCTTGCAATTTACTCCAATTCCTCTCAATCCGATGTTACACAAACAAGCCTAAAAGGGAGTTAAAATTCTATTTTTCAACCATGTACTAGTCCAAAAAACAAATTCAGCGAAACCCACTTGAGAAATCTACTTCCAACCGGTTTATGGGTTGTGTTCTGTCGGATTTTAATAGTTCAAGGTGTCTGTTATGTGGTTTTGTAGTTCTTCATAGCCAATAATAAGACAAACAACAAAAACCTAATTGAAAAATGAACTTTGCCCAAAAAATATTGAAGATTTTATCTGCCTATAGCTAAGCCCTGCTGTGATCCTTGAAACACAGTATAGCAATGCACGTACTGAATCACGAACAAACATGCCCTGGGGCCGCCTTTATGTGTCAGGGAAAACGAGCATTAGATCAATCGCCGGTCCTGTAGATATATCTTCATTTTAGTTCTTGTGACATAGTATTTCATCTAAGGAAAAAAAACTCCCGTCGGTGCTTGCAATCACAATATGAGCAGAAATATTCTTTGGACGACAGTTCAGTTCGTATATATACTAGTAGTACGTAAATTCTTCAGAGCATGGTTTGCACTTAGCAGTGTTTGATGCATGACTTCTTGATCTCCAAAGATATTCGCACCTTAATTTCCACGTACTAGAAAGCTAATAACCCCATCTTAACTATATGCCTGGTGTCATGCCTTATAAATGGTCTGCACACTAGCTGCGAGCGAGAGCGGAGACGTTGGTTGTTGCGAGTTCAATTAGGCTGGCACAGTATAATCGCCAAACCAAAATAATAAGATAGATGGAGAGAGAGAAATATAGGAATTACAATAGACATTAGCCATCATGTTACATATATATACTCCTACATGTTGTAAGAAAAGATAGAGAAAGTTTAGTCGATCATCAGTTCATGCCAAGAAACGCAAACAAAGGATGTAGAGAAACAGGTTGAACGACCCAGTAATATGTACATGACGTCATGACCATACACCGCCTAAAGAAGAGGATGGAGAGGAACTCGCGAGACAGGCTGGACTTGTTGGCCCCGCCGGCGCCGGCAGCATGTCCAACTGCGCTGTACACATATGTAGCTATATTACTATATATAGCAGCAGCTGAGCTCACACAGCTGCAATCAACAGAGACATACATATGCGCATGCGCGTCAGTTCATCGAGTAGTAGAGCACGTTCAGCGACATGATCCACATCACAAAGGCCACAAAGAACCACGACGCGGCCAAAGGTGGAGGCACGCCGAGAGCTTCGGCGAAGAGAAGGTACACGGCCGCCGCGATCATTCCGGCGAGGGCTATGGCCACGGGGTGGGCACGCGGCCGGATCCTCCGCCTCCTCCTCCTATGCCCACGCCGGTGCCCACCGTTGGGCTCGTCCTCGCTTGGCGGAGGCGGCGGGGGGCCAGGTGCTTTCCCTTTGCCACCGGCCACCGGTCGTCTTCGTCCGCCGCTCTCGCCTTCCATCACACCGGTGAATCGGTGATTAAATTCCCGGGCGGTTGCTAGGACAAGGGGCTATTGATCGAACTGCACTCGGTCCCTCTCTGTTCGAGGGGCCGGTGTGTGGTCTCGAATAACACCCGTAATGAAGCATTTTATGCCTGATAAGTGATAATGTTGCATGGCAGAAAAAAAGAGAGGAGTCGAGCACAAAGAAAGTTCCCGGAAATGGAGCGGGGCCTAGCTTCTCGGAAACTTCGTCGGCATCAGCGGAGCAGGTCGGCAAGGGGATACGGGCCCGGGGCCCCATGCCAAAACCCAAGTAATTTCTTAGGTTGTCTCTAGCGGTGCTCTTAAAATAGAATGGAGCACTGTTACAGCACTGTAAATAAAATGAAAGGTAATTAAAATAGTGATGGAGACAGAAGATGGGAGATGCGCTGGAGACAGCCTTAGAGTTGGACTCCAGAGAGTGAGGGATCGAGATCTTAAGTTGTTCGCTCATAAATAAACTAACCTTTCTTTATTTTCTTTATTAAAAGTGAATTGCGTGCTAAGTTTTTAAACTTATCCCACGGTACCATTTAAGTCCATGAAGTTTTAAAATGATCATTTAGCTCCTTTAACTTTTTAAATTGTGCTTTTCAGTATAAATCTAGGTCCATAATTGGATCTCAGTGAATTAAGAATGTAAAGTTGATGAACCCAAATGATTATTTTAAACCGTTAAAAAGACTACGTGATCAATTTGGGACTTCATGGATGGGACCTGTGATGCAATTCACTCCTTTATTAACTTTTACAGTGAGTGTACAACAAGGATGATTGGGGCACATAACTAAGCTGAGTCCAGCAGATCCTCTGTCTCATTGCTTATATTCAAACTCTACTGTGTCTACAACGTCATTTTCGTACTTTAGACGACCATATAAACGATATGCTGGACTTGGTCTAAACGAGCATTCCTCATAGGTCTAACGTTGTATCTAAATTATATTGTATCCAATTGTTCCTTTCTTTAGTTCAAAGATCACCAAATCTGTTATTTTATGTATGATTGTTTCTTGTTTCTATTAATATACTAGTACATTATTACGTGCTTCTGCACCATAGATATTAGAAATTTATAGATATATCCGTTCTCTCATTTATTCGTTCGTACACTAATTGAATATTCATATATAAACATATGCATGTGTATTTATTCATTTTTGTAATAGTAGATGCTGATAATTTATATATAGATTTGAGAGGACAAAATTTTTGTTTATTTTTAATAACGGAAGAGATAGATGAAGATGATAACTTTAAGGGGTACACATATTATCTATTACAATAGTTAATATGAGTAATTCAAATTCAGATTTAGGCGATTACTCTAAATAATTATCTTTATTTAAATGCAAAAATGAAAGGGCTACATTAAATCATCTTTCATAGTGGTACAGAAACAGTGAAATGCAAATTTAGAGGTTTACCTTAAACCATCTTCATAATAACATGTGGTACTTTTAGGAAATGAAATTGAAATAATTCTGATTCTTATGAGAATTTTGTGATATACTTTTTAACGTATCTCTGTGAGAATGGATGTTGGAGCCTAATAAACAGTAAGGTTAATTATATGTATATATATCAAAACTTAGATTAACCGTGGGCATTCGATTGTTGATTCATGGTTTCAGCTGGGAACTCTTGATTCGAGTATGCTTTTTCCAAATCAGAACCGTCACCTCACGTTCAAATCTTTTTAATAAAAAACCTAGAAACTTCCACGCCACGTTTGAATGACACAAGAAGATGCTAACTTTTGACGCTAGCTGTACTACAACGTACTCTAGCTGTACTACCACGTCCTTCTTCCGTTTTTTTATTTAATTGATTATTTTTTCAAAACTTCCACCACTTGTCTTATTCAAATTGTGCAAATATATAAAAGTACAATATATATGCTCAAAACAAATAACAAAAAAAATGAGAACTTACAGATTTTTTGAATAAAGCGAATAATTGAAGTTTAAAAAAAAATCAACTGCGTCAAATAAAAAGGAACGGAGGGAGTATATAATACAGTCCACAGTTCATGTGTGCAATTATAGATACGACAACAAGTCGCTTTCAATAATTAATGTTTATTTAATTTGTCTCCAAGAGGTGGTAATGAAAAAACCGGGAGGAAACTTAAAGCCCGTAGCAGGTAGCTAATACAACCACTGACAGACCGAGATCAACGTGCGGCTTGGAGACCAAAATTTTACCGCCACTATCAGTTGGCCATGTGGTGGGATTTTTACCTTACCTGAGTCACCATCGACATCGAGCATCGGCCGCCCTACCGCTAAATCCGCCTCTGCCCTCTGTAGACGACGAGAATCAAGTAGATCTAAACCGATCTTTTAGCCAACCCATGCATTAGCTACGGATCTAAACTCTCCTATCCATCCATCCAGCTAATTTAGCTAGCTAGGTGATGAAAATGTCTAGTGGATCGAAAGACACTTCGGTCACCACTCAATGACTCATGAGCTGTCCGGAGCACCGGCCAATGCAATCCGTTTGGTATGGCTCTTGACAGCTCCGGCTTTTGCAGTGTGTACGGTACTGTAATAGCAGGAGTCAGATCCAAAAAATAGAATTGCAGTTCCTCTGACCTCTCCGTTCATTTCAGTTGGAGAGAGAAAAAGAGATTAACAGGTGCTCCTGCAGCCAAACGGGGCCGAACAATAGACTTTTTTTTTCCTTCGTAATGCTTACTTCAGCCATGACGTTGCGCAGATGGCGTAACGCTGCTGACGCTATCGTCGGCGGCGGCACGACGGCTTGTGGTCGCCGTTCGTGTTGGCGCTGTGAGGTGCCCGTCCAGCCGTTACAAGCTATCGTTTTCACACCACTTGCTTGCTTGCACGTACGTATACACCATCGACGGTGCTTATTGCTTTGACTAGTCAATGGGACATATATTAGTAGTGAAATTGGCTACTCCACACGAAAAGTGTTGTCGAACTATTGGGACACTACGAAAACATAAAGTATATATACTTTTTCATCATAATTATTTGCCGAAAGATACCGTCAGCAAATATAATATTTATTTTTAAGTAGCAAATGGAAGAGAAACGCTAAGAAATGTCTTTTTGCCCCTTGGCCCTACATGTTACGTGCTTCTTCTTCCTCCCTCCTCTCTGCTCCTCCGCCCACCGTATTGGCTTCCTGTCTCCCCGCTGCCCGCCACGCTGCCGCTCCCGAGCCCGCAGCGCGCCACCCAGGCATCCTTTCCCCTGCCACGCCACCGCTCGCCGACTACGGATACAACGCCGCCCCACCGAGCACCTTCAAACTGCGTCACCACCCTCACCGTGGAACCACTACTCCGTCCCGTCCCCGCGCTTCAAGGACACCGGAGTAGACCTCGCCACTGCATTGCGCAGGTCATGCGCCCCTCAACGTCGCCGCTCCCAGTGGCGGAGCCAGCTCAAGATTGTAGGTAGGGTGGAGACTCATGTCAAGTACTCAAGTATCATTTGCTACACACATCAGTCATAATCTAGGCAACGATTATGCAACAACTATCATCGCAAGCACAAGCAAACATGCCCATTGTATTCTTCTTCTTACGTGTCGCTTGTTACTTGCATGGTATTGCTGCTATTGACTATGTTCCAACAAAAAATAAGCATTGAATGAGTTGTATGTTGCAGGGTTTAGGTAGGGCGATTGCCCAACCACGCCCTACTGGTAGATCCGGCCCTGGCCGCTCCCCTTCTCCATCGTCGGATCAAGCCTGCCGCCACCGAGCTCCGAGCGTCGTTGCCCCGTTGGTTCACCGCCGCGGAATCTCGCGAGCTGAGGCTCTTGAGGCGGCCCAGGTCCGTCGGGATGGCGCCCGCGAGCCCATTCAACTGTGTCGAGGTTCGCGAGATTCTCTGGCTTCGGCGGAATCTGGCTGGAGAGCCTGCTGGTTATCGGAGATGACGAGGTATTGCAGCCTGCGCCAGCGTCCGTACTCGGGCGGGATCTGTCCAGAGAAGAAGTTGCGGCCAAGGTGGAGGTGGAGGTGGCAGAGCATCAGCAGCGGGACGACCTCGTGCGGGAGCGGCGCGGACAGGGGCAGGAGGAAGAAGAAGCAAATGACATGTGGGGCCAAGGGGCAAAAAGATATTTCCTTAGTGTTTCTGTCCCTCTTCCCACTCAAAAATGGATATTATATTCGTGGTGGTGTCTTTCCACAAATAAACATGGTGAAAAAATGTGTATTGACAGCTTTATGTTTTTCACGGTGTCCCACGTTACTTTTCATGTCCAATAGCCAATTTCGCCTATATTATTAGACCAATCGGTCGCGATTGGCGGTTGCCTGGACCAGTGGGCTAGCAATCGGCGAACTACTGCAATGCACTGACCGACGAACAGTCATAGCGACCGATTTTCAGTTTTTTTACTACCATGCTAGGCATTGACCCACGAACAGTCATAGCGACCGATTTTCAGTTTTTTTTTATTTCTCGGATCACGAATTGTACACGTACCACTGCACTTCTTACTCGCTTGCAATCGTCGACTCGTCATCGTACGTGGAATGTTCCCACGTGCCAGCATCAGCCATCTGCCGTCCTGCCGCCGCAGCCTAGCTACCTAGCTAGATCTGCACTACCTCCATACGCAAAATCCTAAGCCGAACCATTATAATTATAAGTTTAACCAAATTTATAGAAAATAAGTTTGACCAAATTTATATAAAAAATCAATTGGCTCAGACAAACCCACAATTTCATCTATCTATCTATCTATAATTATAGGAGTATTAAAAAAACACCACGTTCGCCGAGAGGGTTTAAAAATTCCTATGTTAATCAGAAAAAAAAAAGCCCTGCACCGTTGGATTTTATTAAGATCTAACAGGTCTAAGCCAGTCGATCTAAGAAAGTTCTTCACCGTTGGATTTTATGATCATCTAACGGTTTGTATTAAATCAGATATAATGTAGATTGATCATAAATCGATAAAGAGGACAATTTAGTGATTGCACCAACTACCATAACAAGCCAATCATCATGACTTCATTGGATAGATTGACATACACGTGGACCATATTTACTTGATTAGACAATAGCTGACGAGTAAAGTCTTAAATATTGGGCTCAAAACTAGGACACCCAAGTTAGAGATGTCAATAGAAATCACAAGAGTTGTGATAACTTGGACACAAAGGAGTGATCTAGAGCCCCCAATGTTGCATAATAGAAGGTAATGTTGGTTTGATGTGGCAAAGAAGGCTATGAGAAATAAGAGCAATTAAAGTTGTAAAGATTTTCTGCATTGTGGTGCAATAATACAATCTATGTCACCATAATGATAAAAAAAATGTGTTGTAAAGGCATAAAAACAAAGTGATGTTAAAACACTAGCTACCCGTGCTATTAGCGCATGCCCCTTGCTAGTTCTTTCGTATACCAAGGAAGTACTACCGTACCTTGCGGTGCGGAGATAAATAAGAATGTAACACTTGGCTACTTGTACGTACACTATAAGTATATACTATACATACTTGTTCATGACTAGACTAACTAATGCTAGCTAAACTGTTGTTCTTCTGCCGTTTAACGTTGTCTTCAAGCCAAACAAACACTGAAACAGATCATAAACAACCATTGAACACGACAAATATATGGTCAATTAAACGGGCACAGCTGGTGATAATATATATGGGATAAATTAAACGACTGTGTTAGGTGAACATTGATCACGACTCCACACAAAATTCAACGTAGAATACTGTGGAGTATCATTTATTTTTGTACACGCACGTACGTCGTCTCACTTCCACGCGTACGCCATCCCCATAGAGGCATGTTTTTTCTTGATAACCCAATGCAACAATACAGCATGCAATGATTGATCCGAGAAGCAGTAGTATAACCTGCAGCAGAGGATACTCCACTTGCTGTCTTGCTGATCGCGGAGACGTTGATCATGCCGCGATCTGATAGAAGAGAGCAAGCGCCGCGAGGACGAGAGCACCAAGGCTGCAGCAGGCCAACACCGTCGCCGCGAACGACGTGCTCGCCTTCGTCTTGGCCGCCGCCCCGCCGGACGCCACCACTGTTCCCAAGCTCACCGCGGAGACGAACGCCGACGCCAGGAGGAAGGTGGACGCCTTCAGGTGCTCCTTGCTCACGGTGCCGCCGAGCAGCCCAGCGAAGATAGCCAGGATGGCGCCGAAGGACAGGGACGCGACCGCGACACCTATGGCGTACAAGGTGCCGCTGTCGGCCTTGTCGTCCTCCATCTCCGCGCACCCGTCTGGCACTGTGCAGAACTCGACGAGCAGCCACGCGGCAGCCCCGGCGACGATCGGGAACGCGGAGCCGGCGAGGAGGCCGTGCATGATAGTTTCGGCGATCGTGAGGACAGCCGACGCGAGCATGGCGAGCATGACGATGTTCGCAGCAGCGAGTATCGCCTTCTGCCATGTTCCCGATCCCCACCGCCGGTGACTGTCGTCGTTATTGCTGGACGACAGCAGCCTGAACAAAAGCAACGCGAAAATTCCTGCGCTGCCTCCGCCGAGCAAGAGGTAGACGGCAACGTTGGCGTGGGAGTATGCGGCGCTGCCGAGACTGTCTGCCTTGTGGTAGATGGCGAGGAGGACGCCGATGAACCCTGAGAAGGACGCCGAGAGCAGCGACAAAGTGAGCTGGGTCGCGCGCTTGAGTTCCTTCTTGAGAGCTTTTCTCTGCGCTGGACTGGTGATCTCCGCGTTATCACCATAGAGGAAGTGGAAGCCGCCGACAAGGAGTGATGGGATAATTGAGAGAGGAAGAAAGTAGTAAGCCTTGGGTAGGAGGGAATAGGCGATCGATACGAATGCCGAGATGAGGGAACCGACGGCAATGGCGAAGAGGATCTGAGAAGCCCTCAGCTGACTCTTGGGGATGAACTGTTTCGGATTGATGGCCATCAGCTTTAAGGTGTGGATCATGAGGCAAATGGAGGATATGAAGGCGGTGAAGGCCAAGAACGCCGAGATCTTAAGAATCAGATTTAGATTAGCAGTCGGTCCATGGAGGAAGAGTATGTCGGTCAGTGGGACCATGGAGACTGTGATGAGGATCATTGACGCCTTGAGGTCAAAATGCCTTCTCTCTTTGATTTTGGTCGCAGTGCCATCCGTGCCATTCTGCAGTTACACATATGACATAAAGTTATAAGGACATGAAATATCACTAGATGCAGGTTCTTTAATTAATTAAATCTAGTTGATGAATAATCGTTATTAAGCGCAAACTACTGGTGGCGGCCCATATTTTCTGTAATATTTCGTGCTAATAATATATTAGCCGGAATCGCGATCTGCTCTGCTGAGTGCGTATATAAACTATGAAACATATCTGTTTCATATGAGAAATGATGCGTGCATCACGCTAGATATAGCTCGGTGAAAAGGACCTTAGAGGAAAATATATGGAGACAGAATCTTTGAGGAAGTTTGCTAGTGCATATACAAAGAGTACCATCACCAACTCACCACATGGAACAAGAGCACTACTATATTAGTTCTAATGCCATTGTTTTGTAAATTGTGATCAGCTGCCGCGCCGTATGCATGTCTACACACACATTAAACCATATCTTGTACTATTCTGGGTATGATCATGATGAATCCTCCACTAAATAAACTCGACCAGTACATTATTTCATGTTAATAATATTAGGGGTGTTTGCACCATCATGCGGCATAGAAATCGACACGGCGACACATACCGATTTCACAAGAGAAAGTGTATGTGTGCGCTGATGTGCATGCATCCATCTTATTAGGAAGCAGGAGTACACGGAAAAGGATATATTTTGACATAAACCGGCGCTAATAAGAAACAAACACAAATTTTATATGTGCATGGGGAAGATGTTGGGATAAAGGATTTTTCTCTACCTGAACTGGCTGAGTTGGTGGGACTACTCCTTTCCGTATCTCCAACTGGCGTACCTGGCCGTTCACTACCCTCGGTGGTGGTGCTCTCGGGGTTATTCGTCTCCTCCGGGGGCTGCTGCATATGTGCACAAATTAATCATCCGATCATCTGGCTGTGATCGAACATATGATGAATCCACAATTTTATAATTAAAGAAGATGCTTTGATGTGATGGACTGATGGGCATCCAGATCGAGATCTTTGGAGGTGTATGACGAGTTGACGACAAGGGGGAGAAATGGAAGAAATAAGGCAGAAACTTTTCTGAGAACATGGGATGAGGGAAGGAGATAATTATACCCTAGCTGGGAGGTTCATCAGCTGACCATCTGCTGTGCTCAACCCTTTCTCTTCGTCTCCGGTGTCCTCCAACAGATCTGTACGAAGGCGATGAACAGGCGGGCCGTCCTTCTTCTTCCACTTCATATGTTCCAAGAAAAGATAATGCTGCAAGAGGAATCCATGGATCGATCCGAAGGAGGGATGAAGGTTGAAGGGTGATAGAGACGTGAAACGTACCGGTATATCTCTGGCGTCTTCGTTCTCTTCTAGCTTCTTCTCTGCCGTGGAGGAAGCCATGAAAGCTAGCTAGCGAAGAATCACGAATTGATCGAGGGCTGGCTATAGCTAGCTAGGGAGCTGAGGGAGGCGGCCGGTCACTGCCCATGGCCTCTCCTCGCTCTTATCCTACATAAGCATGTAGGAGAGTAGAGTGTGATTGCCTTGCCATATATTAGCCAGCTGCTAGTAATTTTCTTCCCACCGAAGCAAATGATGCAAGTTGCAAGCAACGACCGGTCTCCGTTGGCGGCTGCTGTCCACGCACCACACGGTGGGCTCCCAGCCTCGCCCCCACTGCTCGGTGGACCTTGCGCGTCATACTCACACATATCGTGTTTGGTTCGATGAATGAGGTGGTACATCGTCTTCTCACTCCTCACTTAGTTTGTTCGGTTTGTGGAGTGGAATGGAATGCGTTAATGCATCATTACCTCATTCACCTCACAAACTAACAGTCAGTATAGATATGAGGAGCGTGAGTCCTTTCCACCAAATTTTGTGGAATGAGTTAATCCATCGACACTCCACTCCTCACCTCATTAACTTTTGCAGAAACAATAAGAAAACAAGAGCAGTCACATAAAATAAAAATATGTATACTTCCAAATTTATTGGACAGAGAGGAACAGCGGTAGCAAGAAACGAGAAACGACGCGCAAGGGTAGTAACCTTCTAGACTTTTCAGTTAGCTAGGAGCCTATAGGATGCCCTTCTTCTAGATTATTGACAAAATGATGTCAGCATCACCAACAATTTTATAATGTGATATATATGGAAGTGCACAGTGACCTAACCCTTTGCGTATGCACCATAGCATCAGCAGATACTAATCACCATGCATTAACGGCCTGACAAAAGATATTACAGCTAGCTGAGGTAATTATAACAAGTTGACATATGATGCATGATAATTAATGTCTTCGTCGCTCAAAACTAAGTACTGGTACTGCTACTCACTAGAGATCGAGTTACGTACTAGTCCTGTGGTTCATTGAGACGTGGACGTTTCACTGATCAATGCAACACTAGCGATGTGGTTGAAAGTTTACATTGAGGATGAGATTAATAATGAATGATACCCCTACAACCAATTGCAAACAGTAGATTGGCAGCTAGCCCAAAAGCAGTACTCCATATTACTTCACACAAATTACCAGGAGAGAAATAAAGATACGTACAGATCTTAAATTTTGCTCAAATTAAGAATAAATCCACAACCACATATTGCATCTAATATTTAAAGTTTCGATTTTATCTCACATATCCTTAACCTTTTAAACAGAAGTTGCTTCAGTGACTTCTACGACCCATACAGGCTAAGACGCTAAGTGGCTAACAGGCACAGTCAGCACTCAGCGAAGTCGGCGGTCAATGCGCGCGGCGCCCAGGTGTCACAGTCTGTCTCTACACACACCTACGCATCAGACGAGAGTGATATCTGATGCTTGCCATCTCGAATTTGTAATTATCTAAGATTGTGTCCTTAATTACCTGATCCATCAGAGACTGGGTCATGGATGATGTAATAATCATGTAAGGTAAGTTGCTCCTGTATCATTATCAATCTATCTGCCCTATAAAAACGAGTCTAATGAAAACTGATTCTCACCTAATCATCGTCTGCCCAAAAGTAGACCCACCGTTGGATCTATGATACGCTTTAATCTAACGATCAACTCTAACTAATTCGGACCCACAAAACCACCACCGTCGGGATGTTTATAAGATCTCAGCAAAATCCTAGACGCTGGAAAAATCGACGTCAAAATCCTACGGACGAGAAAGAGGAGCAGCCGAAACTCTTACGCGTTTTCTTACGCGTTTCTGCCAGAATACCCGTGTCTTTTTTCACCGTTTGTTTTACACACACAATCTATAATTCAGATTTGTACCCTGTATGGCTATAACATTCGATGTGTTTAACATATAAGATCAAATACAAGGCCCATTATACAACACATTTTACAAATCAAAATACAAAGCCCATCATACAACATATTTGGATCAAAATAAAGAGGCGTATAATCCCAAATCGCCATTTGATCCAAATAATCATATACATACAATCACCATTCAAGCGGATAGAAACACCGAAGAAGAAACTTGATCCATGAAAGCATGCAATAGCCGGCAGGAGCACAGAGGAGGAAAAAAGAGTCAGAAAGGACTGGCCAAAGGGGGACTAGCCAAAAGGGGGGATCTGGTGGCTGCCGTGAGACGGAAGGAGGCGGTGGCGCCACGGGAGGAGGAGCACCGAGCCAGACCGCAATCCCCGGGGAGGTGGTCTGTGAGGCGGCGGCGCGCCGATGTGGCCTACCGTCGTGAGCGAGCCAGGAGGGGGGAGGCCACGACGAGGCGCGGGCCGCGCCGCGGACGCGAGGCCGAAGGCGGTGGTGCGCGGGCGGATCCCTCCGCCGCGTGCTGGGGGAGGCGGGCCATGAGGCGGCGGAGCGCGGGATGAGCCGACGCAGCCCACCGCCGCGAGCGAGCCGGGAGGGGGAGGGAGGTCGCTATGAGGCGGGCGGGGTCGGCGGCTCAGCGCGAGCTAGGAGGGGCGGTGGCGGACATGAGCTGTAAGAGAGTGCCAGAGTGGAGAGGAGGGGCGGTGGCGACGGGTTAGGGTTCGGTTGGGCGGCGTCATTTTTATATCCGGATGAGAATGAATGGTGGCCACCCATCTTAGCGAACGACTAGAATTAGATGTTGAGATTGGGCCTTAACTGGCCGCACAAACTGGGCCGATCGATCATGAGACCAAAATTTATTTTCTTTTTAAGTTTTTATTATTAGGTAAGTTTTATATGAGCTTAAATGAATTTTGAGTTGCTTTTAAGCATGCTTCAGAAATAATATGATGACATCAAAATAATATGTGAAACCTTACTTTCAAATATTTTAGTACAATTACACATGGATCTTTTTATTTTCAAATTGCATGAATTTATGCAAACCTAAAACCCATTAGAATTTGGAACAAAGGAGTAGTAGTTGATATTATTATGTAAATAAACTTACACACATGGCTACTATTCAATTAAAAAATCCATTTGTATATCTAGAAACAAATATTTCAATAAACAAAATTTATAAGTTTTTGGCGATATTTCTGACTCCGGTAAAGATACGCGTGTCGCGCGTATATTAGACCGTTGCTTTTTTACTCAAATGAATATTGCAATTAATAAAATTTATACACATGGCTACTATTCAATTAAAAAGTTCATTTGTATATCCAGAAAAAAAAATATTTCAATAAAAAAAATTATAAGTTTTGGGCGATATTTCTTGCTCCGGTAAAGATACGTGGGTCGCGCGTACAATAGACCTTTGTCTTTTTACTTAAATGAATATTGCAATTAATAAAATTTTATAGTATTTTTATTTATTAGTCACGCAGTGCATTTTGACTAGTGTAATAAAATGATACTTGTTTCGTAATTGGTAAATTAAAAGAAGCAAGTTTGCTTAATTACCGGGGTATCTGTAGTGTGCTTTACTGCCCACATCAGAACGCCGACGTACTCCGACCAAACTAATTATTTGATTTATCACGTGGATGTTTTTTTTTTACGGTCACCAGAGGAGATCCCCACCTGAATTGGTACTGATATTCGCATGGCAAGCCACGCATCAACAACCTCGTTTTTAGGGAAAACGATTACAAAGGATGAGACAACAGACAAGGCGACAACACAAAGGACCAACAACAACCAACGACCTTCAACTAACACACACACAAGAATGGCATACTCATCGGTACACCTAGGCCATTGCACATTCACGCCTCCCCTCGTAGCTACGCCGCTCCGCTGCCTGGTGGCCATCTACCACGCAAACGCAAGTGGGGGCTAAGGTTGGCAGGAGGCACGCCGACTGCAGCATACCGAACACAATGATCCCCCTTTGAGTTAACATCAACACCCGACCGCTCATCCGGTCACCACGACCCGGCATATAATTTATGTGCTTCTGTCAACAAGGGGAGCGCTGACGGAGTAGAGGCGCCTAGATGCATGCACTGGTCGAATCACGCAGAAGATGAAGGTTACCGGTCTTCACCATAACGAGGGGTCAGAACCACGGAAACGACACCTCCATGGAGGTTTTTCGGCGCTAGCGAACGTCGACGTCGTCGTAGAGGCTTTCGCCAGTGACTCGAACCCGAAATTGCAGCATAGGAGGCAAGCGACCAAGGAGGCATTCGCCTAAGAGGGTGTGGAGGCACTACCACAACGCCCCAAGAAGGGTGCGCGGCGCCCGTGGGCGTCACAATTGCACAGCTTTCGCCTGTGACCAGCCACAAGCACCAAAGGCGCTGACCCCTGCATTGAGAGTGCATTGGCGTCCAGGGTGCCGAAGTGGCGTTAAGGCCGGGAAATTGGCAGCATAGCCCTCGGCAACCAAGCAAGGGCCCGAGGAGGATCCTGCTGCTGGGGGATGCCCGATGAACTGGCGGTGCTGCCCCAAGACACCGGCGTTTAAGAGCTGACCCGGTCCAGCAGGACACGAAGAACGCAGACCTCCGCCTGACAGTGCAGCTGTGGCTGTGGTACGAGGCAGCGAGGTTGCCCTTTCCCGAAGCGGACATACCAGACCAGCAGGACGCGCGTAGCGCAGACCTCCGCCTGACGGTACCACGACTGGGGAAAGGTGCACTCACCACCGGAAAGGGGGCCGGTGTTGAGCAGCAGTCCTAGGGCGATAGCCGGAGGCACCGAGACAACCGCACACGCGCCAACGCCAGGGCAGCGGAGGCAGCTCAGCCTGCAGCCACCGAGCCACACCGCCGTGGCCCGCCGCACCGCCGCCTCAGGGCCTGCCGCGCCCGCGGCGCCGCGTCCTGTAGCGCCACAGCCATAGCCTGCAGCCAGCCGAGGCCCAAATTTAGAGACCCAAGCCCCAGCGGCGGTGGCTCGGCCCGCACTCAGGGCAACCGAGGCACGCTGCACACGCCATGGCTCGCTGCGCATGCCGAACCAACGTGGAGACCAGGGGGAGGCAGATCCTGGCCCCTAGAGGCCCAGATCCGGCGACCCATGGCCGGGCAGGGCCCGCTAGCGACGAGCATGGAGGCGTAGGTGGAGGTGAAAAAAATGGGGTAGGGGAGAGAGTGGGGGGAGGAAGAGGGAGAGAGGTGGGAGAGGCTGCAACGGTGCCTAACTTGGGGCATCGCCGCTGGCCGCCGCAGCCGGCCACAGGCCGGCGCGGCTGAAGAGGCCGAGGGCGGGGGGAGGTGGGTGCGCAGGGTGGCGGCGTGAGTCGCCTTAGGGTGGACGATCCAGATTAATGGACTCTGGCGTGGATGTGGACTGACAAATCACAAATAGTAGGTCATGGCATACCGATCTAGATTAATGGTTGCCAAATGATATATATAAGGGTCTGTTTGGGATCAAAGTTTTCAAAACTATAGTTTTACAATACCATGGTCTATCAAATGTCATGACAAAACCATAGTTTTAAAATACCATGGTCTATTTATCACATGTTTGGAGATATAATATTTTGGCCTCACTTCCTTCCACAATGAAACTTTGGTCTAGATCCAAAGTTTTTTATACCTCAAAAATATCATGGTATTAGTCAATACCATAGTTTTAAATATATAGAGCTTCCAAACAACTTTTGGTCCAAATACCATGGTATTCTCCGTAGTATTACCTTCAAAGCCACAAAAATACTCTGTTCCCAAACAGTCCCTAAGCCATCTGTCTCGGAAATGTAGGAGCAAATAAGTTGTCAACACAGAGATAGAAAACCAGGCTTCGGGGTGTTCAGAAGTAGCAGCTCGACACATAAATATGTAATTATTAATACAGTCACATACTGCTTGTTCATGCAAATAAAACGCATACAGGGCGGGGAGGGGCATTCAGCGTTGTTCAGATCATTTATTTCATGCCGCGAACGATGAGGCAGATGACGCACAGGAGCATCATGAACTTGGCAAGTTGGCAAGTGCAGGAGTGATCAGGTTTTTTCCTGGGACAGCTGCAGGGTTGCATCCTCCAGGGAAGACATGATTGGTCACAATCATCACTGAAGCAATGAGGAAGAACCAGTGCATCTGCCACTTCTTCAGGCGAGTGTTCTCCACCATGGCATCAGCAAACCTGCTGGCGGAAACTGGCCCCCCTTCAACAATCTGCTAAGATCCATGATAAGAAACATTATCAGGGTATATTTTTTCAAAGAAAAATATTATATGAGAGTATGACCAGACTTTGCTAACTATATTACTTTAACATCTGCCAGCAGAATGATACTCTGATGTAGTTATATTAGAGTATTAATTTATAGTGGCAGGCAGTTTACATGCATGTGCATGCCGCCGTTATGAAAGAAACGCACAATTATGCAATTATGCATGAGAGCATGCTCCTGGCAAGTGGCAACTCGAATAACGATGAGGAAGTATACATATATACATAACGCAATACTTATTATGTAACGACTTTGATGGTAGCTAAAAAAATGTAGAAATATACACACGCATATAAACCCCTAGGGAGCATGTTCATGTGCAGGCAAGATCTATGGAATGCCGATCGCTCTGAAATGACACCGCCCTTCTCCTGTGTTAGACTAAGACTCGCTAGTTCATTCTTTGCTGCTTTTTTTTTCAGTTAGGAAAAGCTTGTCTCTGTGTTCTTTCCATAAAAGCGCCTGATCCTTTAATTTTGTCAGGTTCAGAGGCAAAAAAAAAAAACAGCAAACTAGGGCTGATATCAAAATACACAGGGTACATCATTCACACAAGTTATAATTACAACCCACGATATGGAGGTAGCTATGTTATATCCATTCGATGACAATTCACTCAGTGATTTGAGTGAATCAATTCAGTTGATATCTTGACTTCCCCATACGTCTTGAACTAGATCTAGACGTAGGGGACTAGTTGCGTGCACAGGTACACTATTGATCAAGTGGATTCGCCTCAAGTTCTTCATTCTCATAAAAAAGAACAGGCTAGGAAATAGGAGTACTAATTAACAGGGATATGTGACGCAGGACTGAAATTCCTAAGAACTTGCCCGACAATTTTTTGAAAAGGAAAACATTAGCAGGAGAGAGAGAGAGAGAGAGAGAGAGAGAGGGGGGGGGGTACCGGCTGAGCACGCTTATGATCCGCTGGAATAATCAGTGGCTGTTCTTGTTCTTCATTTCCATCGATAATCTCCTGAACTGGTGGAGCAGGATAATCGTGCATGCCTTGGACCGCTTTCATCCCCTTCCGCAAATCGGCCGGCATGCCCTTCATCGATCTATATATTCCATCCCGATCGAACAGAAGGAGATAAGAAAAACAACTTGTAAGAAGAAGCTTGCAGAGAGAGCAACTCACCAGATGAATAGAATTGAAGCCCGGGCGAGATCAAACGATCGAGGGGATCCACAGGCGATCGATCTAGTAGGTAGTGATGAGTGATGTTAGAGTTGGACAAAGCTAAGTGAGATCGAGGAGCATGGTGGCTGGCTGGCTGGCTTCTTCCCTGTTCCCTCAGCACATCGTCGTCGCCAAGACAGACCTGCAGGGCGCGAGAGGGATGATTAAGAGAGTGGACAGAAAGGGTGTTGAATGTTGATGAATGATGCCATTGCCATAGGTAGGGTTTCTAGAAACCAGTGCTGCGAATCACGTACGTGCGCGTTGTCCACGCGGTGCGGGCGACCGAGTAGACGCGGTGTACGTACGCGTGAAAGTGAAACTCTCTCTCTGGGGAATCTTTCGCACGTACGGACAGTAGCCCCCAACTTCCAGGTTTTCCAACTAATGTCGACCTTATCCCACTTCTCACATTACGTATACACAGTACCTTTTGTTATCGACATTGACTAGTATCTATTTTGGACTAATAAATTTAAGTTCAGGCCGTTGCAATAATATCGGGGTGAAGGATCATCGAGACATCATAAGAGAGGGTGAATTAGGGTCATTTAAAAATTAAAATGCTCACTTTGCACATATAAAAACATTACAGGATCCCTATGTAGATATGCTCATATGCACTGATTTTTTTCTATGTTTTGCTATACTCAGAAAATTTTTGCACCTTGTTTGGATGCAAGTGCTTACTATCAAATTTAAATGGGAAGGGATTCAATCCACACCGATCTCCTCCAATACTCTGACATCCAAACAAGACCTAATAGGTTCCAATTCTATCGACTAGCCTAGAAAATAATCTAGAGAATGTAATCGCTCAACAAACTAACGTAGAAGACAGTAATAAAAGCAGACTACGAAGAAGATAGAGAACGCAAACTATGCACATATATGCCAACTTTTTACCATGCATGGTGTATAAAAGTTTCACGTTTTGCCACCCAAGTAATTGTTAGAGCCCCGAGTTCTCAGGGCCAGTTCGGGAAACCTCATTTCCCTTAGAGATTGAAGAGGATTGAGGAGAAAATAAACTAATTTTTTTCTCAAACTCTCCATTCTCCTCCAATCTATAGTGGAAATGAGATTGCCAAGCTAACCTGGTTGGGTATTATGGATAACCAATGGGACTTTTCCATAGGTAGGTGGGTGATCTCGTTGCCTCCCTCAGAACGCTCCCCGCATGCCTCTCCGGTCTCCGGTCTCCACTTGGCAAAAGTTTGAGAAATTTCCTTATCCTCCATCCAAAGAAACTTTGTACCCCTTTATGCCACTGAAAAACTTTGAGAGCCTCATCTGCCATTCGCTTAAAATTTTGTGCCTCATCCACCATTCTCCATCCATTGTAACTATAGTTACCGTTAAGTAGAGATGAAATGACAATTTTACCCCTGTGTGAATATACCTTTGATTTTTAAACGTGTATATATCAGCCGTTTTAGCTCTGCTTTTACCCATTCAAGTTGCGTTAGAGTCGGATGATGTAACCTATACGTTAGTAATAATGAATTCCCATGTACAGTATTATAAATTTAACCTAATTGTATTGCTCTCCTGCTAATCTACTATAACGCGATAGCTTGCCACCGTGTCACCCCTCCCGCTCGAGCGACAAGGGCGGACCCTCGAAACCCTAGCCGCTACCACCCCACACTCCCCCCTCCCTCCCCTCACCGTCGCTAGAGGGGTGCCTCAAGAGACCTTGCGGGCCCCTAGGATGGCGACGATGGGGCCTCTCTCCCGTCGCGTGCCCGGATATAGGCAGGGAGGTTCGGCTTCATGACGTGGTGGCATGGCGCGTGCCCTGGTGGGCTAGCGGCACCGTCGGTGGCTTTTCCGAGCTTCGGCGGTGCGTCGCGTCGGGGGCTCCGTTGGCGCCAGGTGGGGGAGCGTGGCAGCGGCTGGATCCAGTCGGGTCAGGCGCCGGCGGCTGCACTCGCCGATCTGGTTCCTTGGCGCCGGTGGGGGTGGCTCGGCCTTGGGTGCGACTACGTCAATGCTTCTTCTGGCCTTCGTCCACATTTCCGGTGATCTCTGCGGCGCTGGGTGTGAGGTGTCGGGCGAAAGCTTGCCTGGGCTCTTCGGTGCTGACAATGGCAACACCTTTGGGTGTCGTTTTCTTCCCTGGAAGAGTCGCCAAGGCCCCTCTCACTCAACCGGTTGGTTTCTGCGGGAGAAACCATGCCTAGTCTCCACTAGGCTGGTGGTGCCGATGTCTCCGCGCTGTGCTCCTTCTTCAAGGCGTTGCCTAGAAGACCTCAATCCTGGGTCGTGCGGTTGCTGGCCATCATGGTGGCGTTTTCGTCACTTTCCTTGGGTCGGGGACTTCACGTGGCCCTCACCTTCTGTTGGTCTGCTCGCTCCTAGTGCACGGCGCTTGGGGTCCTGTTCGGCGGTGAAGAGTTGGAGCTGCTTTGCATAGGTGGCGTTGAAGCTCGGCAAAGATGGCGCACCACTTCTTCCTCGAGTTCCTAGCTTGTGTGTAGGTAGAGCTAGGGGGTTTTGACGATCCCGTGTTGCCCACCGTAGGAAGTCGGAGTTGCTCGTCTCTTCGATGAACTCGGCAACGATGACACATGGTGGGGTGTCCGTCTCTCCCGGCGATCATCGAAGGTTTGGGCTCGGTTTTTCTTAAAAAATAAATCAATTCTATTCATCTTAATTGAAAGGCAAAGCTCGTGCCATTATGTTAAAAAAAATCTGTTGTAATGCAAAGATAGAACAACTGCCATTCCATGTTAAAAAAAATAAGCACCTTAAATAGAAACGCGTCCATACGAGTCGCTACGGCCCTACCTCCAACGAGCTGAGAATCGAGATTGCCGCGCCTACTGCGTACATAACGAACCCCACGAGCACACGTGCTCTGTGTTGGCGGACGGGTTGAACATGGTGCCATAGCGCATCGTGCAGCATCTGCCGAGGAGAGGAAGAAGGCCGCTGCCTGGAGACGGTGGTCATCGAAGTATCGAACTCGACTGAGGCAATGCAGGGCACCGAAAGCACCCCACGCCCGGTCTAGGAAGGCGGCGGCGGCCTGGGGCTGACGGCAGCCCTCGACAACGATCAGATGCTACTGCACAATGACGCCTAAATAGCATCTACATCTTCCAGCAAGTAAGACATGGGGGCCGCTGTAATCAAGCTCGATGGCGACGATGACTGCTGCATAGAGGAAGGCCCAACCAGGACGGAATACCCCTCCGTGCCTGGCCGACGTACGTGAACAGAAGCCTGCCCGGGCAGCGAAGCCATGGATCTATCGAGCTACCTTGGTCCTTTGTAGTGGTGACTGGTGACCGTGCTTTGAAGATGGGCCTTTCAGGTACTGTCCGCTCCGGTTGTTGTGATAGGCCGATAGGGTCATATGGATGCACATACACGTACGGCTCACCTCTGGCCACATCCATAGTTTTGCTTGGAAGAACACACCGCCACACAGGCTACAGCTGAGGCGTTGACACTGGATTCAGATATCTGGAACTTGTGCTGGCAACAATGGTAAAGGATACAAGTATACAACAATTCTGTGTACTGATTTTTTTTAAGCACAGGTTCTGTCGTCCCAAAGATTATAAATCCGTTGTTCCCCTTTTCAAGAAGATTCAAGTTTAATTTCTGATCATGCATGTCGTCACGCTATTCTATTTCGTTTCATGTTCTACCAATGCAAGAGTATTATTATGCAACTGTGGTGTCAGAGAGATTATCCTTGCATCTACGCATGCAGCAAAACGAGAAAAAGGAGGTAAACATAATTGCAACTTATTAGTGTTATAAAAACTCAAAACGAGATCCAACCTAACCTACCCTTGTTATTGCTAGGAGAAGCTTATATATGTCAGACGGCAGAGCACACATGTTTGAGACCTCTTTGGATTGGAGAATTTGTTCTCAGATACTATGTGTTTTCTTGTGATTTTTAACCGTTTTCTATGAAATTCCTCCTGCGTTTGAAAGGAGGCCTAAACATATATTTGATGCGATCTACTACTACACACGGTAACTTAAAGGAGGGATCCAGCATAATTAATTAGGAGGGGAAATTGACTGGAGTTTTTCCAGTCCCTCTTGTCACTCGGAACCCCACCAAATGAACTATATAGGATTCAGTTGTAGAAACTATACATGCAGAATCTATAACAATCGGAATTACTCATTCTATCTAACTAGGCTGTCGCAAGGAATAATATATATTAGTTAGCTAAAGCCTGGAACGCAATGTTTCAAAACACAAAGCTGTTTCTGCTGCCTGCTGAGGACGACGTCTCATCTCATAGAGCCATGCATATGTATAGAAAAAAATATACTACAGAGTATTACATACAGTGAAAAACAAACAAAATTGGCCTTTGAAAAAAATCCAAACAAATTTAAGAGAGGTGACACTCAACGAACGAGGCACTTGGTTCTGAAGAATGAAAAAGGATCGGACACGCTGAAACGAACAAACGTAGAGTAAGTTTCAGACAGTACAGCAGAGGAGGGACGTACATGCTGGGTGCGGAGCGGAGCTTAGGGCGGCCGTAGCAGCGGCGCATCCGCGCATGGCGGGCAGCGAGCATGGTAGCGCGCAGCCGCGGCACGGTGGGGGGCAACACGGCCGGCCGCCGGCGGTTGTCGTGCAGTCTGCAGACTCGCTAGCTAGAGTAGGAGGAGGAGGAGGAGCAATGGAGCATGGACGCATGGTGTGGTGTGGTCTGTCTGGGCAATGGGCTAAGACGAGCCGTGGATAGGGACTACGGACGACGAGTTGTCGTTAGAAAACTAAATTTCGTGCCAACTAGGTCTGCAGATCTAGTCGGCAAGCAACGAGTGGTCCTCTTGCACTGTTTTCGACCGATAGAAAACTGAACACAATGATGCAGTCGTCCTCGAACGCCAAAATAGTAACGCTGAGTCCAACAAATCGTTTAGCCTATTGTCTATATTGAACTTTGCTCCGTACCGTAGATAACCATATAAACGTACGCCGGTTGTTGCAGTGTCGCCGCCAGGCGCCAGCAAGTCGTATTGCTCCTTCTGCAGCAACTTGTGGGCTGATGATTGGTGGGTCGTCTCACCAAGGCTGGGCTGGACTCGTTGGGCCGGTGAAGCTGAGAGAGACCGATGTCTAATGCGGCCGGCCCATTCTGGCCCAGATCAAATCAAATGCCAAGAAGCTGATATGCTACAGCAGCTACTACAGGGTCTACAGTGCACTAGCAGATCGGTCTCACGCAGGTTTTTATGCGACGGAAACAAACGAGAGCCTAACTCTGATGAGCTGATAATAATCTCTCCAACGGTAAGGTCACTTTTGTTGGGTCCTGCCCGGCTTCTGCATGCCATGCTGCTGGATTGCTCTGTGGGTGCAGAATTCTCAACTCCAACCAACACGCGTGGGCGTGGCTGTCTGACCGCTCCCACAAACCGCCGGAGTTCCTATCCTCCTCTGCGGCCGGTGCGGTAGCTCGAGGAAAGGGGAGAGAGTTATAGAGAGAGGGAGGAGGAGAGGCGATCATTGCTTAGGTGGCACAAAGTCAATAATACCATTGCCGCATCATCTCCAAAACCACTCAAAACGGGTTTGAGTGTCATGTTAAACTTGTCTTGTAAGTTGAGGTGTCTGGTCTAAACGGCACAATTTTTTACTCTTCCGGTCTCAAATTACAAGGGTTCTGCTTGCCAGAAAAGTTTACTCCAATGTGTGCTGAATGAAATAGGACACCAGCCCATCACAGTCAACTCAAACACGTCCAATAGCATTCTTCTTAAATTTTATTTTGTCCTCGTAGAGATGAATGTTATTTCCATCCGATCCACTGGGACAAACATTTATTTCTATGGAGAGTTCAGAGTTTTGTGCTGCTCGGCTCGGCGCTCCTCATTCTTCTTCTACTCGAATACAAAAATATTCTGCAGGAAGAAAAAAAATGCTGAGCCCATTCGCGTAGACGACGACAGATTTTGCGTTGGCCGGGATCCGGCCGGTCGATGGCTCGATGCACAGCTTAATCAGTGGCGATAAGATGGGTTGTTCTCATTTACTAGAAAAGGTGAGCATGTATACAGAGAGTTTATTTAGTATTTTAGTTATGTCCTATTTATGCAACATATATAGACGGCGGATCGTGCAGGCTTACGAGTTACGAACCCATGCGAATCATCAGCAGAGCAACCCAGCCATGTGCCATACTGCCATGCCGCATCGACGTACACCACATAGTACACGTAGCTGTTGTGCTCTGGCTAGAAGACGGCCGCCACCGCTGCCTCCACGAGCCCAGCGGCCAAGCGCGACGCCGCCCGGAAACGGCCGGCCGTGACCGCCAGATGCAGGAGCGCGGCCCCGGCAACCCACAGCAGGAATCCGGCCGCGGCTAGGGCACGACGACCGATCTCCGGGTTGCAGCATGTCGTCCCCGCGACGGCGTGGAGGAGAGCAGACGCGCCCAGCGTGAGGAAGGTCGCAGAGTAGCGGAGGAGGCGACGCCGGACGGGGAGACGGCGGTGGGCAGGGAGTGCCACGTCGCGGAGGAGCAACTGCATGCCGCCGAAGATGGCAATAATAAGAGCTGCCATTGACACGCACTGCGAACTAGGAGTTGCGCAGCGGAGTTGCAGCCTAGCTTGTAAGCGGGAGCGAGCTAGGGCGCCCTGAGGTCTTCCCTTATATATACTAGTCCGTACCTTGTACAGTATATATGTATAGTATATCCAACCCCAAGCAGAAATGCATATGTCTACGACGGATGCAGAACGACAGGGACGCTGATCACGTTTCATAGTCTGCTGTGCTTCAACGCGGCCAGTTGGCATAGAGAGGTACAACCCGCCAGACAGGACAGTAGCTTTCACAGGTACTGGTTGGCCCCGGTATATATCTTTTGTGCAAAATTCTAAAGTTACAGGGTATTCTTATCGATTGACCTTTAAAACCAATCCATGTCTCACAAATCATTTTAAAACACGGATGCAGGGAGTATATATATAATATCATTTGCTATTATATATGAGACTAACAAGTTCAAACTTTTTTTTATGCGTGTAGTCTCTATGTGAAAAATCTCCCGACTATGCATGGATCAAACCTCCAATCTATCTCGTCTTCAGTTAGTGTCAACTTCCATATTGCGACCATGTACTTCAATCCGATTTCTTAGGGCTACCAATATGTATAATATAGACTAAAAATACTCATCTTAACAAAAAAGACAAAAATCAGCATCTAATCGGGTCTCAGTGTGTTGCTGCTCCAAACCCACGACCGTTATTAGAATCTTGAATTTCTCTTTTTTGCTTCTCCCTGCACAGAATTATATTTGTTTTCGAAATTTATATGAAATTTTTTAATAAAACGAGCGATCGAAGTTTTAGAAAAAAAATCAATCGCAATTTATATTTAAATACGGAGAGAGTATAATCTGATAAAGGTGGGTTTTTGGTACGCCTACCTACGTAAGGAGATGGAGGAGGACGTACTGTGGGTGATTAGGTGCTTAGGGCAAGGGAGGGATTAAACAAACCCGGCATGTCTCCCCTGTGGGAAACCGGGCTCCCTGTTTTGAGATTCCGATCGCACTCGTTTCTTGCCGCTAGATCTTATGCTCGATAATCTGTCATGTGGACAGTGGACTATCTTGTGCTTGTGCAAAGGCAAGTGGGGGACGCGGACGCGGCAACAATCGATGCGTTAATTTGTGGTTTAGTCGTAACTTATCTCTTTTCTTTTTTGTGCACTTGGACTCGGATGCTGCAAGACTGGGGAGCAAAATCAGGAAATCTGGGGATGGATTGGATGTGGTTTTTAATTTCAGTGAACGTCGTTGTTTGTACAAAGATCACCTGACACTGTGTGCAGTTGGGCACTTGGGCCCGATCGGGGTGTACTCCCTGCTGCCGGTGCAGGAGCAACAAACAAGTCCAATTTAAAATTAAACGTCGAGCGATAGACACCAGCCAATCAATCATCGACTGCCGTCAGACATAAGATAGTTTTTATTCCTGGGGCGGTTGGCAGTGCAAGAGCAGTAGAACGTACGCTGTCAATGCAACTTTATGTTAAAATATATCAGAGTCTTAAAGATTAAGCAGACATGGAGAGAAATTAGAGCAGTAACAACACAACGCATATATGGTCCTAATACAGCATATAATAAACATGAGCCGGCCGGCAAAAACCCGGCCAATGGATTAACGGAAACGTTCCTAGAGACCACCAACTATCATGTGCTTAACCGAAAGAAACTATAATTGATCAAGAGAGCACAGCCATTTTTATCTCATACCCGCAGGAGCACACTCTGAAAAGCTCTAGCGTCAGCCTGGTCGCCTCCGACAGCACGATCATCCGATGCTGGAGAGAAGCGACGATGATTTGTGAACATGCATGGAAACAAAATCCGTTCAAACTAATACTATCAGCGAGATGCTGCTCCGCACTAAAAGTCATGTGACTTTTTGTTGCCCTAGCTAGGCCTTTTTCCTTTTTTACTCCGATCCCTTTTGTCGCTAACCACACCGGCCACTGGTGGTCATCGGTCAAGTCATGCGAGGAAATGGGATTATACTTGATCCAAGCACATGCATGGCATCACCTCGTTGAAGATCGTCACAGGGCAATGAACATGAACGCGTGATTAGAATTCTAAGGAGCCCACCACATAAACTGCATGTTTCTTCTTTTGGCGACCATCCCTCCTTATTCAGCTATATAATTCTATTTTCTTAGATAATGTGCTATATATGATTCTATAATGCTTACTTACTACAGTTTTTCCTCGCAAACATGCTACATAAACCTTATCACCTTCAGAAGAAGTTTATGTTTTTAGACACACACCCTATCTTCAGATCACATAATAAAGTGGTGAAACTGATACACAAAACAAAAAATAAATATACAGATCAGTCTAAATTTTATGCTTTTATAAATATATTGATTGAAATCAGTACTCAAAGCATAATTGTATACGTACATGATAATATCCAAAACAATATTTTAAAGCAGGGATGGTATATGACTAACCTAGATGTATGTCTCCGTTCTCTGGAAAATAGATTGAGCTCATTATATCGTTTCCTCTCTCCCTTAGTGACCATATAGGAGGACGATGCATATCCACATGTCGCATCAATACTTGTGTTTTCCATGATCTTATTATATGTTTTGTCCATCATAAATCAAGAATATTTTGTAACAGAAGCATCAAGCTTAGATCATACTATATGCTAAATATAGCTTATGTACAGTTACGTACCTAGTTTCGGAAACAAATCCTATCAGATTATATAATAGTCTCCATGGTGGCAAATGCTTCCTTGCATCAACACTATGAAGAGGTCGATCCTGGAAACTGATGAGAGCTAGCTAACTACTATATCCAAAAAAAAAAAGAATGTAATTATAGGTAGGAATATCAGATAAACTGTTAGTCATGAGAAATGATATGTGTGTCCCTAATTAATCATGTTAATTGTGACTGAAAGCCATGCACATACATACTGGGAAAGGGGGAAAAGACAGCTAAATATACGCATACACCTTAGAAAGGGAAAACCAATTAAATACGAGCACATTGTTGAAAAGGAAAAAACATGCAATTAATAAATACACATGCATATAGGAAAATCTATTCAAGAAACTACTATTACTATAGTTGCATCTTTATATGGGATAGATTCTTTAATCATAATTGTATTATTTGATGATGTTGATAGTAGTTAGTTAGGCACTATAATCTATAAGGAAATGAAATCGTTAGATTTACAAACAAAACACATGTTAATAGTTCTTTATAGGATGTTGTTACTGATCTCATACATCGAACGCCCTCCTTGCTAGACAATAGCCGTAGTATGCACCACATCTCCATGATTGCACAGGCTATCCTCCGCTAAACATGAGAACTACCTCTTATGGTCAACAGCCATTACAGAGGTTCTGAAATTAAATGGGGAGTAAAATACATCTGCGGTTCTCGAATTTGGCGCGCTGTGTCGATTGGGTCCCCGAACTTCCGAAACCAGGAAAATGAGTCCTACAACTTGGCACCACCGTCCAAACCCATCCAAAACCGGATTTGCCAATACCAGATGCCGACATGGTGGCCACGCTAGAGCCACGTGTGTGCCACGCTGGAACTCGGAGTGCACTACGGGCAACGCCGCGAGCGCGGGGCCAGGATTCACCGGCGCCGCGGGTGAGGGTCGCGGGCTTCGGCGTCGTAGCAGGCGCGAGATCCGGTGGTGGGCGGGAGCAAGGGGATGTCCTAGCCCCTCCCTGCGGCCCGCCGCTGTTGGCCCCGGAGGTCGCCAACGCCCGACCGGAGCGCCGCCCCCGCCAGCACCCTGCCCCCAGCCCCTAGCCCGCCGCCGGTCCGCGCGACGCCGCCGCCCAACTAGCGCGCAACACTCCGCCTGCCCCTCGCGCTCGCAGCCTCGCGCCCCCGCCAGCCCCGCGGCACGCCGCCTCCGCCGTGGTGGGGCGCCGTGCGCCGCCTCCACTGGCCCCACCACCGTGGTGGTGCGCTGGAGCCTCCTCTTGCCTGCTGCCGACGCTCATGGCCCCGTGCCTCCTCTGCCCGCCGCCCGCACCTGCGCCCGCGCCAGCGCCACCGTTGGTCTAGATGCTGATCTTGGGCTGCATCCCGCTCACGGCGCCGGCGTTGATGCGCGCCATCTCCTGGTACAGCCCGCCGTCGATCATCAGGTAGTCGCGGAGTGCGTGGTAGTTGCCGCCCAGCGCCTGGAGCATTGACGCCACGTACTCCGCCTTAGCCTTGCCCACTGTCGCCAGGGACTCCGCCTCCTTCCGATGGGCGTAGAGCTTGGCGTCCTCCGCCGGCCGCTGCTCGAAGAACTGCGCGTTCGCCTGCACCTTGCGAGCCTCCGCGACCTTCTGCTGCACGTACAGCTTCGCCTCTGCGGTGTACAGCTCCACATTAGACTCTTCCACCAGCAACAAGAATAGGACCAAGATTTAGATAGTTCGATTGATTTTGATGGGGACTCCAACAACGAAACAGAAAATCCAACAAGAATAGGACCAAGATTTAGATAGTTCGATTGTACAACTCCCCTCGCTCGCCCAGCGCCGGCGAGCCTGCTGCCATGGTCCACGCCTGTGCAGTACATGCTGCGTCGCTGCCTCCCCTCAGACCGCCGCAGGCGGACGAGTTCATCTGGCGATTCTACGAGCAGCTGCATGTGCAGAGGAGACGTCGGTGGTGGGTGGGAGGAGAGGTCCTCCTGTGGCGACCGCCGGTGGTCGGGCCGGTGGAGGCGGCGCACATCCCCTTGCTCTCGCCCGCCGCCGGATCTCGCGCCCGCTGCGACGATGCTGAAGCCCGCGACCCTCACCCGCGGTGCCGCCAAATCCCATCCCCGCGTTCGTGGCGTTGCCCGTAGCGCACTCCAAGTTTCAGCGTGGCACACACGTGGCTCCAGCGTGGCCGCCACGTCGGCATCTGGTATTGGAAAATCTGGTTTTGGATGGGTTTGGATGGTGGTGCCAAGTTGCAGGACTCGTTTTCGTGCTTTCGGAAGTTCGGGGACCCAATCGACACAGCATGCCAAGTTTAAGAACCGTGGATGTATTTTACTCTTAAATGGGCATTAGTGATTTGCTGAAAATTTTTGAACAAAATTGATTAAATGGAAGAAAAAATTTCAGCACCATTAAACACATCTTTCTCATTTCCCCAAATCTCAATCCCTGCTAGCTCTTGAATTTTTCGAGGTTTGGTCGATCAACTCCACTACCAACATCCCCGGTCTCAAGCTCAGCTACACAGGCGAGTATGACACCATATAAGGTTTGATCGATGAAAAAAGAGACTAACATAGAAGCAATTTTATTAGGTGATTTTTAATAAGAACTAATAAGCACATCATGTTACAGTGGACTTGAAACACAAATTTGGGTGGTTATGTGTTAGACATATGGCTACCTCTTCCATCTAACCAATTGAGGTAGGCTCACTTCCTTACATATACGATGAAAACAGATAATACGAGCTATGACGAGCTCCCGTCCACAACTTCTCGTAAGTTTAGAAACATATTTATATGGAGGAAGATTTAATAAGATCGTATGAAAAATTCCATGATTCCATTAACAATAACACTGGTCACACAACAGCAACACAACGTCGACTAAGGATACATGGCATTATACATACTTGCTTTCCACACACAACCGTATTACCGTACCCAAATTGGGTTAATCAACATGTAGGTCGCACTCCTCAACAATCTAGCTCGCACTCCTTGCAACAAGCTCGCTTCCCCCTTACGAGGAGTCCACGAGAAACCAAGAGAGGAGAACACGCACGTACGCATGCACATCCGATAGCTGTGGATCTAGCTAGAAGAAGCCCCTGAGCACCTCTTCCACAAGACCGGCCACCCGCCCGGCCGCGTTGCCACCGAGCGTGAGGAGCGCCAGCGCGGCACCGACGAAGAACAGGACGAACCCCACCAAGATGTGCTTCGGGTTGGCCAATCGGTTCAGCACCGTGCTGTAGATGACCACGCTGGAGCCCAAGGTCAGGAAGAAGGCCGCGGCCCGAAGGCGGCGGTCCCTCAGCTCAAGCAGCCGAAGGAAGCCAAGGTCATCGTCGCCTCCGGCGCCGGCGGCCGGCGGCTCGCCGCAGCTGCCGTGCTTCTGGGGAGGGGCCTCCATCAATCGAGATCGAATCAATGCAGGTAGCTAGAGTATGTAGCTTTCCGGTGGTTTGGCTTGCTGCTGGTTTAGGGTTTGTGGTGTTCGTTTGACTGTCTGACCTCCCCTCGTGGAAGGGGGTAAGCTGCTTTTGTAAGCGAGCTTGTGCATGACGAATTGACACTTTGACAGTGAGCGGCCGTGACGTGAGGTGCTGACGTTTGACGACTACCTCTTCAGCTCTGTATACAGGCCTGGGCCGTCACAATGCAGCACTGCATTTTCTGGGCTTCCTTTGAGATTTTTTAATGGGCCTTACAAACATTACTGGGCTTCCTTTGAAATTTTGTTAATGCGCCTTACAAACATTACTCTAGGCATCCTTTGAGATTATATGTGTAAAGGAAAATGTTTTTAAAGAAGTCTTAAGGAACATCTCTGTCAGTCAACTTGCATATAGGACGATTGGCCATCCAGATCTTGACTCTAGAGAAAATAACAGTTATTCTAGTATAGGCATAAGGATGAACTGATGCAGACACCAAGCAATTCTGCATGCATGCCGGTGGTTCATCATCTTCTTCATTCATGGATTCAGAGATCGATTTGTTTCTGATTCAGAAACCTCGTGAAAAAATTAAAGAAGATGATGGTGCACAAATAACCTTGAGCGAGCCTGAAGTGCAAAATTAAAGGATGCATCCCACAGCACGTTTCTACTAGTAATGAACTTGGTCATCATGATGCAAAAACATTTTAAGTTTGGCTAGCTACAACACCAAGAACGACCTCACATCTCACATGCTAACTTTAATTTAGAAAACACCGCGCGCGTGGTGAAAGGTGAAGGGTGAAATCAAAAATTTTATAAGCTAATAATTAATAGCACGACATCTCAGAGATGTCAAATTAAGAAAGAACAGGCTGAAACGACTACGTGCAGAATGAAGATGCAGCAGGAGCCAGAGATCGATCGAGTCACGTACATATATATGGTTGCCGAGAGAGCTAGCGTCGTCGTGGATGCGAGCGTGATTTTGGAGTCACCGTCACACCGCGGGCGCATCGCAAGCGCGATAGCTCGCCGTCGGCCGGCCATCATGCGGCCGCGCGCGGCCGGCGATGACCACACCGGAGATCGAGCTGACGACCTTTGGCGAAGCATGGCGGCCACCGGCCAAGAGTATAGCTAGCTAGATAGATAGATAGCGCCGCGAGGAGAGTCGATCGATATATGCAGCAGTTACGTTGCCGCGGCGACTTTTGCATATGTGCTGCCAAAGAAGTCGTCCTTAGTTTATTCGTCCGCATATATGTGCACACACAATGCAGTTTATTACGTGATCAGTTCCACGAAGCGAAGCAGCGAACGAATGCCGTGAGGGCGGCGTCGGCCACGGCAGCGACGGCCAATGCGGCCCGTGGGAAGCGGTCTGCTGCCGCCGCCAGAGTCAGGAGCCACACGCCAAGCAGCCAGAGTGCGAGGCCGCCAACAACGGCGTGCTGCCTGGCGTCGGCGGACGCCGGGCCGGCAGTGGCAGCGGCGCTCATCGCCACGGTTGTCGAGGAAAGGGGAGAGAGTTAGAGAGAGGGAGGAGGAGATCATTGTTTAGGTGGCAAAAAGTCAATAATACCATTGCCGCATCATCTCCAAAGCCACTCAAAACGGGTTCTGAGTGTCATGTTAAACTGGTCTAGTAAGTTCAGGCGTCTGATCTAGATTGCGTAATTTTTATTTTTTTCGTCTCAAATTGCAAGGGTTCTAGCTTGCCAGAAAAGTTGAGTCCAACGTGTGTGAATGAGATAGAAGGACACCAGCCCATCACGTCAACTCAAACACGTCCAATAACATTCTCTCGATTGAATTTTATTTTGTCCTCGTAGAGATGGAATGTTATTTCCATCCGATCCACTGGAACAAACATTTATTTCTATGGAGAGTTCAGAGTCTTGTGCTTTTCAGCGCTCCTCATTCTTCTTCTACTCGACTACAAAAATATTCTGCAGGAAGAAAAAATGTTGAGCCCATTCGCGTAGACGACAGATTGCGTCGGCCGGGATCCGACCGGTCGATGGCTCGATGCACAGCTTAATCAGTGGCGATAAGATAGGCTAATTTAATAGAAAAGGTGACCATGTATACAGAGAGTTTATTTAGTTATGTCCTAATCTAGCTAGTTATATTAACAAGGGAGTGTTAAAAGAAGCCACCACGTTCGCCGAGAGGATCAAAAAATTCTCACGTTAATCGGAAAAAAGAAAAGTCATCCACCGTCGGATTTTATGAACATCTAACGGTCTATATTAAATCATATATTAAATATAACATAAAAAAGAAAAGATCTACACCGTTAGATATTATGATCATCCAACAGTTTAGATTAGATTAGTATATAGTCTAGAAAGATATACAATACAAAAAGGTATCATGTCCGCTATTTTTCCTTTCCCATTGTTGGTGAATAATGATCGGAATCAGATTAGTACTCCTATTATTCCTATTCGTTAGCTAGATTCTATGGTAAGATCAAGTCATTAATTAGGAATCAGCTCATAATCCTATATACGTTCGCGGCGGGACTCTGGTAAACATCGGACTAATAAAACGGAGTATGTTATCTATGGTGTGCATGCAAGAGTCCAGTACTCCAATGCAAACATCGGATGCCCCTAGGTCCTTTATACCCAGTGTGTAATAAAAACATAATTCGCATGCATGTCAATAAAAAAACTGTTGGGTTTAAGCACATTTAATGGTGTACACTAAATCATATATCAAATGCAACTAAAGAAGGTGTGCACAATTGGATATTACAGTATGTTAAAACAACGGTCTTAATCAATCTAAATATATTGTACTAAATATGACTAATAAAACCACCAACCATTAAATTTTTATATTAAATAAAAATATATCTTATATCAATAAGTGAAAAACGGATTTTTTATACCATTGGTTGTTACAATTATCGAACGGTCTAGATTAAACACAACGATAATAAAACAAAATACATTAGTATAAAGTTATGGTACATGATTTTTAACGGAGAGTATACTTCTCCTACTTTGACTAAGTTTGACAAAAGAGCTAAATTTTGTAAAAAAGGAGAAGAGATCTCCACCCTCTCTTTATATATAAGAGTGATAAAAGAAGCCTCTATAGTCATCGAGATAGTCTAGAAATTACCATGTTAATAAAAAATCAGGTGCCAGCCAGCGCGTTGCTGCAGAAATTCTTAAACCATTTATAAGTAAAATTTGAAAATGATAACATTGCTATGATTTTAAAGAACATTTTCTTTCAAAGATATTATGATAGCATGTTCATCTTGCTTGATAGATTGACTCTTAAACCAATGATTGTGTTTATGACGTAGGAATTTTGTAGGATGGTACTTGCATTGACTAATAGTTGCATGCATGGATGCTATTATCCACAGAAAATTGATAAAGACATCAATAGAAGTTTTTAGTGGACAATGGCATGCCTTCTAACTTAGTGCAGTCCTTGATGACGTAGATAACTTGCATGTTGAAAGAAATAGAGTTAATAATGGTTAGTGAGCTTTACTTATATAGATTATATAGATACCTAAACAGATAGATTTTATAAACATCTAACAATATATATTAAATCATATATCAATTAAATTAAAAAGCGAAAGATACACACAATTGATTGCCAATGGCCTAGATTGATCCAAATATTTTATACTAATACAACTACTAATTAAAAAGCTATTTTTTAGAGAGACATATGAATCTCTCCACTATCAGATTCTATAAACATAGAACCATATGTATTGAATAAAAGAATTATACCAAAAACCACTAACAAATGAAGAGAAAAATCTACCCTATTGGTCGTTACCACCTTCTAAAAATCTAAATGCTTTGTATCAAATACAAATTATCTTTTTTGAATTTTATAAAAAGACATAGATCCCCACCATCTATTATCTTTTCAAAGATTGTTAAAGAAAATGTACCATATTCACTAAAAGGGTCTAGAAATTACCACCTTAAGCAAAAACAAAAACAAAAAAAAAGCCTAAAACATTATATATTAATAGTGTTGCCTTAAACGGCCGTGTAGCCCGTGTACACACCATGTACACGTTACTCAAGAGTCAACTGTGTTGGCCGTGTAATCTGTTTAAAATTCTGTGTAATCCGTTTTTTAGTCCATTTAATCGCTGTGCAGCTCGACTACTCTCTAAACAATAGGCGACCGACTGTTTAGCATTACCGTTTGGGATAACATTAGATTTTATGAATATCTAATTGTCTTCATTAACCCAAAAATATTATATCAAATATGACTAACAAAAAGAGCAACACGTAATCATAGAGTTGTGGAGCCCAACCTTCGCTTAGACCTATCAACTAGCAAGTTTGCTACTGACCCGCGCATGGATGTCATACTTCACTTTTCCAACATGTGTTTCACTCCGAGATACAACAATACCAAGAACATAAATAGTTGAATCGGCCCTCTTGGAAACCAACCTAGCAATAAGAGATGTCAATCAAATACAAATAAACTACTGAATAGATAAGAGAGAGGTTACATAGTTGCAATGAGCATGCCGCCTCTTCCTTCGTGGAAGGTCATCACTAACCAGTCTATAGTATTGTACCCATGGAAGGTAGTACCCAAGTCAATGGAAAATATGGACATGTGCCAATGAAGAAGCTCGAAGCAAATCAAGAATGGCAAGTAGACCTGGTGAGCGAAGAGATAAAACATGAACCATCTAGCATAGCACAACAAGAGAACGTTAATGGATTGTTTTGTTGGACCGGCCGTTAGTTATTCACTTGATGATAAGAACGTTTGTTACCAAGTATTCTTTTGGCACAATTTCATGCACTTGCACACCTATGCTCCTGCTCATACATTCCAAATACATCCATTGAGAAGAAAAATAATTTGGTAAGTGTATTATGTATGACATAGGTTTTAGAGTAAACTTAAAAAGGAACTGTCAACATACCAATGCTATAATCCAATATTGCTCAATTAAAGAAAAGACGTACATATGATCTTGATCTTGATGAATGTTGATCGACCAATAACCATGTATGGACGCATCATGATAGCAGCCATACAACTATAGTTGTTGGAGATGCCATTTAGTGGTGGCAAAGGTGAGACTCCTTACTAAACTAGAGCGCGTGAAGCCTATGGGATTTTAGACCATATTTATTGAGGTATAGGGATGCACAAAAGCCTTTTTCTCCCATTGCATGCATGGTCATATCTACAATAACAATTTAATCTTTAAAGGGCGTGTCTTTTTACCTCAGAGTATATAATTCAACTTATATAATCTTGAGTGGTCAACAAACACTCTACCCCCATTGTGAACCTTATTTAATTTTGACGAGGGAGGGCTAATTATGATAAATTGATAATACGCAAGCAACCCAAAGGATGCTTATTTCAGCTCATTTTCTGGACATTTACAATTCTATACTTATCTTTTTGAGTTATTGACAAACTAAAATCTCAATGTAAACAAATACGGTCTAAGTGGGACTACCATTTAATTTTCTATGTTTTTTCAATAATAATTTCAATCCAAATTATAATACACTTTGGTTTGTCCTAAACCATCTTTTCTAAAAAAAATAGTAATAACATCTTCGATATAAAACAAATGCACTATCAACGCTTATTTTATGATAGAACTTTGATAGTATAGATGTTGATGCCCTTTTTGAAAAAAAGTATAAACAAAATTATAAAGTTATATTTTAAACATAACAAGTACATGAAGTATTTTCAAGTACGAAATCATAATACTGCAATGGTTACACAATTAGATTAACTCATAAAAATATGTTGTAAAAATAATATAAGAAAAATGAAATGCAAGAAAACAATATGTATATTCAGGACCAATGGAGGAAAAGCAACAAATTAAGTGCTAAAAATAATCACATAAGATTAATTTGAAGAATAACTAAAATGTAAATGAAAAAACTAGATGTCCGCGCTATTTGCGTGGGCCATCTCGCTAGTTATGCGACATATATAGACGACGATCGTGCAGGCTTATATGAATCCATGCGAATCATCAGCAGAGCAACCCAACCATATGCCATGCATCGACGTGCACCATATATATATAGTACACGTAGCTGTTGTGCTCTGGCTAGAAGACGGCTGCCACCGCTGCCTCCACGAGCCCAGCCGCCAAGCGCGACGCCGCCCGGAAACGGCCGGCCGTGACCGCCAGAAGCAGGAGCGCGGCCCCGGCTACCCACAGCAGGAACCCGGCCGTGGCTAGGGCACGACGACCGACCTCCGGGTTGCAGCATGTCGTCCCCGCGACGGCGTGGAGGAGAGCAGACGCGCCCAGCGTGAGGAAGGTCGCAGAGTAGCGGAGGAGGCGACGCCGGACGAGGAGACGGCGGTGGGCAGGGAGTGCCACGTCGCGGAGGAGCAACTGCGGCATGCCACCGAAGATGGCAATAATAAGAGCTGCCATTGCCACGCACTGCAAACCAGGAGTTGCAGCCTAGCTTGTAAGCGGGAGCGAGCTGGGGCGCTCGAGTTCTTCTCTTTAATTGAGAAAAGCTAAACATCAACCGGGTGATAGAAATGCTTCCATCACCCGGTTGAATCCACCAATCAGGGAGGCGGAGGCGCGCGCCGACGGGGAAGGCGGAGGAGGCGCGGCGACGACGGGGGAGGCGGAGGAGGAGGGGAGGAGGCACGGCGATGGGGAGCCGCCGGAGCTGGGGGCGGCGGTGGAGGAGCGATGGAGGCCGGCGAAGAGGGCGTGGCGGCGCGCCGGCGGAGGAGACCGCGGGCGGTGGATCTGGCCGTGTGGGGGTGGGGTAAGGGAGTTATATATATTGTAATTACAGTGTAATTACAGTGCAATCTTGACCGTACATTAAAAATCCAATGGCTAAAAATTCAAGTATAGAAAAGCATTCTAACACCTGATTGATGTATAGACAGACTCCTTTCATTTATACTACTGTATACATTGTATAGGGACTAGAGAGTAGGAGTATATCCAACTCCATGCAGGAATGCATATATCTACGGCGGACGCAGAACGACAGCGAGGCTGATCAGATCAGGTTTCACAGGACGTAGTCCGTTGTGCTTCAACGCGGCCAGTTGGCAAACAGAGGTACAACCCGCCAGACAGGACGGTAGCTTTCACAGGTACTAGTTTGGCCCCGGTATATATCTTTTGTGCAAAATTCTAAAGTTACAGGGTATTCTTATCGATTGACCTTTAAAACACGGATGACGGATGCAGGGAGTATATATATAATATCATTTGCTATTATGAGACTAACAAGTTCACAAGTTAGTATGTGAAAAATCTAGCTCTCCCTACTATGCATGGATCAAACCTTCAATCAATCTCGTCTTCAGTTAGTATCAACTTTACCATACTTTCAATCCGATTTCTTAAAGCTCCCAATATTATAATAATATAGATTAAACTTCTCATCTTAACTAAGAGCTACCATTATTGTCTAGTTGTGAATATGATATACCTTGCCATCCACCATATAAGATGTATATACGCACACACTTAGAGCGTGTTAATTTAGTCTATGTTATCTGGCTTTTATATATTGTGATCCAATTGACTCTTACATCTAATAAAAAAACCATGTTCTAGTAATATGGAATTCCATCTTTGTGATTTTATTAATTAGTTTTACCAATTTCTAGGAAGGAAACCTGAGGAAGATCTTCTCACCCAAAACATCGACAAGTGGAGCCTTAGTATGATGGACTACATCAATCCAATAGCTATACAGAACAAGCTGCTGTCAATCCTACGACAAAATGGTGACTAGTCAGCCAGGCGGGTTTTGCGTCGTCCCACCAAACATCTTTTAAGATAATAGAATAAACATCCGGACTCAACACTCACAAGTGCGTGTATTTAGCTAAATTTACATAACCAAAAGCTCTTAGGCTAATTGACCATTTGACACATGCTAGAAGACAACAAACAGTAGAGAAAAGCTCTAAAAAGCCTTGTAGGAACTTTGGTACATCACCGGCCAAAACTTCCCTAAGGTTGTGGGCAGCAGCCTATGCAAACATGCTTTGCATTTCAAACTTGTTTTTGTGTTCAGTGCATCTACATCGCACCAACAGTGTTACGCACGACCACATGATGCGTTGTCCTCAGCCTCTAAGTCTTAACATAGGTGCTCCTCTACGGGTGATTGGCATAAATGCATAAACATAATTCAATTTGTTATTTGTGCAACTAAAAACTAGAACTAGCTAGGCAGCTACTAGTCAACTAGAGACTTTGTGACTTGTGGTGTGATTAAGGAACCTATAATAGAATAGTAGGGGGAGGAAATTACCCCTGCGCTAGCGCCAGCCCAGCCTCTGCGCGGCACTTGCCACCGCCGGGCGCTCACCTCACAAGCGTGGTTTTGCCACCAGCGCCGGCGGCCGCAGGTAAGTTTTCTTCCCCCACGTTAAAAAAAAAAAGAAAACCGTGTGAAAACTTATATAAAAATAAACTAAAAAATATGAGTGCATAGGTAATGTAAATTTATATATTCATACAGATTTTAAGAATGAACGAAATTTTGTGCAAAGAGGAATAAAAAAGACAAAAATCAGCATCTAATTGGGTCTCAGTGTCTCGCTGCTCCAAACCCACAACCGTATTTAGAATCCTCAATTTCTCTTTTTTGCTTCTCCCTGCACAGAATTGTATTTGTTATCGAAATTTACATGAACGTACAAATTTGCATCATCTATCCACCCATATATTTTATTCAATTTTTATACACTTTTGATATTTTTTAGCGCCGAAGTGAAAAAAATGGAACTCACCTGCTCCCGTCGGCAGAGGTGGGATACTTTTACCCCTCACAGCACAGCCTTGCCTGGCCCGGCTACCGTGAGGCTATTCTCAGCGTGAGTTTTATTTAGGTTTTATTCTCAATAAATGCTATGATATATCAGCATAATTGATGATATGGAAATGCACTTAAGATGAGAGAGATAGAAAAGAGTTCTACAGGAGATGAGAGAGTTTCGTCCAGATGAAACCACGGTTAACTATGCATTTTCGGTCTGCAATGGAACCCTCCACTGGAAATGACCCTATTAGCATGCGCTCCCCGCCTCGCAGACACCGTTGGCCACTGCTGCGCACCGCCGACCAATGCCTTCTAGGTAGACCTAGGCATGCGTCACTCAACCCGACCCGAGCAATGCGACGGATGGACGCAGGTTGTATTTTTTGACCCACAACAATCGATGGGCCAGGCACGATGCATGATTTTTTACCCAAAACCTAACTCAACCGGAAAAAAAAACGGACCCAACGCATCTGTGGAAAGCGCACAAGGCAACCCGACCTTGTGTTAGGCACGGTTCGGGTGCGGGCCGTCCTATACAATTCGCGACCCGACCTTAACCCGACCAGAACCCGACATGATGTTTGCACATATCTAATTGTAGGCCTAGAGTTTGGTGAGGTCGTTAAACAGTTGAACGAAAAGAGGGGGGCTCTTCGAGCCCATCCACCCACCCTCAATCTCGGCCCTCTTCTTCCTCTCTGCTGGCCCTACTCCCGCCTCCCTTTCCCGCGGCCCCGCCCAACCGACGACGCCTCCCGACGCCATAGCCTCCTGCACCACGGGCTGCCTCCATTGCCACTACCCACGGCCAGCGGTTGCTACCTCCTCGCCGCGCTACCGCCGCCGCCACCCTCCATTGACCTAGTGGTGTCTTCACCCCCACCGCCAACCCTCCCCGACCGCCATCTCCCGCTGCCTGGCCTGCGGCGCCCTCACGGCCGCCTCCCCAACCATCCCACTCAGGGTGGAGGTGAAGACCATCCCGCCGGCGAACCCCAACCCCGAACCCGAACCCTGGCGACGGCAAGCGGTGGTGACACAGGAGGCGCGGAGGAGGAGGCGCGTGCAGCGGCGGCGCTTGGGGAGGAGAACGATGCAACGGGGGAAGAGGGGATGAATTTGAGCCGAATTGGGGTAAGAAAATGTGAAGAGATGGGATGGGCGGAAGGAGGATCCGATCCACCTTTGGAAAAGACGCGCCTAAGAATGGGAGACATGACTGAGGCTGTAGGCTGGTAGGGTAACAAATGTACTAGATGGGCTTTCATTGACGTCTGATGGACCATCAATCAGGGCCATTTTATAGGAATACAAGCTAGCCCATATATATATAAAGAATTAAAGGAGGTGTAACTGTGTACGAGGTTATTTGGGCCACGTCTAGAGCCATGGCTCTAGTCCCAAATCTGTCCAAGCTCGTGAGTCGGTGTGGCCTGCTATAGACCACGTGTGATCGCGCGTGGACGAATATGCTAGCAGGACGCTGACATGTCGCGGCACTAGCACCCCTACGACCAAGAGTGCATTCATGAAAATTACGTGCTAATACAGATAAAGAAAAAAAACCTCGCACATAGAGATAATCTACATCATCTTATTATTATCAATTAGAAGCTTTTTTTTCGCTTCCACATTAATCCTCACAAAACGCACCAAAAAAAGATAAATACTAAAAATTCTCACAAAAATAAAAAAAATATCCAACCATCAATTAACAGATTGGAATATTAATAACCATTAGATCTGTTTTCTAAGTAATTATCCACCTCTTCCATTATGAAAGGTTTTGAGTTCAACTCTCTACGAAACAAATTACTTCTTTCAGGCATATTTTTCCATCTGCTTTCTAAGTAATTTTCCACCTTTGCCATTATAAAAGGTTTTGAGTTCAACTCTCAACTAAAGCAATTTTTTCTTTTTTGGCAGATTTTTCTATTTTCAAATTTACTCTCAGTTTTTTGTCAATTTTTTTCATTTACAAATTTACACTACTAAATGATCCCATAATTTTTTTCATACATATACTAGAAAACTTTCTATGAAATAGATATTTTATGTCTAATCTTGCTATTACTAATTGGAGACTTCTTTTGGAACCTCTTATTAATCTGCACAAGATGCACTAAATAAAAAATAAAATCATAAAAATTTTACAATAATCAGAAACATCCTATCATCAATTGCACATTGAAATCTTAATAGCCATTAGATCTATTTTCTATGTAATTAACATCACGTCATCTATCATCTAGCTCTGATAATAGATCCATTTTTTTAGAAAAAAGATAAAATCTAAGAATTCTCATAAAAATCAGAAACATTCCGTCATCCATCATGTAGCTCTAATAATAGTATTCATTGGATCTATTATAGTTTCTAAAATTACCCACCATGACATTATGAAAGATGAAATAAAATAATTCCCTAAATTTGTATAAAAATTTCTCATCGTGCCATTATGAAATATGAATTAAATAACCCCTTAGATTTGCATAAAATTATCCATCATGCCATTATGAAATACAAGTTAAAATAACCCCTCAAATTTGCATATAAATTACTCAATATGCCATTATAAATGATGAATTAAAATAAACCCTAAATCTGCATATAAATTACTCAATATGCCATAATAAAATATAAATTAAAATAATTTCTAAATTTGCATATACATTACCCACAATTACATTACAAAAGATGAATTAAAACAATCAGTTCTAATATTATTATGAATTAAATTTATATCCAATAAAACTCTAATCCGTGTGAGAACACGGGTTGATGGACTGGTTCCTCTAACTCTAAAGACACAAGTGTCATACCTCCATAGATGCAATGAATCAAACGTATCGTTTATATCCCATCCCGTATCCCTTCCTAAGCACATGACATAGAATGATAGAACACGTAGGAGATAGAATGTACGTGGAGCTTCTGGTCTATGTTTTTATTTATTATAGATATATATGGGCATTGTTTATATAGAGGTAGAAAATAATCCTTTGGAGCCCATACAATACTAATCAGATTTAGTGTTTTTGCAACACCTGCAAGCAAATCAACAACAACCAACCTCTCGAAAATAAACAACAACCAAATAAGCCAGGAGCTCTTGGGGGTTCAACATATCCTGGAGTTATTAGAGTCTCAGAAGTACACCTCTGTCCATATGCATGCATGAATATGATGAATGTCTGCTCAAATGGGTCCAACATGGTGCAGAGCAACATTATTAGCATGCATGCCAAACGCTCCAGAACAAGATACCAGGAGCTGGGTTCACATGGCGCGAAAGATCATGCAGTTGGCACACAGGAACACTCCCAACGTCAACATGGTGGTCATGGCTAGCGCTGGAGTGAGCGGCTGTTCGTACTTCGGGGCGGCCTGTATGTGGTTGGTCATCGCCACGATCACGGAGCCTGCGACGAGCCAATACGGGAGGCGCCAATTCTTCAGGCCAGGGCTCATCTTGGCAGCAACGACCACGCCCCCTTCAACCTGCTTACAATGATGGTGGAAAGGCAAGCATTGTAGTCACTCTATTCTTCTATACGTACACGCTCACATAAAAGAACAAACAGAGTACACGCTCACATAATTAAAACTTAAGAGGAGGTTCATTTGTAGAGAAGAATATATATGCTCATCAACATTGTTCTATCTTGGATAATCTCAGTCAACGTACAACTGATTAGTTCGTCAGAAAAAAAAACGCACAACTGATTAGGGCATGCCCACCATGTTTAATCTAAATCTAATCTAATTTATTTATCTAGTTGCTACTATCGCTGGCAACCCTAAGCCCAACAACTCTTAACATTCTGAACTTGAAAAAGTGTTTGTCACTCACATACCAAACAAAAGGCATATATGGTAGTAAGCTCTTGCTGATCATATATATAGAGCTGCTTGACATGTTCACATAATAGGGTGTGTCCAGCAGTAGCTCCCAAAAGAAATATAATGCATGGTTTGCTCATATAGTCATATGAGCTCTTGGCTTCATATGCAGCACTGGCCACTGGGTATATAAGATTGTTCCAGCCTGCGGAGGAGGAAGAAGCAATGAAGGTCTTGGAAAAAGCTCCGAAGAAAGCTCTAGGGGTGGAGGTAATAACAGTACAGGTACTCTGCGTGGATGATTCTGCGAGGGGACAAAGAGAGTGTTCTTTTTGTGCCTAGTAGTTATCTGCTTTTCGCATTTATGCTCTGTGATGGTTGGTCAACAAGTCCTAAAATGTCTTGGTAGGCTGTTTAAGTCTCTTTGCTTGTTGAGATGAGGTAGTGTTCAGGTGCCTGCGTGCCCTGTTTCTGCTGGAGTATGGTGGTTTCTTAAAACATTTGAACCTCTGATAATAAAGCTGTTAACTCGCGTATATAGTACTCTGGCTTTCAATAAAACCTGGGTGCGGCAAAAAGCTGCATTTTGTCTAAATTTTGCTCATATGATCGACAACATGCACAGAGGGATGATGATTATTGAATAATAAGTAATGATTCAAAATGTTGGTGGTGTAATCTTGTAACGCTATGAGATTGTGCCCTGATGATGTCTATGCTAATATCAGAAGTACTACCAGCGACGCGGTAGTTGATGAGTTCATGCCCAGTCAACGTGAAGACCTAGCAAACACTAGAAATGTTCTCTCTCTCTCTCTCTCTCTCTCTCTCTCTCTCTCTCTCTCTCTCTCTCTCTCTCTCACACACACACACACACACACACACAAACTCCAAGTTATATGCTACTCCATATTACAACTTTATTAGGATTATGCTTGTTCGCTTCACAATATACAAACTAGCTAATGGACGCAACAGTTTGGATAAATTAGCTTATTATCTTGACATATCTATATAATTCTACATTCATGCAGGTGCATGGCTTTGTATTGATAGAGCTAAGGGTATAACTGGGCAGGCAGGAATTGAGTACTCTAATTTCTGAAACACTTGAACCAACATGTATAAGAAAAACAAAGTACCATAAATGCTGGTAGATGATGCAAAGTTAAATTTTGTTAACATGAATTGCTAACAAAAAATGGCAAGATGGCAGGGGCGTACCAGCGCATGGTATGCGGAGCCTGTGGATTTGGCCCGCATGATAATAGTTTTCTCATATATATGACAACATGTACATCTTAGTTGACCAGTTCACATGAATAAACAGGCAGATACCTATCGCAAAAGGCAAAACACTAGAGGTAGCATTTTGATGGTGTTGGCAGTTGGGTCAGGGATATGATAAAGATAGACGGTTGGGTATGAGGTAGGGATAAATACTGGCACCGTCTATATTTTCTTAACCCTTCATTTAAACATGGGATAAAATCTACCCCACGCCCCGTTGACACGGTGTGGCCAATTAACAAATGATTTATTTAATTTAATATGAGAGGGAGCTAAAGAGAGAATGAGAGAGAGTGAGTGAGTGATTACGCGCAAATCTGGAGGCAGGAGCTCTCGCTCTCCTCCCCCTGCAGCCATCGTCGCCGGAAGTTGAGAATCAGGAGCACCCACGGCCTTCTCCAGGTCCAACATCATATCCTCCTCCGCCTACACCACCTCATGAGCATCAAACTACGGAAGAAGGAAATAAAGAGAAGACGAGGCTTACGTGCGTAATTGGTAGGAGTACGTAGAGAAGATAATTCGATCAGATGTGTGATGCCTCGCGTACATACATAGATACCATCCGTCGATGAGCTCGCTAGCAAGCTCAATTGGTGAATCTCAATCACGTGCCAGCAAAACCCTAGCTTGCTTCTTGGTCGATCTTATTGGGAGAAGGAGAGTGCAGAAACTAGCTCGGGCGCGGGCGGGGGAGAAGAGAGAATTTAAGAAGAGAGGGTAGGGTAAGAGCTCGCTCACCAGATCTGCCGAGTTCCGATGGACCTGGGCGACGGAAAGGAAGCTGCAAGCCTGCAAGAGAAGAGCCTTCGATCTATAGCAGCACCAACAAGTGGAAGAACACACACACGGCTGCAAGCAGCGATCGAGCTCCAGATCAGAAACAGCCGGTGCCAGATCGGAGGGACGGTGCAAGCGGGGATGGGACACGACGACGACACGGTGTGGGGGGAGTGGGAGTTGGGACCGTAGGTTCACTTGCCACTCGGTCGGAGTTGGACGGCGGACCGATCCGTGTCTTCTTGTTCTCCGTACGGGCGTACGACTCGCATGTAAAGCCAGCCCCCATAGATTCCACGCGCTCGCATATTTGTCCCCATCGCCTATCACTGAATACAGCAGATCATCTATCTTACTCTTCTATCTACTCTTCTAACTACTTTCTTCTCTATAAACAGTGTCGCTACAGTGTCATTTTGTACTGTACATGACCGTTTACCCGATCTGCTGGACTCAATTTCGTATAAGAAGATAAAGAAAATACTATAACAAAACAACGCTCAAGCAATACTTTGATTAGAGCAAAATTAATAATATAGCTCATAGTAAACTCTATTGGTATTGACATGTCATAAGTCATATATAGCTAGGCTATTGAAAGTCCACTCATAAAATAGCTCCTTCTTAGGGTAAGCTGTACATTTATTGCCTGGTCCACCTATTCCTCTCACAAAGTATATTGAGGCAGTGGCGAAGGACAATCAATTCTTGAGGTATGGCTCTAATAGAAAAAAAAAGAAGGAAAAAAGAAAGATAAACAAAAAAATAGTGCAACTACCCAGGATTCGAACGAACACAGAATGCATGGATTAGAGGGAAAATGGAAGAAATACGAAAAAAAGCGCCATCTCGAAAGATTCGAACGGAGGATGCCTGGATTCAAAGGACACTTGAGCACCACTACGCCACAAACATTGTTGGACATAGTTGGGAGATATGTTGTAGTACTATGGCGGTAGCCATGCTAAGTCATAAGAGGTCCTCCGCCACTGGGTTGAGGGCTTGAGGCTTGTGTCAGGCTCGTATTGGGTTCTTCTCTGCTCATACGCATCACCCTCCTTGAGTATATATGTGGCATATATATACTTCAAGGTTTGACGTTGTGGGCACTTTTAGGATTTGTCACTTCACGTCCTCCACTCCAAATTATAGAGCATTTGATTTTATTTATTTATTTTGCACCAATTTTGATTGCCAGCTTTATTTAAAAATATATATAATTGTTAGTTATTCCCACCGTGATTTAGTTTACCATATACTACCTCTGTCCCACAAAAGCTAGTCTAAAAGGACATGTATCTAGACAGCCATGTCCTTTCGAACTACTTTATGGGACCTTCGTCCATGAATGATCTTCATATAGATGGCACCAAGAACAAGGTGAAATGAGCACATACTTATATTTTCATTAAACATGCATCGTAGAAAGAATTATTAAATGCATAGAGTTGCATGCAACCAATGACACCTACATACATAGACACAATGGCTAAATACGAGGTGCATTAACAAGCTCTTCTGCAAATGCGTAGATCATTTTTGGGCATCTTCTCTCCCCTAAATATATAGATCATTTATAGACGGAGGGAGTATGTCGTAATATACTTTAAGCATGACTTAAATTTTTCATATCTTTTACAATTTCTTTGAATAATTAAAATGAGCATTCAAAATTAGCGTAAAAAAAGCCAAACACCTTGTGATTTAGAACAGAGGGAGTAACTTACTGATCAAGGGACCACATGCCAATGAGACAAACAGGGTGGCAAAGCCTAGTATGCATAGCAAATACTTAAAATGTTAAAGAAAAGCTGAAAACTGAGAGAGGAGCAACAGCTTTCATGAACGTGTTCTTCTATTCATGAACAATTCTTTGTGGGAAGATTTTCAAACACTAGATTGACTTTTTTTTATGGAACGGAGATAATGCTTATTAATAGGTAGCTAGCAGACTGATCAGTGAACTATACTATATTACCATATATATAACCGCTTAGTAATAATATTAATAACGTGCATGCAACTGTGAAATGATTGCTACTTATAAATTCATTGGTCAATTAATCAGATTACGTTAATTACCAACAATAAGGCAACACAGCAAACTCTTTCTACTTATTACTCTCATGTGGACAGATACATCACAAAATCTAGCACCCCCAACAAAGTTGAGATTATTTACCTTTGTGCCAAATTACATTGCCTAAAAAGAAATGGGCAATATCATCATTACCCCAGTTTAGCATTTTAACTCTGTGAGTAAGATAATGATGAATGGGATTTTTTCAAACATATTCTAAGGAATGATATTGTCTTTTGTCAAATGTCAACTGTTGATGCATCACGCCGTTTTTGGGCAAACCATATAAACACAATAAGGTGGGGAACCTCCTATCCCCCCCCCCCCCAGGTGGACAGTCAAAGAAAATGTCGTTACACATCATTTTGCTCATTCCAGTTATTGTCACCTAAGGATTGGCCACTCCATGCATGCGTTATTATTAGCATATGTATCAGGAATCCATGCATGCCAATGAGCAGATGGTGAACCATATAAACTGTGTTGTTTGTTGTGGCAATGTGGTATATATCCTCAACTACTTCAGGAAAACAACTTCAAATTAATAAGCAGCGCCATATTGATATTCCACTTATCATATCATATATGTTCTGTAATGTTGTCACTCACATGAATAAGAATAGTTACTCGAAGTACAATTTTAATGCATGAAGCTGAAATTCCTAAATTGTTGGGCCCAAACTGATAATAAAACTCAAAAAGTATCTAGATGCTACTAACAGGAATTACTACGGGGCTTTTTGGATTTATGGTTAATGTGCTTCACCTCATCTCCGGCAATGGCTAACTTTAGGTACCAAAATCTAGCTCCTAACTTGAGACAAGTTGAGACAAGAAAAATGAACTATAGTGCAATAAATGAGGTGGGGCATGGCTTACTTTAGCAAAGAACCAAACAACTACCTAAATATGTTGTGGCATAGCTAATTTGAGGTGAGGCAACTTAGCCAGCTTAGCAAACAACCAGCAATGGCGCTATTATTGCTCAGACAATAATGCAAGGTACTAGGCTATACTCCACGCATATACTATGTGGATTGATGGCCTATCCTCGCATACCTTGTGCGATGATGCAGAGGCAGTTTGTGAGGCTGTGGTCAGCAAATTCGCGCTGCCTAGAGGTCTCATTAATTGCATTGAGTATATACATGCAACGTACCCTACTGTCTGCCAATACCATACTACCATCTGCACATCAAATTAAAGTGCTTGTGTTTAACTTAGGGCCGACCATAAAAACAAGAAATTAATCCCATTCCTTTGTCCTAGGAAGAAAAATATCAGAAGGCCAGAGACTGGAAGTAATAGTGTGATCACTAACACAAGAAAAGAATTATCCCATTCCTTTGTCCTATATATACATGCATGCCTCGTACACACACTGCACTGCTGCATACAGCCATCGACCGAGATCTCAATTCTCAGCTACACGTACAAACACCACGTACTCCTGCAGGCTCCGATCGATCTGTGTCACTCTACTACAAGTAGAGATATCCCCCGATCGCTTCCTCCACGCGCGCCGCAGCGCGCCCGAGCGGAGCCCCGCCGGCGCCACCGAGCGCGAGGTACATGACCCCGGCGCCGGCCGCGAAGAGCGCGTAACCAGCCAAGAGGTGCTCTGGGTTGCAGTCGCGGTTGAGCACGGTCCCGTGGATCACCGCGCAGCAGCCCCAGACGAGGGCGCACGCGGAGGACCCGACGCCGCGGTCCTGGAACTCGAACTCGATCAGACGGCGCAGGGCTCCGAGGCCCCGCCGCCGTATCGGCCCCGGGAAGCGGCGGGCGGGTTCGTCGCGGATCTCGCGCTCCTGCGGCGGCGCCAGCGCCTCCATGGCGAATCGATCGGCCTTACCTAATTGAGCTGGGCGGCGCTGGGTGGTGGCGGAATGGGAAGAGAGCAGTGGGTTGGATCTCGTTTCAGACCAGGCTCTCGGCTTCTTGTAGAGGAAGCTGCTGGATCGGCCGGCTGCGGCAGTGGGGCCCCCCTGGGCCCTGGGGGTGGTGCGGCGGCGGCGGCGGCGGCCCCAGCGTGTGAACGTGGCGGCGGGCAGACTTGGAAGGCAAGGCATGTGCTATTGGGCCTTGGAGAGTTTCATGGGCCTCAAGTAGCACACGCACGTACAGATGTTCACGGGCCGGGCTTTTCTAGGTGTAGTGTGACTCTGTCTTCCGCTGCCCAGCGACCGCATCCACCGTTGACCAAAGATCCAGACCGCCATGCCCTCAAAAAAAAAATCCAACGCTGTGTGTGTTCCAGATCATGATTACCCCTCCTCTGTGAATGTGATCATGCTCCATTTTATGGGAGTACACATGCACGCCATCGCCATGCATGCTTCCCGTTCCCCGTCCCGTATACAAACAACAACACGATCCGATCCATCGTCGTCTCTGCAATTCTGCATCTATTCATTCCAGCCCGATCGAAGAAGCAAAAGACGCAGCTAGTTTTAACGGACGTACAGACCATGTCTATCATTCCGGCCGGAGAAGAAGAAGAAGAAACATAATTAAAAGAACCTCGCTCAAAATTAGAAGGAGAGGGCACAACAAAAATTAAAGAGAGCAGCGATATGATTTATTTGCGTACCAAACCAAAGCAGCAGCAACAAGTGGGTGGAACATAACCTTACAAGTATGTATATGTATATGTATGCATGGACCACGGCGCTCAGCAAGCAACAACAGGTCCGTGATTGAGTAGTCGGTCGTCCAATTGCTACGATACAGAACACAACAAAAGGAGCTTTGAATGGAGCGGAACAGACGACAAATCAGCAGCGCCCTGCGACTCTCGTGCTAATACCGGGCCGGGCCGGGCCTCGATGGGTCACCAGGCTTTGGGCCCTGGTTGGACAGGCACGCCCAGCCCAGCCCTGCTCCGTACTCCGTTCCTTTCAAGACGCACATGAAGAACATGATGCATCGTTTCTTGCATGGAGAAGGCAGACAAACAGTACGCACGTGCTTATATATATGAGCAAGCCGGGAGAGAGACAACCAACATTCTAACAACATATATGTCACCCTCCATCATTTGTCGCGGCTGATGGAGCTGCTAGCTAGTTCAATGGGACGAAGAGGTGCGCCAGGACGGTGGTGGCGCCGGCGATGGCAGCGGCGGCCAAGGCAGCAGCCCGTGGGAACCGACCTGCCACCGGCACCAACCAAAGGACCCACGCGCCAAGCAGCCAGGCAACAAAGCCGCCGCCCAGGAGGAAGACACGCGCGGCGTCGGCGTCGGCGTCGGCGTCGGCGCCGGGGTTGCCCACCACGGCTGAGACGGCGGCGACTGCTCCTAGCAGCATCAGCGTGCGCGCGGCGTCCAGGAGGGTGGTGTGCTGCTGGCGGTGGCGTGGGACGTCCGCGGCGTGCTGCTGCGCCGGGTGATGATTAGGCACCTCTCCCTGCCCCTGGTTGGCCATCTCTCTTCTACGTATGTTGATGCGTGGGCCGTGGGCGCCCCGCGCCCGTTTAATTTGGACAAGAGAGTATGCTGGGGCCTGGGTTGGACGTGTGCTGCGTAGCCTGGATGCGGTTATAATGACTAACGAGGAACGAAGAGGCTTCCTCTACGACGTTTATAGTGGGGCTGCACCTCGGATTGACGTGGGGCAGCCTGCGCTTTCTTCCCTGCCTGTGTTTGAGCCGAATCAAATATGTTGCCAGCCCAACACGTCCCGGTTGCGTAGGCAGAGCGAAGCGACTTCAGTTTTTCCGTTTCTCGTTTCTTGGACCGATGATTTGTTTATATTAATCCTCACCACCGCATCAATAATCACATATAGTATGATGCTTAGCAACGAACTAGGAGTCAAGGGCATCTTGCAATCCCATGGCCATGCTCAACACAAGTACACGGCAGATAGCGATCATCGTCAGAGGTCACAGCAGCTCTCATTGCCATTGACAGATCGACAGAGCGAGAGAGCTGAAGCTGGTTCCACAGGGCGAAGCAAAATGCTTGACGGCGGCGTTGGCCATGGTGGTGGCGGTCTGCCACCGGCGCGAGAGACCGACGAAGGCCTGCCGCGCGGGTCCGGGCCGGGGTTCCCCACGGCTGAGATGGCGGCGGCCGCGCCTATGAGCATCGCCGCGCGCGCGGCGTCGATGAGCCGGTACCGCTCGCCTGGGACGACGGCGGCAGCGGCGAGCTCTCCACGCCGGGCCATTATTGGTGATGATTGCACCTTCTGTTCTGCCCTTGGATGGAGCGGCCAACTCAGACTGAAAGTTCTGCTGAAAGGTCGGTGCCCTGCTGGACTGCGTGCTGCGAGAGTGATCGAAGAAGAAGGCATGTGGTGGGGTGATTAGGGGCCAGCAGGGATTAAACAAACCCGGCGTGTCTGCCCTGTGGGCAACCGGCTCCAGATTTTGAGATTCCCATCGCGCTCGATTCTTGCCCGTGGACTAGAGCTTGTGCTTGATGTGCAAAGGGGGAAAAGGTGTGGCTGGGTGACGCGCGCGGCATTGCGGCAACAATCGACGCGTTACTGCTGCTGCTGACGGGCGCTAATATTTGATTATCTCTTTTCTGTGCACCTGGACTACTCGGATGCTGCAAGACTGGGGAGCAAAATCAGGAAATCTGGGGACGGATTGGAAGGGGTTTTTAATTTTAGTGAATTGAACGTCGTTGTTTGTACATAGATCACCTGGACCTCCAGACGTTGAGTTGTCAGCTGTGTCGCTGACCTCTCGCAGTCACAGTATGTTCACGGTTGTGCGCAGTTGGGCCCGATCGAGGTGTGCTCCCTGTTGCCGGAATGCCGGTGCAGGAGCAACAAACAAGTCCTTTTAAAATTAATTAACCGTCGAGCCATATACACCAACCAATCAATCATCGACTGTCAGACATAAGATTGTGCAAGAGCAGTAGAACGCTGTCAATGCAACTTTATATTGCAATCAGAGTCTTAAAGGTGGTTAGGCAGACATGAAGAGAAATTAGAGCAGCAACAACACAGCTCATATATATTCCTAATAAAACATATGAGCCGGCCGGCAAAAACCCGCCACTAGATTAACAGAAACGTCACTAGAGACCACCAACCGTCATGTGCTTAACAGAAAGGAACTAATTAATCACTAAGAGCACGCCAGCACGGCTATACTCTTATTTCATTCATACCCGCAGGATCGGAGACCTCTGAAAAAGCTCTAGCGTCAGCTTGGTCTCCTCCGACAGCAGGATCATCCAATGTTGGAGAAAAGCGATGATTTGTGAATTGTGAACAAGGAAACAAAATCCCTTCATCAAACTAATAATATCAACGAGATACTGCGCCGTACTAAAGTCATGTGACTTTGTTTCTGCCCTAGCTAGGCATTTTTTTTAAACCGATCCCTTTTGGCGCTAACCACACCGGCCACTGGTGGTCAGTCCAAGTCATGCGATGCGAGGAAATGGGATTATAGTTGATCCAAGCCCATGCATGCATCACCTCGTTGAAGATCGTCACAGGGGAATGGAAAATGAACGCGTGATTAGAATTCTAAGGAGCCCACCACATAAACCGCATGTTTCTTCTTTTGGCGACCATCCCCTACTTATTCAGCTATATATAATTCTATTTTCTTAGATAATGTGCTATACGATTCTATAATGCTTACTTACTGCAGTTTTTCCTCGCAAACATGCTTCATAAACCTTATCACCTTCAGAGGAGAAGTTTATGTTTTTAGACACACACCCCATCTTGAGATCACATAATAAAGTGGTGCAACTGGTACAGAAAACAAAAAAAAAATATACAGATAAGTCTTACACTCTAACTTCTATACTTTTATAAATATATTGATTAAAATCAGTACTCAAAGCTTAATTGTATACATAGATGTATGTCTCCAGTCTCTAGAAAATAGATTGAGCTCATTATATTGCTCTCTCTCTCTCTCTCTCTCTCTCTGATCATATAGGAGGACGATGCATATCCACGTGTCTCATCAATCCTGATGTTTTCCATGATCTTATTATATGTTTTGTCCTTCATAAATCAAGAATATTTTGTAACAGAAGCATCAAGCTTAGATCATACTATATGCTAGTAGCTTAGGTACAGTACAGTTACCTAGTTTCGGGGAAAAAATCCTATCCAAATAATAGTCTCCATGGTGGCAAATGCTTCCTTGCATCAACACTATGAAGAGGATCCTGGAAACTGATGAGAGCTAGCTAACTACACTATGTCCCAAAAAAAGAATGTAATGATAACTAGGAATATCAGATAAATTGTTAGTCATGAGAAATGGTATGTGTGTCCCTAATTAATCATGTTAATTGTTACTGAAAGCCATGCACATACATATTGGAAAAGGGGGAAAAGACTGATAAATATACGCAGAAAACCTTAGAAGGGGAAAACCAATTAAATACGAGCACCCTGTTCAAAAGGAAAAAAAACATGCCATTAATAAATACACATGCATATTGGAAAATCTAGTCAAGAAACTACAATTACTACAGTTGCATCCTTATGGGATAGATTGTTTAATTATAATTGTCTTATTTGTATGATGGAGATAGTAGTTAGTTAGGCACTATAATCTATATATAAGGAAATGGAATCATTAGACTTACAAACAAAACACATGTTAATAGTTCTTTGTGGGATGTTGTCACTGATCTCATACATCGATCGCCGTAGTATGCACCCCGTCTCCATGATTGCACAGGCTATTAGCTAAACATGCGAACTACTTATTGTGGTCAACAGCTATTACAGAGGTTCTGAAATTAAATGGGCATTAGTGATTTGCTGAAAATGTTTGAACAAAATTGATTAAAGGGAAGAAAAAATTCCGACACCATTAAACACATCTTTCTCATTTCCCCAAATCTCAATCCCTGCTAGCTCTTGAATTTTTCGAGGTTTGGTCAATCAACTCCACTACCAACATCCCCGGTCTCAAGCTCAGCTACACAGGCGAGTATGACACCATATAAGGTTTGATCATTGAAAAAGAGACTAACATAGAAGCAATTTTATTAGGTGGTTTTTAATAAGAAGAAATAGGCACATCGAGTTACAGAGGACTTGAAACACAAATTTGGGTGGTCATGTGTTAGACATATGGCTACCTCTTCCACCTAACCAGTTGAGGTAGGCTCACTTCCCAACATATACGATGAAAACAGATAATACGAGCTATAACGAGCTCCTGTCCACAATTTCTTGTAAGTTTAGAAGCATATATATGTAGGAGGAAGATTTAATAAGTTCGTATGAAAAATTCCATGGTTCCATTAACAACAACACCGGTCTCACAACAACAACACAACATCGACTAAGGATACATGGCACTATACATACTCGCTTTCCACACACAACCTTATTACCGTACCCAAATTGGGTTAATCAACATGTAGGTCACACTCCTCAACAATCAAGCTCGCACTCCTTGCAACAAGCTCGCTTCCCCCTTACAACGAGGAGGCCAGCAGAAACCACGAGAGCAGAACACGCACGTACCAGCATGCGCATCCATTACCTGTGGATCTAAAAGAAGCCCCTGAGCACCTCTTCCATGCGACCGGCCACCCGCCCGGCCACGGCGCCATCGAGCGTGAGGAGAGCCAGCGCGGCACCGATGAAGAACAGGACGAACCCTACCAGGATGTGCTCCGGGTTGGCCGATCGGTTCAGCACCGTGCTGTAGACGACCACGCTGGAGCCCAAGGTCAGGAAGAAGGCCGCGGCGCGGAGCCGGCGGTCCCTCAGCTCAAGCAGCACAAGCAAGCCAAGGTCATCGTCACCTCCGGCACCGGCGCCGGCCGGCGGCTCGCCGCGGTTGCTGTGCTTCGGGGGAGGGGCCTCCATCAATCGAGATCGATTGATGTAGGTAGCTAGAGCATGTAGCTTTCCGGTGGTTTGGCTTGCTGCTGGTTTAGGGTTTGTGGTGTTCGTTTGACTGTTTGACCTCCCCTCGGGGAAGGGGTAAGCTGCTTTTGTAAGCGAGTTTGTGCGTGACGAATTGACACTTTGACAGTGAGCGGCCGTGACGTGAGGTGTTGACGTTTGACGACTGCCTCTTCAGCTCTGTATATAGGCCTGGGCCGTCACTATGTAGCGATGCATTTTCTGGGCTTCCTTTGAGATTTTGTTAACGGGCCTTACAAACATTACTGGGTTTCCTTTGAAATTTTGTTAATGGGTCTTACAAACATTACTCTGGGCTTCCTCTGAGATTATGTGTGTAAAGGAAAATGTTTTTAAAGAAGTCTTAAGGAACATCTGTGTCAGTCAATTTGCATATAGGACGATTGGCCATCCAGATCTTGACTCTAGAGAAAATAGCAGTTATTCTAGTATAGGCATAAGGATGAACTGATGCAGACACCAAGCAATTCTGCATGCATGCCGGTGGTTCATCATCTACTTCATTCATGGATTCAGAGATCGATTTGTTTCTGATTCAGAAACCTCGTGAAAAAATTAAAGAAGATGATGGTGCACAAATAACCTTGAGCGAGCCTGAAGTGCAAAATTAAAGGATGCATCCCACAGCACGTTTCTACTAGTAATGAACTTGGTCATCATGATGCAAAAACATTTCAAGTTTGGCTAGCTACAACACCAAGAACGACCTCACATCTCACATGCTAACTTTAATTTAGAAAACGCTGCGCGCGTGGTGAAAGGTGAAGGTGAAATCAAAAATTTTATAAACTAATAATTTATAGCACGACATCTCAGAGGTGTCAAATTAAGAAAGAACAGGCTGAAACGACTACGTGCAGAATGAAGATGCAGCAGGAGCCAGAGATCGATCGAGTCACGTACATATGGTTGGTGGTTGCCGAGAGAGCTAGCGTCTTCGTGGATGCGAGCGTGATTTTGGAGTCACCGTCGCACCGCCGGCGCATCGCAAGCGCGATAGCTCGCCGTCGGCCGGCCATCATGCGGCGGCGCGCGGCCGGCGATGACCACACTGGAGATCGAGCTGACCTTTGGCGAAGCATGGCGGCCAAGAGTATAGCTAGCTAGCTAGAAAGCTAGCGCCGCGAGGAGAGTCGATCGATATATGCAGCAGTTACGTTGCCTTCGGCGACTTTTGCATATGGACGGACTTGTCCTTCCGCCTGCTTTGGTTTGTCAATCAAACTTTTTTTTATAACGTTTGTCAATCAAACTTGGCAGGGCATACCGAGCGAGATTTGGCCTGCTCTGCGATTCACACCGTGCCGAATCTCAGCTGGCCCATACTGGGCGGGCCGGTGATGCTGATAGGGCTGGGCGAATTTGTTGTTATTATTAATTTGTTTTGTAACATATAATTTTTCTGTAATAATATACAGAACTGCAAAAGTATACAGAATTTCTATATATCTACCCGCAGATTTGTTATTACATTTTCTTCCACTTTTTTGTACTCCTAGTTCGGATTTGTGGCCAGTGGTCTGCACACAAAGCCCACCAGCGGCCCAGCGTGCAAGCCCATGGGCTCAGGAGTGCCCATGCCATGCTGGTGGCCCGTGCGAGCCATGGTGACCAGCTGAGCGCAGCACATGTCCATGAATTGGGTCTTTGTGTTTTCCTTTCGTTTTTCTGTACATGTCCTTTCTTTCATTCCTATTTTTTTTATATCGTGTGCTTAGTGCTCTGTTTGTGTGTGTTTCCTAGCGTGAAATCAAAGCTCGTGGCAAGAGCATTAGTCATGGACATAGGTGAATGTGTCTTGTTTAAAATATAGAAGATATTAATAACAAAATCTCTCGGATAGTTGAGAAAATTGTTATAATGGTTTCTTATTGTATGATGTGGCAGTTTTTTATTGGTTAGTAAACGTGGAAGAAAAAAATAGAAAAATCTATCAGAAGATGAGTAGTCACTCCCGTGGGACGAGCTGCTGAAGGGATGTCGTCGTAGAGCATGTCACCATCCTCTCACTTTTCACTTTTTCAGCGACACCCAACCCCCGGACGTTCCACGACAGGAATGAGAGTTTTAATCACTGCGCGCGCCAGAGAACACAAGGGGATTCACGGAACGAACTTAACAGATTGTACTTGACAAACATGTGGTGAACACATTACACGGGCCACCACTAAACCCGACGACGACCACAGCCCAAGCAGCACAGGAACAAGAATTGGTAGCGACACAGACACAAGGACCCTACAACACACAGCGCACATCGGGCGGAGGCCACAAGCCCACGACAGCAGGCACCCGCTCTGCTCTGCTCCGCATATATATGCGCACACACAATGCAGTTTATTACGTGATCAGTTCCACGGCGCGAAGCAGCGAACGAATGCCGTGAGGGCGGCGTCGGCCAATGCGGCCCGTGGGAAGCGGCCTGCTGCCGCCGCCAGCGCCAGGAGCCACACGCCGAGCAGCCAGAGTGCGAGGCCGCCAACGACGGCGTGCTGCCAGGCGTCGGCGGACGCCGGGCCGGCAGCGGCAGCGGTGCTCATCGCCACGGTTGTTGAGACGACGACGAGCGCGCCGCCGCATAGCATGAACACGTGAGCGGCGCCGAGGACGCGGTCGCGGCGCCGTCCAGGGAAGACGGCTGGGGCGTGGGCGGCCGCCGGGGCCGGGTCTCGGTTGGCCATTGGTGGTGGGGGAGGCGAGGAAGGAGGATATGTCGGCGCTGGCTGGCTGGGTGCTGCTGCTGTGCTACTTACAAACTGCATGTAGTGGCACCTTCAAACGATGATCTTCTTATACTGCTGATCGTCGTGCAACTACCAACGACCCAGTTCCTCCTCCTCTCCATTTTTTTTTCTTTTGAGAATCCCAAGACGACGACCCAGTTTCCCAGTTCCCGCTTGCACGCACAAGTGCACTGAATCTAACGAAACAGAGCAATGATACAACACTCTATACTAGTACATCGCTAGCACTGGGTCAGAAGAACATGGAGCGCTAATAAGCAACATTGTTTAGCCGAGACAACCAGAGCGCGTTGTGTGTGTACTTTATCTTATTTCGTTCACTCGATCGACTCAGCAGTCAGCTCGTGTGTTGTGTAATTTTCAACACGCCGAGGGAGAGAGAGAGAGAGAGGCCGCGAGACGTCAGCAGCCAGGTAGGAGTACGTACATGTACCGATCGAGCTGCAGCGGCTCCCTTTACGCATTCAGCTAGTGGGGATAAATGAAACCGAGTTTTTTTTTCTGTTGAGGACGACTCGGAGACCGAGCGCGAGAGCGACTCAACTGTCAACTCTGAGCCTACTTAGCAACACCCAGGCCCAGCTGGTTATCAAGTTCGAAAAGAAAAACACACCCTGGTTATCCACGTTGCTAGCTAGGGGCTACCATGCAACACACCTTTTCTACCAAGTATAGAAATTATTGGAAAAAAATGACTGGGCTTCTAAAACTAAAACAATCGTACACGACAATCATCATCACAAGCAAGCAAAGATAGTTAACATATGTGCATCAGCGGCCTTGTAACCCAATGATAGTTCCATCTCTTTGGACCGAATTTAAACAAGGTTATTCAAATAAAAATCCAGGGTTAAATGGATGCATGCCATTATAAATGGCATAGTTCAGAGATCTGCCGTTACTATTTCACGTATTGTAACCAAACCATTGCAACTTACCAATACTTACTCCGCTGAGTATGTATTTAGGGCCTTTGGTCCCAGGTGCATATGTACGTTGTATAGACAGAAATGCCCTTGCCCAACCCAGTCACCTTCTTCCTCTACTTCTTCCCCAAGTGGGCTTCTTCATCCCTTCCGTCCACCGGCATGGCGGCCATTAATCGAGCTTCGCCAGCTTGGAGGTCAGCCTTGTCGCAAGCCAACGCATCCGTTCCCCTCTTCCTCATCCACTCACTCCTCTGCCACCATGATTTGACGGCCGCCGCACTCCAGCCGCCTCATCCTACTCTACCGCTGATGGGGATGGGCTCATGGGCTGCGCCTCCGAGCTCTCATCGCTGCCCGACGCGGGAACGCCTCCACCTCTTGACACCACCAGACGGCCGTCACGGGGGAGGGGTGGTGCCTCCTAGCTCCCGTGGACGCCAACTCCCGACGCCACACGATGCTCGACGGATGCGAGAACCCAACAGAAGCTTGACGACCGCGGGTCGCGGCATTGTGCTGTCGCTGTCTTCACCGGCAGGAAACGGCACCGCTCCACCACCAACTCATCTGCTTCCTCCTTGTAAGGAAAATGCTCCTAAGCCTTGTGCTTAGTTCCCTTATGAGATTTTGGTGTGTGTGCAAGTGTTTTTGTTTAAGTCTCAGGGTGCAAGAGATGGACTTAGGGTGCAAACACCTCAAAGGATGACCTAAAAGGCATAAGAGAAGACCCAAGCCATCAAACATCAAAAACGTAAAGTCCTGACACCAGATGGTCAGTGGTCAACGGGCCGGAATGTTTCAAGCACTGGACGGTCCAGTGGTGCCCCACCGGACATTTTAGGCCAAAGGAAGGAGCGGCCAAGTCCCGGCGCTTAACACACCGGACGGTCCAGTGGTACCACCGGACATTTTGGATAGGGAGCACTACAAATTTGAAGACCGGGCTCCAACACGCACCGAACGGTCCGGTGGTGCAGCACCGGACGGTCCGGTGGTTCCAACGTTGGATTCCAAGTCCAACGGTCGACTCAACGGCTAGGGGCTAGCCAATTACACGCACTGGATGGTCCGGTGGTCGCGCAGAAAATGGAAGAAGGCTTCCAACAGCTAGTTTTGAGGTGTGGCATATATATACCCCCTGCCTAGCCTCCACTCTATGGTTGGTGATTCTTGAGCTCATTGTAGTGTTGAGGCACATTCTCTATGCCCATTTTAAGTGTAGGAATATATTTTGTGAGCCCAACCATCACTGGAGCATAACTAGACACATCCCGACATAGCTAGTGCTTAGTGCATCTTTGCTTAGGTCTCGTTGTCTATCTTACGTGCCTGCGTGCACATCTTTGTGTATAAGTGCTGCTGTAGGTCTTGCGAGACCCTCTGAAGTGTGGAATGGCAGCCACTTTACTTGTGAGAGGGAGGTAGGCCCTCGGCACGTTGGCCAAAGCTTCCCATAGTGGAGATGGCGGGTAGCTCCGCGAGAAGGACTCGAAAGACCCCAACGGCCCCGACAATCCTCTACCATTTCATGGGCGAGGCCATAGTCGCAGACTACGCAAGCGAAGGGCTCGCGTGGGTGTGTACCGAGGATATCCGGAGACCTGACCGTGCTTGCTTGACTTCCGCGGAAGTCACTTTGCCATCCTCCACCCTTGCGTGTGCGAGGCCGCACTCCTTCGAGGATTGCATGAGAGCAAAGCCTGCGGGGGCGCTAAACGATGAGCAGGGGATAGAGGCACATTGGTCTCCCCGAATATCGGGAAAAAAATCTCCATGTCTCCATCGTGTGCCATCGCCGACATCGTCATCGGGAGTTTGCATTCTCTACCTATCTCTTTAGCTTTCGTATTTACATTCTTGCAATTGTGTGCTTATATTCCTAGACTAGCTTGATAGGTTAGTATTTACGTGGAACTAGGTTGTAAGACTTGGTCACAGTAGAGTTAGCAACACTTAGCAAAACCATAATGCACATAGCTAAATTAATATTGCATAAGTTTTGCTTAGTAGTTGTAGTTTTTAGAGAACCATAGTTTTAAAAATCCTAATTCACCCCCTCTTAGGCGTCGGTCCAACCTTCACTCCTCAATCGTTGACATCGGACGACGCGAGCAGGTGGAGAAGGTGGCGCGCACGCGACACACATGTGTGGAGCAAGGAGAGTGGCACTAGCGTGTGCGGGGAAGGTGGGGTGGGTCACAGATGACCATGGAAGGGATGCACGACTTGGTGGAGTAGGTGGTGCGCTCACGACCGTTGGCAGGCCAACTCCATGGTTGGGAGAGAGGGTGATGGATGGGGGGAAGGGTGGCGCTCGTTAGCCTCAAGGACGGCTGGGGCGGCGGCAGCTAAAGGAGACAAGGCGGTATCGACGTGGAGGGATGACATATGGGGCCAACATGTCATAGACTTAAGGAGGAGAGAAGGATTAGGGGTATTAGTGTCCATATGGAAATATAGCACCTTGAGGGTCGGCCTAAAATGTATGCAATGGCATATTTCATATGCATGGTAAATTGTAGTGGTCTGGTTACAATATGTGAAATAGCAATGGCAGATCGCCAAACCATGCCATTTTGTAATGACATGTATCCAATTAACTCAAAAGTCTAAGGTTGATTGTATTATATCTTAATAACCTAAAGCCATAGGGGAAGAAAAACAAGGAAAGTTTTAATATAAGCAAATTCAAAAATTCATATCCAAAATATATTACATTTGGAAACGAAATTCACATAAAGCAGTTCAATTTAAAAAAAACATAGAAAAGCGGGGGGAAAATCCCATGTTTCAAAGAGGCAAGTCATTCATTTCTTTCTTCCATGCACCGCCACCACTAACACCATGAAAATCAGGACCGAGAAAGGAACGGATAAGAACCAGCTGTGGGTATTTGGGAAAATCGGTTGATTTGGTGTTTTCGTTCAAGCAACAAGGGTACAGAGGAAGAACGAAACACTACATACGTAGATCTACGTCTAAAGTGCGATTTCCTTATATGCCACCATTAGCATATATAGCGGGCCACAAACTACGGTTTAGAGGTTTTCTTGGAGGCTCTGAATGCATTTTTTTCCAATAAAGAAACACCCAAGCGAGAAGTTTAGTCTTTTATCTGTTCTTTATTTAAAAGAGATTGCAATACTAGCACTTTTTTGGTTGTACCGCCATCCACAATTCCACATCTCGTACTCGAATGTACTATATGTGTTACCGTCGGAAACGGCTCCGCTAGCTGACTCATCATCTTCTGGGCGCCGGCGATCATCGGATCATGCTCGTTTGGTTTGTGCTGACTAAGTCTCTAAGTACGTCGCCTACTAGTCGTTATGCATGGATACAACTAGTGAGTATCGATTGGCCCAATATAATCTACTAGAGTATAAAACACGGTATATACAGCTAATGAGTAGTCAATTGCAACTTGCAAGGCCGCTGCAATAGCCGACGCCATGTGTGGCACCAAGGGAGGGCGGCGTCCGCGATGCACGCATAATATGCTTGCCACTTCTTGTGTCGATCCAGTAGCCTTCTACAGTATAAATACGACCGATCGTTATATGCGACTTGCACACACCGCATTATATTCTAACTACTAGATCGCTGAGCTCTTCCTCGATCTAGTTAATCAGTCAGAGACTAGGGATGGGCAGAGCCGCCGTGCGCGCAGCCGCAAGCACCGCCGCCGGTGACGATGAGCAGAAGACCTCGTGGCCGGAGGTGGTGGGGTGGGTGACGCTGAACGCGGACTTCAAGATCAGCAGCGACAGGCCCGACGTCTCCACGGCATTCTACATGATCCCCACCCCGCTGCCCACCGACTACAACCCCAAGCGCGTCATCATCGTCTGCGACTCCCGGAACGTCGTCGTCCAGACTCCTGTCATCGGCTAGCTATCTAGCCACAACAGAGCTGTTGTTGCCTGCATGCAAGGCTTGCTATCCAGCTGCATACTCTGCAAAAGCATGGCGAACCCAACCTATAAGATTTTTTATATATTTTTCCTTCTTCTAGATCAGACCCCAGATTTATCTGAAAGCATCATAGCAGGGTTGAATTTCCGCTGGGGATTTGTTATGAGGTTTCCCTTAATTCAAGAGCATCCTATCTATGGTTTGTATCCATGTATCCGTGCCTACTGCTTATATATGCAATAATGTGTGTTGTTTTTCGGTCGAGATTATTCATGTCTAATAAGCGAGTGTAATATAAATCTTTTACAAATTTGTAGTGGTTACAAATCTAACAATTTAAGAGATACTAGAAAGTACTAATTAAACATGTAGTGGGACTATTACTTTAAAAAGGTGAGACCTGTATATATATAGTTGGGAGTAGCTACACGAGGGATTAAATAAAACTCGTCTTACCTACATATACATACATATATAGTAGTAGTAGTAGTAGTAGTAATTTGTTAAAGGCCTAACGGCTAGTAAAAAAATCAATAGGAAAGGTACCTACCGGTACTTTTTCACCACCACAAAACACCTCTAGATATATCTTTATGATCAGCATTGGAGGTACTGATCTATTTGATTACTTATTTTATCCTTGTACTATTTAGTAAGAATGTTGCGCGATATGTATATCTACGGTACTTAATGTCATGTCTAGCAACATTCTAAAAACTAAATTATATTAATTAATATTAACTTAATAAATGCTAAAACGACAACTAAAACACCTCACAAACTATAATACTTTTAAAAAAAATATATATATATAGCTATATATAGGTATATACTAAGGCCTCTTATACTATAGCACCCAAGATGGCTAACTAGGTCATTGTAAATCACTACAAATTGTTGACTAGGTCTGCTAACTAAAGTGCAGAACATATATCTTGATCGGCGAAGAAGACAGGCAGAGCTTCACATGGTCCTTTGCATCACGTTCCCCTCTCATTTCTTTCCCTCCTCTCTTTAGTTTCTTCAAAGTTCTCATTCAAAATTTTCTATTTTATTTCGCCTCAAAATTTGCCGTCCCTTTCGTCTGAAATGTGCCTTGTATAGAGTCTGAGAGTAAACTTCCAGGAACATGGTGTTTTTTTCCCTCCATTCAATACGGCATTAGGGGAGGCAAGCTCGATAACTTATGCCACCAGGACCGATGGATTTTCTAATTTACTGCCAAGGCATAAGCCAATAATTAAATCCAGTACACTGCATGTATGCATGTACAGGATGCTCTCGATGTTGCTACAGAAATCTTAGGAGCTTTTAAGAGTACATGCAACTACTCTTATCTATGCTCTTGATATCCAAACTTGGACGACGTTAAACCGTGACCCACCAACCGTGCCACCCTCTTTGCCCCCATCGTCGGCACCTCCCCCAACTCTGGTAGCTCCCGCCGTCTCCGTTGTGGCTCACATCTGCTTCCTACCACTAACCTTCATCGCTCCTCGCGCACGCGGCCACCACCTCCCCCAACCGACAGCTACCGCCGTCTCAGCCGCCGTTGCACCCCCTTATTCGTCTTCCTCTCCCTCACCACCTCCACCATCCACCAGCCTTCCTTCATTGGCTAGCTCCAGCGGTTCCTTGCGTCTCCACTCGCTAGCCGGCAACCTCCCACGACCCTCCTCCTCTAGCCCTCCCCTCCCCCCCCCGACATGGACAAGCTCTAGCAACTCCGAACTCTAACCCCCACCGCCAAGCTCGGCGACGACACGGTGGTGGGCCATGGGCCGCATGGGGGCGCACAACCTGATGTCCCTTAGACTCATTTACACGTGAACCCCCAATCCTCATGAACACTTGGTATTTTGTGACACATGACCCTTGCATCTAAAAACTATTATAAATACTACTTCACTTCAAATTATAGTCCGTTTGACTTATTTGACACCAAATTTGACCATCTGATCTTATTCAAAAAAATGTATAAAAATATGTAAATTTCTAAGATATTATTAACTCGATCATAACAAAAATAAATAATAATTATGAGTTTTCAAATGACGCGTGTAAAATAAAGTTGGTATAAAAAAGTTTAAACATTGCCTATAATTTGGAACAGAGAGAGTACATGCTTTGTATTGAGATTAGAAAATATTTTTCTCAGATATATATTTGCAAAATTATGAATAAAAATAAAAAACCTGGCCATGACAGAGCAGCAGATGAGCAAACCCAACCTGCTAGAGAGGCCGACTGGCCCAGGCAAATTTCAGCCTGCTTTTTTTTTTCTCCCCGTTCACCCGGCGTGCGCGTTCTCTGTCTCGTGGCGACGACTGGACACCGCCGGCCGCCGCCCTACCGGCCTACCCTCTCTCGCGGCGACGACTGGGCCGCCGCCCTTCGCCGGGCCCTTCGCCGGCGACGAGCACCGACCAGGCATGCCCACCCCTTCTCTTCCCTTCCTGCTATGCGAAAGTGAGCACCTAAAAAACCCTAATCTAAACTATTTGGCTATTAGTATCCGGATCTGATCTGATACAAGGGTATACAAGTCCTTTACTGGGTCCTCCGTCCTCCTGTAAATTGGGTGTTTGCAACTTTGCAAGTGAATGAATCATGTAGGTATGCATTAGGTTTTCATCCTCACTTGACTAGACTGTTAATGCCATCTTCCACCTTCCTACAGGAAAATTACAGAGGAAGGACATGCGTGATCCATTTGACGCGCCGGTTGATCTCATTAACGCAGAACATAATGGTGGGAATCAACTTTCCAGGACTAGTGTGGTGTCTGCTAGGGACTATAGTTTACAAAATGGTGATGCCAGATCCTTCGCTCCAAACTCCGACACTCTAGTCAGGTCTTTCATTCTTGAGCAAAAAATAACTTTCTTTCATTTTGTTGGCTTCTTTGTGATGCAATGACATATCTGGCATTGGCAGGCATCAACTCCAGGGTGCATCCTTGCACACAGACTTAGTTGTGGAAGAGCCCCGTACTCGTCTCATGGATCATGAGACCAAGGTAACTGTTCGGAAAAGCTACAGTTTGATGGTTATTTCCATCTGCGCCAATTCCTGGCCCTACTGATGTTTCCTTTTTTTGCAGGAACTTTACTTTAGATCACAATCACAAGAGGACGAGATCTTATTGCTTCGCAAGAAAATCACAGATGCATCTCTCAAGGTAGGAGGTTAGAAAGGGTTGAACCCCTCAGCATTAGTTTATTTTCTTTTTCTACTCTTTACAATTGTAGTTGTTTTATTGTGGTAGGAGTTGAGGTTGCTGAGCGAAAAACATATTCTGGAGAGGAGGCTTACAGACTTGAGGATGGTCTCTATGAATGATACATATCATTTTGCTGTGTATGGCATTTGTAGAACCGTGTATTGATTTAAATCTTACTTTGCAAGGCTGTTGACGAGAAGCAGGAAGAAGCTATATCTAGTGCTCTGAAACAACTGAACCAGAAGAAAAACAGTATTGAGGAAAATATGAGACTGGCAACTGACCTAAAAGTATGGTGATATTGTACATTCCAAGCATGTATGCTCAAAATCTCTATATGCAGTGCTCTGTTCAGCTATTTTTTCTCAATTTATTTCCTCGTAGGGATTTTTTGGTTGAATGCCACTGCAAAGATTGTGATTTAGAAAAATGCCTTGCCCTAAATATAACATGTGGGTTCTGATTCTGACTCCTTGGCCTACATATTTACGAGACATCAACTAGAGTTTCCCATCAGCCATGTGCTGTTATGTCATTATATATGTGGCATTTATGTAAATTTTACCTCCATTTTTTTTACTTTTTATCAGCCAATTTTTATGAAATAGATTACATGCTTCCTATTATCTTGCTGGCTTCTAAACTTACTATGGAATTCATCTAGGCTGAGGAAGAAGAGCTATACTTTTTCACTTCTTCGTTGCTTAGCATGCTAGCAGAATATAATGTTCGCCCACCTCAAATAAGTGCTTCCACAATCACAGGTTTTACAAAGGTAACTCTTATTGCATCAACGCTCCTTTAATATTATATCACAGGTTTAACAGAATATGATTGTTTTTGCTCTGGAATCTGGAGCATTTACTATACTGTGGCCCAAGCCATTCTTTTCTTCTGTGAGAACTATACATAACAAATGTTTATGTGCTGGAAATACATTAGCTCTGTGTTGCTAAAATATCATTGGATATTATCTGTAACTGGGAGGAAATAAAAATTCATTTATCTGTGTACTGATTGGAGTCTAAGATCTGTAACAATCTTACAGTGTTAGTAATTCCTGATGAAATCCTAGTTTATTTGAACTTTGGATTTTCGTTGTGATAGTACATCTCTCCCCTTCTGCCAATTGTTACTGTAGTATCTTTGTAATGGATCCACTCGTTTTGCAAAAACTATACCTTGGTCTACTAGCAAGATATTTTCTGATAGACTTCTTGGCATGTTTGCAAACTTTTATGCCATTAATCAGAGTGTGCGGCTAATCACAGGCCACCATATTAGACACAAAGTTAGGGAAGTACTTGAACCAGACCTGGTCTAGTTTGCTTAGAGTACCAACTGCAGCTTAAACATGTGCTGCATTGTTACAGACACGTGGACATAAAATGACAGAGGAAGAATTAAAAGCAAAAACTAAAATGCTCTTCGCCTCTCTGAAAATCACCCCAGATTGAGCTAAATTGTGGCTAGAACTTGTTAAGGCCTGTTGGCAGTGAGTCCATCTCAACAATCACATCTGATATCACAATTTCACAACCCCTAACTTGTAGCTTGCCTGAATGCTTGCACAGACTTACCAAGCTGAACTTATGGTGACACTGCACAACAGGCTAATTAGTATGTTTAGTTGCTATATTTTTACAATTATTATTTCTTCTACATGGCTTGACTTTTGAGTATTTTTGTTACATGGGTACCATCATAATCTCTATTGAAATTGCTGTTAGTTTCTGGCTTTCTGTTTTAAATTAGCTTATCTGTTATCCTCCATTTTTTTCTTGATTTCTCCTAACCTCTAGTCCCTTGTCCACTTTATATGATATCTGTTGTATGCTTAATTGCTTATCTGTTGGTTAGTCTCTAAAACTCAAACCTGTTTATTAGTTTATGTTACTTTTACTCAATGTCTAACATGAAGGGTGAAATAATTTCTTTTGGCCACAATTTTCAGCGCTTATACCAACAGATGTATTGGAAGCTCAGATCTTTAAATGTAAGTGCTCATATCGTGCATACTTAAGATGTGGAATGTTTAATATTGTTTTATTTTGGATATTTGACTAGCAAAGAACATGTGACATGGTGACTTTGAAAAAACTCATGGCATTCTTGGTTTTTAAACATGGGTACTTATGAATGCTCCTCTCTTTACTCTATTGACCCACTGAATGTAGCTAAGGTAATGTTGGCTCTAAAAAATGCTATGAATCTGATATGCCTCGATTTGATTTTGTTGATAGATTACTGCGATCAGCTTACATAAAGCACTATTTTCTCCTTTTCATTAAAGTGTATTTTAGATTTCCTGTTTCTTCAGTGTCATGTAGGCCCTAAGCCCCTAACATATCTTTAATCGTGTGCAATTTGGGGTGGGTGGGTCACTTTCAAGAATATAAACGTCTTTTAGGAATTTACACAATTTCATTGGGGCAGCTATGTTTTATAGCGTTTTGGACTGACATAGGAGTAACATTGCTAGATAGTTGAGATGTTCAAGAGATTGTTGAATCATGTCTTCAAATATTTGAATGCGTAAAACACACAATACTTGGATGTTACTACAAGCATTTCACCTAGTGCTAGCATTTTGATGTAACTCAAGTTATCCTTTATGAGATGCTTAGTTCATTATACTGATCCAGGACAGTTTAGGTGATATGACTCAACCTGGAAACATATATAATCCCAATCATCAGCAAGCAACTCCATCGAGAAATGAGCCTTCCCCATCTTATAATGCGGTAACATTTTCTTGTGCTTAACTTCCCTGACATTTGTAGTTCCATACATAATTGGTAAAGTGGTTATTGTTTATTACAGGATGCAAATAATAATACTCTTCATCAGTATCCTCAAGGTCCAAGTGACAGACTTGCTGAGCGAAACTACCATGGATCCCATTTTCAGCAGTAAGCTCAAGATCTAAGTTCCTTTAGGGATTCTGTTATCTAATTATCAATTGTGGTTATCCAGTATTCCAGTCTAACCTGTGATCCACATAGAAAATATCTTGACATCTGTTTCTTGGTGCCCTTTTGTTTCAGGGATACTATGGGTACGACTCCCTCGAATTATTTTGAAGAAAATGTTCGCACTGGTGAATCAAGAGTAGATGGTGACTCACAGCTATACAGGCATGAAAATCAAGATTATCTAGCTGATGGTAAATAAAGAGCTAATTCATAACTAGAGAAGATTCCAATCATATCTACTGATATATCCATGCTTTTAATATAGGTGATGCTTTGCCTGGTATTGAGGGGTTTCAAATTGTTGGTGAGCCTAGACCAGGATTTACATTAACAGCATGCGGTTTCCCTACAAATGGTACTACCCTTTGCAATTTCCAGGTATGCTGTTTTCTTACTTTTAGTTATGGTTATCTATAACTATAACTACTATTAATGGTTTAAATCTTGTGAATGAAACCTTTCATCCCATGATGTTGCTGTAGTGGGTTCGCCATCTTGAAAATGGCATCAGGCAGTCTATTGAAGGTAAAGAGGGGAATTCATCCTACATCCTATGATACTGTTCAGAGATAATTTAATTTTGCTGACTAGTTCTTTTTATTTTGAAATTCAGGTGCTACAATGTATGACTATGTGGTTACTGCGGACGATGTTGGCACCCTTCTTGCTGTGGACTGCACGCCTATGGATGATAATGGTCGACAGGTTAATTTTCAGAATTATAAAATATTCAAGCAGTTTCTTTTGCTTTAGGTTGCACACCCATCTAACACTTTCCTGTGTGTATGTCAAGTTTAATGTTTTTCACTAAACACATTTAAGATGTCATCTGTAGGTACAATAGGGAGTGCAGACACTGTTATGTAGACACCTTTCTGCTATCTCATTTCGATGTGTGCTAGAATTGTACATTAAAAACCTATGCTACTGGGTTTCCTTTTCATATTTTGAAAATGTCACACTTAATGTGTAGACGTGACGGAAATCTATTCGTCGTGGGTGAGAAACCACGACAAGACGTCTAGACGATAGGAGCAGCCTTGAGCTTTTTACCTTGTAATGTGTTGAACATATAATCACCGATACATGAATATCTGATGCTGGGCAGTTTTGGATTCCACTTACAATGCTATTATTCTAGTGTACTAAGTCTCTTTTTTTTCTTTTGTAGGGTGATTTGGTGACAGAATTCGCTAACAGTGGGAATAAGATAACCTGTGGTGAGTTTACTGCATTTATGTTTTGAATTTTTGCATCCCTTGCTATTCATGTGTCTCAAGGTAGGACTGTCAAGTGCTATTAGCTTTAAAAAGGAACTATCACTGTATTTAAAAATTTCCAAATTTCTATGCATTTTCGTGATATAGAAATTTTTGTTTAAATATTTATGGTGGGGTGACCACAAGGTTGTTGGATAAACTAATTTCCTGATAAATCAAATTACAGTTACCTGAAGGACAGGTCATGCAGTTGCTTCTAGAATACCATTCTGCTTTTTTGAGTCCATGAGCATTGTTTTGACAAGTTTGAACAGAAAAACACAAACTTGTGTGCTGTCATAATAGTGTTTTCTACTTCCTTACCTAAGTGAGACATCTCAATTTGTACTCCACCATAATGGCTTTTAATTTTGCATGATATGTATTTTCGCTTTGATTGCTGAGATACTGAGTTTTTAGTGTACCGCACCCTGTTTCCAGGGCACCCTAACTCTCCACTAGCCTTTGTTACATTTCATCGCCATTTTTGTTCAATTGTTTCCTAGAATTAAAGTTCCATTCTTAAACTGCAGATCCAGATATGCAGAGTCAGATTGATGCATGTATTTCAAATGGGAGAGCTGAATTTGAAGTTTTTGTCCTGGTATGTTTAAAAATGTTTCACGCTGCCCTATGAAGATAAGTAGACAACAAGATGCTTACTTGGAAGTCTGAACAATCTTTATCACTGTGACAAGCGTTATATTGTAGCTAATGTAGTTTGGAACTTCGTACTCCCATGTTTACTGCTTATACTAGTACAATTTGTCTTTGATCCTGTATTCTTTGGCCTTCTATTATAGACACTTAAGCAATTTGATCTCTTTACAGTGTAACTGTGTAAGCTTGCCAGTGCATTGTATCATGGTCTCACATCCATTTACTGCCATGTCACTAAAATAGCATTATAGTTTGGAACGGAAGGAGTAATTGATTTGTGTCTGTGTCATATGAATGTGGACCCAACCCAAAATGTGATCAATATTTTCTAGTCTTGGATTTAAAGTCCAAGCTGTATTTCCAAGATGATAATGCTTATCTTTTCTTTAATTCCATTCCAAGTCATAAAAAGCCATACCCGTCAGTCATTTCAGTATGACTGCAAAGCAGCATTAAATGTTATTTGCTTATTTTATTTTATTGTTTTGTTTATGATTGGTATGTGTCCTTTTTCTCTGCTTAGAATAGCTTCTCGCCATACTGTTTGAAAAAAACAATAGGGTGAAAGTATTTAGATACTATGGTCTTGTCTAGGAAAGTAACTATATCAGCCTACCCTTTTGGAAGTGTTCAGTTAGGACTTTCAGTTCATTCTGGGCCTATGCTCCTGTCCTCCTAGCAACCATTTGGTGCTGCTAGCTGAATAATTGGTTTCTTTATTGCACTATGTTGGTGTATGCATATCTTCTACTGAATACAATGACGGAAATACTTTGATTAAGCAACATCTAAGTGGTGAGGCTGATTCCTACCTTATTTTGTGCAGCAAGCATATACTCCTGAGGAATGGGGACTGGCTACATTGGTGCTTACCCGACAGGGCTATCAGATTAAGTTGAAAAATACTGGGGAAGCTATAATCGATGAGAAGTACTCACCAAGTCTACAGGTATATTTTCCCATATGATATTGGCCATTTTAGTAACCATAAATGTGCAGTAATTGCTTGATTTATCTGGCATGTTTACTTGATTGTTCTATATTTAATTTGTCTTCACAGACCAAAATTCCGAATGGGCGGAATACCCAATTTGTTTTAGTAAGTTCTACGGGTGCAAATCTACCATTTAACACACAGGGAATATCAGAGCCATCCAATGAGGATTATGATATTAGGTACCAACCGTCACCTTATCATCCTTCTGTATGGCAAACCATATATCTGATTCTGACTCTTATGTAGGTTTCGAGACCTAATGGTATTAGTAATGAGAACTTTCCAGAAAAAGGTATCCCTTGTATAGGGCATTTCTGATCGTAAACATTTTTGTTATCTGTTTAGATCGTATGGTTGCATGTTTTCTTTTGTTTGATTATCATGGTTGGCACTTTGGCAGGCTCTAGATGCTAAAAGGAAGGGCAAGGCTTAGCATCCATGTAGATTTGTTTCAGAAGATTATATGTAGGACTTCCTATTTCTGATTATTTTGTGCAGTATTTGATATTTTTTGTTCTCGAGGTGAAATGAGCTGTCGATTATAGCAGACATTTCAAGACTTGCCTGTGGAGGTGAGCGCACATAAATGGTTAGGATCAATTCTTGGTCATACTAGGATTAACAGTAAATTGTAGATTTGTGTAAATTGTTATTGTCATTGCTTGCTGTAAGTCAAGCCACGGTCTTTGTACGCGGAGCTGCAAATAAACTTGCGAGGTGGTCGCTGCCGCTCTTGGAGATAACATTTCATCTAGGTATATAAACTGGTTTTGTTGAACTGCGACGCGGATCTCTTCGTGATCCAGCAACTCACTGGAGCTCCTGCCATCTTCAGCGGTCCTACCCATCGACCTAGCGCCGTTATCAAGATGAACCTGCTCTAAGCTCTCCTCTCCTCGCCTCATATATCTCAAACTTTATGCATATATGCATGCTCTATACGTGTTTTTGACCGATCGAGCGGATATCTTGTGCAAGTTGAAGATCTTACCCTTGACGGCTTGACGCGAACAGGACTCTGGAACGTCTATTATATATGTATATATACGGATCTAAGCCTTACGCCATCAAACTCACGCAATTATGGGCAATCACATACACAAGGCATGGCGGAAGGAGAAAGGGATCAGGGAGCCGCCGGTCCTCCCCGTCGAGATCCTCATCGACATCTTCGCTCGGCTCATCGACCCGGTCACCCTCGGCCGCTGCGCCGCCACCTCTAAGCTCCTGCGCCGCCACATGACCGACCCCCGGCCTTCCTCCGCCTCATCCGCGGTCGTCACGCCAGCGGTGGTGCCTTCGTCCCGTCCCTCCTCGTCGGCATCTTCTTCTTCCACCACCTCCACGAGGGCAAGGCCAGCCGCTTCGCCCCGCTGCCACCGTACAACACGCTCAAGCTCTCGCTGCCGCCGCCGCCGGCAGATGACGACGCCTGCAGGTTCGAACCAGTGGAGTCCCGCGCCGGCCTCGTCGTCCTTCGGCGCAGCATGATTGGCCCGGGAGGAAGCACCGTCGTCGATCTGTGCGTCGGCAGCCCCGTGACGGGCCGCTACGTTCTCGTCCCTCCCACGACTCTCCGCGTCCGCTCTCACGTCCTGCTAGCCGGCAGCATCGACGACGGCGGCGGCGGCATCGACTCCTCCTCCTCCTTCAGGCTCTTCGTCCTGGGCGGCGAGACTCGGACGCAGACCTTCTCCTCGAGGACCGGCGCCTGGGGCCCGGTCACCGAGCCTCCGGCCCATCTGCACCCCCGCGCTTCCTGGCTCGCGCAGGAATCCGCCGTCGTGATCCGCGGCGTCGCGCACTGGCTGCACCTGTACGACAACGACGGCTCGTCCCAGCGCTACGGCGTGCTCTCCATCCGCGTCGGCACCGGCCAGGCGACGGCAGCCGAGGTCCCGCAGCGGTGCCTGCGCTGGCGGCGGCGCGCGGTGGCGGAAGAGCTGCTCCTCGTGCGCACGGCCGACGGGAGGCTCGGGCTGCTCGTCGCGGAGACTATGGGGATAGCCATCTGGACGTTGTCGGAGGAGGACTCGACCTCGACCTCGACCTCGACGGCGAGCTGGGCGCGCCGAGTGGTGGTCAATAGGACAAGGATACTTAAGCCTCTGACGAAGCTGCAGCATTGCCACCCACTCGTCTGCGTAGATACAAAGCTCGAGTGGTTTGGGGAGGCGAGTGGAACCGTGCTCTTCCGGTTCCGGATGAGCTGTGCAGGGATGCTCCTGCTCAACCTGGAAACCGGTGAGATCTGCCAGTTTAGCGAGCAGAGTTGTAGGGAGACCCGGCAGTCGTTACAATGCCATCCATACGAGATGGACCCAGTTCCCATACTTGCAGCCATGAAATCCTACTCGCATTTCATTTCACCTTAGGTAATACTGTATATACAATAAGGTGATTTTATAAGTAATACTGTCTCCAGAAATGGCTATCCTTATTGGAAAAAGCCTCGCACGTATGCAAATGCATCTCCTGCCTAATGATGAATACCCCAACAATAAACAACTAATCTCTTTCCCTGCGCCTTTAGGATCCATTTGGCAAGATGTTTGATTTCGAAGGCAATACTATCGTATTTGCATGGTTTCACGCTGTTCGCAGCGGTTCCCGGTAAACAGCCCTAGACCGGTGAAATATGGGACGAGAGGGCAAAATAACTCTGCAGCGCTGGCTTATAACACGGCCTGTATTAGGCTGTCTTCAGCGCTTCCTTTATCTTTCCATCTCCATCACTGTTCCAACTATCTCTCTCTGTCGTCTACGGTGCCATAACTGCAACGTTTAATTTTGCAGAAAAAAATAGCCGGAGATACCTTATCCGGGGGCAATCCAGCGACCCCCAAATCAGAAGGGATCGAGAACTTCCCGTATCCAGTCTCTTGGAGCCGAGAAAGCGTACGGCCGGATGGCGTGCTACTTGGCGGCTGCTGCTGGCGCTACCGGCTGCCGGCGACGGCGCTAGCAGAAGGGCGGCCGCACGAACGCGGCTGCAGGCAACAGCGCGAGCTGCAGGCGGTTGCTTGCGGGCATGGCTGCCGGCGACGGCATGAGCTGCAAGCGGCCATGTACGGGCGGCGTGGCGCGGCGCAGAGGCGGGTGCCGGTGACGCGGCGAGCAGCAAGCGACAGGCGGTGTGGACGTGGCTGCCAGCTGCGGCGTGCGGACCCCCGGAGACCGGAGTGGAGGGCGCGGCGGCTCTCACAAATCGTCCCTCTCCCGAGCGAGTCCCTTTGCGCTCGCCGGTGGAGGACGAGCCAAGAAGGGAGGCACGACTAGCGGAGGAGGAGCCAGGCTGCCAGGCTATGATACACCGATATTCACTGAACCACAGTATCAGTATCTCGATACGTATGCGATATTTCGATACACCGATACTCCTCCGATACCGTATCGGCAAAGTATCAGAAAATAAGGACAGAAAAATAACTAAAATTAATCTCGATACTTATTCGATACACTTCGATACCTCTTCGATTCTTATGGCCCAAACCAACCTTAGTCTTGAAGTATCATTTAATTTGTTATATGCTAAATGTTACTTGCTATCTCGTATTATCAGTTATTTCTCTTTAGAACTTTATTGTAAGAACAAACTACTATGTTGTCTGAAATATGTTATTGAACTATGATTTCTTTAATTATCTTCATTGTTATTTTTATTTATTATTTTTTTATATACTCGGAGTATCGGCATATCCTTATTTTTGGGCTGGTGCTGTATCGCCGTATCGCAGTGTCAGTATCGGCGTATCAGTATCCAGTATCGGTGCATCATAGCTGCCAGGCACTGAACGGCGCCCAGCGACGAGTCGGGCGTAGCAGCACAGGACGACAAATCCTCCAACTCCCGGCATCGCCAACACCCTCTCATTCACGGTGGGAGCAAAGGAGGTGGAAGTCATGGTCGTTTCGGAGCTCCAGTCGACGCTAAAGAGCAAGGGGCTGGTGGCGGCGTAGGATAGGACGACGGGCGGCGCTTGCTGGGCAGGTGGGCGGCGGCGCAGGGGCCGGGGATTGGGAAACGTACGGCGCGTGCGGTTGGCGGCGGGGCACGCGGGCTGGTGGCAGCTCAAGGGCTGGTGGCAGCGGGCCGGCCGGTTCTTGTGGCCGGCAACGGCCGTGTCCGGCGGCGGAGACACGCAAGCGGATATACACAGGATATGTATACAGGATACCACTGCACCAAAATTATGATTTAGGGGATCAAATTTGTTTGAGGAATCTGTAAATACCTATTTACAGGATGAATTTTAGAGGTCATTGCTGCAGACAGTCTCAATGTATTTTGCCTATCTCAAATGCATGGTCGATTACGCTTGTGTCGCACTATATTCGTCAGAGATAGGTATTTTTGTATTTGTATATTCATTTGCGTGTTGGTGGGTTTGTTGGAGAAAATCTAAGATGGTTGTCACAGACCGTCTATTCCACTTTTTATTTCAATCTACAATATATGTACATACACATCCCTATACACGTCCGGCTGGCGCCTCGTGGACGCAAGCGACGGAGAGGGCCACCGGGTGGCGCGCCTTGCATAGGACGAGGCGGAGGAACCGGTGCCTGGACAGGCGCCTGAGCTGTCCTCCTGGTAGGCGTAGAAGGCAGACGACTCGGGCAAGGGCGCATGAATGTGGGCCGGTCGCGGACGGTCTTCGAGACGAGGATGGCGCGCGTACATGATGCCGAAACGGCGGGAGGATCGGCCAACCCCCTGGAGCCACAGGTGCCACGCGTGGCGCGGGCAAAGCAGATGGCACGCTTGGTACAGGCGTGGCCACGCGTGGCGCGGAGGACGTGCCAGAACAGCCCTACAATGTCGGAGGAGCCCCGGCTGCGCACAGAGCCGGTGTAGGTATCGCAGGAGGCGCGGTCGTTGCCGCGCGTGGCGCAGGCGAGGTAGACAGCGGTGGCCTTTCGGTGCGTGGCACGGACCCAAGGGTCGACGTGACGCTACCGACGCTCGCTGACGGAGAAGAAGATGGTGCCACGCTGGGGGCTGGCGATGCTGTGCCCGTTGGAGGCGGGGCCGCGCCCGGCACAGGCGGCGCTGCGCATGTCGCTGGCGGGGGAAAGGGGGTACTTGCAGAAGATAGAAAAGGCAGCGTGCCAACGTGGCCTGGCTGCAGGTCAGTAGATTCCAAAAACTCGAGGTCGTTGGAGGTGCAAGCGTCACGACGATCAACAAAGGGAAAGCTAGTCTCATCAAACACCACATGGCGAGAGAGAATGATCCGGTTGGAAGCGAGGTCAAGGCAACGATATCCTTTGTGATGGGTGAGAAACCCAAGAAGACGCAACGCACAGATCGAGGGGCAAGCTTATGGGGTGCGGTGGAGGTTGTGTTCGGGTAGCAAAGGCAACCGAAAACGCGGAGGTGCTCATAGGAAGGAGGGGAGCCGAAGAGATCCTCATGAGGGGTGGAGAGATGAAGAGTCTTAGTAGGAAGGATGTTGAGAAGAAGAGTGGACATGTGTAGCGCTTCAACCCAGTAAGAGGGAGGCATGGCGGCCTGGAAGAGGAGCGAGCGCATGATGTTGTTAACAGAACGAATCACGCGTTTGGCTCGACTGTTCTGGGCCGACGTGTAGGGACACGACATGCGGAGGTGAACACCACGAGAGGCGAAGAAGGTGCGGGACGCAGAGTTGTTGAACTCACGCCCGTTGTCGCACTGGATGGCCTTAATCAGAGTGTTAAACTGGGTGAGAGCGTGTTGGAAAAAGGCAGAAAGAGAGGAAAAAGTATCAGACTTGAGACTAATAGGAAAAGTCCAAAGAAAATGAGTGCAATAATCGAGAACGACCAAATAGTATTTATAACCCGAAACACTAGGAATAGGAGATGTCCAAAAGTCATAATGTATGAGATCGAAAAGACAACTTGCACGAGAACTAGAACTAGGAAACGGCAGCCGACAATGGCGCCCTAACTGACAAGCATGGCACAGAGGTGAAACAGCAGTAGCGGCGATGAGCGGTATGGAGGACGACCGGGCAAGCTGTCCAAGCGCTTCGCGTCTAGGGTGACCAAGGCGATGGTGCCATAGGGAAGCAGTAGCAACATCAGCTGTGGCGACGAAGGAGCTGGGCGTGGCAGTAGGAAGACGAAACAGGTATAGAGGTCCAGTGCTATTGCACCTGATGATTTCCCTCCGAGACCGAAGATCCTTCACAGAACAACCAAATGGGTCAAATTCGATGGAACCATTATTGTCAGTGGTAAACCGGCGAACGGAAATAAGATTCTTAATGAGCTGTGGAGATACAAGCACATTGGAAAGATGAAGGTCGCCAGGTAAAAGGGCAGAGCCTCGGGTCGTTATAGGGAGCAACGAACCGTTACCAACAATAATGGAAGAGTCGAAATTATGACTGGAGGTAGTGTGAGTTAGGGTACCGGGATGAGAAGTCATATGGGAGGTAGCACCTGAATCGAAGAACCACTCGTGCGGCTGTGGCTGCTGCAGAGAGATGGTGTTGAACGCCGACGCGAGCGACTGCTGGTCCCAGGAGAGGGGCACCTGAGGGGCTCCATAGGGGCCAGCCTGCTAGGCGTGGTGTGCGCCAGGGGCAGCGAAGGGCTGCTGCTGGAGCATGTACGCCTGATGCTGAGGAAGTGGCGTTGTCGGACGCGGTGCCATGGGGATGGGAGCAAGGGGAGGGCGCGGCCCTGGCCACATCTGGATGGAGCCAGTCCACGGGTTGTAGATGGAAGGCCAAGGACCTTGCTGTTGGGGTGTCCCCTGACCTTGCATGCCGCTGCCCTTGCCACCGCGTTTGCCGCACTTCTTGTTCTTGCCGGCCCCGCTGGCGGGAGGTGCAGCTAGAGTGGCAGGAGCCTGAGGAGACGGCTGGGTCGATGGTGGAGGTGCGGTCGCAGTAGTAGAAGCCGCCAGTGCAGCAGATGGTGATGGAGGCACACTATTGGCGGTAAGCTCCTCGAGGAGAAGTTCGGAACGAGCCTCAAGGAAGGTGGGGAAGGGGCGCCCGCGATGAAGATGACGACCAATGTCAGCGAAGCGTTCGTTGAGGCCGCGAAGGAGGTTGAGGACGAGGGTACGATCCTCGACCTTCTCCCCGAGATCACCGAGAGAATCAGCCATGCCTTTGAGACGCCTGGCAGTAGTCGGTGATAAAGGACGAAGGTGCGGAACTGGGCGTCAAGGAGGAGGGCGTGGTGCTCCCGGTTGCTGAGGAACTGGGTTTCCACGGCGAGCCAGGCAGAGCGTGCCGTGGAGGCACGTTCCATCACGGTGGAGGAGAGGTTGGAGGAGAGGGTGCCATAGATCCACGACTTGACAACGCAGACCATGCGACACCAGTCGGGGGAGGAAGGTGCCTTCTTGTCGGAGAGGACGTGGTCGTCGAGGGAGTACTTGCCGAGGGTGAGCAGCATCTGCTCACGCCAGCGGTTGTATTCGTCGGAGCCGATGTCGAGGACGATGGTGACGAGGGACCGGATGTTCTGGACAGCCACTGCCTGGGTATGGAGGCTGAGGAGGGTGGCGGCTTTGTGGAACTTGAAAGGATCAGGGTCGGACGTCCCAGTGGAGGACGAGTCATCTTCATCCTTGACGTCATTGTCCTTAGGGGTGCCGTCGTCATCAGCAGAGCCGCCGGCGAGGGCTTTGTGGGCGGCAGCAGCCCGCGCGAGAGCGTCGCGGGCGCGCTTGATGGCGGCGGCGGCCTCCTGGTCCGCTTGTGCGGCAGCGGCCATCGCAGCCTCGCGCTTCTCCTGAGCGCGACGTGCAACATCGGTGGCGGCAGTAGCAGATTCGTCGGAGGGCTTGGTGGAGTCCGTCATGGCAGCAGTGCAGGAAGAGCACGAGCTCGAGGAGGACTGGAAGATCGCGGCTGGGAGACGTAGCCTGGGGCGGGCGCGCGGTGGCAACGGCGAAAATCAGCGCCGGCGGCGGCTGAGGGTTGTGGAAGGGAGGCGGCGCTGAAGCAGCCGCCGGGAGAGTGCCTAGGGCAGCTGAGAGGGGCGCAGGCGAAAACTATGGTAAAACCCAGTCTCGTGATACCATGAAAGTAGGGCAATCGAATATTGATTGATAGTAGATTAGGAGTACATGTACATATATATACATGCCAGGAGGAGAGTCCTATCCCCTAGAGGACTTGAATCCTGATCCTAATCTACTAGGGGGCGACGACCAGGATGATCAGCCAGCCACGCCCAACCCTTAGCCCTCACGGGCTGATGAATACATGAGGCCTTAGGCCCACATACAAATTGCTATTAATATCTACTGATATATCGATGCTTTAAATATAGGTGATGCCTTACCTGGTATTGACGGGTTTCAAATTGTTGGTGAGCCTAGACCAGGATTTACATTAACAGCATGTGGTTTCCCTACAAATGGTACTACCCTCTGCAATTTCCAGGTATGCTGTTTTCTTACTTTTAGTTAGGGTTGTCTATAACTACTATTAATGGTTAAAATCTTGTGAATGAAACCTTTCATCCCATGATGTTGCTGTAGTGGGTTTGCCATCTTGAAAATGGCATCAGGCAGTCTATTGAAGGTAAAGAGTGGAATTCATCCTGCATCCTATGATAGTGTTTCAGAGATAATTTAATTTTGCTGACTACTTTTTGTTTTGAAATTCAGGTGCTACAATGTATGACTATGTGGTTACTGCGGATGATGTTGGCACTCTTCTTGCTGTGGACTGCACGCCTATGGATGATAATGGTCCACAAGTTAATTTTCAGAATTATAAAATATTGGAAAAAGTCTATATAACCCCCTGAAGTATATACGGTGGAACACATACCCCCTGAACTACAAAACCGGATGTTTTGCACCCTAAAGTATCAAAAACCGGTCAAATAACCCCCTGAGTGGTTTTGGTGGGTGGTTTTGATGACGTGACATGCTAGTGTGTTCAAATCACCCCTCCAACTTTTTCAGTGGGTACATTCTACCCCTCGTTAAATTTATATTTTTTGTTCCTTTGTCTACAATTTGAATTTAAAGTTTAAATATTGCAGGGTGATAGTTGAGGGCATAACTTGTATTAGAAAAATAAAATGGTGATTTTTTGTGATTATTTTCTTTGCAATTTTTATATTAGCAAAGTTAATTTATTATTTAATGTCTAACTAATAAAAATTTATGATAAAATCACCATAAATATTTCTAGCATAAGTTATAATGTCTTTCGCAACCTTACAAAATTTAAACTCTAAAAGTCAATTTGCACACGGAGAAATGAAAAATACAAATTTACCAAGGGGTAGAATGTACCAACTGAAATAGTTGGAGATGTGATTTGAACAAATTAGCATGCTACGTTATCAAAACCACCCACAAAAACCGCTCAGAGGGTTATTTGATCTGTTTTTGATATTTTAGGGTGCAAAATATCCGGTTTCGTAGTTCAGAGGGTGATGTGTTCTACCCTATATACTTCAGGGGGTGTTCTACCCTCTACTTCATGGGGTTATATAGACTTTTTCCTAAAATATTTAGGCAGTTTCTTTTGCTTTAGGTTGCACACCCATCTAACACTTTCCTGTGTGTATGTCAAGTTAAATGTTTTTCACTAAACACATTTAAGATGTCATCTGTAGGTACGGCAGGGAGTACAAACACTATTATGTAGACAACTTTCTGCTATCTCATTTCGATGTGTTCTAGAATTGTACATTGAAAACCTATGCTACTGGGTTTCCTTTTCATATATTGAGAATGTCACACTTAATGTGTAGACGTCTAGACGATAGGAGCAGCCTTGAGCTTTTTACCTTGTAATATGTTCAATATATAATGACCGATACATGAATATCTGATGCTGGGCAGTTTTGGATTCCACTTACAGTGCTATTATTCTATCGTACTAAACTTCTTTTTCCTTTTGTAGGGTGATTTGGTGACAGAATTCGCTAACGGTGGGAATAAGATAACGTGTGGTGAGTTTAGTGCATTTATGTTTTGAATTTTTGCATCCCTTGCTATTCATGTGTCTCAGGGTAGGACTGTCAAGTGCTATTAGCCTATTACTGCAGAAGAAACTATCACTGTATTTAGAAATTTCACAATTTTTAGCATTTTCGTGATATAGAAATTTTCTTTAAATATTTATGGTGGAGTGACCTCAAGGTTGTTGGATAAACTAATTTCCTGATAAATCAGATTACAGTTACCTGAAGGACAGGTCATGCAGTTGCTTCTAAAATACCATTCTGCTTTTTTGAGTCCATGAGCATGGTTTTGACAACTTTGAACAGAAAAGCACAAACTTGTGTGCTGTCATAATATTGTTTTCTACTTCCTTACATTGAGATATCTCAATTTGTATTCCACCAGAATGGCTTTTAATTTTGCATGATGTGTATTTTCGCCTTGATTGCTGAAATACTGAGTTTTTAGTGTGCTGCACCCTGTTTCCAGGGCACCCTAACTCTCCATTAGCCTTTGTTGCATTTCATTGCCATTTATCATCACTTGTTTTCTAGAATTAAAGTTCCATTCTATGCTGCAGATCCGGATATGCAGAGTCAGATTGATGCATGTATTTCAAATGGGAGAGCTGAATTTGAAGTTTTTGTCCTGGTATGTTTTAAAATGTTTCATGCTGCTCTATGAAGATAACAAGATGCTTACTTGAAAGTCTGAACAATCTTTATCACTGTGACAAGCATTATATTGTAGCTAATTTAGTTGGGAACTTCAGTACTCCCATGTTTACTGCTTATACTAGTGCAATTTGTCGTTGATCCTGTATTCTTTGGCCTTCTATTATGGACTCTTAAGACACTCAATTTGATCTCTTTACAGTGTAAGTTTCCCTGTGCATTGTATCATGGTCTCGCATCCATTTACTGCCATGTCACTAAAATAGCATTATAATTTGGAACGAGGGAGTAATTGATTTGTGCCTCTGTCATATGAAAATGAACCCAAAGTGTGATCAATATTTTCTAGTCTTGGATTTAAAGTCCAAGCTGTATTTCCAAGATGATAATGCTTATCTTTTCTTTAATTCCATGCCAAGTCATAAAAAAACCATACACTTCAGTCATTTCAGTATGACGGCAAAGTGGCATCAAATGTTATTTGCTTATTTTATTGTTTGGTTTATGTGATTGGTGTGTCTTTTTTCTCTGCTTAGAATAGGTTCTCACCATACTGTTTGAAGAAAACAGTAGGGTGAAAGTATTTAGATACTATGGTCTTGTCTAGGAAAGTAACTATATCAGCCTCCCGTTTTGGAGGTGTTGACTTAGGACTTTCAGTTCATTAGATTGTTCACCGCTAGCTGTCCTCCTAGCAACCATTTGGTGCTGCTAGCTGAATAATTGGTTTCTTTATTGCACTATGGTGGTTTATGCATATCTTCTACTGAACAGTAATGACGGAAATAGTTTCATTAAGCAACATCTAATTGATGAGGCTGATTCCTACCCTGTTTTGTGCAGCAAGCATATACTCCTGTCCTGAGGAATGGGGACTGGCTACATTGGTGCTTACCCGGCAGGGCTATCAGATTAAGTTAAAAAATACTGGGGAAGCAATAATTGTTGAGAAGTACTCACCAAGTCTACAGGTATATTTTCCCATGTGATATTGGCCATTTAAGTAATCATAAATGTGCCGTAATTGCTTGATTTTTTCTGGCATGTTTATTTGATTGTTCTATATTTAATTTGTCTTCACAGACCAAAATTCCGAATGGGCGGAATACTCAATTTGTTTTAGTAAGTTCTACGGGTGCAAATCTACCGTTTAATACGCAGGGAATATCAGACCCAAACAATGAGGATTATGATATTAGGTACCAACCGTCACCTTATCATCCTTCTGTGTGGCAAATTTCCTTTTTTCTTGTTCATGTTTGCAAAGCAAATAAAAACCATATATCTGATTCTGACTCTAATGTAGGTTTCGAGACCTAATGGTATTAGTAACTAGAACTTTCCAGACAAAGGTATCCCTCGTATTCGGCATTTCCGATCGTAAACATTTTGTTTTCTGTTTAGATTGTATGGTTGCATGTTTTCTTCTGTTTGATTTTCATGGTTGGCACTTTTGACAGGCTCTAGATGCTAAAAGGAAGGGCAAGGCTTAGCATCCATGTAGATTTGTTTAAAAAGATTTTATGTAGAAGTGCAGTATTTGACATTTTTTGTTCTCGAGGTGAAATGAGCTGTCGATTATACCATACATTTCAAGAGTTACCTGTGGAGGTGTTAGCGCACATAAATGGTTAGAGGATCCCAGGATCAATTCTTGGTCATACTAGGTGTCGGAGCCCCCGTTGCCCCCGTTGCCCCCGACGCCGCCGCTCTCAGCGGGTTTAGCAGCCGATGGGACAGGACGGCGTAAGCCAGGACGGCGTGGCGCCGTATCCAGACGATAGGACGACATGGCGGATCTCCAGGCCATACCAGGTCGCGTCGGTGGTACAGGCGCAAAGCATGGGAGCGTTGGACATCAGGCGCAAGATAGAGCTGTAGCATAGAGGAAATGGGCCGGGGCACCTGTCGGGCCCCAGCCACCATGTACATGCCCCCCTTGGGCTATAAAAGGGGAGGCATACGCAACACTAGAGGACACACTCTCCACAGTCTCCTCTGACCAGACAGACTCAACCCACAAAGCACAAGCACATAATCCTCACTGTCTTCCCCTACAGACAGGAATACAAGAACACACCCTCAGTGGACGTAGGGTATTACGCTCCGGCGGCCCGAACCACTCTAAACCCTCTCGTCACCATCGTGCCATCATTGACCAGCTAACAACGATCGCTCCCCCTAACTACTCTTAGTACTTAGGATCTCGGCCGGGTGCATTCCGCCACCCGACCAGGAGCACGACGCTCCGACATTTGGCGCGCCAGGTAGGGGACAAGCATCAGTTAGCATCATCCCTCACGGCATGATGGTTCGCATCCGCGACATTTAGGAGGATGCAGCCGCATCAGAGGAGGTGGCCTCGACTGGGTCGCAGGCCTCCCCCCACCATTCTGAGGGCGCGGCGCGGACGCCGCTGGCCCCTCGACGCCCCACGGGGGGCGCCGCTGCTGCAAACACTGCAGTAGCGAGCGCTGTAGAGGCAAATGCCGCCACGGTGAACTCCGCTGCTGCCAGCGGCCCGCTCGCCGCAGCCAGGGAGCTGCTTCGTAACCCCCCGGGGCCGACAGCCTCTCCTAGCGCCCTAGCGCAGTGGCGGAGCGATGTGGATCGCCTGATCCACCTAGCTGAGGTCACCCCTGGCCCAGCTAGGACTGGATCGCGACCCCCTCCCAGCAGCGGGGGGAGGTCGAACCGCCGCAGGCAGCACGATGCGGCAACATCCGCGCGCTCCCCCTCAGTGAGGAGCGCGCCGACGGAAGACCTGCGAGCTGAGCTCAACCACCGGCGAGCAGGCACCCCCACCACCGTGGAACAACCACGGGTGCAGCCAAACGCCGCCAAGGGCAAGAACCTTGACGCTGCGTTCGCCGCTGCTGCACCTAAGCCCCCGGCTTACGTGCAACCTCCGGTTGGCGTACAATCGCCACCGGGGGTCGTATCGGCTGGAGTCGGCTGTGCCGCGCTCGCGGACAGTCTCCGCTCCGCACGCTGGCCGCAGAAGTTCCGGTCGCACCTGCCCGAAAAATATGACGGGAATACCAACCCGTCGGAATTCCTGCAGGTGTACGTCACCGCTATCACAGCGGCTGGCGGAGACGACGCCGTTATGGCGTCATACTTCCATGTCGCTTTGTCTGGGCCGGCCCGGACTTGGCTCATGAACCTCTCCCCCGGGTCAATCCGATCCTGGGAGGAGTTCTGCACTCTGTTCCTGGCGAACTTCGCGAGTGCCTGCCAGCAGTACGGTGTGGAGGCCCACCTCCATGCAGTACGTCAGGAGCCTGGGGAATCCCTCTGAGCGTTCATCGCTCGCTTCGCCAAGGTGCGGGGGACAATACCTCGCTTCTCCGGCGCGTCCATCATCACAGCCTTCCGGCAAGGCGTCCGTGATGATAAGATGCTGGAGAAACTGGCGACCCGCCAAGTACAGGACGTCGCCACCCTGTACGCGCTGGCGGACAAGTGCGCTAGGGCTGCAGAAGGGCGTGCATGGCACTCCCCACAGCAGGACAGGATTGCCCGGGCAGGCGCCTCTGCCGGTGCTGCCCGAGAGGGCAGCAAGAAAAAGAAGAAGGGCCGACGCCCTGAGAGGTTTCTGGAAGGGGCCCCTGTCGCCGCGGCAGCACCTGGAGGCCGCGACACCGGCGGCAAGCGCCCTAGGCAACAGGCGCGGAACAGTGGGGCTCATGCCCTGTTCACCCCAACAGCGGTCACAACGCCGCCGACTGTCGCGAGATACAGAAGCTCATGCAGCGGCGCCTCAGTGAGCGCCGCGAGCGTCCGGCCAAGGACGACTCGCCCCCACGCCAGCGCCCTGGCAAGAGGAAGGCTACCAGCGACGGCGGGCCCGCCGCTGGGGGCAAGGAGATGGGCTACCAGCCCCCGGAGCGGGAGCTCAAGAGCGTCTACGCTCTAGACCACTCCAGCTCCGAGTCCAGCGACAACGAACGTCGCGAGAGGCTGTACGTCATGTACGGCGGAAGCTGGGAGGTCTCGTCCCGGCGAGACGTGAAGGCCCTCCGCCGAGAAGTCCTCTCGGTCAGGCCAAGCGTCCCAGGGGTGGCTCCACACCACAAGTGGAGAGACACCACCATCTCCTTTGGGCCGGCCGACTGCCCGGAGAACATGGCTGGGGCTGGCGTGCTGCCGATCATCACGTCGCCAGTGGTCGCCAACATACGGCTCCACCACGTGTTGATCGACGGCGGAGCCGCCCTCAACATCATCAGCCACGCAGCCTTCAAACAGCTGCAGATTCCGGAGTCACGCCTGGCTCCGACACGCCCATTCTCCGGCGTGGGTCCAGTACCGATCTACCCGAAAGGGAAGATCGACCTGCCGGTCACCTTCGGGACCTTGGAGAAATTCCGCACAGAGAACGTCCAGTTCGATGTCGCGGAAGTCAACCTGCCGTTCAACGCCATCATTGGCAGATCGGCACTTTACCGCTTCATGGCTGTTGCCCATTACGGGTACTTGGTCGTGAAGATGCCGTCCCCGGCGGGTGTTCTCACCGTGCCGGGAGACCGACACGCAGCCGTCGCCGCGGTAGAGAAGCTCCACGCTCTCGCTACTGACGCAGCGAACCCGGCGGGGGACAACCCCTCGACCTCTCGGGCCAAGGTTCCTGTTAAGGAACCGAAGGTGCCCAAGGTACGCCCTTCCGACCCAGAGGACGTGCCGGTCAAGACCGTCCAGATCGGGGCGGAACCGTCCCAGACCACCCGCATCGCAGGGAATCTGGGAGAGAAATAGGGAGACGCGCTCATTGCTTTCCTCCGGGCAAATGTTGACGTGTTCGCCTGGGAACCGTCGCAGATGCCTGGGATCCCTAGGGAAGTGATTGAGCACCGTCTGAAGATCAGCCCGGACGCCAAGCCGGTGCGGCAAAAGCCACGGAGGCAGTCCATGGAGCGCCAGGACTTCATCCGTCAGGAGGTCCGGAAGCTCCTGGACGCGGGCTTCATCGAGGAGGTCCATCACCCCGAGTGGCTGGCCAACCCGGTGGTCGTCCCCAAGGCGAACGGGAAGCTTCGGATGTGTATCGACTACACCAGCCTCAACAAAGTATGTCCTCCAGACCCTTATCCCCTCCCACGCATAGACCAGATAGTAGATTCCACCTCTGGGTGTGAACTTTTGTCTTTTTTGGATGCGTACTCTGGGTTTCATCAGATCCAGATGGATGAGGAGGATAAGAGGCATACAGCCTTCGTAACAGTAGATGGGTTGTATTGTTACGTTGTAATGCCATATGGTCTGAGGAATGCTTTACCTACGTTTCTGCGTGCCATGAATTTCACGTTCCATGACCTGATCAGAAACATGGTAGAGGTCTATGTCGATGACATTGTTGTCAAGACCAGGGTAGGGTCGACCTTGATGGAAGACCTGGCCCTTGTTTTCGACAGGTTGCGCACAATGCGCACGAAGCTGAAGCCCGAGAAATGCGTTTTTGGCGTCTCGGCTGGTAAGCTGTTAGGTTTCCTAGTGTCACATCGCGGCATAGAGGCAAACCCAACCAAGATCAGGGCAATCGAGGCTATGCGGCCGCCGGCCTGCATCAAGGACCTCCAGAAACTCACTGGGTCCTTGGCAGCCCTCAGCCGGTTTATCTCAAAGCTAGCTGAGAGAGCCCTGCCCTTCTTCAAGCTTTTGAGGAAATCCGGACCATTCATATGGACCGAAGAGGCTGAACAAGCCTTCCAGGAGTTGAAGCAGCATCTCACTACACTGCCCGTTTTAGTGGCGCCAGAGTCTGGTGAGACCCTGTTTCTCTACCTCGCGGCAACATCCGAGGTAGTCAGCATGGTCTTGGTCGCCGAGCGACCAGCCCATCCCCACGAGGGAGACACCGGGGTCCCCCAAGTGGAAGGTGGTGGTCCGCCCACCACAAGAGCTGCGGCCGGCCCCGATACCGGAGGTCCGGTAGGCACGCTGCCCTGCCAGGGCAGTGAGCCGCCAGAAGCTGGAGGCCAAGCCGCCCAGGGGGCCAGCCTGGCAGGGGGAGGTGGCCTCGGACCTGCCGCTAAGGTCCGGACCACCCAGAAGCCAGTATATTACGTCAGTGAGGTCCTCCACGGGGCAAAGGCCAGATATCTGGAAGCTCACAAGTTCGCCTACGCGTTACTTGTTGCTTCCAGAACGTTGCGCCATTATTTCCAGGCGCATAAGGTTGTCGTGGTGACCTCTTACCCGTTAAGAGCAATCCTGCGCAATTCTAACACCACTGGGAATATTGCCAAATGGGCCGCGTAGCTGGCAGAGTTCCAACTCGACTTCCAGCCCCGCAGCGCTACCAAGAGCCAGGTCTTGGCCGACTTTATCGCAGAGTGGACTCCCACCACCACGGAATCTGGAGGTCCGCAAGCTGAGGCAGAACCTTCCCGGCCGGACAGGACCGTCCGGGTTTTCACCGAGCCGCACTGGACTCTCTTCTTCGATGGGTCCGCCCGCGAAAAAGGGTCCGGAGCAGGAGTGGTCCTCATGGACCCAAACGGGGATCAAGTAAAGTACATAGTATGCTTCGAATTCAAAGCCACTAACAACATGGCGGAATACGAAGGCTTGATCTTCGGGCTCATGATCGCCCAGTCACTAGGAATCAAGCAGCTCCTGGTTAAGGGGGATTCCCAGTTGGTGATCAGACAGGTCCGGGAGGAGTGCTGCTGCAATAACCCCCAGCTCGCAGCATACCTCATGCGAGTGAGGAAGCTCGAGAAGGACTTCGAGGTCCTGGAACTGCAGCACGTTCCCAGGAACCTCAACTCAGTGGCAGATGACCTCTCCGCGAGGGCATCGACTCGGGGCCCAGTACCCGAGGGCGTCTTCAAAAGACAGCTGCTGAGACCAACCGCCCAGCCAGCCGAACTGAGCGAGGGGGGCAGAACTAGCACCTCGAAGCTAGCAGTCCCGGTGATCCTCCATCTCTGGAGCCTACCAAGGATCGTGTGGACTGATGACCCCGGCATGTCATCAGGGACACATCCAATGGCTCAGGGCAGTCCCGATGCACGGATCTCCGAGATCCGGGACTACCTGAAGGACAAAATCCTTCCCGAAGAACGTGTGTCTGCTGAGCGCATAGTGCGATTGGCTAAACGCTACACGCTAGTAGAAGGGGATCTCTACAGGCGTGGCGCCAATGGCATCCTCATGCGATGCATAACCCGGGAGGAGGGCCGCGATTTACTCGCGGAGATCCATGGAGGCGAGTGCGGGAATCATTCAGGGTCCCGTACGCTGGTCGGTAAAGCCTTTCGGCATGGCTTTTACTGGCCGACAGCGCTCCAGGATGCAGCTGAGCTAGTAAGGTCCTGCAAGGCGTGTCAGTTCCATGCAAAGCAGATACACACACCGGCTCAGTCTCTGCAGATGATTCCACCCTCTTGGCCTTTCGCGGTATGGGGGGTGGACATCCTGGGACCTTTCCCTAGAGCTGTCGGTGGGTACCGGTACCTCTACGTCGCCATTGACAAATTCACAAAATGGCCTGAGGTAACCCCAGTAGTGAGCATCACCCAAGGAACTGCAACAGCTTTCCTTAAGTCCATTGTGTGCCGGTTCGGCGTCCCCAGCCGTATCATAACGGACAACGGGACCCAGTTCAGGAGCCGGGTCTTCCAGGACTACTGCGACGGCGTTGGCATCCAATTATGCTTCGCGTCTGTAGCACATCCTAGGAGCAATGGACAGGTCGAAAGAGCTAACGCGGAAATCCTCAAGGGGCTCAAAACCCGTACCTTCAACTGCTTGGAAAAGCACGGTGCGAAATGGGTTGATGAGCTCCCCTGTGTGCTATGGGGGAACCGGACCACACCCAGCCGAGCAACCGGGGAAACCCCATTCTTCCTGGTATACGGGGCCGAGGCATGCCTCCCACCAGAAATACTCTTGGGCTCCCCACGGGTCCAAGCTTTTGATGAATCTTTGCAGGAACAGGCTAGGCGCGACGACGTCGACCTCGTCGAGGAGCAAAGATGGCAGGCTGCAATCCGGAACGCACGGTACAACCAAGCGCTCAAACGCTATCATGAGCGAACCGTGCGGGGCAGGGTACTCCAACCTGGAGACCTGGTCCTGAGGCGCATCTTGAACCGAGAAGGGCGCAACAAACTCTCCCCTAGCTGGGAAGGCCCCTTCAAGGTGACAGAAGTTAGTCGCCCCGGTTGCGTTCGCCTCGCTACGGAGGAAGGAGTTCCGCTGCCGAACCCGTGGAATATAGAACACCTCCGTAAGTTTTATCCGTAGGCAAGAGATTCAGGGCGACCCTCTTTCCTTTTGTAAGCTAAATAGGACCACCATGTGGACCAGAGCGGTGAAGGTCCGCCCTTGTAATCCCGACCTCTGGCTGACATCACATGACACCCTGTACCGCTTGATTAGAGAAAGAGTTTAGCCCTGAAATCCTTGTCTCCGCTGATTACCCTACTGCTTACTCAGCTACCATCTTTTCAATTTTTCCTAACCCCTGCGTGGAATCCTACTCCTGCCAAAAATCTCCTTGGAACCAGCAGGACTTAGCAGCTTGAGTGTGAAATGGTTAGCACAGAGGCTGGGAAGGAGGTCCGGAATACTGGGTGCCAGGTCCAGAGAAAAGGGGCTCGCCTTGGTAGCACGGAGCTGTCAGCTGCTTAGCCTGGTCTCATACCCTAAGCACTGAACACTCCCTACCACGCCGTGAGTTCCCCCCAGTATCAGGAACAGCGCACTTAGTGCTCCGGACCACCCCCTAAGCTAATGGCACACCCCCTAACCTCAGCAGCAAGGTCCGGCTGCGACTCCAAGGACTTCGAGGCAGTGCGGTTACCTTTGTTTCGCTAAGAGAGGCCCGGACGGCAAACGCTCCGGACCTCGAATAACGGAAAAGGTCAACTCAGAGTAGGTCCCATAGATGCGACACTGACGTTTGCAGTAAGTTGCATGCAGGTCTGGCATCTGACTCGGTGGTAGCCAGCCTCAAAACTTAGAGCCTACCTACCAGGGAGCCAGGGGGTCAAGGGGGTCAGGTAACAACACACCAGCATGCAGCAGGGAGTAAATGGAGATAAGTCGCAACTACCATTCTTATATTACTTGTCCATACTAATGTTTTACATAAAAAAAACACAAAACAAAACAGCAACAGCCGTTGCCCTACGGCGCTGGGGAGGCTCCTGTCCCTGGTGCATCCGGGTCCTCGTCCGCAGGAGTCCGCTGGAACCGGGCGGCAACGACCTCCACCGCCTCCTGCACGCTATCTCGGGCGGCGGCCTCCGCTTCCTCCACCGGACCTGCAATGACCGGGTCCAAGGAAATGGTGGGGTCGTGGCTTCGGAAGCAGACCAGGAGGTGCTCCACCACGAGGCGGCACAGCTCGCGGTCCTCGGCTTCAAGGCGCTCCCCGAGCGTGGAGTCCAGGCGCTGGAGCCGCTCCACCGCGGAGTCAAGGACGGGGAAGGCGTCCGCAATAGTGGACGGTGGCTCTGTCACCCGGATCGGACTCAATCCGAGCGGTACCAGAGCCGAACTCGCCTCCCCGGCCCAGTCGGCGATGCGTTGAAGGCCGGCGCGCAACTGCTCCCGGTCCTCCGCCGCCGCCTGCTGGGCAGCACCCTGCTTCAGCTGCTCCAGGGCGGCCCGCTCAACCAGCAGCTGCTTCTCCTGGTTCGCTAGCTCTGCCTCCCGGGACTTCACCCAGTCCTCACGGACCTTGAGCGTGGCAGCCTGGCGAACGGCGGAGTCCCTGAGAGCCTTGGCCGACGCCTCGCGCTGAGCAACGGAGTCCTCACGGGCCGCAACTGCTACCTCGCGCTCGACAAGCCTCAGCTTCATCTTGTCGAGCTCAGCATTGACAGCAGCCTGCCCCTCGGACACCTCCACTAGCTCTAGCCGGCGCTGCTCCACGCCTTTCCACGCGGACTCCAGCTTCGCCTGGTCGAGCTTCAGCCACGCCTCGCCCACCTCAGCCTGCTTCTCGCGGACCCCAACCGCGCGCTCTCGGCCAATGAGCCTCTGCAGGTCCTCATGGAAGGCCGCGCGGTCGGCATCGAGCTCGGTGCGGGCAGTGGAAAGCTCCGCACGGGTCTGGGTGTGCTGGGCGGTGGCGGCTTCGATCTGCTCCCCCAGACGGGCCCGCCATCCGTCCAGGCCCTCGCGCTCCTGCTGCAGCCGCGCCCACTCCAGCTGGAGCGCCTCCTGGGCGTCGTCCAGGGCCTAGCGCGCCCGACGCAGCACGCGAGGGAGAGGGGCTCCACCTGTGGCGGAACCGCCGATTTAATCCGGGCTAAGCACACCTGCCACCTCTGGCTTGCAGTGCGATTAGACCGAACTAAACCCGGTCGTCCGTCGAGAGTCATTCGACTCCCGATGTTACCTTTTCCCAGAGGAACCGACATCATACACATCCAGCCCACAATGGAGCCACAACAGATACATCATCTCAGGCAGTTGAATATGACATATAAAAACTTATTTTTCAAAACAGTTCGAAACAATAACACAAGTTTCATCATATTACCATACGAAAGGCAAGTTTGAAACAGATAGCGGAAGCGAATTTGAAAACATCTCACAGCGGAACGAAATACTTTACTAGTCTTCATGCAACGTTGATCGAGGTGAGCAACACCGAGCCCACCGGTACTACTCTCCTCCAAGCAGATGTCCAGATGTCGCCGGTACCTGTTCTCAAAAGGTGGAGGCAAACCCTGAGTACTAATTACTCAGTAGGACTTAATGGATTGGCTTACGGCTGACGCAAAGCTTGCTTACTAGCATGTGGATCCTTAGCCATTGATTTTAAACAGTGGTATATCAATATAAAATATCAAGATTCATCTTTTGCCTATAACTCCATAACAACTTGTAGAAATGTAAGCAATACAATACAAACATGTAGTATTTGAAAACATGAGTAACGGATATAATATATTCAAGTAGTTACTACGCTGCCCGACAGTGATATTGGCATTCCCACACCTGGTAGGCATTGGCGATTCGAATCGATTTTTAATTCCCGGGAATAACTATCATGCCAGGGGTATATGCTTACTAGCCATCGCGTTCCCACATATAGTCCCCATCTCCACCTGTCTTGTCCCAAGATTCAAAGCGCCCTCACCTAACCCCCGGGTTGTGCCCCCTCAGGAGCGATACCACGGCCGCACCGGGTCAGCCCTCCCTTAGGAGCGATACCACGGCCGCACCGGGTCAGCCCTCCCTCGAGTACAAGCGCCCCCGGGCCCATCGGCCTCCAGCAAGTGGATGAGCGGAGCCTCGAAAACTTCGGACAAACCCAGGTAAGACTTCACCGGTCCCATTTCCCGGTTAAGCACTTTAGCAATGTTATGCCGATCAGCAGACGAACAGCGGACGGGCCTTAAACGACTCGGGCGGAGCCAAACGCACACCACATAATAAAATTATTCTCCGCCCGGTCTCCATTTAAATCATGAGCATAATATTACTTTCTCAATAGTAATAGTTTTGTAACTTTTGAAATCACCTATGCGACGAGTGACTCCTTTCACTCGTGTCTACTCGCACCTAGCTGAGCCTAGGCAACTCGTCCTACGAACTCTATACATAGGTGCTAGGACCAGGGCGGCCAGGAGATCTAATGCAATTGTTTTCAATCAACTCCTAATGCGGATGCGTAATGAGACAATCATTCATCATATTAGCTGGGAAAATTCATGGTCCTGCCTACCTTTGCTTATTCTTATCCAGCCAACAAACTAAATTAGGTTAGTTTGCCGGGTTGTGAGGCTTTGCCCCAGGCAACCCCTTGATCACTTGGACAACTCCTCCTTCTAAACACGACTGATGGGCTCTCCAGGTCGTGTCTGGGGCTTACTTGATCTTCTGGATTACCATTGCTTAAAGTAGCTCCCGCACTTGTTTCTCAATCACGTATCTGCAATAAGCGTTGCTATATGAATGCTATGCATGACACAGTGATTGAGATGCACGATTATCAAACATACAACTGGTTAAGCAAAATATCAGGCAAACATCTAGTTACGCATGTAATGAATTACTAGCTCATTTAAAACATCCCGACTGACACTAGCATTAAAACTACTTGTATGGACCCGAAGCAATCGTGTATGTGCAACCTCACAAGAACATATACAAAAATTAAGTTGTTAATCATAAAGCTAATATGGTGATGTGAGCCGATAAAACATGCAATAGTTATTTAGTCATTAAGATTACTATAGAAAATGTGGGGGTTTTTATTGGATATACTGGTCTCACATTTTTTATTATTTATGTAAAATTGCATTATTTCTACTATTTTCAAATCAGAGTCACAACCTTACATGCACCACCTCCTACTCTAGCAATGAGTCATGTTCATAACCTAGAGCTCATATTAAGCCCCTAAAGTCACATGGAGCATTTTTCTCCATAGCAACCTTTTCCTAAATTAATATATGCTTAAATATAAGACAAGGGCAAAATAGTAATTAAACAGTTAATGCTAGGGCTACCCAAAATTTATACAGAGCCTATACAGGTTAATAAGGTCTCTGCCCAAATTTCATAATTTTTGAGGTTCATTTTATCCACATTTCCTATTTATCAAGGTTTTTCATGCATGCACAATAACAGGGGCAAAAAGGTATTTTCCTACTCAACCATCATATCCATTCTATAGATCTACTTAATAGGAATACAATGCAACAAAGTTTGTATTTTTCTGATTTTTATTTGATTTATTACGAATTTCCAAAGTTTTCAGCCTAATAAAACACATTAAATCGAAAATCCTAATGACCAGGGACCTTAATACGATTAACTATGGACTTCAGGGACCTGTATGGAAGACATTCAAGACTCAGTGAATAGTACACAAACAGAAAGTGCAAAAATAGACAAACTCAGGGGGTTTTCGGCAAACCGGCCTTCTTCTACCTTCGGTCGACAGAGCGAGGCGCGCGGTCGCCGGGGTTCTCGCGCGCGGCGCGTCGCGTGGAGGCGCCGACTTGGAGCCGACGAGGTCCGGGGACGCGTTCCTAGTGTGGGGCTTCCTTTCCCCTAAGACGGTGTCGTGAGAGGAGGCCGGAGTGCGCGAGGAACGCCGGTGAACCGGACGTGGAGCCGGGCGACGCGGAGGACGGGGCGGCGGCTCGATCTGGTGGAAGAGTAGGGGACCGGCGTCTCGGGGCTGCGCGCGAGCTGCGCGGTGACGAGGGGAGCTCGGAGGGGGCGGATTGCAGGCTCGGGGACAGCTCCGGGATGGTCCTCCACGGCGAGACACGGTGGACCGGGTCACCGCGTGGAAGCGCATGTGGACGAGGCCGTTAGAGGCGGTGTAGGTGGCCCGGACCTTGGGGAATCGGCGGAGGATGGTGGCGTGGGTGTGGTGCTTTCGGCCGTTGAACGGGAGGAGCACCGGAGGAGGCGGGGCGCGAGCTCAGTGCTCGGCCATGGTGGCGTCGGCGCTGGGCAGTTCCGGCAGCGCGAGCCACAGGGAGAGCGCGGGTGAGAGCGGAGGAGGTCTGTGAGCGAGGGAAGGGACCGAGTTCTCTGCTCTTGTCCGCGGCGCGAGATGGCGCGGGCAGGGCGGCGCGTGGCCGCGGCGTGGCAGGGCGGGCGGCGCGTGCCCGCGGTGGCCAGCGGCGCGTGGCCGGCTGCGCTGGACGCCGGCGCCGCGTGGCGGGTGGGTCGGCCGAGTGGGACCCACTCGTCAGTGACACGAAGGAAAAATAAATTCGGAAAAAAGAAAAATGCTGTTTGACTGCTGAGACATGTTTTAAAAATTGTTGTTTTTGAACATCCTAGGGGCCGAATTTGACAAAACCCAAAATACAAAAGTTGTTCTACTCTTCCAGATCTACAACTTTGTCAAAAGGAGTAATATCAGATTCCAAGTTTAAATATGATTAAATTTGAATTTAACCTGCTGACTCCAGTTTGACCAAGGTTTAATGCAAACTTAGAAATTCCTAAAGTCTATTTTATGCTCATTTTCAGAGAAAGAGTATTATACCAATGTTGTGTAGTTTTTAATTATCTACAACTTTCTTATATGATGTTTTGCATGATAGGGACTTTTGTTCCTTTGAAATTTGAATTTTCCTTACCGATCAAGTTTAGGCAGATTTCTGCTTTTTCATTAATCGACACAAAACTCCACCTAAACCTTTGTGCATGTTACCACACCCTATAACAAAGTTGATCTACATAAAATTGTCTACAAATTTGTTATAGAGAGTTTGGTTCCAATCACATTATATTTTAAACTATAGTCACAAATGCATTCAGGGGTTTTGCATATTTCACTGAAAATTTTTGACTTCGTGATTTACTAGCCTAGTTGTTGCTCTTCTCTAAACATTATTAAGCCAAATCCTTGACTACCGCTAATCTAATCACGTGTTAAAACTTTCGAGATGTCGGGGGCATCACACCACCCGGCTGGGGCAGGGGCAGGAGCGGCCTCCCCAGAACCTCCTCCAGTTCCCCCTCGGCAGGGGGCGGAGATCCGGGGCGGGCCGTCTGGGTGGCGGGCGACGAAGGCTCCGAGATCTGAGCGTCAGGAGCCGCCCCCGGCGCAGGCTCTTGGGCCGCAACGCCTTCCGGCACCGGGCTGCCTGGTGCCTAGGATTGCGCGTCCGGAGCTGCCCCCCCAGCAGGCACTCGAGGTGTGGTCTCGGCCCCCGAGGCGCCCGCCGGCGTCGGTCCACCTGCGGCCTGGGGCCGGACAGACGGGGCGGCCCCCGGTGCAGGCCCCTCAGTCGTAGCCCGGGCCCGCGAGGCATTTTCTGCCGTCGGACCACCAGGGGCGCACTTCTCCGCTGTGGCCGCCTGGCCACCAGAGCCGCTGGGGGGAGGAGCGCCGGCCGGGCGTGTCGGCCTAAACAGAACACACGGCGAAAGGTTGAGAAGCCTGAAAAAGCTAGCCGTGGTACCGCAAAGTATTCGAGACTAATTTAAAGGACTTACCTCAAGGTAGGCGCCGACCAGCGGCCTCGAAGGCCAGAGCCTCGCCGCGGTTGCCGTTCCGCGGCCGGCGCTGCCGGTCGCTGCTGTTGCCGTGGGCCCGAGGCTGGCGGTGCCGGAGAGGGCCGCCGCTGCTGGTCCGGCGTTGGAGGAGGTGCCCTGCTCTGTGGGTGCTGCTGGTCCGGATGCGGCGGTGGCACTCGCTCCCCTTGCCCAGAGGAGCTTCCTTCCCCCGAGGTCCGCTGGCGCTTCGGGTCGGGCTCCGAGACAAAGGTCCCGTCGCCGCGAACCAGCCTTCGCCGCGTCTCCTCGCCGCCCGCCGGCGGAACAACGGGGGACGCTGCCACCGGCCCCTTGCCCTTGTCGGCGGGAGCACTGCCTCTGGCACCAGAACCCCCAACCGGGGCGTCGTCGATGTGGACCCCCCCGGTTGGGGTCGCCCCCAAGCTGCCGCGCCGCAAGGCCACTGTCATCGAGCGTGGGCATCTCTCGGAGCACCGCCGTCCGCAAGGCCTGGTCGCGGCAGAGCGGCACGATGGCGGACGGCAGGCGCAGCTGCTCCGGAGAGAAACTCTCGTCCGTGACGCACCGCACCCATTCCTCCAACAGGAGCGGCGTCAGATCGTGGTCTTCGCCACGCACCACCCGGCTGCAGTCGTTGGAGCCGGTGTAGCTCCACGCCAGCCTTGGCCGCATCTGCAGGGGGGCGAGCCTCCGCCTGAGGAAGTCCGCGAGAACGTGCATCGAGGTCAGCCCGCCGCTGACGAGCTCAGCGATCCTGGCCAGCACGGGGGAGAACTCGGGTGGCAGATCCGTCGAGGCACCCTCCGGGAGGGATGCGTCGGGACTGCTATCAGGGAGAGCCAGCCGGTCGTTCGGCTCCGCCCTGACGATCACCCAGTCGTTGCGCCAATGCTCCCACTTGGCGCTGGCGAAGGTGGGGAGGTAGGTCGACCTTCCCCCGGACCCCTTCAGCAGGAAGTAGTAGCGGCCGATCTCCGTCGAGCTCCTCCCGGAGCACCTCACCGAGAAGAAGTGGCGGAAGAGCGTCACGCAGGGAGGGACCCCCACGAACATCTCACAGAGGTGGGCAAAGATTGCCGCATGAAGGATGGAGTGGGGGGTGAGATGCTGGAGCTGCAACCCAAACGCCTCCAGCACCAGCATGAAGAAGGAGGAGATCGGAATCCCCAGACCGCAGTAGAGGTAGGGGACGAAGAGGACGAACTCCCCCGGCTGCAAGTTGCGATGGGGGAGGGAGCCCGTGCGAACATTGTCGCAGCGCTCCGCGTCCGTCCAGCCGAGCAGGCGGCGGACGCGGGTGAGGTTCTCCTCGGTCTCCCGGAAAGATTGGTGGCCTGAACCCATCGCTGAGGAATCTGGCGGTGGGGAAGGAGCGCGCAGCAGACAAGGAACGAGAGCGCTGCTGCGAGGAAGACGTAGCGCCGCGGCGGATGCGAGGGGTGCAAAAGCAAATGGCTGAAGGGTGTGCTCGGCCGATGGTCGAGAACCCTATTTGACGGTTGCCCCCAATCCTCCGCAAGCCGCGGGCGTCAAGCGTACGCACGCACGGACGCGCCGCGGGCGTCAAGCGTACTCACGCGCGGGGCCCCTGCCTTTCCGCTTTATGCACGGCTGCCCACGTAACCATCTGCCCCCGCCTTAATGGCAGGAGAAGGGGTAGGTGAACCGCCACGCGGTTCCCGACGCGGGCCTGCCCCCACGTTTCCCGGGAGATTCCCACGATCGGGCGCCCCCAGATCGTGGGGGCCCACGGAGCCACCCCACGAGGCCGGGTGGACTAGGCCCCCTCCAAGGTCGGGTAAGGCGGACGATCGGCAAGATCAGGCGTGCCGGGCTCTTAGCAGGGTCAGGCGAGTCAAAGCCTCGACCAAAAATCAAGTAGTGGGCCCTGCCCAACTACGAGCTTAACAGCTAAGCACCAGTAACCACACATGGCTCCTGACGGATTGAGTAGTAAGCGATGATGGGCTCACCTCAGGTTCGAAAAACTCACCGGAGGCGAGCCCAGGGGCCACTGTCGGTACCCAGCTAACCGGGTACCCGTTTACACTAGACAAAGATCACCAAGGAGGGCCTAGACCGCATACAGGTGGGCCCGGCCTACTCCTTATAAAAGCTGGGCCGCGCACCCGGCCCACAGGGGAGGCCCCGGACCTCCTTCAGCGAGCTCCGAGCCCCCCCCGACCACGCAAGGAGTCCCTCAGAGGAAGGCGAGGTCCGGACCTCTCGGAGGTCCGGAGCCAGCGCCTTCGGTGGTCCGGGGCCGCCACGTGCCCACAGGGCACGGGGAGGTCCGGAGCCAGCGCTTTCGGTGGTCCGGGGCCGCCACGTGCCCACAGGGCACGGGGAGGGCTTGCGCTGCCACGAGCCCACAGGGCGCGTGGCGGAGCCTTCAGACAGGGGCCTCGCCCACCTACTGCATTTATTGCGGGCAGGTGGGCGTGCCCGATGCCACTGACACCGCCGCTGTCAGGCGGGCACGCCCCGATGCCGCTGACACCGCCGCTGTCAGACGGGCGTGCCCCCGTTGCCCGCCGACGCCGCCGCTGTCAGGCGGGCGTGCACCCGTAGCACGCTGACGCCGCCGCTGTCAGACGGGCGTGCCCCCATCGCCGCTGGCACCGCCGCTGGCAGGCGGCGGCGGCGGCGAAGCAAGGGGGCGCGCCTTACCGAGGCGCGACGGCGATAGCAGAGCACTACAGTTGATTTCCCCGGCTACACTGGGGTCTATATTGAGTAAACAAGTAGGCCGGGCCCGCCTGTACGCGGTCTAGGCCCTCCTTGGTGATCTTTGTCTAGTGTAAGCGGGTACCCGGTTAGCTGGGTACCGACACTAGGATTAGCAGTGAATTGTAGGTTTGTGTAAAATTTTTCTTGTCATTGCTTGCCGTAAGTTAAGCACGGCACTGCGGTTTTTGTAAAACTCGAAGCAGCCAGGGCTGCAAATAAACTTACGGGGGGTTCCTTGCATCTCTTGGAGATTGATTTCTGTATAGCTGCTGGTTTTATCACGCTGTATTGCTGTGCACAAGGATGCAAGGGGTGTTTGGATCCCTTGACTAAAATTTAGCACCCGTCACATCGGATGTTCGGACGATAATTAGAAGTATTAAATATAGTCTAATTATAAAACAAATTACACAAATGGAGACTAAACGGCGAGACGAATTCATTAAGCCTAATTAATTTATGATTAGCAAATGTGATGTACAGTAAACATTCGTTAATTATGTACACATCCATGTAGATTAATTAACGAATGTTTACTGTACATCACATTTGCTAATTATAAATTAATTAGGCTTAATAAATTCGTCTCGTCATTTAGTTCTCGTCTATGTAATTAGTTTTTTAATTAAACTATATTTAATATTTTAACTAGCATCCGAATATTTTACGTGACACGTCATAAAGTTTAGGCACAGGATGCACGTCAACATGCGTGGCTCGATGTTCGCGCTGCTGGCTTCCGTCCAATCCGTACAGTGCCAAATGAAATAATGGCCTCATGTGTGAACTGGTTGGAATGAACTGGTCGGAAACCGCGCGTCGGCAGCGCGTGCCATATACTCCGTATATAATAATTTGACCAACTTTTCCGAGAGAAGGAAACGTCCAGGGAAGCAGCAGCCAGCCATCCAGGCTGACCCGAGTAGGCTACACACAGCACAGAAGAGTAGGACACCAACTAACAACTCACAAATAAAATGATATCAAAGCCTCGGACGCCATCCAAACCCCTCTGCTCCACCGTAGGCGTAGCCCCTCGGTTGACTTCTATTACATGAGCACCAGCATCGTCAGAACTTCTTCTCCAATCTCCAGGTTTCGTCGTAATCTTCTTCTTCTTCTTCTTCTTTTTGTCGGGGCTGCTTTGCTATTTGTTTTAAGTAGCTGCCTGCTTCCTTTTGTAACGATTTAGGCGTCAACGCTCTCTAGGTAGTGTCTGGTTCTTGAAATTTGTAACTAGGAGGAGTAATAATAATACTAACCAAATTAGCTTGCGAAGCGATTTCCGGTTCTTCTGTTTTGGGCTTGTGCAGTCGTGCTCTTTGCCATCCGATCCGATAGATCCCGTAGGTTCCGACAAGCTAGGCCCTCATCGACCGCCGCGGCACCTCCGCCTCTGATGGAGCAGAGCAAGGACAAGAGCCCCGAGCTAGCCAGCACGGTCGGCTCATTCCGGCACGGTGGCGGCGTTATCACAGGTGGTCAGGTGCTGTTTGGTCGTGTACACCGTTATCCGGTCCTTTTGTATTTTACTCTATCCGTCTCGGGAAGAGTATCGCCCTCGATTTCGTGTGCTACCTTTGACCTTTCCTCTTATTCAAAATTTTTTAATATAAATATCATTAACTTTTTTATTACGTTTGTAGCCTTAAGTATTTTTATATAATTTGTTTTTAAATTTTTGAATAAAACGACTGCCGAAACACTCTTTTCGGGACCGGAGGGAGTATTTAGTTGGGCCGACCTGCAGTGGACTACGGCCTGATCGGATGCTGTGCTGTACAATCTGGTTACCGCTACCCACCCGGCGCAATCCAATCCCGTGGCTCCTCTTCTCCCAATCTCCCCTCAAGCGAGTGAGTAGTCTCCAGCGCGCCGCCGCCGTCGGCTCGCTCCGCCCCCGCTCATCCCCTGTGCCAGGTTCTCTCCGGTCGCCGCTCCAGATGTGCAGCACGCCCGACTTCTCCGTGGCGGCGGCGTCCCTGCTGAGGGCAGCATGCAGCTCGGAAGGAGATTCTCGTCGCGGCGCCGTCGACTTCCCCGCCGGGCCTGCGAGGGAGAGGACCGAGAAGATGAACCCTCTACCCAACAGAGGAGATGCACTGGCGGCGCTAGACCTTGCTGCGATGGCCATGGCGGTGGGCAGGCTACCGCTGGTCGATTGTGCCCGTGATGTTCTTTGCTCTTCAGTATCTGATCCAAACTCAGTGATGCAAATGGAAAGTGCTACCCGAGTGAAACAAACAATAGCTGCTTTCCATTGCAGTGTAACCATTAGCGCCGGGACCTGATCCCATTTACGTTACCGTTTACATAGCTGAACCAAACACTCCCCTGCCCCGTTAGCGGCCGATGCCTTGAGCTAAGATTAGCAAGGAAAGTAGCCGTGTTCCTTTTAGACTCTTGTATAAGTGCACTGTTATTCTCCTTTAAGCGTCTTTTTTAAGCATTCTTGCATTGTATGTGTCCATAGGTAATCACCTAAGATGGGCGATGATGAATCCAGCAGACGTGGTGACCTGGAGAGCATACTAGGAGACCCTAGTGCACAGCCATGTGATCTACGATTACAATATTTAAGAGAGATCACAGACAACTTTTCTAGAGAACGTGAAATTGGTAGAGGCGGTTTTAGCGTGGTGTACATGGTACAATTTAATAATATTTATTCCGTATTCGGTATTATTCAAAACATTTTATCAGATTTGGTCCATAATTCAATATCTAATGTGTGTGTGTGCAGGGAAAGCTACCAAATGGGAAAATCGTTGCTGTGAAGAATCTTTTGTCAGTCCCAAAAGTTCAGGAGAGACAATTTAAAAATGAGGTCGACAATCTAATGAGAATCAGGCATCAACATATAGTACGGTTTGTAGGCTACTGTTACGAAACATGGCATGAATACATAGAGTACAATGGGGTACGCGTTTTTGCAGAGAAGCCAAAGATGTTGCTTTGCTTTGAATATATGCCTAAGGGAAGCCTTGATAGGTATATTTCAGGTATGACATTTGAAATAAGATTCACTTGCCTAGATTGACTGAGCATCCACAGATAAGATGTGACTTTATGAATTTAGAATAAAATTCTGAGAACTAGACTAACATTGGGAAACACATTGAACTTCTTAAAATTGCTTTTTTCTTCTTCTTCTCAAATCTATGTTCGTACTCATCTTGTCACGAAACTTCTCTTCTTAGAATCAGCTTGTAAAGCTATAAGGTCAAGTAATGTATAATCATACATTTTCATCAATATGATATGTGATTGTTATACCCCTCTACATGCAACGTTATCTAATACATACTACAGCTAATAAAAGTCTGGAAGGCGCTCTAAGTATTTTTCCTTAGTCTGCAGAGGGGCCTTCCTGTCTCCATGTTTGCCAAAACTTGATTGAAGATGCCGACGTTCTCCTTGAGTGATTTTTAGAGTTCCTAGCATAGCTTTTAAATATATTCCATGGAAACTTAAAATAGATTTGGTAAATTGGCTGTTTTTTGGTTCTCAAACACATAAGAGAGTTTGTATATTATTATACTCCCTCCGGTAAATTGAACTAAATCGCGACATATATTTAAAACCGGAGCGAGTATTAAAGAAGAAAGGGCTGGAAACCCTGGTTATAAACCCACACTATTTAGCTATTCCTGTGCTTGTGACAAACAATACAACAACCACTAACTTTATATTCTAGCCTCACGGGCAGTCACCTAGGATGGCCCACCTCATTTTTTCTAAGGATCAAAGGAAGCTTTAGCAAAACTTGATTCTTAAAAGTGTACTTGCAAAATGATTGTAAAAGTGCATGTGGAAATTGATTATCGACGTTGTAGTTTTGTGATACAGAATGTCAACCAAAGTGAAGTTCTCTACCAGTTTTCACAATCCTAGTGATTTATGAGCTTTACTCAAAATTTTACTAGCATCAGTTTGGCAATTTCCACATATTCTAATGAGTTTCTAGTGTTAAGAAAAGCATAGGTTTTACTCTATTCTAATGTTCAGAAAAACCTAGGTTTTAGCCAAAGTAGTTGGCTAAGCCTCGTGCCTAGGCGCCAGGCGGGCTCCTGGCCACCAATTAGAACATAGTGTATTATGATGCATAAGAGATATCGGCATATTGCTACATTCGTGTTTAAAAGCTTGCATTGTGGTCATGATTATGTAGTTGTTGGTCATAGCCTATAATAATGTAAATTTGAAGTGCAAGAGTATCGCATGCCTTATACAAATCGATTGGTGGAGTATCTTCTCTCACTCCCTCCTGTCCTCTTACCAAATTTAATTTGTTTCCCTTTTGTGGATTGAGCTCAGCTCCACTATACTATAATAATTAGTTAGGGGCCGTTTGGCAGAGCTTCCGTAGCTTCGCTTCTAGCGAGAATCACTCCCATGCAGCCAAACGGCAAAAACCAATATGCTCTACGGAGGGAGCGGGGTGAATCTATTCTCTAATTTGTACTAGAGAGTGGGAGCCAAAAAAAACCTGCTCCCTAGCTCCCAACCTGCTCCACTTTATATGCACATCCAGAATCACTTTACAGACAAACAACCAAACACTTCATTAGACAGATTCACTCCTACCAAATAATCACTCCACCAGAGAATTAGCTTCCGGAGCTAGATAATTTGGGAGCAAAGCCTACCAAACAGACCCATACACATGATCCTAAATATAATAGCACATTAAAATAAGATGCCTATGTCAGTATATTTATAAATGTTAATGCCTATATCTTTTCTTTTAACAATTTTGAAATTATCTTGCTACATATGCAGAGGAATCTTGTGGACTTGATTGGTGCACACGCTTCAAAATAATTAAGGGAATTTGCAATGGTCTGCATTACCTTCACAAGGAATGTGAAATTAATGCTTCTGTTATTCATCTGGATCTGAAACCAGCGAACATAATGCTTGATCACAATATGGTGCCAAAAATTGCAGATTTTGGTCTATCCAAACTCTTTCTCGATGCAAAAATTGAAACTTGTGCAACAACTCTTGTAGGATCATAGTAAGTTCAATTCTTATCAATGATTAGTCGGATCATACTAAGTTCAATTCTTATCAATGATTAGTGCATTGTGCTTTTCTCTTATCAATGATTAGTGTATTGTGCTTTTCCTTACTATTTTTATGCTTAAAACACTGGTGTTGTTGTGCTGCAGTGGTTATATGGCACCAGAATACATATGCCAACGAATAATCACAACGAAGGCAGATATATATAGTTTGGGTGTAACAATAATAGAGATGATAACGGGGCATAGGATCAATCCTTTTGATGGTGTGACTTCTTGGCAGGACTTCGTGGAACCTGTAAGAAACTATGTGTCAACATTCAAAATTTTTGGAATCTTTAATAAGAAACTGTGTTTCAACATTTAAGATGGAGGCTGTGTCAACATTCAAGAGTTTATGTTCCAATTCTGCAGGTACTTAAGAAATGGAGAAGTAGGTTGCAAGCAATACCAAGGTACACATCACTAGAAATAGATTGCCAACAAATAGAAATTAGCCTCGCAATAGGACGAAGCTGCATCAAAATTGATCGGATGGAAAGGCCTACAACAACAGAGATTATTGAGAGCCTTAATCAATGGGAAAACACAAATTGTTGCGTTAGTGATGAAGAAAAGCTACATGAGAAGGTATTATCACTTATGGAAGAGATGCCATTGATTTACTTCATTTTTTTACAAGAATATGTTGCCACTTTGTTTGTGTGTCTAAGGGTGCAAAGCTTAATTTTGACTGCTTCCACCGAAATTGGACTATTTGATTTGATGGCAAATCTGCCTTGGTATGTATTGCTGTTTGTAGAACTATATATTGATTTAAATCTTACTTTGCAAGGCTGTTGACAAGAAGAAGGAAGAAGCTATATCTAGTGCCCTGAAACAACTGAACGAGAACACAAACAGTCTTGAGGAAAATATGAGACTGGCAACTGACCTAAAAGTATGGTGATATTGTACGTTTCAAGCATGTATGCTCACAATCTCTATATGCAGTGCTCTGTTCAGCTATTTTATCTCATATTATTTCATTAGAGGGAAATTTTTGGTTGCATGCCGCACAAAAGATTGTGATTTAGAAAAATGGCTTGCCCTAAATATAATATGTGGACATTAAATAGATTTCCCCTCAAGCACGTGCTATTATGTCACTACATGTGGCATTTATGTAAACTTCACCTCCTTTTTGATTTTTAACTTTTTATAAAGTTTTTATCAGCTAGTTTTTATCAAATAGTTTTCACTTCTTCGTTTCTTAGCATGCTACCAGAATATAATGTTTGCCCGCCTCAAATAAGTGCTTCCACTATCACAGGTTTTACAAAATGTAACTCTTACTGCATCAACACGCCTTGAATTGTTTTTGCTCTGGAGTCTGGAGCTTATGTCGTGGCACAAGTCATTTTTTGCTTCTTTGAGAACTACTACACATAATGCATTTTGTGTTTATGGGCTGGATATACATTAGCTCTGTTTGGCTAAAATATCATTGGATCCTTTCTGCAACTGGGAGGAAATAAAATTTTAATTATCTTAGTACTGGTTGATAGAGTCAAAGATCTGTAACAATCTTACAGTGTTAGTAACTCCTGATGAAATCCTAGTTTATTTGTAGCTTGGATTTTCGTAGTAATAGTACATCTCTCCCCTTCTGCACAATTGTTACTGTAGTATCTTTGTAGATCCACTCGTTTTGCAAAAGCTATACCTTGGTCTACTAGCAAGATATTTTCTGATACACTTCTTGGCATGTTTGCAAACTTTTTTTTTTTGAAAGAAACACTAGTGATTCCATTAATCAGAGTGTGGATAATCACAGGCCACCATATTGACACACAAAGTTAGGGAAGTATGCATGCAAGCGGCGCGGCGGTGGTCCGCCCGCCCCGCGTGCACAAGAGCCGCACCGTATTCACGGGCCTACGCGGCGGCCCGTGTAACGCCGCTAGCTTTCGCGGGTGTGCACGGCGGCCCGTGCAATGCCGCATGCCGCGCCTGTACGCCTGCACCCTGCTGCCTTTGCGCCGGCAGTGTAAAGTCTACAGTCTCTACGCTGTCATCTGGATTGAAAATTTAGTCTTGTATAAAGAAATTCTCTTCAGTTTAGACATATCTCATCCAGCTTGTACGTACACGCAAAGATATCTCAATTTCTCAACATATAAACTTTATAAAAGCTGTAACTTTGCATCTATTTATTACAATAATTATATAGTATATCAAAATAACTTAAAACATGAGCACCATGATGCTGATTAAGATGGCTTTACAAGTTCAGTTTTGACTGAAGTGCAAACAAACAGCTGTTAGATGGCTGTATTTATAGTTGTGAAGCACCTTTGATAGGGCCATTAGACTATCCAACTCTTGCACCTTTGAATTTTCCATAGTTTATCCAACTAGCTTGATATGCCTGTATAGCCCTGTACGATATCATAAGCTAATTAGTTTAGCAGAAGACATTACTTCACAGAAGGCATACCTGAGTTAGATCTCGTCGTCGTCATCTCCACTTAGACTTCCAGCAATGCTATCATGAGTAGTTTCAATGAGATCTAAAACAAGTGAAATATGTTACAAGTTAGATCACAGAAAATATATTGCCTTATATTTGTTGTGGATAACACAAAATATACCTATTCCTCGTAACCAATCTTGTAGACACACAAGTGCTTCTACGGTCTCGCAGGAGAGTCTACTTCTATAGTCATTGATAATTCTCTCACCACTAGAAAATGCTGATTCTGATGCCACCGCCCTTGCCTTTGCCCTTGCCCCAACGCTTGCCATCGTTGTTGGGGCGCTTGGCATCGGCAGGGCGTTCACTGGTGCCCCTAGTGGTGCTTTGGACGGTGCCGGACGAGGTGGAGCGACACCCGCCCGTGCAGGAAGAAGCAGCAGAGCTGACGACGAGGGCAGTCCCGGCGGCTACCTTGTCCTTGTTTGCCAGGTGAAGTTCCTTCAGCAACAGCATGTCGCGGGCCCTGGCGAAATCGGGAAGGACAGTGGCGTTGGCGATGTCGTCGGCGGTGTTGGAGAAGCGAGGATTGACGCCGCGAAGGAGATTAAGGACAAGTTGGGAGTCCTTCACAGGGTGGCTGAAGTCGCGGAGGGCGTCGGCGGTGATCTTCATGCGCTGACAGTAATCGGCGATTGAAGACTCGCCCTGCTGCATGGAGTGGAACTCATGGTTGAGGAAGATTGCCTGTGGTTTCTTGTTGGCGCGGAAGAGATGCTCGATGGCAACCCATAGGTCACGCGCAGTCTGGCCGTCGGCCGTCATGGCGAGGTCGAGGACGGAGTCGGAGACGCAGCTGCGGACGCAGCAGTCCGCCTGATCCCAATTCGGATCGTCAGGACGAGGAGGGGCAGAGCCGTCGATGTGTGGCTTGAGGCCGAACTTGCCGCACATGGACTTGAAGTAGGAGGACCACTTCGTGTAGTTGGAGTTTTGCATCTCCAGTTTGATCGGCACATGGGACTGGACGGCGACGGTGGCATAGGGGGTGCATGACCGCCAGCGGCGGAGGGCTGATGCCGCTGGTGCTGCTGTGCAGATTGCTAGAGGTGGCGGAGGCGGTGGATGGGGTAGTCATGGTGCAGCAGCAGGGAGAGGAGATGGGGCAGCTAGGGTGCGAGCAGGTGTCGGGAGGGGAGGCTGGCTGGTGGCTAGGGTTAGGCAGCGGAGGGGGAGTCGGCGGGGACCCGGACTCGTGATACCATGTAGAGAATTAGGGAAACACCTCACCCAATGTGTGTGTGTGGGGGGGGGTGTGACCTTTCATTATATAGGCCGTATGGCTTGTAATACAAGTCAAGTCAGTACAATGGATAAGTCCAAAATTACAAGCCTATACATATCTCTAATACCTTCGTTAGTCTCTAAAACTCAAACCTGTTTACTAGCTTCTTTATGTTCCTTTTACTCAATGTCTAACACGAAGGGTGAATTAATTTCTTTTGGCCACAATTTTCAGCGCTTATACCACCAACAGATGTATTGGAAGCCCAGATCTTTAAATGTGAGTGCTTTACCTGGTATTGAGGGGTTCCAAATTGTTGGTGAACCTAGACCAGGATTTACATTAACAGCATGCGGTTTCCCTACAAATGGTACTACCCTTTGCAACTTCGAGGTATGAAGTTTTTCTGACTTTTAATTATGATTATCTATAATTACTATTAATGGTTAAAATCTTGTGAATGGAACCTTTCGTCTCATGATGTCGCTGTTGTAGTGGGTTCGCCATCTTGAAAATGGCATCAGGCATTCTATCGGAGGTAAAGAGGGGTATTCGTCCTACATCCTAAATTCAGGTGCTACAATGTATGACTATGTGGTTACTGCGGATGATGTTGGCACTCTTCTTGCTGTGGACTGCATTCCAATGGATGATAATGGTCGACAGGTTAAATGTTTTTCACTAAACACATTTAAGATGTCATCTGTAGGTACGGTAGGGAGTACAAACACTATTATGTAGACAACTTTCTGCTATATCATTTTGATGTGTGCTAGAATTGTACATTAAAAACCTATGCTACTGGGTTTCCTTTTCATATATTGAGAATGTCACACTTAATGTGTAGACGTCTAGACGATAGGAGCAGCCTTGAGCTTTTTACCTTGTAATATGTTCAATATATAATGACCGATACTTGAATATCTGATGCTGGGCAGTTTTGGATTATTCCACTTTTCTAGCTAGCGTAATAAGTCTGTTTTTTTCTTTTGTAGGGTGATATTGTGACAGAATTCGCTAACGGTGGGAATAAGATAACCTGTGGTGAGTTTAGTGCATTTATTTTTGAATTTTTGCATCCCTTGCTATTCATGTGTCTCAAGGTAGGACTGTCAAGTGCTATTAGCCTATTACCGCAGAAAAACTATCACTGTATTTATAAACTTCCAAATTTATATGCATTTTGGTGATATAGAAATTTTGTTTAAATATTTATGGTGTTGGAGTGACCACAAGTTTGTTGGATAAACTAATTTCCTGATAAATCAAATTACAGTTACCTGAAGGATAGGTCATGTAGTTGCTTCTAAAATACCATTCTGCTTTTTTGAGTCCATGAGCATGGTTTTGATAACTTTGAACAGAAAAGCACAAACTTGTGTGCTGTCAATACTCAATAATATTGTTTTCTACTTCCTTACCTAACTGAAATATCTCAATTTGTATTCCACCATAATGGCTTTTAATTTTGCATGATGTGTATTTTCGCCTTGATTGCTGAAATACTGAGTTTTTAGTGTGCTGCACCCTGTTTCCAGGGCACCCTAACTCTCCATTAGCCTTTGTTGCATTCCATTGCCATTTTTGTTCACTTGTTTCCTAGAATTGAAGTTCCATTCTATACTGCAGATCCAGATATGCAGAGTCAGATTGATGCATGCATTTCAAATGGGAGAGCTGAATTTGAAGTTTTTGTCCTGGTATGTTAAAAAATGTTTCACGCTGCCCTATGAAGATAACAAGATGCTTACTTGGAAGTCTGAACAATCTTTATCACTGTGACAAGCGTTATATTGTAGCTAATGTAGTTGGGAACTTCGTACTCCCACGTTTACTGCTTATACTAGTGCAATTTGTCTTTGATCCTGTATTCTTTGGCCTTCTATTATGGACTCTTAAGACACTCAATTTGTTCTCTTTCCAGTGTAAGCTTCCCAGTGCATTGCATCATGGTCTCGCATCCATTTACTGCCATGTCACTAAAATAGCATTATAATTTGGAACAAGGGAGTAATTGATTTGTGTCTCATATGAAAGTGGACCCAAAATGTGATCAAAATTTTCTAGTCTTGGATTTAAAGTCCAAGCTGTATTTCCAAGATGATAATGCTTACCTTTTCTTTAATTCCATGCCATGTCATTAAAAAACCATACACGTCAGTCGTTTCAGTATGACTGCAAAGCGGCATGAAATGCTATTTGCTTATTTTATTGTTTGGTATATGTGTCCTTTTTCTTTGCTTAGAATAGGTTCTCACCATAGTGTTTGAAGAAAACAGTAGGGTGAAAGTATTTAGATAGAGTTAAATGCACCAATGGTCCATCAACTTACGTGGAGGTATCAGTTAGTTCCACCAACTTAGAAAGTGTATTTTCGGCTCCATGAACTTTTTAAATGGGCTCAAATTGGTCCATACCCTTTCGTTTTATACTTTTATGGTTTATTTTTCATTTAGCTCCCTAGCATTTTTGTCCTTCTCCCACCTAGCCCCTTGTCCTCTTCCCTCACCCCTCGCGACCGCGTGCCCCGTCCGCCGCCATGGCTAGAGCTTTTTGATCTCTGCGCCACCGCCATTCCGGCCTCCTTCCGCACAGCCGCGGCGCGCCGCCGAACACTCCTCCGGTCTGCCCCGGCTCCGACTTTGGCAATCCACGCTGCCTGCTCTAGCTGCTGCTCCATGCTGCCTCTCGCGAGGTGACTATGAGGCCGGAGAGGTGAGTGAGGTGGAGGAGCGCTCTGATGGGAGGCTTCCATGGCAGCGTCCGATGTGTAGAGGCGGTGTACGATGGTGCACGGGGAAGGGTGGAGAAGGATGCGAGGTCCTTGAAGGAATGGCGTGGGATGCAGAGGAGTGTTCGACGCCAGGGCGCGCGGCGGCTGGGCAGAAGGAGGCCGGAATCGCGGTGGCGCGGAGATCAAAGAGCTCTGGCCATGGCGGTGGCCGGGGTGTGCGGTCGCGAGGGTGTGAGGGGAGAGGAAACGGGGCTAGGTGGAAGAAAAAGGAAAATGTCGGGGGGCTAAATGAAAAATAAAACATAACACGAAGGGGTATGGACCAATTTGAGCTCCTTTAAAATGTTTGTGGATCCGAAAATATATTTTCTAAGTTGGTGGACCTAACTGATACCTCCGTGTAAGTTGATGGACCATTGGTGCATTTAACTCATTTAGATACTATGGTCTTGTCTGGGAAAGTAACTATACCAGCCTCCCCTTTTGGAGGTGTTCAGTTAGGACTTTCAGTTCTGGACCTATGCTCCTGTCCTCCTAGCAACCATTTGGTGCTGCTAGCTGAATAATTGGTTTTTTTATTGCACTATGGTGGTGTGTGCATATCTTCTACTGAATACTAATGACGGAAATGCTTTGATTAAGCAACATCGGAAGCTGATTCCTACCCTATTTTGTGCAGCAAGCATATAATCCTGAGGAATGGGGACTGGCTACATTGGTGCTTACCCGACAGGGCTATCAGATTAAGTTAAAAAATACTGGGGAATCTATAATTGATGAGAATTACTCACCAATAAATCTACAGGCATATTTTCCCATGTGATATTGGCCATTTCAGTAATCATAAATGTGCAGTAATCGCTTGATTGATCTTGCATGTTTATTTGATTGTTCTATATTTGATTTGTCTTCACAGACAAACATTCCGAATGGGCGGAATACTCATTGTGTTTTAGTAACTTCTACGGGTGCAAATCTACCGCTTAACACACGGGGAATATCAGAGCCAACCAATGAGGATTTTGATATTAGGTACCAACCGTCACCTTATCATCCTTCTGTATGGCAAACCATATATCTGATTCTGACTCTTATGTAGGTTTCGAGACCTAATGGTATTAGTAATGAGAACTTTCCAGAAAAAGGTATCCCCCGTATAGGGCATTTCTGATCGTAACAATTTTGTTATCTGTTTAGATTGTATGGTTGCACGTTTTCTTTTGTTTGATTTTCATGGTTGGCACTTTGACAGGCTCTAGATGCTAAAAGGAAGGACAAGGCTTAGCATCCATGTAGATTTGTTTCAAAAGATGATATGTAGGACTTCCTATTTCTCATTGTTTTGTGCAGTGGGAGTAATTGATTTTTTTTTCTTTTGTACTCGAGGTGAAATGAGCTGTCGATTATAGCAGACATTTCAAGAGTTGCCTGCGGAGATGAGCGCACATAAATGGTTAGGACCAATTCTTGGTCTTACTAAGATTAACAGTACTCCGTAAATTGTAGGTTTGTGTAATTTTTTTTTCTCATTGCTTGCTGTAAGTTAAGCCACGGTGTTTGTATGCAGAGCTGCAAATAAACTTGCGAGGTGTTCGCTGCAGCTCTTGGAGATAACATTTCATTTAGGTATAGAAACTGGTTTTGGTTTGTCATGCTGTGTGCCCAAACGAGTGCCTCCCCCACTTTTTAGTGTACAATCCTCCGATCCCATCAGATATGTTGGGCTGCAACGTGGATCTCTTCATTATCCAGCCACTCACTGGAGCTCCTGCCATCTTCGACGGTCCTACTCCTACCCATCGATCTAGCGGCGTGTTGTTCGACCGATGGAGCGGATATCTTGTGCAAGTTGAAGAGCTTACCCTTGACGGCTTGACGCGAACGGGGACTCCTCGGGAACGTCTACATATATGTATGGATCTGACTCACGAAAGCCTTACGCAATTATGGGTAATCACATACACAAGGCATGGCGGAAGGGGAACGGGATCAGGGAGCCGCCGGACCTCCCCGTCGAGATCCTCATCGACATCTTCGCTCGGGTCGACCCGGTCACCCTCGTCCGCAGCGCCGCCACCTCTAAGCTCCTGCGCCGCCACATGACCGACCCGGCCTTCCTCCGCCTCATCCGCGGTCGTCGCGCCAGCGGTGGCGGCGGCTTCGTCCCGTCCCTCCTCGTCGGCGTCTTCTTCTTCCACCACGCCCACAAGGCAAGCCGCTTCGCCCCGCTGCCACCGTACGGCACGCTCAAGCTCTCGCTGCCGCTGCCGCCTACCGCAGGTTCGAGCCAGTGGAGTCCCGCGCCGGCCTCGTCGTCCTTCGGCGCAGCATGATTGGCCCGGGAGGAAGCACCGTCGTCGATCTGTGCGTCGGCAGCCCCGTGACGGGCCGCTACGTTCTCGTCCCTCCCACGACTCTCCACGTCCGCTCTCACGTCCTGCTAGCCGGCAGCATCGACGGCTTCTCCCCCTTCAGGCTCTTCGTCCTGGGCAGAGCGGCTCGGACGCCGACCTTCTCCTCGATGACCGGCGCCTGGGGCCCGGTCACCGAGCCTCCAGGCAATCTGCACCCCCGCGCAGGAACCCGCCGTCGTGATCCGCGGCGTCGCGCACTGGCTGCACCTGTACGACGACGACGACGGCTCGTCCCAGCGCTACGGCGTGCTCTCCATCCGCGTCGGCACCGGTCAGGCGACGGCGGCCGAGGTCCCGCAGCGGTGCCTGCGCTGGCGGCGGCGCGCGGTGGCAGAAGAGCTGCTCCTCGTGCGCACGGCCGACGGGAGGCTCGGGCTGCTCGTCGCGGAGACTATGGGGATAGCCATGTGGACGTTGTCGGAGGAGGGCTCGACCTCGACGGCGGCGAGCTGGGCGCGCCGAGTGGTGGTCGAGAGGACAAGGATAGAGCGGTCTGTGGAGCCGCATTGCCACCCACTCGTCTGCGTTAACACAAAGCTCGAGTGGTTTGGGGAGGCGAGCGGAACCGTGCTCTTCCAGATGAATTATACAGGGATGCTCCTGCTCAATCTGCAAACCGTGAGATCAGCCAGTCTAGCGAGGGTAGAGAGACCCGGCAGTCGTTACAATGCCAATGCCAACCATACGAGGTTGACCCAGTTCCCATACTTGCAGCCATGAAATCCTAATCGCATTTCATTTCATCACAAGTAGTGTAATACATAAGGCGACTATTACTATAAGTCGATTTTTGGCTGGCCCTGTGGCAAGAAATAGGCATTTTGTACTATTTTGTAAATGAGTATACCCATTTGCGATGTCGGTCAGACCATGCTCACCAAAGAGTCCAAAGCATATGTTTAAAATACTGTTTTGCATTGTATACTTGTACATAGTAGATAAAAATGAGTTTGAAATATGAGTAGTTGGATGGGCTAACGATAATCTCAGTTGGAGAAAGCCTAACAGCATGGCAGACTTACGGTGTGGGCTTTGCAGCTGGCCGTGCTGCTGGTGGAAACTGTGGTCGGTTTTGGTTACTACCGGTGAGGGTGAAACAAAGCACTATCAGGAGCACGTCGATGCATACAAAGAAAGGATACGCCACCCGAGCTGTTGAGACCAGGTCCAGCATCCCGACTATATTATCGTAAAAATGACATTGTAGCTGTATACACAAAATAGAGTTTAGAAATAGATATTAGGCTGCCTCGAGTCAGCCTGACGTGAGGATCGGCCAGCCGCCGGCCACGAGGACGAGCGAGGCCGGCCGCCGGCGTGGAAAAAGCGCCGCTGGGGCTGACTCAGGACGCACAGGAGTACAGAACACGGCACGCTACGCGATACGTACGTACGTCCAGTCCAGTTGGCGAGGCGTTGATGCTGGTGTTCCCGAGCCGGCTTCATCGTGTCCATTGGTTCGTCATCCGACGGTCCCTGTCGCAGGCTGCCTGGAAGCTATGGGAGCCCAGGCCACAGGATACGCGCCGTCCGGCTGTCCCCTCCCTTCCACCACCCGCCGCCGCTAAATCCTAGCGCGACACCCGCAACGCCCGCGCCGCGCCGTCCCCCGCATCCCCGGCTCAGAGTAGCGCGGCCGAGCACCGGATCCGTCGGCCATGTCGACCGGCGGCAAGGGCGGCGCAGCCAAGGGTGGTGGCGGAGGTTCGAGCTCCTCCTTTGCCGTCTTCTCCTGCATCTTCGTGCATCGTTTAGGTTCGTTGCGTCTGAGTATGCTTGGTTGCGGGTCGCAGGGAAGAAGAAGGAGGTGAAGAAGGAGACGAAGCTCGGGATGGCGTACAGGAAGGACGACAACTTCGGGGAGTGGTACTCCGAGGTGCGTGCATTGGGTGGTGACGTGGTGTTAGTTTGTTTTGTTCTGGTCGATGAGAGTCGCCGCCAGATTTCGCGCCTCCATAGATTCCGGAGTATTTCCGATCTGGTTGTTGTTGTGTGACTGCGTTTGAGATCGTGGCGGGGATGAAATTTGGAGGCACTGATAGGTGCCAGGCTTCAGGTTTGGTGCTCCGTAGGTCCCGGCCTACCTCCGTCCGGTTTGATTGATGTTTCTAGTTCCAATTTGATTGATGCTGTAGATGAAATTCGACTGCGCTTATCGGATTGGTGTGAGAGGGTTTGGGGGAGAGATTGCTGTTTCACTAGCTAAGAGTTCAGGCCTTCGTGAACAAATATCGTTATGATTCTTTTAAACTAGTCGCTGATGCTGATTTTATTTCTGGCCTGCGGCCTTTGGAAACCACCTCATTTGTATCCAGTGGCATAAAGGGTGCTAATTTAGAGCTTTGTTTATTTGTTCCTCCAGGTTGTTGTTAACAGTGAAATGATCGAGTACTATGACATCTCTGGATGTTATATATTGAGGCCATGGGCAATGGAAATCTGGGAGCTACTGAAAGTAAGTTTTTGTTGCGGCAATTTTTTTTTTAGCATCAGGACCCTTTATGTTTGTTTCTATACATAGTTTACAAAGCATAATGCCATTGCTGTAAGTTTGGTAACTGCGATGTGATTTCGTGCAGGAATTCTTTGATGCTGAAATTAAAAAGCTGAAGCTCAAACCATATTATTTCCCTCTGTTTGTTACTGAGAATGTTCTACAGAAGGAGAAGGACCACATTGAGGGCTTCGCACCTGAGGTGTGCATTTTGCTGTTGTCCTTTGCATCTTCCAGTTAGGGTATTTATATAACTCTTCAATTCAGCCTGCCCAAATATAAGAGTCATGTTTTTTTGAGAGTGACATGTTTTTTGAAAGCTGGCATTGATTTTCATCTTTTTTAGGATAGATTTTAGTTTATTATGAAGCAGAGTTGCAGGCAGGCAGCTAAATGACTTTCATGAAATCTGCCTGGTAATTGAATTTCGCCAGTGCTCTCGGTCCTTATAATCAGTGCTATGTTTCGCCTTAAGACTTCTATCGATATTTCTCTCTTTTTTTATCTTCACCTGGTCAGTTATACAAAAGAAGGAATGTAACCTATTCGTCTTGCAGGTAGCATGGGTTACTAAATCAGGGAAATCTGATCTGGAAGCCCCTATTGCAATCCGCCCCACAAGTGAGACTGTCATGTATCCATACTTCTCTAAATGGATAAGAAGCCACCGAGACTTACCCTTGAGGTGTAACCAGTGGTGTAATGTTGTTAGATGGGAATTTAGCAATCCTACTCCTTTCATAAGGTACCTCATTATTTGATGGTCTGCACTCCCTATCTGCATTATGCCGCCTTGTGCGTGCAAGACATTCCCATTGATATCTAGTCAGCAAATCAGCATGGTTAATTTCATGCATATTAATATATTATTAGAAGCTTAGAACATTTAATATATTATTAGTAGGCTACAATATTCATTTATGTGTGTGTGCATGTGATTTTTGTGGTGGGTGGGGTAGGGGCCAGTTCTTGATTTTTGGAGTGACCAAATTGCACTCTCTCACAAACATATTTATTTTTTTCTAGAATATTTGAATTTTGTCCAATGAAAAAATCGGCCTCAAAATGTCGACCCAGAGTATGTAAAGCGTTTCAAAGTGCAGTTTTGTACAACACCCACCATTTGAGTTGTTCCTCTCCCTTCTCATGACTGTCTATTATGTTTCATCAGCTTTCTGATGTTTGTTAAATTGAAACAGCAGTTCCCTTTTTTTCTCTATAAATGGATTGATGGAACAATGTACTCACTGTGTCTGTTTTCTACTTGGGCACAGTACTACAGTCTTCTAAGTTAAACTCTGACCATAAATTTCTCAAACTTGTATTATTATTAGTTACAATCATAACCATAGAAATGTACATTGAAATACAAATCTGGTGGCACTGCTTTTGTATCCCTAAACTCAATTTTAGATAACCTAATTGTTGGACAAGAGTTATGAAGTTTGCATTTCGAAATACATGTGTTGGCGTTATAACTTTTTATGGAGGGAGTAAATTTTCACGCACCCTTTGTTTCTGTTCATATGGCTGTACCCAGTAGGGTTTTTTCCCACATGGAATTTTATTTTCAGCTCTCTGGACTAAACATTTTTGTAATTATTCTCTTCAGGAGCCGTGAATTTCTGTGGCAAGAAGGGCATACAGCTTTTGCGACTAAAGAGGAGGCAGATCAAGAGGTATAACATATTTTTTCACTGTTTTGATATGGTTCTGTTATCAACTAATATTGCTGTGGTTGTTTCGGTGATTTTGTTGCAAACTATAACCCTGTAACTATTGAATTGGCTTTTACTTTTACCCAGTATTAAATGGTGACTTGTCATGTACGGCATCAGTATCACAGGCGCCATAGAACCCAAAACTAGATCACGCAGGGCAAGCCGCAGGCTGAGTTAGGCCCACGATAGTATCGGTCTTCTGTTATTATTATTAGGAGATAGAGTTTGGTTAGGATTTGCTTATTAGATTGAAGTTGGTTAGGAAGGGCTTGAGATATGCTGTAACCTGGGGCCTATATATATGGCCTTTGTAACTCGGGAAACTCAAGAAATAGATCAACCTTTACCCTAATTTAGGCAGCCATCGTTGGCTCCCAAGCCCCGACCACACTGTCCAGGTCCTCACCCCTTAACCTCGCACGACTACTCCCTCCGTAATCCTCCAGCAACCAACCTCCAACCTCCTCCACCATCTCATGAATGTTAGAAGATATCGAGTCTGAACTCTGAAGCAGCAACTTACCTAATGTAATAGGTTATATGTTGGATTATATTATATCAATCTGAATATGGAATTGTTTTGATCTCTGCAACTTGTTTCTGATATTACATTCAGTTACAAACTAGTACCCTCATTTAGCATTTCGGACATTTAAGTCTCATTGACTTATCTTGGTAGTTGTTCTGTGCCAAAATTGTTTGAATAAGCCTTTATGTTGTATCAAAGGGACATTTTAATACTGTAATAATAATAATCTAACATCAAACTTCGATGGGGAGTGATCAGTTATTCTAATTCATGCTGATGTTCACAGGTTCTCCAAATATTGGAACTGTACAGAAGGATATATGAAGAATTTTTAGCAGTTCCAGTGTCCAAAGGGAGGAAAAGTGAGATGGAAAAATTTGCAGGTGGACTTTATACCACCAGTGTTGAGGTATCGATACATTTCTGCACATTGTTTCCTTTCCTTAACTACCCTGATTGTTTTAAAAAAAGAATTCCTGTATTTTTTGTATGCTTCTAACTAAATATTGCTTGACCAGGCCTTCATTCCAAACACTGGTCGTGGCATACAAGGCGCAACATCACACTGTCTTGGTCAAAACTTCGCCAAGATGTTTGATATCACTTTTGAGAATGAGAAGGGTGCAAGGGAAATGGTTTGGCAAAACTCTTGGGCCTACACAACCCGCTCGGTAATTCTCACAGTTCCTTTGATGAACATTGGATAATCATTATGATGGAATGGAATGATGCTTTTGCACCTGATACTTTTGTTTGTAGCTGGTTGATATCTAGCGAGCAAAGCTCATAATAGTCTCATACACTTGCATCTTTATATCTTTTTTTGAGAAAACATGCAGGGTTTCCCCTAATGACTATATTATTAATATATTAAACACCAGCATCACTGACCAGCAGTTCAAGGTTAGAGGAACAAGTAACAAAGAAGGAAACAAAAAAAAAAAGGATTACAGATTACACAAAGTCGTTTAGCCATTGTTGAATGTTGAGGTTTTTTTTTCTGGCTCTATGACCTGTATATCTGTTAGGTTCTTAAAAGTCAGAATGGCCCCTTTGGTTCCTCAAACTTTATAAATGGGTCATCAAAGGTTCATATTTCACCAAAATATTGATTAAAATTTGAGATATCACCTTGGCTTGGTCTAAGTCTCAGTTGGATGATAGGTTTGTCATGCTTTGTATGCTTACTGTAGTTAGATGACTGGATTTGCTACTTTGGTGCACAGTCATCTACTCATCACGGCTTGACAGGTCATTGCAAGTGTAACATTGCAATAATCCATTTTGCACATAATTTAGTCTTAGTAGAGCAGGCATGCTGAAAAGACTGCTAGAGACCGGTGTTCTTCCTCCCTCCTAGAGTCAAATTTCTAGTGGGATGCACATTCTTAAACAAACTTGTTGCATTGAAATGATGTTTTTTTTGTATCTGGAATTTCCAAATGCATAGCGTTCTGCACAAATTAAGTTTGCATTTGTAATATACATATAGCACCTATGCTCTTGCAGATTGGAGTCATGGTGATGACACATGGTGATGACAAAGGCTTAGTGTTACCACCAAGGGTGGCACCAATCCAGGTAATTGTGATTCCAGTGCCTTATAAGGATGCTGACACAACTGCCATAAAGGAAGCATGCGAATCAACTGTTTCCACTCTCAACCAATCTGACATTCGAGCAGACCTGGACACCCGTGAAAATTACTCTCCAGGCTGGAAGTATTCTCACTGGGAAATGAAAGGTGTTCCTTTGAGAATTGAGATTGGTCCAAAAGATCTGGCAAACAAACAGGTACTGACCACTGATTTTTCACCATTCACTTTTGAACTCATGCCTACAGGTGGTCACAGCTATTACTTATTCTTGCTGTCTTCTTTTCCCTAGGACTAGACAAGTAAATCAGTTAGTTGACTGGTTGCTCTTCCCTTGCATTGCTCCTTTGCTTGTATTACTAGTTGCAATGTTTTCAAATCGACTAATCAGACCTGGTCACCTAGTGACCTACCAGCTGACTAATCGCGATCGGTCGTCGACCAGACCAATACACGATTATCATTTAGCAAGCACCAAAAGATTCAAAACTCAAGAGTTCAAGAGAATTTAGCAAGCACCAACAAGCAGCAGCCAGCAGCAACAGGCCGGCACGAGAGCAGCAGATGTGAAGAAGTGAAGATTGAAGAGCAAAGAAAAAGTAGGTGAGGAGCAACACAAGCACACGACTCACCATCGGAGGAGGAACTCATCTTCAACAGGAGGCCAGACTGGAGGAGCAGGATGCCGGAGTGTGGGACTGGAGAAGCTGGCGGAGAGTGGAGGAAGAGGGACAGGACGCCGGCTGAACTGGAAGGGCTGGAGACTGGAGGGGAGGTGCTGGCAGACTGGAGAAAGGGCCAGAGAGCAGCTGGGAGCTGGATTCGCCGGAGGGAGGAGCAGGTCAGAGGCCGGGGGGCTGCCGGACGGAGAGGAGATGGGAGCGCGCTGGCGCGTCTCTCGCTCTCACGGGCGGGAGACCGAAATTGCAGCGCGCATGTTCTGGAATCTGGCTGCCGTGCCCCTCTATTTTGTTTTGTCTCCTGTAACCCTATCGAGCCCAAGGTTTCGGCCCAGCTAGCCCCTGCCTGTGAAGCCCAATTGCGAGTTCAAACCTGGTCGCCCAACCTCCCTAATCAGTCCGATTAGTTGCGATTAATCGACAACTAATCGGACGACCAGGGTTTTGGTCGTGTCGAGACCCTTGGTCAGGGGTTGGAGGTCCTATTACCCGATTAGTCGCGATTAATCAGACGATTTGAAAAACATTGACTAGTGGTCGTATGATAGTAGCACCTTATGCAACCTGGAGACTAGGATAAGATGCTTAAGTTGGTCCTTCATTTCAGCTGCCAATGTGTGCCTTCTCTCAGATATATGTGCAGGGTGGCAACAATGTTCTGATCTTAGTTTTACTGTAATGTCCAATTTGTTACACTTTTGTTTAGTTCCATTCTTGTAAGTAAATGGTAATGTAACCCTATTCTTTTCAGGTGCGCATTGTCCGCCGAGACAATGGCTCAAAGGTTGATATTCCTGTGATCAATTTGGTTGAAGAAGTCAAAGCGTTACTGGATGGGATTCAAGAGAACCTGTTAAAAACAGCCAAAGAAAAGAGAGATGCATGTATTGAAGTCATCAAAACTTGGGATGACTTCACAGCTGCTCTGAATAACAAAAGGTTGATCTTGGCTCCATGGTGTGATGAGGAGGTACTTCACTTGAAGACATTTATATGTGGAAATAATTGGGAATCTTCATTTCTATAAGTTTGTATCATGGTCACTCCTTTAGTTTATAAAAAAGTTTGCAAATGTGATAATTCGTAGTTTATGACTTTGCTCCATGGTTGATAATTCTTGTTATTTTTGGTACAGGAAGTTGAGAAAGATGTGAAAGCTCGAACAAAGGGGGACCTTGGAGCGGCGAAAACATTGTGTACTCCGTTCGACCAACCAGAGCTTCCAGAAGGTATGGTACATGGGCGCTATGGCCGTAAAGCAGATGTTACTTTTGGTTCTCTGTTGCAACAAGTCTCACCTTGTTTGTTTGCTTTTCAATCACACCACACTGATCCCTGTTACGCAACCTGTGCTCAGGAACCCTGTGTTTCGCGTCTGGGAAGCCTGCAAAGAAGTGGTCGTTCTGGGGCCGCAGCTACTAGTTGCTCTTACACAGCGCGTTTGGCCAGACAGCCGAATGTGTTTTCATCGTTTTCTTCAACCAACCAAAATTCTCTAGGTTCATCAAAAGCGAGCGCTATCTGCTTCGGTGGGCCTGTAATAGTTGACATCTTGTTAGGTTTGATTGTGGTAAAGCCAGACGGGCATCCATTAAGCATGAAGTTTTGCATACTTGAAAACGCTGTTAATGTGTCCTTGGAATATTGACTGAATTTTCTCGTGCTCGGGACGTCGTCGCCGTTTCCTCCGACGGCGAGGGGGCTAGTCTTCTCGGGCTTTTTTTTTTTATGGAGCGCAAGTAACTTAACTTCCCGAGCACAGAAACGGCGCTGTTTCGGTTGGCGCAGCACTAGCGGTATCAAAATGACAAACTCTGCACCTGTTTGATTCAAGGATTGTGTAAAGTAAATAGTTAGCAGTGCCGCAGAGGCCAGAACGTTTCCATTTTTCTAAAAAAAAAGGTTAGCAGTGCCTGAATAGGTACAATTACGGATGCATGGTTGATACAACGTAATCGGATACCGGGTTGATACCGACTCAGGTTGCATACTTATTTTCCAGCCGGCCACCTCACCTGTCACCTCTCATCTAATTGCAACCGAAGGATCGAACAGACTGACAGAAAGATTTGCTTGTTTTCTTAAAAAAAAAAGAGAAAAATGGTATCAAGCGATACGTTTCAAGGCGCGCGAACACAAGCATGCAATGATGCCCTACAATGATACAACAACATTACACTCCCGCGTACTGAACAGAAGAGGAATCGGATAAATAAACAGAGTAAAGCCGGGACCAACTGTTTAACAAAGAAAAAGTCACGCGGAAACATCAATTCTCCATTTTTAATGAAACGGGTATGCAACACTACTTTATTTGACCCTTCCTGACGAGCAGAAGATAAAAGTGCTCATTTCTCTTTCCCGCACGTCCAGACTCTCATATCCTTTCCCGCATGCCATTCGCCCCTTTTGCGGACACGGAAAATGTTCAATTTGAAGTCGCGGCTGGACTCTCATATCTTTTCCTGATCTGGGTAGCCTGCTAAGACAAAACATCTGGGACCTAACGTGTCTAATAACTGACCTCTCACATCACACACGTGTATTACTACCAGTGCAGTAACATAAGGGAGTCTACCAATTCGATGGCGAACACAAGCACACAAAACAAAAATACAACGTTCAGAAACAGAGCAAGCCCGGAAAGACTGTCATCGAATCGACTGGCATGGGGTGCTCCGGCTAGAACAAGGCCCCGGCCGCTACTACTTCCAGAAGCTGTGCCGCGAGACGTGCCTCCGCTGGGAAGCGGTCCACAGTGAGAGCGAGCAGCAGCAGAGCAACTCCGGCCACCCACGCCAGGAAGCCCGCAGCAGCAGCGAGGGCGTGACTGGCCTCGGTGGTGCCGGGATTGGCGACGACGACGGCGTGGAAGAGAGTGGAGGCCCCTAGGATGATGAGTATCGTAGAGTCGCGGAGGAGCCGGCGACGGGGTGGGAGGAGAAGGCGGCGGTGGGGCAGAGCTGCCGCGTTGAGGACGACCCAGCAGAAGATGGCTAAGGACTCCATCGCCATTGTGCCTGTGGAGCAGAGAGCTAGGGAAAGATTCGGCAAAGTTTTCGATGAAGGCTTGGGAGCTTATTTGATCCGCTGGTATTGAGGGGCGCCAACGCCATTACTTATACAAGTCCTCGCTCGTGGCACCGGTTTATGCCCATATGCCATATGTCAATCAAAGCAAGTCACTTTCACTAACCAAGACACGTCAGATGTTCCGGCTACAAGTCAGCGGATGACGTCAGCTGTTTCACCAACGTCCATGTTTCCTTTTCGCCGCAGTGGGAATGCAGTCAAAGAAGTTGGGATTTTGTGCGCAAGCTCTCACTGTGTCGCCTTTTCTGTGGCATCTTGTTATCTTTCCCTGTTCTCCCTTGGTTACTTTGTGTATCTCCTTGTACTGCCAGTGCCAGACTAGACTACCAGTCCCAGTACAATCCCATGATACCGGATCAAAGATTTCTTGAGGGTTGCAAAGGAGCTTACCGGATTGGAACACCTCGTGCGATCTGCCATCCGTATGTTGATACCACTGTTGTTTTATCCACAGAGGATTTGTCCTCTGCAACTCCACATGGATGGTTCTCTCACCGACGGCGCCATCGTCGTAGACGAAGTATCCTGAATGTGCGCAAGTCTAGTTTAATCAAAGTTTACCCCGTGTGAACGAGGGATTGCAATTGCCATTTCTCCGCACAAATCCGTCAGCAAGGGATTGCAATTGCCATTCTCCGCACAAATCCGTCAGCAAGAGATTGCAATTGCCATTCTCCGCACAAATCCGTCAGCCCACCCTCCATTTTTTTACGTGATTTAGAATTTCGTGGGGGAATCAGTATCCCGCTGGCCACCTCTGATCTGATTGCGACCGAAGGATCAAACGGCACACAAGGATAGAATCCCAGCGCGCTTGCCGCGACCGGTAATGACGCGCGCGTCTTTCCTTTTCCTCTTGCCCCCGCTCCACACGCCGTGGCCGTCCGCCGTGCCCGCGCCTCTGCTGCCGCAACCCATGGCCGGCCGCTTCTGCCGCCTCAGGCTTTGTTTGACTACGTGTTAGATTGGAGCGAATTTAGAGTGGATTGGAGGGATTGATGCGTGGTTAAATCCCAGTTCAAAATCTCTTTCAATCTTTTCTATTCCACTCCAATCCTTTTCAATCCACGAGCAGTCAAACTAAACCTCACTGGTTTGCCTCACGCTCTCCACCGCGCCGATGTTGCCCGCCGCTGACCTAGCGGCCGCCTCGCTTCTGCTGTCAGCTCTCCTCAACCACCATCCACCACGGCTAGTCTCAGCCGCCACCTCCGCCAGGCCGCCCGCCGCCTGAGTCCCTCCCCTTTACCACCTGAGGTGGAGACGACGGTGTCGCCAGCGGCCCCTCTCCAACCTCAACCCAACCCCGAAACCTAATCTAATGACGGCGGCACTCTACCTCGGTCGCCCCCCGCAACCACCGCCGGCGGCCGCCGCCGCCGACCTCACCAGCGCACCACTCCACCCCTCTCCCGCGAGCCACGTGGCCATTTTCTTCTTTCATCTCCTTTCTGCCTTTCCTATGTTTCTTTTTCTTGTCACTATCTTTTTTTCTTGATTATTTATTAATTTTTGTTTCTTATTTTCCGTTTTTTCTCAGGTTATATACTCCATCCGTATTTAAATATAAGTCACGGTTGACTTTTTTCTAAAACTTCAATCGCTCGTCTTATTCAAAAAAATTTATAGTTTTCTATTTATTTTGTCGTGTTTTGTTTTATCATTGTATAGAGTTTGAAAATAACTAATTTTCTTATATGTTTACACAAATTTTTTGAATAAGACGAACGATCGAAGTTTTGGAAAAAAAGTCAACTACGACTTATATTTAAATACGGAAGTAGTAGTACATTATTTGTATTTTGATCTTTTTTTACACCTCATCAGTACGTGTCTACATTCATTTGTTTTGAATACGTTTTTGTGATACGAAATATTACCCTTGTAAACTTGAACATTTGCTTTACTAATATGGAATATTTTCCACCTGAAAAGTGAAACGATTATTTTTCTCGCTTAATTGTAAACGAGTATTTGCACTAGCCACTAGTCAGTGTATGTCTTCTGCTTTTTGCAGAGTTTGGTTTGAACCATTGATATTGAATGATTGAGTGACATGTTTTCTGAAAGCTGGCATTGGTTTTAATCTTCTTTAGGATAGAATTTTTGGTACGAGGCAGAGTTGCAGGCAGGCAGCTAAATGAATTTCATGAAATCTATCTGCTAATTGAATTTCGCCAGTGCTTACGGTCCTTATAATCAGTGCTATGTTTCACATTAAGACTTCTATCAATACTTCTCTATTTTTCTATCCTCACCGGGTCAGTTATGCAAAGAAGGAAAGTAACCTATTCATCTTGCAGGTAGCATGGGTTACTAAATCAGGGAAATCTGACCTGGAAGCTCCTGTTGCAATCCGCCCCACAAGTGAGACTGTTATGGACGCCTTCTTTGGTAGACAATATAGGAGAGGATCCAAGGGTCAGGCGTCCAGTAGTGGCTAGGAAATAATATATACGATATCTGTAATTTCTATTTCAGTTATGGGTGTTAGATAGAAAGTCATAGAAAATAGGAGATGTAATTAGGCCGGACTCTATACAAGAGATCCCTGGCTGAACGATGAAGGCAAGCAGAAAATTAATAGAAGTCTCAGAGCCTCGATTAAGAGGACGAGTCCTATTCTATCTGCTATCTATCGTATCCCAACAATCTAGCCATAATATCTCTGGTATCAGCTTCCTGGCCGATCCTGAGCCCTAGTCCCTGCGCCAATTGTTTCCTCCGCCGTTTTCCCATCTGCTCGCCGCTGCCTTCCACCACGCCGCCGCCGACAACAGCCTCCACCACGCCTCCGCCGCTTCCCACCCTTCCCTGTCCTTCCAGTCCCCATCGTCCCCACCATGGGTGACGCGCAGATGGTCACTGCCCAACAGTTCGATGATGCCATCTCAAAACTCAACGATAAAATGACAGAGATGAATTCCAGGTTGACAACAGTGGACAACGAGGTGAAAACCTTACGCCTCGACCACGGGCGGCTGACTGTATCCGTCAACGCGGTGCAAACACAACAACTTGCGATGCAAGGTAGGTTCGACGAGAAGAAGAGTGGAGACGTCGGTCCTCATCCTCCCCCACCGCCGGCCGCAACACACAAGTTGCGCTTCCCTCGCTACGATGGAACGGAGGATCCGCTGGGGTGGCTGCACAAGTGCGAGCAGTTCTTTCAATCTCAGGGTACTCCGGAGGACCAGAAAGTCTGGGTGGCCTTGTTCTACATGGAAGGCACCGCCGGGTAGTGGTACTACCGCCTAGAGAAGAACTTGAAGACTCCTTCGACCTGGCCGGAATTGGTAGACGCCGTGAGCAAGCACTTCGGGCCACCAGTGCGCAGTAATCCCCTCGGGGAACTCATGCATCTCCGCTGCACGGGCACGGTGGATGAATATCAATATGCGTTCCTGAAACTCCTCGCCCTTTGCGAGGATGTGACTGAGCCGCAGCAAATCAATATCTTCACCACCGGTCTTCGCCAATCTATGCAGATCGACGTGGAGATGCAAAAGCCGTCCACTCTAGAAGATGCCATGGCACTAGCGCGTTCCTTCGAGTGGCGCCTGCAAGTGGAGGACGATGCTGGGCGCCCACCAGCGCGCGCGCCGCCGCGTCGGCCACCGCCGTCCCCTGCCGCGACGCCGTGTACCCCACCCCCGTCCAGCAGCGCAGCATAAGCCACGCCAGGCGCCTCGTTGAAACCACCTGCAGGGTCCCGTTTCACACGTCTCTCGATGGAGGAGATGGCCCAACGGCGACTTGACAGGCTGTGCTACAATTGCCCGGAGAAATTCAGCCGCGAACACTTGAAGCACTGCTCCATGAAGAGCATCTACGTGCTGACCGGAGACCCTGCTGACCAAGAAACCCCGGAGGACGGCGACGATGACGTGGAGATCTCCCTTCATGCGCTGGCTGGTGTTGCCGTTGGTCGCACACTCCGGCTCGCGACTACAATTGGCTCGGATCAGCTTTGCGCCTTGGTGGATTCCGGCTCCACGCACTCCTTCATCGCCACCGCGACTACCCGCCGGCTCGGTCTCCACCCCGCAGCTTGGCCTGGCCTCCAGGTGGGCGTCACAAATGGGGACCGCGTCGCCTCGACCGGCATCTGCAAGAACGTCGCCATCACCATCGGTTCCGAGCTCTTCTACATCGACCTCTACGTCTTGGCCTTGGACGGTTATGAACTTGTCCTTGGCTGTGACTGGTTGCGCACACTGGGACCGGTCCTTTGGGATTTTGAGCACCTCTCCATGTCCTTTTGGCGCCTCGACCACCAAGTTCAGTGGTAGGGTGTGGCGCCCGCCTCAACGCCATCCACTGCTGCAACAGCAGCCACTGACGTCCTCGCCCTTCTTCTGGAGGAATTCAGTGACCTCTTCGCTGTACCGACCGGACTGCCTCCTACGCGCGCGTTTGACCACTGTATCCACCTCTTGCCGGACACAGCACCTGTGGCGGTCCGGCCATAGTGCTACCCACAGCTCTTGAAGAATGAAATTGAGGAGCAGTGCGAGAAGATGCTGCAGCAGGGCATTATCCGCGCCAGTACCTCGGCGTCCTCCTCTCCGGTATTGCTGGTTCAGAAGCGGAATGATTCATGGATATTTTGTGTCGACTACAGAGCCCTCAATGCCAGGACGGTGTGTGACAAATTTCCAACTCCGGTGGTCGATGAGCTCCTGGACGAACTCAAGGGCGCCTTGTTTTTCTCCAAGCTCGATCTCCGGAGTGGCTACAATCAGGTGTGCATGCATCCAGAGGACATTGCCAAGACGGCGTTTCAAACACACCACGGCCACTTTGAGTTCCTGGTCATGCCCTTTGGCTTGACTAATGCACCATCAACGTTCCAAGCCTTGATGAACTCTGTACTGCGTCCGTTCCTTCGCCGGTGCGTCCTTGTCTTTTTCGATGATATACTGATTTACAGCAGTTCGTGGTCAGAACATTTGCAGCACATACGAGCAGTCCTCACGACATTGAGGGCACATGGGCTGGCCCTCAAGCGCTCCAAGTGCTTGTTCGGGGAGACAAGCATGCACTGTTTGGGGCATGTCATCACCAAGGATGGCGTGGCCATGGACTCCGACAAGGTGGATGCTGTTCGCGCTTGGCCGCAGCCGCAATCTGTCAAGGCTCTGCGCGGTTTCCTCAGACTCACGGGGTATTACCGCCGGTTCATCCATAATTATGGTCTCATTGCGGGACCCTTAACGGCTCTGCTGAAGAAAGAGGCGTTCCAGTGGACGGAGGCAGCAATGGTGGTGTTTGAAGCTCTAAAGCACGCCCTCACCACAGGACATGTACTTTAGTTGCCGGACTTTGACCGGCCTTTTGTGGTGGACTGCGATGCCTCTGGCTCTGGGTTTGGTGCTGTCCTGCATCAAGGCGCCGGGCCCATTGTGTTCTTCAGCCGGATGGTGGCTCCACAGCACGCCAAACTTGCGGCTTACGAGCTCGAATTAATTGGCCTCGTCCAAGCAGTTCAGCATTGGCGACCGTATCTTTGGGTCCGCGAGTTTATTATCCGCACTGACCATTGCAGCTTGAAACACCTCTTGGACCAACGTCTGTCGACTATTCCTCAGCACACATGGGTGAGCAAATTGTTTGGATACAATTTTCAGGTGGAATACAAGCCGGGCAAGCAAAACGCAGCAGCAGATGCTCTCTCCCAGCGACATGAGGTGGCAGCTGGCAATCTGCATGCTCTTTCTCGACCATCCTTTGCGCTCTTTGACTCCCTGCGACAAGAGGCGTTCACACTACCAGAGCTGCAGTCCAAACGGCAAGAAATCCTGGACGGGACAGCAGGTGCTGCATGGAGTCTGGTGGATGATCTTGTCCTTCACCGAGGACGAATTTTTGTTCCTGATTCCTCAGCTCTGTGGTCAGAGATTCTTGATTCAGCTCATGGTACAGGGCATGTAGATGTCCAGCGGACTTTGCACCGCCTCCGCTCGTCTTTCTACAACCCGCACGCCCCCAAGATGGTGCGTGACTATGTTCAGGGCTGTCAAGTCTGTCAACGCAACAAGACCGAGCATCTCCATCCTGCAGGCCTGCTTCAGCCTCTCGACGTTCGGAGCACGGTGTGGAGTGATATTGCCATGGATTTCGTTGAGGGTTTTCCAAAGGTGGGCGGCAAATCTGTGATTCTCACTGTGGTGGATCGTTTCTCCGAGATGGCACACTTTATTCCACTTGGGCATCCATATACCGCGCTGACAGTTGCTCAGGCCTTCTTCGACAACATCGCCGCGCTGACAGTTCCTTGTTCCATTGTCAGTGACAGGGATCCGATCTTCACCAGCACCTTGTGGAAGGAATTGTTTTCTCTTGCTGGAGTCAAGTTGTGCCTCAGCTCGGCTTTCCGTCCGCAGATAGACGGTCAATCAGAGGTCACTAACCACATCATTGGTGTTTATCTCCGGTGTTTGGCAGGTGACAGGCCGCAAAGCTGGCTTAAATGGCTGCCATGGGCGGAATATTGCTATAATACGGCCTATCAGACAGCACTCAAAACCTCGCCGTTCAGGGTGGTCTTTGGGCGGGATCCGCCAGCTCTAGTGTCCTATGAGCCGGGCTTGGCACGTGTCGCATCAGTGGACAAGCAGTTGCAGCAGCGGGATGATTTCCTGCTGGATATCAAGGAACGTCTTCTTCAGGCACAAGGTCTCATGAAAGGCCACTATGATGAGGCGCACCGTGATGTTACTTTTGAAGTTGGCGAATGGGCGTGGCTACGCCTGAACCACCGTTCAGCAGGGGCCATCACCGACAAGTCCAGTGCCAAGCTAGCTCCTTGTTTCTATGGGCCATTTCAGGTGGCAGAACGCGTTGGTGCAGTCGCGTATCGTCTTCGTCTACCGCCTCGCGCACACATTCATGATGTCTTCCTTGTTGCCTTCCTCAAGAAGCACCATGGTGATCCGCCTGTGTCACCAGGGACGTTACCACCTATTGTTCGAAGCCGTGTGGTTCCCACTCCATCCGCTGTGGTTCGCGCAAGGCCCAATCGCGGGTCATGGGATGTGCTGGTTCAATGGGAGGGCCGTGGACCGGCTGATGCAACTTGGGAGCCGCTCGAGCAGTTCAAGGAAGATCATCCTCAATTCCAGCTTGAGGACGAGCTGTTTTCCCAAGGGGGGCGGAAGTGTTATGGACGCCTTCTTTGGTACACAATATAGGAGAAGATCCAAGGGTCAGGCGTCCAGTAGTGGCTAGGAAATAATATATATGATATCTGTAATTTCTATTTCAGTTATGGGTGTTAGATAGAAAGTCCTAGAAAATAGGAGATGTAATCAGGCCGGACTCTATATAAGAGATCCCTGGCTGAACGATGAAGGCAAGCAGAAAATTAATAGACGTCTCAGAGCCTCGATTAAGAGGGCGAGTCCTATTCTATTTGCTATCTATCGTATCCCAACAACCCAGCCATAACAGAGACCATCATGTATCCATACTTCTCTAAATGGATAAGAAGCCACCGAGACTTACCCTTGAGGTGTAACCAGTGGTGTAATGTAGTTAGATGGGAATTTAGCAATCCTACTCCTTTCATAAGGTACCTCTTTATTTGTTGGCCTGCACATGTGAATATGTGATCGTGCACTTCTCCCTATCTGCATTATACCATCATGTGCCTGCAAGGCATTCCCATTGATATCTAGTCAGCAAATCAGCATGGTTAATTTCTTGCATACAGCTACAGTATTCATTTATGTGTGTGTTCGTGTTTTTTTTTGTGGTGGTTGGGGTGGGGGTCAGCTCGATATTTTAAGAGACCAAATTGCACTTTCTCACAAACATATTTGTTTATTCTAGAATCTAGAGCATTTGAATTTTAATGGTCCAATGGAAAATCGCCCTCAAAATGTTGACCCTGAATATGCAAAACGTGCAAAGTGCAGTTTTGTACAACACCCACCGTTTGAGTTGTTCATCTTCCTTCTCATAACTGTCTCTATTATGTTTCAGCTTACTGATGTTTGTTAAATTGAAACCACAGTTTCTATTTTTTTCTCTATGAATGGATTAATGGAACAATGTACTCATTGTGTCTGTTTTTCACTTGGGTACAGTCTTCTAAGTTAAACTCTGACCATGAATTTCTTATATTATTATTAATTACAAATCATAGCCATAGAAACCATAAAAATGTACACCGAAAAGTGAAAAATACAAATCTGGTGGCACTGCTTTTGTTATCCTAAACTCAATTTTAGATAGCCTAATTGTTGGGCAAGAGTTATGAGGTTTGCTTTTTGAAATACATGCGTTGGCATTATAATTTTTATGGAGGGAGTAAATTGTCATGCACCCTTTGTTTCTGTGAATATGGCTGTATCCAGTAGGCTTTTTTCCCACATATAAATTTATTTTCAACTATCTTGACTAAACATTTTGCAATTATTCTCTTCAGGAGCCGTGAATTTCTGTGGCAAGAAGGTCATACAGCTTTTGCGACTAAAGAAGAGGCAGACGAAGAGGTATACCATAATTTTTTCACTGTTTTTATATGGTTCTGTTGTCAACTACTCCTATTATTACTGTGGTTGTTTTGGTGATTCTATTGCAAATTATAACACTATAACTATTGAAAGGGTTTTACTTTTACCCAGTATTAAATGGTGAATGTTAGAAGATATCAAGTCTGAAGCAGCAACTTACCTAATGTAATAGGTTATATGTTAGATTAGATTATCTCAATCTGCATATGGAGTGTTTTGATCTCTGCAACTTTGTTTTTGATATTACATTCAATTCCAAACTAGTACCCTCATTTAGCATTTGAGAAATTTAACTTTCACTGACTTATCTAGATAGTTCTGTGCTAAAATTGTTTGAATAAGCCTTTTATGATGTATCAAATGGACATTTCAATACTGTACTAATAATCTAACATGATTGCGTACCAAACTTCAAAGGGGAGTGATCAGTTATTCTAATTGATGCTAATGTTTTCAGGTTCTCCAAATATTGGAACTGTACAGAAGGATATATGAATAATTTTTAGCAGTTCCAGTGTCCAAAGGGAGGAAAAGTGAGATGGAAAAATTTGCAGGTGGACTTTATACCACCAGTGTTGAGGTATCGATACATTTCTGCACATTATATCCTTTCCTTAACTACCCTGATTATTTAAAAAAATGAATTCTTATACTTTTTTGGTATGCTTCTAACTAAATGTCGCTTGACCAGGCCTTCATTCCAAACACTGGTCGTGGCATTCAAGGTGCAACATCACATTGTCTTGGTCAAAACTTCGCCAAGATGTTTGATATCACTTTTGAGAATGAGAAGGGTGCAAGGGAAATGGTTTGGCAAAACTCTTGGGCCTACACAACCCGCTCGGTAATTCTCACAGTTCCTTTGATAAAAATCGGATAATCATTATGGTGGAATGTTTGTAGCTGATTGATATCTAGTGAAAAAAAGCTAATAATAGCCTCATACACTTGCTCCTTTATATCTTTTTTTGAGAAAACATGCGGGGCTTTCCCTACTGATTAGATTACTATATGTCATGCGAACGCCAGCAGACCAACAGTTCAGGGAGAGATGAACAAGTAACAAAGAAAGAAACATAAAAAGATACAGATTACACACACCCGTCTAACCATTGTTGAATGTTGAGGTTGAGGAAGTTTTTTTCTTTGCTCTATGACCATCCACACCCCATGGCATGCCCTTTCTGTGATCAGGCTGATGAGACGATCCAGCATATCCTGGTGGGCTGTGTGTTCTCGCGGCAAATTTGGATCAGCATCCTTCACTCCCTTAAATTTGCCTCCCGTGCCTTTGCCTGCGGATACTCGCTTCTTTTCGTAGTGGGCACGCTCTATCTCTTTGGCGCCTAAGGAAGAACGGAAGGGGCTTAACACTATGTTCACCCTAGTAGTTTGGGAGATTTGGAAATTCAGAAACTCCTGTGTGTTTGAGGGATGTCAACCGCGTGTCGAGCGGGTTCTCCGGTTAATAGAAGAGGAGGGCTTGCTGTGTGGTGTAGGGCTGGAGCTGCCAACCTCCAGGAGCTTTGTATAAGGTCGCAGGCCACAACCAGGTAGGCCTGATGGTCTGAGTCGTTGTCTGTTTTTCGTGAGAAGTCCCTAGTTTTGTGTGTGTGGTGTTCGGGTTGGGCATACTTCTGCCAACCCGACGTAATTGCTCTTCCTAACTTAAATGAAATGACGTGCAGTTCTTCTGCGTGGATTGAGAAAAAAACCATCTGTTAGGTTCAAAAGCTCAGAATGGCCCATTTGGTTCCTCAAACTTAATAATTGGGTCATCAAAGGTTCATATTTCACCGAAATATTGATTACAAATTGAGATATCACCTTGGCTTGGTCTAAGTCTCTGTTGGATGATATGTTTGTCAAGTGAAACCATGCTTTATGTGCTTACTGTAGTTAGATGACTTGATTTGCTACTTTGGTGCACAGTCATCTACTCATCATGGCTTGACAGGTCATTGCAAGTGTAACATTGCAATAGTCCAGTTTACCTACACATAATTTAGGCTTAGTAGAGCAGGCATGCTGCAAAGACTGCTAGAACTGGCGTTCTTCCTCCCTCCTAGGGTCAAATTTCTAGTGGCATGCACATTTTTAAACAAACTTATTGTATTGAAATGATGTTTTTTGTACATGGGATTTCCAAATGCATAGTGTTCTGCACAAATTATTTTTGCATTTGTAATATATATAGCACCTATGCTCTTGCAGATTCGAGTGATGGTGATGACGCACGGTGATGACAAAGGCTTAGTATTACCACCAAGGGTGGCACCAATCCAGGTAATTGTGATTCCAGTGCCTTATAAGGATGCTGACACAACTGCCATAAAGGAAGCATGCGAATCAACTGTTTCCACTCTCAACCAATCTGGCATTCGAGCAGACCTGGATACCCTTGAAAATTACTCTCCAGGCTGGAAGTATTCTCGCTGGGAAATGAAAGGTGTTCCTTTGAGAATTGAGATTGGTCCAAAAGATCTGGCAATCAAACAGGTACTGACTACTGATTTCTCACCATTCACTTTTGAACTCATGTCTACAGGTGATCACAGTTATTACTTATTCTTGCTGTCTTCTTTTCCCTAGGACTAGAGTACTAGACAAGTAAATCAGTTAGTTGACAGGTTGCTCTTCCCTTGCATTGCTTTTTTGCTTGTATTACTAGTGGTTGTATGATACTAGCACCTTATGCAACCTGGACACTAGGATAAGGTGCTTAAGTAGGTCCTTCGTTTCAGCTGCCAATGTGTGCCTTCTCTCAGATATATGTGCAGGGTGGCAACAATGTTCTGATCTTAGTTTTACTAGTACTTTTGTTAAGTTCCATTCTTGTAAGTAAATGGAAATGTAACTATTCTTTTCAGGTGCGCATTGTCCGCCGAGACAATGTGACGAGGAATAGGGTTTCCGATCTTCCGAGAGGTATGGATAAGTCGGTTTAGGGGTGGAGAACTCGATATTGGTGAAGAAGGCTCCGAGCAATCGATCGGATCCTTGCAATCACTACACCACCGCTCCAATGGTTATCGACCGCGTGACGCGCGCAATCGACCTCGCCAAGAAGGCTATCGTTCCTGCAATGCAACCGAGAGAACACAAACAAAAACGAGGAATAAACGCAATCAAGATTAATCTTGTACACAAATTGGGGTTTCACAAACCGATGATGGCGAAACTGTTTGATGACAGCTAATCTAAACAAAACATATCTACTCTAATAACGGCTACAGAATACATATAAAAGAGTGGTCCAGAGGGTGGCCAAGGGAGTGGCCGAACAACCCTAGGGCGTACAAGGCCAGCGGGCCCAAAAACCGGTCCAGCAGCACCCTGGCAGATTATGATCGTCGTGTTGTTTCGACGATTACCATTGACTCCGAGTTTATTTGGGCCTGAGACCAGATGTGTTGGAAAGTTTATGTCGTTAGCTTTCTGTCGATACGCCTATAACGGAGTCCGTATGTGGACTGGGCATCCATTTTACTGAGGCCTACTTCTGCAATCCGAACCGGCCTCGCGAATAAATTAGACCTCGACACGGATTGGGCTTCAAACTTCATCTTCTCTTCGGCCTTGATCTTATGCATGTTGTACATATTCTTATCATTCTTCCCTTCTTGGTTTTGAGTCTTCCATGACTCAAAATCGTTGATGCTTGCGGAAATAGTTGCCATGCTTGACATCATCTAAGCTTGCACCTATTCTTACAATTTACCCTGTTGTGACACAACAAACAAGTAACAAGGAAAACTCAACTTGATATGATTAGTGTTAGTTCAGTCCTCTAATTGATCGCAATCACCAACAAGAAAAAGAGTCTAAATTTGCTGAGATATAAACACGGTGCATTATATATTATCCTTTGCTATCATACTTGCCAATAGCATGATAAGAATTCTTAGATAACCATGGCAAATCAGCAATGAAAGAAAGTTTTTTCTCTAAATTATCCAGATTACATAGAACATCAAATTCAATATAACCCAAAGTATTTAAAGAAGATATCAACTTCAGCTCATCATACACACTACCAATAGCTAGAAAAAGATTATTTTCAATATAAGTAATTGGTTTGGGATCAATAATATCAAGCTTATCAACAAGTTGTGGCATAGAAATAACAGAAGTATCATCACACACCTCTTTTGTATCATAATGTATAAACAAATTTTCATCTTTTGATAAAAGCAAATCAGAAAAAGGTATCACTATTGACTGCCCCACAATAGCATGAATTGTGGAAGAACTTTATACATCAAAATTTTTCTCACCTTGAGGGATCGTAACATCCTTATCGTTACCTTGGCTTGCTTGTTCGCTACACGAAGACAAGCTTGTAATAGAAAGAAATTCATGTTCTTCATTCTTTAGTACGTGGTCTTTCTCATCTTTGATTTCAACATTCTGTGCATAGTTAGTAGTAAAGGAAACCTCCATAGGTTGTGTGTCATAATGTTTAATTTCAGCGAGGTATGCATCATATTCAATCTTAATAAATTATTGTTTGTTATGTCTAATTTTGTTCTCGATCTAACAATCATGTGTATATAATTTATAGAGACTTATATTTCGTACCGGTAATAATATCATGAATGTCATTGTCAAGATCTTTTAAAAATCTGATTGTAATTTTTTTTCCGATTCATGTAAACCACAACACAACAATAAAGTATGTATCTCATTATAATACTCCATAACAGTTTTATCTTGTTGTTTTAGAAATTGTATATCACAAATTAGCTTTATTGAATGAGAATCTAAAACAAATTCATTCCTCATAAATCTTTTCATATCTCTCTAATTTTGTGAATCTTCATCATGAACACAAATATTTTTTCACCAATGTAAAGAAGATTTTTTAAAAGTACTAACAGAATTCTTAACTTTTCTTCTATCACTCAAACGACACTAGAAAAAAAATTTATCCATAGCTATTTCCCAGTCAATATAAGCATAATCAACAAAACCATTATTAGAAGTGAGATCTGGAAGGAAACAATCTGAACTTTTGATGGAGATGTTTTCAAAGTTGTCTGACTCTCAAATGTCTTCTTGACCCTTTTCTTGATCCTTTCATGTTCACGTGCGTCGGCGCAAACTGTCATTGTTAGCAGAAAAACAAAAAAACACACCAAAAAAAATTAACCCTATCTAATGACAGTGGACAGGTGGGATTTCTCACACTTCAAGAGTTTACCAAACGTTTGCAAATGTTCTTACCGTACACAGCAAGAAGACAATGACGATCTAGAAGAGATGACGGCGGCCAAAAGACGATAACACACCTAGAGCGTGGGGTGATTGCAATACCGACCTGTGTTGCTCTAGAATACTTGTGGATCTTTGGGAAGGCACAATATGTAGTAAGGAATAGCAAAATCTGAAATCAGATAGCAAAGTTGAATGAATGTCCAAAGTACTTGTCAAAGTTTCGGGCCTAAACTCGTTCTAGAACTAGCTTAAGCTAGAAAAATATACCAAAACACAAAGGACACGAAGAATGCAAGCGTTTCTATTTTTTTCTTTTTTTTTCTTTCTTTTTTTGTGTAGCTATTTTTTATGCACTTGTCTTTTTCTTTCTTTCTTTTTTCATAAGTGCCGCAAAACAAGATAGAACTCAAAACGATGATAACATTCTCATTTTTCAATGACAGATTTTCTACTCAGAATTGCACAGCCGATTAGACAATCTTAACAGCCTCAAATGCAAAAACTTATAATACCAAAGTTATATGTATCCTTTTTCTCTTTCTTTACAGTATACAGAACACCTTTTTTGTATAAGGGTGATGAAGATATTGACCCTGAAATAAAGACTGTTCAGAAAATTTTAGGTCACAAACAGATTTACTCTTTTTGCAAATCTTACAATTGACAAAGTTCTAGATAATTTCATAAGTCTTTCAGAAAGTATTAGAACACAAAATTCTGAGTTCGTATGAAGGAGATATCATGAAAATACCAAACTGGATAGAGAGGATTCCGAACCGGACGTGACGACGTGATGAAAACGGACACAGTGACAAAGATATAAAACTCAAACTAAACTAAGAATGCGGTCTACACTAGCAAAAAGATTATGACCATGGACACAAACTCAAAGATGCGGACTCTGAAATCAAATCATGCAATGGCTAAACGTGGTGATAAGACAAGATGAACTACAAACCCTAACTTTTTATGGTTTTTTGTGGACTTTAGGAATATAAATCACTCAAACTAAGGGACATACGATAATATACTTCACAGGAAACCTGAAGATCTGATTACTAAATGATGGAGAATAGGGCTCCGATCTTCCGAGAGGTAAATGGTAATTCGTAGTTCATGACTTTGCTCTTAGAAAGAAAGGTTTTCTCAATATCAACCATGGGCTACTCTTTTGTGCTCATTTTAGCACTCTTGCCATTGTCGTTATAAAATTTCTTGTGTTCTTTTTTTTTTTTTTGTGCAGGAAGTTGAGGAAGATGTGGAAGCTCGAACAAAGGGGGACCTTGGAGCAGCGAAAACATTGTGTACTCCGTTCGACCAACCAGAGCTTCCAGAAGGTATGGGTACATGGGCGCTATGGCAGTAAAGCAGATGTTACTTTTGATCCTCTCTTCCAACAAGTCTCACCATGTTTGTTTTGTTGTTTCAATAACACCACACTGATCCCTGTTACGCAACCTGTGCTCAGGAACCCTGTGTTTCGCATCTGGGAAGCCTGCAAAGAAGTGGTCGCTCTGGGGCCGCAGCTACTAATTGCCCTAACAGAGCGCGTTTGGCCGCACTGCCGGGCTGTTAGGATTCAGTTTTCGAGTCATGTAGATTTGGATGAAAAAACATCGAGAAATGTGTTTTCATCGTTTTCTTCAACCAACCATTCTCTAGGTTCATCACAAGCGAACGCTGTCTGATTTGTTGGGCCTGTAATAGTTGACATCGTGTTTGTTTGGTTGTGCTAAAGGTTCAGACGGGCATTCATTAAGCATGCAGTTTTGCATACTTGAATATGCACTGTGTTAATGTGTCCACTTCCGTTGCGTATCCTCTCCCCGGTTAAAGAGTGTCGAAGATTCACAGGTTCGTATTGAAAGCGGGGACACTTGGGGATGTTTGTTTCCTCTGTTGTCTCGACAACTCTGCTTGCGAACTGTCTCATGTTTCCGATGCATGTGTTTTATTTACGGCTGAGGTCTCGATCGGTAACAAAGTACTGATGAACGACTTTATTTGTGCCAGATTGCCACGGTGCGAAGACAAAACATGATGGATACACGCCACGAGGGAAGCACCAGTCGATAATATTAGTCTTCGACACATAATATAGCGTCATCGTCATCGCATGCACGCCCCAGATCGGTTGGGCCATGTACGTGGACGTGCTCCGGCCTGGCTAGGACAAGGTCACAAGGCAGCAGCGACGGCTGCTTCCACGAGCTGAGCCGCGAGACGTGCCGCCGCTGGGAAGCGGTCCACGGTGAGAGCCAACAGCAGCAGCACAACTCCGGACACCCACGCCAGGAAGCCCGCAGCAGCTAGGGCGTGGCTGGGATCGGCGACGGCGTGGAACAGAGCGGAACGATGAGTATCGCAGAGTCTCGGAGGAGTCGGCGACGGAGCGGGAGGCGAAGACGGCGGTGGGGGGGAGCTGCCCCGTTGAGGGCGAGGAGGACACGCATGAAGATGGCAAAAGATGCCATTGCCGTTGCTGCAGCGGTAGAGAAGGAAGAGCTACGGAGGGGGTGGGGGAGGGAAAAGTTTTTTTTTTTTTTGGCTGAAGAGATAGTTGGCTGGCAGCAGTGTGATGGGCTGATCTTGAGGGCGCCGTTACTTATAGAAGATGTACGTGGCAGGGTGTATACGCGCAACCTGTCACTGTCCGCCGGCAGGTGGTCACCTGGATTTTGCTCGTGCTCGGGTGGTCGACAACGTTTTTCTGTCGGCCGGTGCAAAGTGATTTCGTGGGCACTGAACGACAAAGGCACAAAAGCGCTCTTTTTGGTTCGCGCTGCGCTGGCGGTATCAAAATGACCAAACTCTGAATACTAAATACTCCACTAGCCAGATGATGTCGCTACACGCTACCGAATGGAGACGAACTTTGAATGAGAGTCACTTTAGGCCATTGTAACTTTGTTCATTGACATAAAAGTCTTGGTTTGCAGCTGAGGTAATGTGACGGGCTTATCGATATCTATACATAGAGGGTGCTCATCGCGCCGGTACCCGGAGTCAAAGTCGCTAGCTGCTTTGGCAGTTTTGATGCGCCAATGTCGCTGTTGTCGGGCACAAATGCGCTGTTTCTTTTTCCCGCCTTATTGATCAATCGCGGCAAGTTGGCTTGCAGCAGCGTGATCAGCTAGCTGATCTTGAGGGCGCCGTCATCTTATAGACAAGGAATTATTTCACGGGAAGAAAAGGAATTCTACTTGATTTCATCCGGACAGCATGACAGAATACAAGCTTCAGAGCAACACAGATTCCGTTCCATCATCATGGCCAACACAACCATAGGACAACAGTACACTCCCTATGACCCTAAATAATGGTTGTCTTCTGATCATTAGCAGCTGTTCATCTATTCATGATATCACTAATTACAAATTAATCATTGGCCAATATATAAGCAAACAACATGCTACGACGAGGCACCCCTGAGCTAAACGACACGGAATAGGAAAAGAAGACATAGAGTTAGCATTGCATATCACCTGCGATAATTCTAGTGGAATTGAAAACACTAGAAAGTCTACATTGGAGTATTTAGATACAATACAGAAAAAACACGGGAATTAGAAAAGAGCTGGACACGAATAAAAAATCTAAAAAGATAGAACTCATTAGATTTACTCCAAAAATCTTGTGAATTGAGCTACTTCATAGAAATTCTGTAATATTTGTAGGACGTGAATCCATTGTTTCAAAGAGTTACATAGGAAAGTCCTATAGAATTTTAATCCTGCAAATATCATCTGCCCTTTTTTCTTTGTTCCAATAATTACTAGTAAAAATGGATAATATTTTTTTAAAATTGTACGCAGAGACTGTAAGTTTGAGACTCCTGGTCCTATATGATTGGTTTTCCAAAAAATAAAAAAGAGAGACCATAAAAAAGTAGGAGAAAACACAATAGTCATCCGAAGAAACGTTGTTTGTGCGTAACCGTGGGTTACAAAATCTTATGAAGAAAGCTTTATAAACCTTCCTTTTTTTTACGGAGTTGATTGATGATTGGTGCAAGAGTGCAACAGCGCCGAGACAAACATCATGGCCCTAGCGTGGCTGACTGACCTATCGTACTCGTACTGTCGTACATGATACCACGCTACCAGTATGTAGTAATATAATTCGATAGCGAACAGAACAAATCTATCGACAGGTCTTCTGATAGACGATCGCCATCTCCACTGCGGCGGCGTTAGGAATCGGAGTCACCTGCCCCACGCCATGGATGGCGTCGTGCGGATCCGGTCGTCGTCAAGGAGTCGACCGGTGGCGGAGGCAGTGTCTAGTATATCCCACTCTCACGCTCACCAACTACTCCGAGTGGACGCTTCTCATGCGGGGAATCTGGAAGTTGCATGCCTCGATCTGGCGCGCCATCAAACCGGAGGAGCGAGGATGGGAGGATAGGCTAGGCACTAGCGGCGATCCTGCACTCGGTGCCCAGCGACCGACATGTTCCTGTCGCTTGGGAGGAAGCGGACGGCGCACTTAGCCTGGAACGCGGTGAAGACGGTGCACGTTGGCGTGCAGTGTGTGTCCGCGAAGCCAATGCCCATCACCTTCAAGGACGGGGAGAACGCGCGTGGATGACTTCTTCGTGCGAATGTCGGTTTGGCCAACCAGATCCGCACCCTCGGCGGCGAACTGAAGGTGAAGGACGTCGAGGTCGTCAAGAAGATGCTCCAATCTGTGCCCGATGAGCACCTGGAGCAAATCGCCTACTCCATCGAGACGCTCCTCGATGTCGACAACCTGTCCGCTGAGGAATTGAAGTCACCGGGCGACTGCATGCCCACCTTCCCCGGCGCCCGTCTACGACAGTCAGAGTCGCCTCCTCATGGCAGCTGAGGATTGGATGGCCAAACTCAAGCTTCAGAACACACGGGAAGACCAAATCGAGCAGGTCGTGCGGGAGCGGGAACAAAGGCCGCTGGGCCAAGGACTACCGAAGCAAGCCCAAGAAGCAGGCCCAAGCCCACGCCACTGAAGCGGACGAAGAAGAACCCACTCTCTTGGCTTTGTCGTGGCCTTGTCAGTTCGAGAGGTCATAGAAATCTGCATTGTTTCATTTTTTTTCTTCACTCTGAACAGGTTCGCCAGCAGTCAGTGTAACTCCTAATTTAACCTGACTTCATGATAGGATTCCGTGGTGGAATTGGGTGTGCCGCCGGCCACAGGTGATCTGATGGCAACCAAAAGACCAAATGGCGCGCCCTGATATAAATGTTTGGAATGGAAATAGGAACTTGCAGGTAACATTGGCGTCACACGCCTCTGTTTTGGAAGTGATCGGGGACGTGGTCAATATATTGGATATGAAGTCTACCTATAGCTAAAATTTAGCTGGCTAAAGTTTAATTCGCTGGCCATTAGTCATAGAGTGTTTGGATAATATGTGGTAATAGTTAATTGACCAATTAATTACACTATGAATTGATATTATCCTATCGTAGTTTTTTTATTAATGTACTAATGGTTAGCTCTTGGTTAGCTGTTCTATTTATATGTAAATAGACTAAACTATAGTGGTTATACTTTAATTTCTTGTATTCAAACACGCTCGTAGCACTTTGCTCCAATTCTCTTTCACGAGAAGAAAAGGAATTCTGCTTGGTTTAATCCGGACAGCATGACAGAATGCTGGCTTTAGACCGGATGTCGTCAGGGGGCAGCGCGGAGACGTCGTCGTCATCCGATCCGAGTCACCGGCACCGAAAAGTTTCTCCACAGCGCTGCTTGCCAACGAACTGTGCATCTAAATCTGCCGATGCAAGGGTACTTATTACAACTGCCATTCTGATAACAGTGGTAAACGAGTTTATTTGTGCAGGGTTTGCAAGAGCGCAAGACAAAACATCAGGGACCCAACGTGACTGACTGACCTCTCACACATGACATGCGTACTACAGTATCAGTATGGACGAACACAAGCACACAACAGCAATATACACCGCGAGAAACAGAGCCGTGCGCTCCGTCTAGAACAAGACCCCGGCCGCTACGACATCCACGAGCTGAGCCGCGAGACGTGCCGCCGCTGGGAATCGATCCACCGTGAGAGCGAGCGGCAGCAGCGCAGCTCCGGCGGCCCAGGACAGGAAGCCCGCGGCAGCGAGGGCGTGGCTGGCCTCGGTGTTGGGATGTGCGACGACGGCGTGGAAGAGGGCGGAGGCCCCCAGCACGATGAATATCGCAGAGTCGCGGAGGAGGCGGCGGCGGAGTGACGGGCGGCGGTGGGGAAGAGCTGCCGCGTTGTGGGCGAGCAGGACCCGCCAGCAGAAGATGGCAAAAGATGCCATTGCCATTGCCAATGCAGCTGTGTAGAGCAGAGCTAGGGAGGGAGGGGTTGGGCAAGTTTTCGCTGATAGCTTAGCTTTGCATCAGCTTTGTTACTTATAGACAGACGACGCTCGTGGTTCCGACGCTCGTGGTTCCGGCCGGTAAGAGCAGTCACTTTCGCATGCCGAAACCAGTCACTTTCGCAACACATGAATATGAACGGGGAAGGGGGTGGTTCGATCCACGGACTAAACTCGTCGTGTCACATCAGAAGTTTCCACTCCTTCGAAGTATTAAATATGGTTTGATTAAAAAACTAATTACATAGACGATGATTAAATGGCGAGACGAATTTATTGAGAATAATTGATGCATAATTAACGATTAGTTACTATAGCATCACATTTACTAATCATGGATTAATTAGACTTAATAAATTCGTCTCACGGTTTAGTCCTCTGTAATTAGTTTATAGTTAGACTATATTTAATACTTTTAACTAGTATCCAAACATCTGATGTTAGAAAACTGAAAAAATTTACTCCGGTAACAAACACCCCCGAACTCCCCCTCCAAGGGCCCAAGTGCATATTTATTATTTCTTCTTGTGGCCGGATTCAAGCTGGGATTTCATGCGGAAGCTCTCATCATATCATACATTAACATCAGCATCACAGATTATTTGAAGGCTGCAGAGAGGGTTTCCGGCCGATTGGACCACGACATCTGACGATCTGCCATCCATATACTAACACCATGCATTGTTGACTTCTGCACAAAGGGTCTAGGCATCTGGAGCAAACCAGACGGGAGATTCAAGTGTTCGACACAAAATAACGGGGTCAACAACATAGCGCTATGGTTTTTTTTTTCTCCGAACAAATCCGTCAACCAGCGCCCTCCATGTTTCCCCCTACGTGATAGAACCATAGGATTTCGTGGGAAATCCCGCATCCCGCTGGCCACCTCTGATCTGATTGCAACCCAAGAAAGATCAAACGGCACAGACCGATAGAAATATTCCTTTTAAAAAAATATATATAACAAAAAACTTGCAGATAACATTGGCGTCACGCGGTTCTGCTTTGCCCGTCCATTTTTAGCCTACGAGTGAGATCCGAGCACCATTTGTAGTTGTAGAGACGTATTACAGTGCTTGGCCGGAACCCAAGGTTCCTTATCTCTAAAATGATGTTGGACATCAGTTTTATTATAAACAAGGGTAGTTTAGAAATCTTCAAACCAATCGGTTCTCTGTCTCTCTATCACCGCAGGCTGCAGCGACGTCCGCCTACCAGAGCACCAGGTCAAAGGCTACGGCGGTGGCCGACGTCCGAGGGCCTGCATCTTCGACGTACTGTAAGCGAGGGTAAATCGGTGAGATCACGTATGGGGGAGGATGCCTCTTAGAACTGCCACAGTAGTTGGGATAACAAGCGGACTGGGGCAGGGTAGTGGTGAGTGGTGACATGTCGCCGCCAGTCACTCTGGAGGAGCACTCCATATATGGATGACCTTCCCTAGATTTGGCGCAATCGTCAAGGACATGAGAGTCCAGCCATAAGGCACCACATGGGGAAACAACAGTCAGTGTAGTTGCGGCGCCGGCGGACGATCGTGATGCGAGGATGATACACTCAGTGCGGCTGCGCGGCCGGCACCGGCGAACAGTGGCCGTAGTGCAAGAAGATGCCCAGACTGAAGAACATGCGACCCTTATTATTATTATTAGATTCGAAATTACTAACATGCCCATTCAATTTAGTTCCTAGCCCACGGAACTGCCTACAAATTAGGTTCCTTCTACAAAGTTTCTCCCATTCTTGACCATCCGATCTTATCTGATGAAGGGCTATCATTAACCTCAAGCACTATAAAATTTCTCTTAGTTGCAATGCCCCTTCTTGGTGCTGAACTGCTAATTATGGTAGCCAATAGTCTCTGTTATTCCCTTGCGCAATTAGCATAACCAAACATAGATGTATACGACACACATACTGGATAGAGAAAACAAGCTCACAAGAAAGCGGAGTGAAACACATTCTCAGTTCTGCACACGCACGGCGCACGGCATGTTGTTAGCAGGAAGAGATTAGAATAACGGGAGTAGGCTAGAAGAATTGGGACGGAGTTGGATTCGGTTCAACAATAGTTTAGTACACATGAATGATCCACTCTATTTTATCGTCTACCGGCCAGCACATACACATGGGCTGTTCACACGCACAAGCTGTTGGCCCAACTTTGTCCAAACCTCCTGGCATTGGGCTTCTTTACTCGCTCCAATACTGCTGGGCCTCTACCACTCTGTTCACGGCATACTGTAGCTCTGCCTCCTCAGCTTCTGTACCGTGTCCGTCCTACCGATTCGATGGCGAACACGGCACACGGCACGCAAACATCGTGAGAAACAGAGGAAGCCTGGAAAGACTGTCAGCGAATCGACTGGAGCTACGGTATGTGCGTAGCCGACTAGCCGCGCATGCTCTGGTACGGTAGTCCGGCTAGAACAAGGCAGCAGCGACGGCTTGCTTCCACCACCAGTTCCACGAGCTGAGCTGCAAGACGTGCCGCCACTGGGAAGCGGTCCACATGCAGTGAGAGCGAGCAGCAGCAGAGCCAACCAACCCCGGCCACACACGCCAGGAAGCCCGCAGCATCAGCGAGGGCCGAGGGCGTGGCTGGCCTCGGTGGTGCTGGGACCGGCGACGGAGTGGGAGGCGAAGGCGGCGGTGGGGGCAGAGCTGCAGCTGCCGCGTTGAGGAGGAGCATGGTGACGACCCAGCAGCAGGTGGCAACGGACGCCATCGCCATTGCAGAGTGCGCTCCCTTGCAAGCTGCGACGATGTACTCCTGCAGACAAGTTAATTCTAAGGCAATGGCCATGCAATCCAATGTGTTCACTGTGAGATTCAGAGAAGGAAACTGCTCTGCATCTTTGTTTAAATGCCCTTTTGCGCTTTAGGTTTGGGAGGCAGTAAGGGTTTGGTCCAATGGTTTGATTTTGCCGCCTTCACCTGATATGTCAAATATTAAAACTTGGTGGGCGATGTCCACTCAAAATAGACCAAAGAGCATGCAAAAGACAATATCTGGGATCTTGATGGACACAACTTGAAATATCTTAAAGACAGAAATAGATGTGTTTTTTATGGCAAGCAATGCTTCTCCATCGGTGGTCTTCTCCTTGGCTAAAGACGAGATGGCTTTAAGAATGTCTGCATGTGGTCAGACATGTTTAGTTTAGTTTTCCTTTCTAGTGGTCCACAGTGCCGGGATTTGAGCAAAAAATTATCTGCCTAAGTGACGGTGACGCACGGCCATGCGGCACCGCTTGGATGCATGGCACGTACCCTACGCATCAGCTAATGGCAAATCTTCCACATCTTCCAATCAGAAACACAGGGTGCCGAGCTTTGGAGGGACAACAGAGCGAGCCGACGAGCCAAGGAAAAAAAAAAGGATCGAGCCTGGTCTCTCCAACATCCTTGCATGCATCGGTCGCCACCAACTGCCGCCAGCGCTAGCGCCGCCGCCGCCTTCGTCAGCGCCGACCACGACGCCTCCGGCCCCTACCAATCCTGAGCCCCGAGATCTTCTTCGTGCCTTAGAATACAAGTACATACCCCGGGTTCCAGGCGGCTTCGGCAAGAATTCCATCGTCACTGACTCACTGTGATGAAGCTGTCGGCATTGCCGTCGTGAGGCCATAGGTCGTTCGATAACGAGGTGATCTGGGAGAGTGGCAGCAGCTTGCACCGCATCCATCAGCAAATGGCTCCCGGTGAGGATTAGGAGCGCAAGAATGTCACAAGACTAAATTCCACCGATGACTCTATTTAACTTAGCATTGTCCGAGTGACAAGATCTCTCCACAAGTTTAGTGAAACTGGAATATAACTCTCTCTCTCTCTCTCTCTCCTTTCGCCAGATACAAGCTAGCAAACTCGCCGCCGTCACCGGACGGAGCCGGCCAAATCCGCCTACTTTTTCCTTACCCCTTCCCAAGGTTGATCTCCTTGCTCTTATCTTCATCGGCAAGCAGCTAGCAATTCAGGATGTCCAGTCTGGGCCTGAGAAACGCGAGTTCACCTTGAGCTGTCTTTTGGGCCGTGGTTGGGCCGGTACCGTTGCACTACTGTCCATGACAAAGAAATGGAAACGATGGTAGCAGGCAATCTGAGTCAGCGAATGGAGACGAAGCTGTGTTGAAGATGACGGATGGGGATGATGGAAGCTGCAGCGGAGACAGATGCGATCACATAAGAGTGGATTGGATGTGATTATGACTTGGCTTCAAGCGTGCAGATGATGTCCGGCTCGAGCGTCAAGGCTGAACGACCGATCGGCTCGATTAGCCGTTGGCTGATACGTGGCATGCATCCGAGAAGTGCCGCATGCATGGCCGTAGGCGTGCATCACGTAGGCAGAGATTTTTTTTTATCCGGGATTTGGATCGAGAATGATCGAAAGAAAACCACCTGATCTATCTATCTATTCTGTAAAAAAACGAGTTTAAAAAAAAATATTTTGCACCTAATTTTAACCTACCCAATGGCCTATCGGTTAGATAAATTTTTTTGGATCCATGGGCTATGCTAGCATAATTGTTTATTCGGCTGTTATATAGTTTTCACGGTTAGATCTAATATTCTTTATTTACCTCGGACGGTTGGATTCGATACTTACGTAGTATTTATTACGCGTTTCTGCCTGAAGTTTTATTTTTTTACACGTGAAAACCTACCCACCAAGCCGAAACATTGCGCGCGTCTTCTGTCTCCCACTTCTCTGGGGAATCATGCCGAAAGCTGCAGCCTCCAGACTGTGCACTGTGCAGGACAGAGCGGTAACCGACGTGCCGATCGAGAATGCAGGGAGGGCGTAGGGCCCGTCCTCTGGCTGGCTGGGTCACGGATGGCGTGGACAGAGTAAAGCTGCATGAGTGCATGCAACACACGTAATTAAGCTTGCTGCAGATCCAATTAGATAACATGGCTGTCATCAGATATTCAGAGAAGCATACTATTTTTGCCTGTGTAAATGTGTAAAATCATTAATTAGGGTCCGTTTAGAACATATAAATTTTATAAGAATTATGAAGAAACTGGACAGGAAAAGTTCAATTTTGTAACAAAAATATAGAAACAATGAGCCGGGCGGTGGCGCGCCGCCGCTGCCGCTCTCTTCGCGGAGTGGAGAGAGAGGGGGGAGAGAGCGGATGGGGTGGCTGACCGAGTGGATAGGGTTAGGATTCGGAGTGGAGCGACTGATTACATGGGCGCCGATGGACTGGGCTGATTTCGCGCTTGGAAGCGTTTTGGGCCTGGCTGGGCTTATTTGACGTTAATTACTTAGTTTTTTTCTTTTTTATATAAAATATCGTATCTAAATAGATACTTGGTATTTATGTAGTCTAATGAGTTTTATTTCTAGAGTTGTTACACAATTGAAGTGATTTTAAGTATATTTTGGAAGTATTTGTGAATTTTTTTCACAACTACTAACGTGCAGTTAGGGATGAGTCAGTATCTAAATATTTTTTTTCACCGTTCAAATGAGTGCTTAGTGATTTTTAGCTAAAAACAAAAAGGAATACCATCTAGCCCTTTTTTTAAATCCGGTCCTTAAAATTTGAGAATTATTTACCATCCCTACTCACAGTGTAGTATAAATGTTAAGCTGCCGAATCTTTTTGTTATCCATAAACCAACATGTGCGGGGCATTCTTACCGGTACATCCAAAAGCATCGGCCGCGCCCGCGTCGATTGACGGCCGAGTTTCTTCGTCGAAAAACACGAAAGCTTGATGCCCGCGGGCGAGCAAAAGCTTTTTGTTTTGTTCTTCGATAGCGCTGCAAGCCTGCATCTTTCTACTGTTCTCAGTTGGAAACTGGACAGAATTGGGCGATTCTACGGTTTGGCATAGGGGTTAGCTGACCCCGACGAATTTGGCAAAATCACTTATACCCTCTGTTTTTTTCATTATGGTTGACCTTAGTAAAAAAATACGATGACTCCGGCGGCCGGTGCTAATCACTTAATCAGTCCAACAGATAGATGAATAGCGCCGAGCGGCCCAGCTTGCCTGTCCTTGTGGCCTACTTGCAAGTCTTGCGATAGCCCACTACCCAGCAGCAGTCCACCACCGAAGCATCGATCTGTCTTCTCGTTTCTCAGGGCTCGCGAACGACGCGGCGCTGTTTCATCTTCCTTCCCTTGCCCTCGCCGCCTCACGCACGGCGCCACGCCAGTTGCCACTCGCCAGGCCGGCAAGCCAGCAGGGTAGCGCCGCACGCGTCGGTGAGCGGTGACGATCGACGACGAGCCTCCAACTCACGTTATGCCATGTTAGACAAAAATTTTGACAATCATAGTTATGGCAGTTTGCATCTCAGGTTCATATATCCTTTAGTATTTTATAATTTTGTTCAATGTTCATGAATTTGATAGGGAACCAAAATTTGATGGAACGGTTTTTGAAAACAAAATTGCCTCCAGCTAGTGACTCTAATGATCCTGGTGCTGGTGGAGAGACATCAAGAAGAGGAGCAAATGCATCAAACACTAACCCTAACAGTTCAGCTAGTCATCACGAGGTAAACTTTGATGAGCTTCCTTATGATCCAGCAGATAGAAGAAGGATATCCGATTACATAGGACAAAAGCTCCAATATGAAATTAGAAAGAAGTATTTGATCAGAGGTCCTTTTAGACCACCTGTTGGCTTTAAATATCCACATAAGATCATAGCAGGTCATGCACGTCGATTTCAATCTGAATGGTTCACAAAATATGATTGGTTAGAGTACATCATAAAAGTGAATAAATGTTTTTGCTTGCCATGCTACTTATTCAGAGATAGCAATGAGGGCCAAGGTGGAAATGATGCATTTGTAAAAGATGGTTGGGATGGCTTTAACAAATTGAATAGGCTCCGAGATCATGTAGGCACCGCACCTGACAGTTTTCATAACACAGCAGTAAAAAGGTGCGACAATTTGATGAAGTCTAATCAGTCCATTGATAGTGCTATTAGCAAGCAACGGAATGTCACTAAAGAGGAGTATCTTGTTAGATTAAATACTTCTATTAATGCTGTTCGATACTTGTTGCATCAATGCTTAGCTTTCCGTGGTCACGGTGAATCGGAAAAGTCTAAAAATCAAGGAAATTTTCGGGAGTTGGTGAAGCTTTTGGCAAAGCAAAATGTCAAAAGAAATAAGGCCCTTCTGGGGAATGCCCAAATGTTGGCCTCAGACATCCAAAAGGATATTGCAAACTGTTTTGCCGAGGTAAGAAAAAGTATTGTTTTTTTAGTTTGCAAAAGTACGGATTGACTGATTGTCTATTCAGATGAGTTAACAATGTTTGTATATTTTTTTTAGATAATAGTGAAATCTATCATTGAAGAAATTGGTGGTGATGTCTTTTGTTTATTGGTAGACGAGTCATCTGATGTTTCTAGTAAGGAACAAATGGCTGTTGTTTTGAGATATGTTAGCAAGCTTGGGTTAATAAAAGAGAGACTTGTTGTAGTTCATGTGAAAGAGACCTCAGCTTCATGTCTTAAATCTAACATTGATAGTCTGTTTTGGCAAGTATGGATTGAGCATAAAACAAGTTAGAGGACAAGGTTACGATGGAGCTAGCAATATGAGGGGTGAATCCAATGGTTTAAGAGCTTTAATATTGAGGGAAAATAGCTCTGCATATTACATACACTGCTTTGCTCACCAACTCTAGTTAGTTATTGTTGCGGTAGCTAAAAAAATGATGATATTAGTGATTTCTTTGATATGGTATCCTTATTAATAAATGTTGCTGGAGCTTCTTGCAAAAGAAAGGATATGATTCGAGAATGTCACCAAGAAAGAGTTAGCAAAGCCATATGTGGTGGACAACTTAGAAGCGGAACGGGGTTAAATCAAGAACAATCACTTCAAAGGGCCGGTGACACTCGTTGGTCCTCTCATTTGAAAACCCTTCAGAGGTTAAGCAGTTTGTTCCCTAATGTAATTGAAGTTCTCCAATATGTTGAAAAAGAAGGTCCAAATGATACCAAGAGACGCCAAGCACATGGTCTCATGGACTATTTGATGGATTTTGACTTTGTGTTCCACTTGCAGTTAATGTTGCTTATTTTAGCCATGCAAATGCTTTGTCATTGTCGTTACAAAGGAAAGATAAAGACATTTTAGAGGCCATGGTAGAGGTGAAGTTAACAAAGCAGAAATTTCAGCAAATTAGGGATGATGGTTGGGATTCTCTATTAGAGGCTGTGTTATCCTTTTGTGAAAAACATGGTATTTCAAAGTTGGACATGGAACATGAGTACATTAATCGCCACAAGCCAAGGCAAAGAACCAACCGAACTAACGATCAACACTATAGATATGATTGCTTGAACCCAATTATTGACTTACAGCTTGTAGAATTCAATGATCGTTTCAATGAGGTGAATTCTAAATTGCTTACCCACATTGCTGTTTTTAGTCCCAATAATTCTTTTGATGCTTTTAAACATGAGAGTTTGATGGAATTGGCTAAGGCGTACCCTGATGATTTTGGCCTGGGGGAACTAGATGATCTCGGCAGTGATCTTCATCGTTGCATTGATAATGTAAGAGCTGAAGAAAGATTTTCTCAATTGGGTACTATTTCTGAGTTTGGTAAACTAATGGTGGATACAAAAAAACATCTTGCTTTTCCGTTGGTCTATCAGCTTCTCAAACTTGTGCTAGTTCTTCCTATTGCAACTGCATCAGTAGAGAGATCTTTTTCAGCAATGAAAATTGTGAAGACTATCCTACGAAACCAGATCGGTGATGACTTTATGAATGATTGTGTCATTAGCTTCATGGAACAAGAACTTCTTGATGCAATTTCAAATAATGATGTGATAGTTCGATTCCAGAAGATGGATGGACGCACTCGTAAAGTGCAATTATAAAAAGTACACTTGTAAAAGCTTATTTTATCATGTTATGCTTTTGCTACTTGTCTTTTTATTATACATGTTAAATTTTATCATTATATTATCAATATTCGTTATATCACTGTATTATGCATAGGATTCGATGATTATAAGTCGCAAGTCCCATCCCGGCGGAGATTTATACTAGATTCGCCACTGACAGAAAACAGTTAACAGCGACACCCCAACCCCACGACTAACTCTCTTCCTCTCTCCCTCTCCCACTCCCAGTCGGAGTCCCAGTGATCAGCAGCGCAGGACAGGACACGCACTCCCTATATCTATCCCTCGGTCCCTCCCCATCAGCAGCCCATCGAGATCTCTCTCTCTCTCTCGGTTTCTCCCTCCTCGTTCCAGGCGTCTACCAAGCTCCGCTCGTGCAATTGCAAATGGGCGACCAGGGAATGCCATACATGCTACCTCCACACGACGCGGCCGCGGAGGTGATCGGCGCCGGCGCCGCGCCCGCCGAACACGTTCAGCGCCGCTTCCTCTACGCAGGCCGCATCCTCGTAGCCGCCGGCTGGCTCATCCTCACCTACTATCCCGCCGTCGGCGACCGCACCGCCAACGCCGAGCACGCCTTCCTCGGCCTGTCCCTGCTGCTTCTCGGCGCGTTCATGATCATGGTGGCGCTGGCGCCGGTGGCCGTCCAGTTCCCTGCAGCGGCACGGGCTGGCGCCGCCGTCGCCGACGCCGTCCTCTACTACTTCTTCGCGCGGGGGAACTAGCTTGTTGCTACGTACGACGACTTACGATCAGAGCACGAACCTTGCCTGTGAGCAGCAACAATATATATAATTAAGCGTGTTCGCCTGTTCCATTCTAGTATTCTACGCACGCGTTCCTGCTAGCTGCTTTGCTGGTGCTGCTGCCTGCACGGAACGACGCGTTGTATGTTGTGTTCTTGTGAGCTTGCTTGTTGTGTGTATCCTATTGTATTTGTATGACCATAACTACAGTATTTGTCAAATCCTATATATTCTCATCGTGCATGGCTTCTGTCTCGATCGAATCTCTTAATTAGCTAGGGATCCGTGTAATTTGAAATGTTTTATTTCATCGCAGCGTTATAGTCTTATAGAGCGTCCATTCGGTTGCGTTGCCCGTCTGTCAGAAGACATGGAAAACAGGAAAGGCCTAGCTAAACGAAAGGAAAAGGTTAATACGAATCCACCTTTGGCAAGACACCTCATCGCAAAAGCTGACAGGTATCTAGCTGGGTGGCAAGCTGCACTACTGAACACAATGGGGCGCCTTGTCTTAGTGAACGCTGTCCTAAGCAGTCAGATGATCTACCACATGAGCTCGCTCCTCCTCGCTCCTGGGACAATCAAGCAGGTAGACCAACGTCGGAGAGGTTTCCTGTGGTCGGGTGCTGGGCATGCCTCCGGAGCAAAATGCCATGCAAGATGTACAACAGAGCAGGGATGCCGGCGGTCTGGGTGTCAAGAAGCTGGCGTTGCAAAACGTCTGCCTCCTGCTGAAGCTCCTGCACAGATTGCACACGGCGACCAGCTCCTCCTGGGTTGTTTGGGTTCGCAGTCAGGTGTGCCTTGCCACACTAAAAGGGGAGCTTGCGGGAGACCATTGGGATGTGCTGCGTTCTCTTTTGCCAACCTACAGAGCTATCACAACATCAGTGGTACGGGACGGGAGGGGGACGTCATTCTGGCATGATGCTTGGTGCGGAGAGGACGACCGCCACCCGGTTCCCGGTGCTGCTAAGCCATGTGAAGGTGCAAGAGTTCAGTGTGAGGGAGGTGGTCGACAGGGGGCTGTCAACTCTATTAGTGCCGCGCCTCACGGCACAAGCTGCCAGGGAGCTGACTGAAGTGGAGGCCGATTGCAAACAACCTGGTACTGACGAATGAACCGGATATCCGAAAATGCTTTGCGGCCGGGGATGGGGACAAACTCCAAGCTGGCATGGTGTACCAAGCCCTGTGCGCGGGTAGCGGTGAAATGGATGCAGCAGCAGCTTTTGTGTGGAGGAACAGCGTGCCTCCGAGGGTTCGTTTCTTCGGATGGCTGGCACGCCGAGGGAGAATTCAGTGCAGGGCGAACCTAGCCATCAAAAAGGTAGTGCCAAACTCAAGTTGCGAGGTCTGCCACTCAGGAGAAGAAACGACGCCACATATCCTATTCCATTGCAGCTTCGCCAGGCAACTGTGGTCGCACCTTCAAATTATGCCCCCGGTGCACGAATGCTGCGCCATGCTGCACCTGGTGCCGCGACCCCCATCACTGCCTGCTCTGCACTTCAACACATTTGTCTTGCTATGCTGCTGGTCCTTGTGGAAGAGAAGGAACAAGGTGATCTTTGATGGCGTGGCGATGAGCTTCCAGGAGTTCCTGCTCTCCATGAAGGCTGAAGCTGAACTTTGGCGACACAGAATGAAGCCAGCGGATCGCTGGGCCGTAGATGTTTGGTGTGACAAGCTATTAGTGGCAATGTAAGCCCCTACAAAATGTATTTTTCACTTTCAAATACATGTAAAACTCTATGATGTGGGCCATTAAAGGGCCATGAGATCAATGAAATTCAGGTGGGGGATTCTCTCCCCCCCGCCCCGGTGACAGTCAAAAAAAAAACCTTTGGCAAGACAATGAACCGCTGATATTGAATGCCATCTAATACCGCACCGGAAAAACAAAGATGAGGTAAATGTGAAACTAATAAAATTAGGTGGAGGCGGCCTCCATGCAGCCGCGCGTGCAGACCCAACATAATCCGCGTCGAAAAGCTATCACGCGGCCACCACAGATCGGCTCTCGCAGCGTTTCCGCACGCGCGATATCAACCGGCTCGGCTCGAGATCCCGAGCGCCGTCATCGTGCTCATGCAAATCGAGTCAGATGATCCTCGCGGTGGCTCCGCTGATACCCAACCAACTGATAGAACCCTGATCTAGATCGATAGTTTGGAGTTCGACCCGGCACAACTGAACCCTACGCGGCTGCCGCCGCCACCATCGTGAAGCCTTGTGGCGTGGTTGCGGACGCGCACCCATGGAAGACTTAGTCACTATGGCCGCAGAAAGTTCGGAAGACAACGCTTGAATTTGGCATACGGTGTCCTCATCTAATTTGGTGCCATCTTCGTCTGCTCATGCCATATCCGGTCATCAGTTGCTCCCAGTAGCACGTGAGAGCGATGCAGAGCATACGACATCGCAGTACCATTGTATTGCGAACTAGTCTCTTCTCATCGTCATGTTTTTTCACCTATTTGTTTTGATCATGTGTTTAATGCACATACATATTGCACAACATGCTGAGTCGATCACCATGGGAGTAGAACTTGTTCGCACTATTGGTGCCAATGCTCAAGGCGATGACAACACAAGTTAATTGGTCAGATAAGAGAAGCTGGGATGAAGCCATCATAAGTTCATGAAGCAATTTTTTTTGGTTGATTTCATAACTTGATTTTCTTCATATGTATGTTGCATTCTCTAGAATGTGTTATTTATCTCCAGGGATATATATATTTGTCTATTTTGCACACGTGCTTTTCCCAGATGAAGTGACATGTTTCAGCAGGATAAATGCTCAAAAGTTTCACCATATGTATTTCGTACAGAGCAAAGAGCAAACATCTCTAGATTGGCACAATATTTGTCATTATAAAACATGTCACCCATAAAACACTATAATCATAATAAACTCTCTTATTACAAAGATGTTTGAAATATGGAAGACATTATCCCAAAAAAACCATGATCCTAAAACAGCATGCTCTCAGTACGGTACTGGACATTCACTTGTCTCCGGAGATGCAGTTGCCAAATGGAGTTCATATTTCTATGAAAAGCCTTGTGTGTCCATGCAAGCAAGTAACTTGAGTTATCTGAAACCAATTGTAAAACCAGACAACTCACAATACTTTGCACCACTTCAACAATCCTCCTCTCAGCATATGCTGAGAGCCTGAGACAGACACGAACATTCACTTCGATGGGAGACTTGGCAGCTAGCAATGTCAGAGTTTTCACCTCGCGTTTGACATTACAAAATCAAATTCGACACACAACAATTGCTTGTACAAGAAAGGATGACAAATACTCAGATTATCAGCCAGCTATGCACCAAATCATGTGCCTCAATGAGTTATCGCAATATCTGCCTTTGACTATGCCTCTTTAGGTGGGAAGCTGAGGCTAGGCATTGTCTCGAGCAGGAGACGGGTGTTCAACACTTCAACTGCTTCTCCAGCACCGGCACCACCGCAGCAATGGGAGCGAGGCGACAGAAGCGGAATGGGAACGGAGTGCAGGCGGAGGGAGATCGAGCCGAGGGGTTTGGCACGGACGTGCTTGATGATGACGGCGCCCGGGTTCAATCAGTTGGTTGGGTATCACTATCAACCAAGCCACCGCGAGGATCAGCTGAGCCGGTTTGCATGAGGACGATGGTGACCGCGCGATGGCTTTTCGACGCGGATTATGTTGGGTCTGCACGCGCGGCTGCATGGAGGCCGCCTCCACCTTCCGTCTCGTCATCAAAGCGATTGATATTTAACTTTTCACCGGTCACGTCTTACAATCATCCTACGTTTATTGAACAGTTCCTCATGATGATTGAATTAATTCAATATATCAGTCACATTTTATACTGCTACATATATAACTGATGAAATTCAATCCATTAGTCACGCATATTAAAATTACATAACACAATAAAAAAACTACAGTACACCAATATTAGTAATTTGTGTATATATATGTAGTGATTTAGCAAAAAAAGATATAAAACACACACGAAACAATTTGACTGGTGGATAGACAAATATCAGGCGACTGAAGAGGAGTAAATCATCTATTTTCATTATATCAACGATGTATAGTATAAAAATATATTTCAATATAAATCTTACGACATCAATACCATAAAAATCAATATATTATAATATACACTTAGTTAAAATCACGATTGTTTGACTTAGCACAAAATCAGTCAAACAATCAAGTGAAAAAAAAGGAAAGACTACTCATCTTTCGGAAGAGTAGTTTTTTTTCTACCTACGTCTTCAACTTTTCTCCTTTCATATTTTTCTCATTGAGCCCCACCAGTATTTGACTATCTCCTCTATCTTAAATAAAAATACAGAAGAGATGAAAAGGTGGAAGATGAGAGTGTGAGAAATCTGCTGAAAGATGTTTAGAAATTTTGAAAAAAAATATCATACTAAAAAACTGCTCCGTCTGCAAAAGGAAAACATTTGTGCGAGGGCCATCACATAGATGCCTACGGTGGCAAAACAACGTCGCTCCCTTCTTCTCATTCCTTTTCCCTTTATTTTTCCGTTTGCCTTTTTCTTGGTACGAACATAGGAGTGATTTTTTTTCTGTAAAAAAACAAACGTATATAGGAGTAATTCCCTCCATGTCCATTCTCAGGCACCCGGCAACCGCCATTTTGTTGTTACACGGCCCAGGGAGCAGCTCTTTTTTACACGGCCCAGACACAAATGCTCCGTAATGGCACGAACCAGGCCCATCACCAGTAAATAAAGGGCCGTATAAATCCAAACACCACGAGCACGCGGCCGGCGTCGAGGAAGTGCTCTCCGTGGGCGTTGTTGGGGTCGTCGGTGCTCATGCAGGGCAACGGCCGCCTCCACCAGCTGCTCGCCGGCCGGGTAATTGTCAGGCGCCGCCCCCTTGTCCTTCCATGTTTGCTACTGTGTGCTACAGCATGCAGCTCACGAGTGCGCTCCCTCTGCACCCCGGCCGGCCGAGGGGCCGTTTGCTCCCCCGGCATGCACACTTCCCCGTCCAGCGATGTCTAATTTTAGATGCTAAAATTTAGTTTCTAACTTAAGGCAAGTTGAAATAAAAAAAAATGAATTGTGCTGCAATAAATAAAATGAAACATGTCTTATTTTAGTAAAAGACCAAACAACTACCTAAATATATTATGGCATGACTAATTTGAGGTGAGACCGGCTTAGCCATAAATCTAAACAGCTCGAGATCCTAAGCACGTCGCGCCACTTTCGTCGCTGTCGCTGTCAGCCGACTCGGCATGTATAGTGTAGCAAACACGGCGTGTGGCCGTGTGGTGAGTGGCTTTTGAAAGTAGCGGAGGGTACGGATCCGATCACTCCCAACGACCAAGAAGCCGCAGTTGATGGCGACTGGACCGGACCGGAAACGGACGCCCGCGTAGCATTGCATCCAGGCACCTATCACGCACAGATCCAGCATCTCTTAGCAGCTGCCTTTTTTACCCGTTCTTCGTTGGATAGATCGGAGAGTGGGATATCGCGCGGGTGGGCAAGCCATCTCGCCACCCGTGCTTGTCTTGTTCTCTGTTTTTCTTCCTCTGCCGCATCACCTCCAGGCGCTTTATAATTCGGCCGCTCCATATAGACGCCACCCGGCATTCTCTCCTCTCCTCTAACGGGTGGGTATTATGCCAATCGTATTATTAGGGCAGCCAGCATTAATTGGCGCGAAATTGCAGAGATCTTTCTGCTGTGCCGCTAGCTGCTACTTGTCCACAAAGCTTCTATATATCTTGGCGGCAAGCAGGTTTCAGTGCAAACTCTACTGCCTCTGGACTCCTATTTTTGACGTCGGACAATACATATTTCAATTTTGTAGTGATAGGTCCGCTTGATTAGGAGTGTGTTCCGAACAGAATTGATTTCTAGAGACGGTTGTGAAACTATTTTAGAAGCGAATTGAGAAGCCGCTACTACGGAAGGGATGCTACAAACCAACATATAATTATAGGAGCGGGTACCTAGCCCATCCTAGAAATACATTTTTAGAGGCGGTTGGCAATGTGAACCGCCTCTAAAAATAGTTTCTAAAAAATAACATCAATAAATAAATAGGTAAAAATAAATAAAACATTGCTATTAGGAAGAGACCCCACTCAAGTCTGCAGTCATGCACATTTTTTCGAATAGAAATATGCACACATCCAATTATCGAACCCACGACCTCACGCGTCGCGTGCAATGTAAAGTGAACCGCCTCAAAAACAATACATTTTTTTGTACAAACGGATGGTAAAGTAAAACATGTGTAGAAATCAATTTCTAAAGACGGTTAGTAAAATGAACCGTCTCTATATTAAAAATGAATTTCCAAAGTGGTTGGTAAATTGGATCCACATGTGATAAGCGTCTCAAATTTGTATCCGCTTTAAAGGGGATGCTTCGAAGATCGATTCTGTACAATTAACCAACCGTTCTTGACAACAGTTGACTTCATATTCGAGGTAGTATATGAGGTCAGGGGAGAGATGACAGGCACATCCATCAATCAGCTGCATCACTCTAACTTTAAAGCTACTATTTTTCACCATATGTTAAATTAGTGTCACCAAAAAGTGGATATAAAAATATAAGTATAGAAAATACTGTTTGACAACTGTACACAACCGTAAAAACACTGTTTGTGCAATGTGCAAAGCAACATCACCTGATGAGTTACATCCATCAACTGCCTATTGATTTATAGTTCTTCCCTCTGCCCCGCAGGAGGACGGAGCTCACTGCTGCACTATTGCACTGATAAGTACACGTCTACACCAATGACAGGTTTTCAGATGACTTAGCTGCACCGGTGGTCCCACCAGTCCTCCAACTAAGCCTCTAAGCCAACCCACTGAAATTAAAGGCCACCACTTATATTTTATCTCGCGTGAGTTACATAATGACCTGGACGAAACATATATATCAATCTTACTTTCTCTAGTTTCAGATATAAGTTTGCTTCAGGTTTCCATCAACCATATTATATATAAGACATTGCGTTAGCTTTTCTGATTATGCCTTTCCACGATAATTACAAAACAGACTAGTGGGCAATAAGATTAACGTTGTACCTTCCACAATAGGGTCTGTTTGGTTAGCTGCCTTCTCTATCATTCTACCTGATCTGAGTGGAGCTGTATAATCTGAGAGAGAAGGCAATTGAGGTGCGTGCATGAGCGGATACAGCATGCGTGCAGGGGTAGGGTAGATGCAGAAATTAAATAGTCAACTAGGATATAACACGGTGCAACTCTATGAAAACAACCGAACACACTCCTAGTTTCCATGGATGCCTTCTTTTGTCCCACGCATATACAAGTACCTAGCGCCACTCACTGTACTATATACTCCAACCCAAAAACAAACACTACGAAATTTGTAGGTTTATGACACTGCCTTTTTTATTGAGATATAAATAAACACTGATGCATCATTCCGCACTTCCGCAAAGCCATATGTACAGTAACACACGGCGTGGCCTGCTGGCCATGCATGCAGCGGGCAGCTAGTTCCAGTTCCAGCCTTGCAGGGACAGGGAGGGAGCGACGCAGCAGTCAAATGACGGCGTTGGCCATGGCGGCGCCGAGCCGCGCGGCGCGAGGGAACCGAGGCGCCACGGGCGCGAGCGCTACCAAGGACACGCCGAGGAGCCACAGGACGAAGGCGAGCAGCGCGTACACGGCGGCGCTGGACGAGTAGTCGGCCCTGTCGCCCTTCTTCGCCGACGATGGTGCTCCGGAGGCGTCGGCGAGCGCGCCCCACCACCCCCACAGCATGAGCACGCGCCCGGCGTCGAGGAGGAGCCCCCGTGCTCCGCCCCCAAGGTTCGGCAGCCCTGGCGGCTGCTGAAGCGGGTAATCAGGCTCGGGCATCCCTCGCCGGCGTGCCATGTGTGTTGCTACCAGAGAGCTGCAGGGCAAGGGTGCTGGCCGTCCGCCGCGCCTCTGCTGCTAGCTTCCTAGCTTAATTAGGTTGGATGTCTGTGTGTATCTCCGGCTAGTGGCGCGAGGGAGGGGCTTTGCTGCTTCACACTCGAGTTCCATTTATAAGAGCGAGCCTTTGCCCGCGCTCGCGTCGCCGTCAGGGTCTGAGTCGGCATGTGTGTAGTGTGGAGGAAAGGAAAGGAAACACCGTACGTCGTCGTCGTGTCGTGTGCACTGTGCAGCAAGTCTTTGAAGCACTTGCATGGCAATACGAAGGTGGCGTGTCTCCATGACTCTATCCGGGTTTTCCAGGGGTGTGTGGATCATGAAACGCAAGTGCAAGTGCAGCCAGCAAGCAGCCGCAGGCATCCATCCAATGCAACCTTCCCTGGTTTTTACCTGCTGCTGCGCGCGGTGCGCGCGGCCATCAACCACCCCCGCTTGTCGTTGCCTTGTCCGGTCACCGGATGCCCAGGATCTCTACTGTCCAAACAAATCGTGTAGACAGCGATGGACCGTTCAGTTTTTTTCTAGCTTCGTGTGTGCGACCCCGCCGTCAGGAGCAAAACTTTTGCTAGGAATTGTTGAGAATTTTCGTCGAGTGTTGCAGTGACAATTGCGGATCTTTAATTGCTGGCTAGCTGGACCGCCAACTCTCCTAGCAGGGAGTGCATCTCGTTGTTTCCTTTTTCAAAGACTCAAAGTTTGCTACGTGCCCCGAAACCAAACTGCGGCTCGCTCCATCTGTTCAGGAACAACAACAGCCGCTGTTCTCGATCTCACTTCTCATTCTCACACAACAGCAGCCGCAGCCTGGCTGCCTGGGGAATCCCCGAGCGCCGTCCGATCCGGAGCCTCCACAACCTTCGATACTGTGCTGCTGTGGCCAGACAGGTGGAGTGCTAGGCTTTCTCTGCTTCAAATGCGAGCTTTTAGTTTTGTCCTGTGTCTTCTAAAAAAAAAGTATTTTTACCTCAATTAAACTTTAGACAACATGTATTATCACTTATGATGCTAAATAAATTAGCTAATGCGTCGTACTAGACATGGTTCATGCTAAATTTAAATATTTAATTTAACTAATTTGGTAAAAGTAGTCAGGTTTAGCCATCATGCACGGCGGGTTTATCAGCAGTATGGGTCACGGCTAATTACATAGCATTACAACAATCCCACACCGCCAAGGGTGGGCCCTCGAAACAAATTGGAAAAAAAAAAACAAAATGGAAGAAGAAGAAAAAAAGGCATGGCATGGCGGGCGAAAGAGGCTCAGGAGCCACACAAGCTTATCGCCCGCGATGTACTATGAGCATCACAGGTCGCTTGATGTTATACGGACATCTCATTTCTGAGACTGTCGTTGCAACGGTGACGACTTCGATGAAGCGTTTGGAGAGACCTTCCCCAGAACATTCAAAGCCTTCATCCGCTGAAGCTCTTTCCCTACAAAATTGTTGAACCGTTGTGCACTGATGTATGGTTTAGAAAATGGAAACATGAAACGGACACGCAAAAGCAAATCATGACTAGTTGACTACATCGCAAAAATATCAAGTCGCCTGTTCTTTGTTTCTTTATTTAGATGATAGATGAAGTTACAAACATGGATGCCACTAAGTATACTATGGAAAGTGAAAGAATCATGAGAAGCTCAAATGACTATGATGGGATACAGGGCATTGGTCGATCTTGGATACGCATGGCATCAGAAGTTCGCAACTTGTACAAAGCTAGTGCAACCCCTTGTGCTTATACAGACACATACAAGTGGAGCTCCAGAGCTGCTTAAGGTACATGCAACGGCAAAAAGTGATTGAGGTTATCCAGCATAGTGTCAGCAGTATACTTTAATGGACGAAGTATATATAGGATGGGGATACACAAGGCACCACATTAAGGGTTAGTAGAGGGGAAACTATTGAGATGTCAGAGCATGGTGACAAAGCAGTCCAAATGAAACAACCAAAACTTTTAATAAGGTACTCGTAAGAAATCAAGAACGGCAGTAAGATATCACCTTCCTCCACTAGGAGGTGTATGGCCCTTTTCTCCAACTCTATTGCATGCATGCTTCGCCCAGCAGCCGAAAGGGACCTAAGCTCTGAAATTAATTGGAGGAAATCAGTATTATACACAGGGGGGGGGGGGTATACAAATTACAATGGTTTTAATAAACATCTTACTTCTCAAATAACCCTCCTGGGTTGAATGATCACAGTTCTCCAAATATGTCTGTAACCGATTAAATCTTTCATTCCAGTACTGTGTGCTTGACTGTTTCACCTCCTCTTCTGTGCCAGCACCAGAAGCAACTGGTGGCTCAGTTCTCTCTGGTACAATTTGTAGATTTGCTTTTTCAAGAGATTTGGAAGAAACTGGTTCTACAGATTCAGCGACAGGAGATGACACTTGGGGCTTATTGGCCTCCTCATGTTGAACATCTTGGGGTCCCTCTGGCTCTTTAGCTTTGTCTCTTCCATTACCTTTCAACTCCTGAGAAGGGTTCAGTTTACTATGTTCAGATTCTACTTTCCTTCGTACATAAACATTATGATATCCAGGACTTGAGGGAGTATCAGTGTGCAGCCGTTTAATGGCCACGGCCTTTCCAGGTTCAGTGGTAGGCTCTTTATCTTTTGGCACCAGAGAAGTTCCTTGAGACATATTTATTATGTTTTCGCCTTTCTTTGGCAACCCGTTGTTTTTTTGCCGACAATGTTACTTGCTTGTCACTTGATGGCATATCTCCTACAATACATTCATACACTATGCCTATCAATCTTGATGAAACCTGTCAAGGCTGCAATGCATAAAATGCTTTCCATCATTAAGACGAACGACCACAAAGGATATTGGTGAATTGAAATAATGGTAATACAAGTAGTAGGAGGCATACTACTTGGAATAAAGTTCTTAACAAAAATTTTCAATTTCATACGCCAGTGTATATTTCACATAGCAATTCATTTACGTGAAGAGCACTCAGAGTGAAGATGAAAAACAGAACAATTCAAGACCTCCCATGCTGCACTGGCTTTTGAAAACATCAACGGTTGTTGTTTCCTATTATGCTATTCCAATCCAAATTCACAAATTACAATGAAGTGTGTACAGAATCATAATCTAACCTAACCTTTCTTAGCTAGCAAGCAAGGAGCCAGGGACCAAATCAACACAAAACTTTATCTAGTTAAGCTTTTTGTTGGATCTTAGGGCGTGTTTGGTTTGCAGCCTGCCAGCCAGCCGGCCGGCCAGGCATGCATCTCAGCCCCAGGCGACTGAAATCGGACGCCTGGGATGGAAGCCTGGGCCAGGCAGCTCCAGCAACGAGCAAAGCAAACATGCCTTTAGATCATATAGCATTGATTTTAGTTTGATAGAAACAGATGAAAAAGGACTACTGTTTCTGGGAGTTTCAGAATAGACACAATATAGAAAATAAAGCATCCACGACAAACCAGCCAGAAAAAGCAAAGCAACTGAAATTGAAAAGCCATCATTGTCAGTTTAAAGCAGTAAACTATGCAAGATTAGCAACAGGGATTATGCCAAACTTAGTTGTTAGCATTCTATTTTTGCTCTAACATCAAGTAGCATTTTGTCGAATTTTGGGTCCTTTCATGATTACCCTTTTACAGTTTATGACAACGTTAGTCCAAGTACCTACCCTCCCCCATGGACATTGCTTGCTTATAAATACAAGAAACGTAGGAAAGTTTCTTTTTCTATTATCCAAATCGAGTGCTCTATGCACAAATGAATTTTTCACCACAGTAAATTACAAAGCAATCAATGGGGAACTTCCAACTGTGATTTTTGTCCATATGCTACATAAAAAAAAGAGTCGAATACAAATGAAAACACAAGTGCTAAATGAATAAATGATATTGCAATTATTGAATAGCGAAATCGACACAGATATAGTGCACACAGTGGTTTAGCAGCTGACCTTACTTTCAGCATTTAACCTCACAAGCAATAAACAAAGGAGCCAAAACATTTAGGCCCTGTTTGGAAGCTCAATATTTTTGCAGTTTTGAGCAAATACAATGGTATTTGATGATACTTTGGTATTAGAAGCCAAAAGGTGTTTGGTTGGTACTAGCAAAACTCTGTTTCAATACCATGGTCTACCCAAAACTGTGGTATTTTTAGAGTTTTAGATACTGAAGTCCATACTTCAGTTTTCTCCATCGAACTCCACACATCCTGCCGTCGCCCCGCCTACCCGGCCCCTCCGCCCGCCCCTAGCTTCCATGCCAGCTTGCCGACCCCTCCAGCGTCGCCCCTCCTCCTCACGCTCGGTCGCCTGCGAGCAGTGTCGAGCCGCGCCCCGCAGTCGGGGCTCCGGCGTCGGCAGGAATCTCACGCTGCCCAGCCTCCTGCCGGTCTGCCCTCCAGTGGGACCTCGCGCCGGTGGCCCCACCGCGCGCACTAGGCCCGCTTCCCGCGGCCACCCGCCGACGAACTCAGCGTGCACGCTAGCTCCCCCTCCCGCGGCCCCCCATCGATGGCCTTGCCTCCCATGCCGGGCTTGCCTCCCGTGGTGGGGGAGAGGCAGGGAGAGGGCGGCGAGGGAGCCAGGAGGAGTGGCAACTGTTTGGGTGCTGGGGGAGAAAGAGCCCAAATACTTTGGAACCAAACAAGCCTCGTTTTCAGAAATACTATGGCTTTACTAGAGTAAACAAAAACCATGGTATTTATGTCATGTACATTTGTAAACTATAGTATTCTAAAACCAAACAGACCCTTAACGAGATAACGATGGCACTGTCCGGATCGGCTTGCTACACCAAATCCTGAACAGGTAAAATACAATAGCTAAAGTAACCACCAGCGTAGCCAAGCCGCAAAAGATTTGTTAACAAATAACCTTAAATTGCATCACCATCTCTGCTTTGAAGAAGCGCTACTAATTAAGCTGATCCCCTTGATGGCACAGCCCTACCAGTACCAAGAGAGTGGAATACAAGCTAGTGAGGCAAGTGGATGGGAATCGCAAACCACGAGCGCACAAGGAATATATACTTTCTGGCTCGATCGATTCCCTTTGGCCTTTGCCTTCCTTCGAAGCACATCACTACTTATGTTCACGCAACATCGTGAAAAGGCCTTAGATTAAAGGAAAGGGCATTCTTAGAATCGCAGGGGGGCTAACAATAAATCCTATAGGTGCCTGTGCCTTTTCGGTTTGTAATATTTTTTTTCCCAAATAGGCAACGAGAATGCAAGACTCCACCATCAGAGAGAACCGTGGAAATGTCGATCAATCTGTCGTACCGCTCGCTTATGCAAGGAAATCATCGGCGCCCCTCCCTCTATTGCGCGCCACACGTATGCACTGCCACTGGAGCTATAGATCCAGCACAAGCTAAAGACGAAATTAGGGTTCTGGCTCGTACTGCGTCGCCAATAATAGCCAAGAATCGCGTGGGGGGGAGGAAGGGGAGGAGTAACAACTAGCAAGTACCTCGCCCGGATTCGGTCGTGGATGCCGAGTCGCTGGCGGTGGATGTGGTTGTCTCCTTGCCGGCGACGACCCGGTGAGCGGCGACGAGGAGAGGATCCGGGAAGGGAGCCGCCGCGCCGTTCTCGTCTCGGCCGCGGGGTGTTGGGAATGGGACGGCGAGCGCAGCGCAGGGGGGCGAGAATGGAACTGGTGGAGCGAGCGCCGAGCCCGGGCTGTCCAGGACCCGCTTGGTTCGGCGGAAACAACTGAGGATGCAGGAGGCAGGCGCGCGGGCCGGCCTGCTAAAGCCTGCTGGGCCGAAGCCCAACTCCTGCAGAACGAACGCGACCGCCGCCGCCCGCTCCTTGTAGCCTGTGGCGCCGCCGGGTCTCCCGTCCCGTCGGGGCCTTCACCGGTTCAGTAGTAGAGAGCAAAGCATCCACCAGGTACGCTACGCTCACCCCTGACCCCCTTCTCTTCTCTTCTCTTCGGCTGTGCGAAACCCGAGCGCCCAAACCCCTCTCCCTTTCTCCTCCTCCCCGCCCCCTCCCCCTACGCCAGGGACCGCCGTCCGCTGCCGCACGACCATCACCCACCCGCCCTCGCATTTGATTGGCTTATTTCGTCTGCTCTAGGTAAGGAAGCCAAAGCCCTAACTCGGTTGGTTCGTTGGTTAGTCGGATGGATTGCTCGGTTTGTTCTGCAGAATCGAATCGATGGCCTTCCGTTTTTTTTTTTTTTTTTTTTTGCGAACCCTATAATCTGAATCTTCGTCTCCCCTTCAATCCGTCCACTCTGTGCCGGATCCGCCGGCTCCGTGGTTGGATTACTGATAATAGATGGCCCTTCATTTTTTTTTCCAATGTCGTTTTGGGGTTCAACTAAACCCTCATCCTCGTTTCCGAGGTTAGGCCTGTGCCCATCGGAAGAAAAAAATATATAGTTTGTGATACCAGTTGGTTCCTAGCTCTGGATGATGGACGTGCTCAACAAACATAAATCTAGGAGCCTTTGTGGAGATCTTAATATTGCACAGTACTTGTTTGTCTGTGATCTACTTGCAGTGATTGAAGAGGGAGCAGCGAGGACTTGATCGGATATGAATGCCCCAGATCGCTACGAGCGCTTTGTCGTGCCTGAGGGCACCAAGAAGTAAGAGCTTTTCCCAGTCCCTCTGTGAAGCTAGCACATCATTCTTAAACCAATTGATTAATGCTAGGACCGGCCAATCCAGCTTCTGTTTGTGAGTTATATGAAGTGGAGTTTTCAGCATCAGCCTGTAGAACCCTGCTGCTTAGCCTGCTGCTGGTGCTCTTGCTTTTAGGAATTTTCTCAGCGCAGCACTTGCTCATAGGCTCTGGTACTGATATCTACCTTTCAGGGTCTCGTATGAGAGGGACACAAAGATCGTGAATGCTGCATCGTTCACTATCGAGCGTGAGGACCACACCATCGGCAACATCGTGCGCATGTGAGTACAATTTTCTTGGCGACCTTGTTGTCTTCTTCTTTATGTTTTGTATGTGTATATGATGCCCATATGGTTGTGAAATTTGCAGGCAGCTCCACAGAGACCCAAATGTGCTCTTTGCTGGCTATAAACTCCCTCACCCACTTCAGTACAAGATCATCGTGAGGGTAGGGCACATGTTCGTCCATTTATTTTGTTTCATTATCTTATTCAACTAGTCTCTAAATTTATTGTTGCGTGAACAGATCCATACTACCAGCCAGTCCTCCCCAACGCAGGCATACAGCCAGGCAATCAGTGATCTAGACAAGGAGCTCGAGTACCTTAAGCAAGCATTTGAGGTCTGTTTCTCATATATCCACTCAAATTCTTGGTCACTTTTCCTTTAATGCACACACCCTTCTGTAATGGAATGACAAATCAACATTTTAACTTATGATTCTACTGTGTAAAATAAGGTGCCTTCTCCTTCTGTTGATCTTAGATTTTTATGGAAAGTTCTTTGATATGGTGACCATTGGATTTTAGATGTGATTGCTTGACCTGGCAAATCTTGCAAACAACATTACAATCTGTTATGCTGTTTGAAGCAGCCATGCCATGGGATTTCAGGAGCCCTGATTTTTTCAATGTATGAATATTCAGCATCATAGTATCTTGGTAGATAGTCCAAAAAAAAAAGAGAATTTACTAATTTAGGCCTATAGATACCTTGACTTGTGACTGCATAGTCCAACCTGTGCTGTCCTTTTCAAAATACTGCTACTGAGAGACCATGGAACCTTAAGATGTAAGAATAAAAGAAATGGCAAACATGAATTAGAGGGTGCTTTGCATACATGGCATACACTAGGAAAAATATGCCATTCTCTTAGTGCTTTGCATACATACACCAGGTTCCTGCCTTCCATAACCTTTGCATACTGTATTCTGCCTTCAAACTGTTGATGCGTTCATTCTATCAACACCCCCCCCCCCCCGGGCGTCTAAATGAGTGCCTCAGTATCTTTGTTTCTCCTGTAACTATGTCCAACTGGTTAAGCTAATCTTGGGGACACTAGGAAAAATGTGTCATTCTTGTGCTTTGCTCATTTTCTGGGTTACATGGCATAGCGTTCAGCTTCAGCAATGCTATGTTGCCTTATCTGGGAAAGTTTTAGTTTGGGCGAGTCATGATTCAGAGTAATTGTTATTGAAAGAAAAAAATGCTTGACACGATATAGATTTAATGCAGTCTTTTGTTTTGAAGTATTTGGAATGGCAATTTGAGTTTTTATGTTATTTTCGGGGAAAATATTTTTGTGTGAATTTTCAAAATATGGGTTGCTCAAATGGAGAACCAAAGCCTGGAGCTTGTGTTTTGGGACTGTAGTGTGACATTTCAATCATCGTTGTTCTGTTCTTGATGTGTCTTCTGTAGAGTTGGTATTGTGTTCTTTGTACTCCCCAGAACCAAGTTTTTGAGCAACAACCAATGAAAATTTGAATGCGTAGCAGAAACTTTTGATGTGGAAATTCCTAAGCAGTTTTGTTACAAACAGCTTATGGATCACTAATGGAAATCCCTGCATGATTAAAAATCATTAGTATTCAGATGCATCTGTACAGATCCCATTTGCGTATCAGTTCCTCTTCTACACAGTTACTCTTGGTTAGAGGAGTGTGGAAAATGAAAAGACCAATAAATCATATAGTACATCCAAATGATGTTCAGGCTTCAATACACGTAGCCATTCCATCTGTTGCTACTAGGAGTTGACTAGATCTCAAGTTGATGTTTTCTGATTGCCTGGCATCTTGTGCATTATGTTTTTAATTGTCTGCCATTGCGCAAAACGGTGAAGCACTGATGCTAGGATTGTGCTCCTTGATTTGGATTTTCCATGCTCATTCTTTTTAGCCTGGTAATTTGAGTTTACATGACATGTTGAAGTTTGACATGTTGAAGTTTTTTCCTCTCCCTTGAACATTGTCAGCTACATTCTCCAATTCATATATCTTGGAACTTCTATCTATTTTGCTTTTGCTCTTTGTGTAAGAGTAACTGATATGCAAGCAAAAATGCTTTAGTTTTATAAACTTGTAGCCTAGCCATTTTAAAGTATTCGGGAAGATCAATATGAAAGTTCCATGTTAATTATTGAAAAAATTACTTTTCCTTTTTTCCTGAATGTACCATGTCTGAAGCACACCAGCATGCATCTGGCTACTGGTGTTGAAACATCGGACAAAAACATTAATAAGACGAGAACACTATACTAGAGTCATTGCCGTTCTGGTTTTTATACATCTACTGCTAATTTTGTAGCGCTGAGGGAAAAAAAATCTTATTACGCCTTCTAAAACAAAGCATTTGAGCCACAGCACACAGCCGATTGAAAATCCGAACTAGTAGCTGAAGATTTTTGGCATGACCACTAATCTAATCTTTATATCATCGTGTATAACAACATTCAGATGCATGTGCAGATGTCATTTCCACATCAGTGTTATTCTTTGGTTACGGAAGTGCTTCTAATATCCCCGGTGTGGAACAATCAACGAGTAGTTGGGATCGAATTTGATGATCCATACTGACTTTCTGGTGTTTGCAATTTTTAGGATGAGAAGAACAGGCGCGAGCAGAGGCAGGAGCTGCCGTAAAAACGAAGGATTGAAGGATCTGTACATCTCAGATTGTTCCCTGAACTACCAGCACCTAAAAAGACTCCAAAACTCTTGCATTGTCACGCTCATGCTGACCTTGTTTCATTGACGCATTGTTATCCTTCACCTTTGACTGCATGATCAAACTGGTATGGAGGCGCAAGGTTTATTTTCTGGGAAATTTGTTCCATAACACTCCAAGGTCACCCACTGTTGGAAAATATGATCATCGAAAGAAACCAAAATGTTACCCTGTCTTTACCGGTCCCGGTTAGAGCTGGGATTGGATGGACACGAAATCCAATCTGAGAAACCCACCTGAAGTCCAATTTAATTACACCCTCATCCAATTCAATCCAAATAACTACTCTCTTCCATCCAATCCATCTCCATTTAATCCAAATATATCCAAAACAATGCCCGTGGTGGCTCGACGAGAGGCTGAGCAGTGGGCCCGCGGTGGCCTTGACCAATGGGAGCTCGACAGCAACCAGCATCCGCAGACCACTCAACCAGCCACCAGTCCACCACACGAGCGCACAGCCTGCAATATCGATCAGAAACAGGCCATGTCCGGAGGCAGGCGTTGAGAAACATGCATGGGTGGAGGATGCATGCAAATAATGCAATGCAAAGATGTTCAGAGTAGTAGATGTTCACCGGGTCGATCAGCTACGCCCTGTGTGCTGTGTGATTTGCATGTGTGTACTGCTACTGCGTCTGCGCTTGACGTGTTGGCCAGAGAAGAGATACGGCGTGCCGTTTCTCGATCGCCAAGAAATTTCTCAGAAGCCGCCGCCTCCCCACGCCGGGAACCACGCGCCTCAACTGCTAGCTGGATTGAAAGGGAGAAAAATCTCACCAAAACATACTCCATATATGAGCTGCTGCGACAGCTTCTTCTTATTCTTCCAATTTTATATTAATTTGCTAAAGAAAAACCGTGCCTCAATAACAATTCATAGTACATTGAAAATTGTGTCGAGCAGAAGAAAAAAAATTCCCTCATGCATTTCTAGATCTAGAACAAAAAAATGCCTTTTTTTCACGGTGAGAGAAAATCAGAAAATAATGCGTCAAAGACATGAGATTAAGGCTTAAAGAGACGGGAGAATTTTATGCCCCTACCCTACGTATTGAAAAACGTTAGCATAAATAAACATAGCTAGACTGATGTCTCAATTAATATAATGGCTAAAATTAGACAACATATAGCTGGATAAATTCCGTCGTTTCCAACCATCAAAAAGCAACAGGTGAGCTAACCGGTCCACGGACATCAGCGGTCAACTATATAAGCACCGCCTAGTCGCACTGACATGCACAGCAGAGCAAACGCAATTGTAAACCAACCAGTGTATGTGCAATGCAACCCAACGGCAGCAGCCAAGCGCGCCACGCCTGATGCCTCCACCTCCGGTAGTCCACTAGCACATTTGACATTTCAGATTTCACCACGAAAAGGAATAAGGAAAAAAGAAACTCTGAATAATTTAACAACGATGAAGACGCCGGAGTCGTCGTCGCCCGGCGCTGCTGCTTATATCTTCGTCATGTACAGTACCGTCGCCGCGACGACTAGTGCTGTACCGTACCGTCACTGGTGCTGCCGGCTGCCCGTCGACGCTGCCGACCATCGTCGCCGCTGTTGCTCCCGCATGCAGGCCCCGACACGGCGACACCGTACCGTCGCTGGTCGTACGATGCTGCTGCTGCCGCAGCTAACGTACCATTATCGCCGCGGCGCTGCATGCAGGCACCGGCACTGCGACAGCGTACCGTTGCTGCGCGCTGCTGCCGTCAGCCGTCGCAGCCGCCGACGTTGCTTGGTGCCGGAGCCGCCGCATGCAGCCACCGAACCATCGCCGCCGCTACCACATGCAGGCACCGACTCTCGGCGGCAACAGCGCACCGTCGCTGCTGGCCATGGGTGCTGCTCCCGCCGCCGCGTCGTGCGAGGGAAGCGACGACGACGGCACGGCTTATTTAGTTAGTTTCTACTGATGCCACCGGCCGCCGGTGAAGTAGGCACGCAGCGCCCTGGCAATGGCCTGTCCGACCCTTGCTGCTGCCCTGGGGAAGCGGTCGGAGACGAGAGCCAGTATTGCAAGCCAGATGCCGATGAGGGAGAGCAGGAACGCGAGGAGCACGTACGGCCGGTCGTCGTCGTCTTCATCGGTACGACCCGTACCACCGCCAGAGGCCAGCGGCGAGGGGTTGGCGGCGCCGTGGTAGATGATGACGGAGCCGGTGGCGGCGAGGAGCAAGATGGCAGAGCTGGCGATCATCAGCTGGGGACGACGGGCCGGCCGGACTCGGATGTGGGCGCGGGGCTCGTTGTTGGCGAGCGCGACGGCGTGGCGGAGCAAGCCGGCGGGGTCGGCCGCCATTATTCCGCTCGATCGCTCTGGATTAGCAGCAGAGAGGACTGCCGCTGGTAATTCTCTTGTATGGAATGCTTGCTTAATTGCTTTGGATAGGTAGGTCCGGTTAGTTAGAACGCGGATTTTGCAGATGTACTTGTGCACACAGGCATTATCCCAGTCGTTGGGACACTTTGGGTACTGCAAGATTCGTGCGGGTCAGGTACGGGTGGAGCAGGCTAAGTTTCAAACACCAAAGGGCAAGAATGGAAATGTACACAGCTGCCCCTGCCACCGGCCCTAAAAGGAGATTCCACTGCGTGTTCCCAGTGTTCTAGTGTTCTTGACTGGAGAAAAATGGAGGCAAAGAAGTGGAGTGCCATCCATGGCGATGCAACGTCTGAGCTCGGGCCTGAATAAATCACCTGTAAGTGTACTTCTAACTTTAGATGTGCCGTGTGCTGGAGTTCGGAGGAGCCACATCGGTAGGGACGCCCACGCCGGCGGTGGCGGAACACATGATGCCGGCATGGCCATCGCCCCAGCATCCGAGGACGCCGGTAGAGACGCCGCCAGCACCGGTTCTAAGAACCTCTCCACCACTGTCTTACACCGTGCACTTCCCCCTGTTCCTCGGTACATATGTACCTTCTTAGATTTTTGATTTGATTTATATCCATGGATGTTTTTCTTATATCGCCTTTTTGTGCATTTCTTGGTTATTTGTTTAAGCAGGTGGTCATCAATCTTTCTTATTTCCATGGATGTCAGTTGTCTTCATGCTTCAGTTCTGCGAGACCCAATTTTTTTTCTTAACTAGGATGTATAAGGCGCCTGTTATGTAAGGTACGCACAAGATATGCAAGTGCTTTAGTGTATAAGGATTTTTTGGTGTACATGAACCATACCATATAGCTGTATATCCTTTCGGTTTCATTGATTAGGTGGCCCATATCTAGATAAGATTCTTGAAGGCATCTCGCAGGGACCTTTTTGGATCAATTCTTCTTTCTCTAGATCTTACTGGGTTTTCAGTAGCATACATGCACACGGTTTTTCTAAAAGAGCCCCATATGATTTCCCTACCTGATTATTTTCTTGTAATTCAATAACAACCAGCAAGAGAACTGCCCCCACCAAGATGATTGTCCAAACGTCACCCATTGTTTTAAATCACTGGCTAAGGCATTTAGCGGCATCATTTTTCAGCAACTATAAAAGCTATAGCTGGATTTAGCTGTAGCTAAGCAATTTAGCGGTTTTTGAAAAAAAAAAATACATCACAGGAAGCAGGTTCAAGATTTACTTCTAAATTTCTAATACACATCTGAATCTGTATAAGAGATCCACCAAACCAGGATGTGAATTGAAGAGTAGGACGTGTCTGCTTGCTATTGCGGTTGGGAGCCTTGGACTGGGACATGGTGAAGGTGTTGGAGTAGTTGCGCTCGATCTGTTGTGGATTGATGTTAGAGCTGGACAGCTGGAGCAGGTGCTGTAGTAGTCGTCTTAGCCACCGGAGCGGCACGGCCCAGAGCAGGCGCAGGCCTCCGCCGCCTCCGGAGCAGGAGTGGCCGGTGCAAGCGCTGCCGCGCTGGCCACCGCCACCAGATCAGGCGCGCTTGGAGCAGAGGCTGGTCACTACCGCCGCCGTCAGTCTTCTTGAGCAGAGGGAGAGGACAGAGGAGTCGAACGAGAGCACAGGAGGACTGCGTGCGGAGTCGAATGAGGCCTAGGATGGTGCCTTGACTGCTGTCTTTTGGGCCTTCCAGTTTCAGCCCAGTAGCCAGGAGCCGGGGAAAACATCTTTAGCGGCGCTAAAACGAGGGTAATTTAGCGGCTAAAGCTGGCTATTAGCGGCTAAATAAGTTTAGCGCTAAATGATGCACATCCTAGCCCCCAGCTTGTCTAGCAGCTATAGCCGGCTACAGCGGCAGCTATAGCCGACTATTTAGAACCTTTGACGTCACCTAGTATTCATACAACCACAACCACACCTTCTGCCGTTCTGATGCCTATCAGGGTACTGTTGCAACTACAAACTTCTTAGTTCTTACACTTCTCTGCTGCCCTTTCAAATTACTTGCATGGGCTATTTGTCAATAATATACAAAATATTTTTGTGTACTAAAAGCTTCAGGAAAGTATGAAAACTTACCTCTTTTAGTTTTGTGCGTCTCATTTATGAAAATTTTATATTTAGAAAGACCATCATAACAAAATTGCTGCAAGAACTCCAAAATGTATGGCATGGCTATCAAACAGACTGGGCTAGTCCATCAATACCATGACTTGATTTCCTTTGGGCATATCTGAGACATCTGTATGTAGTCAAGGTGAGATGAATTTGCCCCTTTTTAGAACAATTGTAATATAATTTATTAACTAGTCTAAAAAGGAAAAGGCTCAATGCAGTCACAACTGTATGGGGAATACTACAGATAGAACTTCCTATCATTCATATCAATGAGGATGTGTCTCTGCAAATTCTTGTCCTTGAAGTTGTATTCTAGATTGCTCCAAACAGACGCAAAATGTAAGAAAAACTCCTCTCAATGAAAGTTTCAAATTCTTTGTCAGGAAAAGGAGCACAAAAAGAGAAAGTGTTCCAGGCCTTGTAACATAGCACAAAAACAAGGGAGTGTCCTAGGCCTTGTATTCTATAACAATGCTGTTCTAGCTTGATATCATCCATGACAAAGGTGTGAGTCTCCAAAATCTGATAATTGTAGTTCATTTTCAGATTAACTATAAGTAATGGTCACCTACATCTTTTCTTTGTGCAGATCCAGACCGTTCTCAGCAGCATACAGTTTCCTGATTTGTGTAGCATCACATGGTTTGCCTATCTGACTATTTATTCTTGAACTTGCATCTTATAAAATTTGTTATGAAAATTGCGGTTGTGTGGTTTTTTCTTTAGGTTTAATAACAAGTAGTTGATACTAAAACACAAAATGGAGGCAAAGCAGTCTTAGGTATATTTTTGTGTTTCACTTATCTGTCATTCATTGCAAACATTGTTTTCTCCTAATCTCTAGCACCGTAGAAAAGTAAAAGCTATAATTCACAGAATTGATTTCACATCATCGCTACCAATGCTGCAAACTTCCATGTCACTTGGTCAGTTCGACTTGGTGGGTGAACACCTGATTATAAGTTATTTCTAGAACACTGTCATGTGTACTATGGTATGAATCTATGTACTTAGTGAACTCTATGCTTGTCATCTAATGTGTCGTTGTCTTGATTTAAACTCTCTAATCAAGCAACGTTTTGACTTCAATCATTTTGTGTGCTTTTCTATTTTATGTTATAGGCTCTCTCTCCACTTATCCATCAAAATGGAACATTTTTCTTGTAGATCTTGATTTACTCATTATATATTTACTTCTATATTGCTAGAGCATGAGAAACAAACCGGAACATTTGGAGATTCAGAATCCAGCCATGAAAGCAAGAGAGAGAAAAACCTGAGCAATCAGATCAAGCAAGGACAGTGTGGTGCACTGCTTGCTAGGCAGTTCATTGCACAGGTGAATACCAACCTTTATTGTTATTCTTGACCTAGACACCTTAACATTGAATTGTAAAGTTTAGACCTTCATCATAGTAGTTTTGTTGATCTCTACTGCCACTTCTATTTAATGTCGCTGCAATAATAGCCAACATAATAATTTTAGTTGTAGCGAGGAGATTAAGGACCTTGACTTGTGATGTAGATGTTGTCATCAGTAAGAAACCAATGTGACGTGACTAGTACCGGATCAAAAGGCTGATCAATGAGATTAAATGTCGATCTGATCTATATTACTTAATTTTAAATGATCAAGTACATTGCATTTTAAATATTTACTATCTCATAATAAAGACAAATATGACAAGTATTGAAATGTTTACATAGTCAGTTATGTGAACATCATGAAACTGAGGTGGACTATTATTATCTGTTCTTGGGCACCAATCTACAACTTCAAATGTTCCTTTACCTTTCCTACAGGTGCAAGGCATGGCTATGAAGGCAGTGATAAAATTCTTCAAACAAGATCAAGCTTTATATTTTAAACGAGTCTAATGTATGCTTTTTCATTTAAGAGTTGAGGCATACGTGTTCTCTAGTAGTTTATTGTGTACACATGGGATAAAATTCTAAGATTTACACAACCAGAGCTCAACAGATTCGAATGGCAAGCAAAGGCACATAAAGCAAGACAAACGAAGTTGCAGGGATGAGATTAGAACCTTCCCGTTGGTACACTATACAATATATTTTCCGGTTTTAGTATATATTCATTGATTAGATATTACACCATACATTTTGGAGCCAATGCTTAAATGTTACATGTTGAATGGCTTTGTCTTGATTATACCAAAGGCCTTTTGATGCCTTTTGGAAGAACATACCTTACCTTATTATTGGTTTTTGTAGTTATTTTGATTTTACTTTATCAATATTTTGTTTATGCCCACAAACATTGTAAAAAAGAACTAGAAACTTATCATCGAGCCACTATTGCACCCTTCGGCCAAATCCTAGACTAGAAATCCAATTTAACTCTTTTCATTTTTAGTGCAGGGTAGGACAACTTTTTGGCTCGATTATAGCACAATAAGTGATGTGTATACAATTTGTATGTGTATAGTCAAGGAAATCATCTAGTAGTCTAAATGCTAGGAAAGAGATAAAGTGTTGTACATTTCATAGTGAAAGGTCACGTAAAAAACTATAATGGCAAAGTCTTGTCTTGGTTAGAGGAACAGAGAGAGAAGTGTTCACCAAGGGGCATAAGGAAATTAAAAAATAATGTTAACTGAAAATAATGTCTTGGTATGTTCTAGACTGCACGGAGATAGAAAATGGGAAAAGCTAAGTATCCAACTAGCACTTAGGTACATAACATTATCTGAATGCAATAGATAACAGTACATCAGAGATGCAGGCAGTTGATTGTTTCATCGCTAAACTTTGTGCAAACAATACAAAATACAATAGTAGTCATGCACAAGCTAACTAAAACAACATAAGTGGATTTCTGGTTGATGAGCTTGAGTCACTTTCATTGGAGACTTGAGGTGGCTCAAGGGGATCATTGCGAAATTTGTAGAGACAGCCATTCTGTTCATCAGCTAGAAAGACACCATTCTCCTGCAATTAGCACAAAGAGTTGAAGAGGATACTAATTGCAATAAGGCGTCCAGAAGTGGAACCTAGGATAAAATTTGAAATCATCATGGGGCAAATCAGACTCAACCACAATATTCTTTTCCTAAAAAAATACTTGGAATGTTCAGCGCAAATAGAGGGACAAGAAAACACACTTGGGTGCATGCTTTTTAACCAAAATGTCTAAAGTTATCCAAGGTAGTCGGACATAGCATCAGTGACCACATATCAAGCATGAAAAGAATCAGAATGGTCAGCCTTAATTAATGTAATATAGGAAGACATGCATACCTACGAGTTATTTAGATGTATCTGTAAGCAAAGCAAATGAATAGGTTTTAACTTTTAAAATATAAAGATCTACACACAGAATTTTATCATGACTACCTCTTACACTATAACACAGAAATTCAAACATAATGAGGATAAATGTCTAATGTTTTAGAAAGTGTGATTTAAAGAGACGAAATCTAAATCATAAGGTTTGACAAACAAGCCGCAAATTTATACCTTTCTACCGGTCAGTAGAGATCCAGATGCATCTAAAGTTATCCAAGGTAGTCGGACATAGCATCAGTGACCACATATCAAGCATGAAAAGAATCAGAATGGTCAGCCTTAATTAATGTAATAAAGGAAGACATGCATACCTACAAGATATTTAGGTGTATCTGTAAGCAAAGCAAATGAATAGGTTTTAACTTTTAAGATACAAAGATCTACACAGAGAATTTTATCATGACTACCTCTTGCACTATAACACAGGAATTCAAACATAACGAGGATAAATCTTGTTATTTCAAAAACATTAAGAAACTTGCAAACAATATATGGTAGGTGTGTGCTATTTACCCTACTAACAAATTCTGACAAAAATTATGAATGAAACAACCTACAATCTTAAAGGTGTGAAACAGAAAGGAAAAGACCAATAGACAAAGTCCAAGCACAAGCCACTATGACTGAATCACTGGAGTTCTATATCATGTCATCTTCTAGTGCCATAACAAGATGTCTCTAGATACCATTCTTACCAAAAATTTCCCTCCACCCTATTGCTATAGGCACTAGTATCTTGTGCTTTTCTGCCAGGTCATTGAAATCATTGTTGATAGCACTGATTTCTGTTAAAAGAGAAGGACAGCTCACCGATAGTTCCCACTTCCACTGCCCCACCAACTGAAAACCTGCCAAACTGAACATCTAACTCAATAGATACATGAAAGTCTAAAGATGCACATGGATTGCAAGAGAAGGTTGGCGCTACTTTCGATCCTGGTGCAGCCATGGCACTAATTAACATTGCCTCAGGAGGGATTAGAATCTGTTGAAATGAACCTAAAGGAAAAAAAAATTCAGAAGCGTGCATGTACCAAAATATGATGAATAAAGAGACAAGGACCTTATTGTCTCGGGTTCATTTTTAAGATAATGGATAGAGCTCCGAAGATGCAAGAATAAAAGATATTACAGGATCTACAATTAGCAGATTAGCATTGTTCATGTTATTTAGCTCTCTGGTGCCGCAGTTATTTTCGGTCTGACATGGTTATTCAAATTCACACTAAATTGAAGCATGGACCCTTATGGAGAAGGTCAAAATAGAATGCACTGCAATGGGGAAACATCCCAAATGAATGACGATACGATTGATGGGCATGGATTGCAAGACAAAAAAATACTGGTGTTTTTAGGAGGCTGAACATTTGAATAGAGCTCTGGCAGCAAGTTTAACCAACTGTAACAGATCCAATTTCTAAAGTAAAAAAAACCACCCTAGGTGCAAGTTCAGGATTCCAGCAATAAACAAGGAAAGAAGAAAAGAACTGAAAGAACTACAGAGAAGAGGCAACATATCTGTACAAGCATCTCCAGCGGAGGTGAGGGATAAAGTCTGCTGTCCCTGGGAGCAGGAGAATGTAGCGCACAGACGGAACTGCTCTCGGTTCTGGCAGCGGCGCGCAACGCCATGGCTGGGAGAGTTCTGATTTTAAGTTCAAGCATACACAAAATCGAACTTAGGCACAACAATCTGCAAATGCATACCTCCCAATCTCAAAAAGGTTCTTCAGATAGACCTGAGCCTGCAATGTCGGAGCTACCATCCGCGGCACAACCAAAGGCAGCAGCAAGACTCGTACCCTAAGCATCAAGCAGATCAAGAAAAGAGGAACATCGTGAGACATTTGAGAACTAGAATCGAAATTCTTGCCTATTGCTGGTACTTTAGACTAGTACCCTAAACCGAAATACAACTTAGGAGACCTAGAATCAGGACCAAACCTTTGAAGAAAAGTTTGAATCGAGCCGAGAAACCACGCCTGAAGGGACTGGCCGTCCATTTGAATCACATGGGACCGGGAGAAATCGTAGGGAGATGGAGAAATCGAAGAGAGGAGAGGAGCACAGGAGAGAAGAGGATGAGAAAGGGGAAAGGGAAATCGCAGTGAGGAAGAAGACCGACCGGTACCGGGAAGAGGACGGGATGAATTCCGCTACCCAAAATACCCTTCGCTGCCCTTGCAGGACCTCAGCAGCAGATGGGTCCAATGCGGAGCCATCCCAGCATATCCAACGGTGTAGATAACACCTGTGGACACATATGCATGTGGTTTCGACTTTCCCGGTTAGGTATGCATGGTTGGTTTATATAGAAAGCAGCGGATATACAGGGGATCGACGGGGTGCAGGTCGATACGGAGGTTGAGGTCAGGGCAGGGTCTGGACTGACCGGATCCCTGCGCTCACCTGACCATGGTTGGGTTGGGTCGGCATTGGGAAAATACACAGCAGCACGGGTGGGTGTGGAGGATCCCGCGGATATGGTGGTACTAGCTAGCTGCAAGAGATGCATTTTGTGTCGGCCGTCGCCATCGAGACGTTGAGACGTTAATTTCAGCCGCGAGGCATGGCTTCCGTTTTCCTGGCTGGGTAAGGCCGCCCGTATGACGCCATCTTAGTTCGGCATGAGAATTTAGACATCCTGTTCCTGTCGTAGGAAAACAAAAGGTCATGTCCCTCGCCTATGACGATGACGTACTTCGTTCGTTTTTAAATATAAATTACGGTTGTTTTTTTTCCACAAATTTGATCGTTCATCTCTATGGTATTGGACTACATGCAATATTTAGAAGTAGTGTCTCCCATGTAGAGATCGACCTCTTGTACTAGTTGGGATTAAATTACAACCAGCATTTTCATTTACATCCGAACTACATAATCGTTGGTGCCGTCCAATTCGGCATTCCGGTTTTATATAGGCAGACGATCGAAGAGTTGAGGGGTGCACGGCCTTACATGTAGGCAGAGACATGTATGTATGTTGCGGTGCAAAGGTTTGCATTTCGTGGTACGGTGGATAACGACGGCGAAAGACGCTTGGCCTAATAATCCCTTTTCCCTGCAAGGACTACCACATTCCGTGTGTAAAAAGTGACGTTCTTTTTTATCTATGAAAGTATAAAAGGAGGAAACTTTTGTTTGATTCATAGCCTTATAGGTGTGTTAGATAGTGCAGGAATGGTGGCGGTTGAATTAGCTTAGCTCGGTAGATTTCGCTAGTGAATTGAACTGTTAGCTGCTCCCAGTCCCAACAGTTTTTTTTTTCTCTCGTGTTGTTAATTATTGCAACAGTGGCCTGAAACGTCTCGCGGAACGTTGTTGCCGTACGGGAGACGAGAGCCAGACGTCAGCCATCATCATGACTGGACTGGGAGGATATATATATATATACCTTTGCTGCGAAGAACCTTCAATTCACCTCGCTCGCTAGCTAAGCGAACTCATGATGGTAATAATGCCTTTGATCTTTAAAAGTGGGTTAAGCGTTTGCCCTCGCTTTCTAGCTCTTTAAATTCGTATAAAAGTTAAAACCGTGTGTTTCCCACCTTCACCGTACCTGCTCCTCATACATTACCATTTCACAAATATACCAAGCTGTATCGGTCCACGTGGCTTTATTTGTGCTCCCTAACATATCTAGGCCGTCCTTTATTCGCTTAGATGCCAGATGTGTGTGGAACTTTTTTCTACATTTTCTATTTTGAACCTGACCATCTTTGCTCGTTCACACAAGCTCAGCTCCAAGATCCTTTTTTTTTCTGGAACGCCAACCTTAATTATTGGTTAAGCTCGCAATTAGAATTCAGATGGTCAACGATAAGGCCAACCCTCACCCGCACCAAGATTGATATCGATCGACTACGTATTCTGGTACGTGAACAAAATGAAAACCCTCGTTGTTGGTTAAGCTCGCAACAACCAGCTGTGAGTTGTGACTCCAACATATCCTGCATTTCAATTATCGTGTGCGCGCGCGAATAACAGTGACAGGGGTTTTAATTTAATTTGTTGCGCTTCTGCTGCGGACGAAATGTTACAACTTCAACCGTATAGACGGTATAGGTAATTATGTATGTAGAGTATATCTTACGTCGTTCGTCCATAAAATTTGAGGCACCAAAATATACGTATATGGGACAACCATACCATCCATTATTATCATTTTTATTAAAGAAAAAAGGAGTACAATGACCTATAAGTTAAAGCAAAACTGTACTATAGAAGGAAGACAAGATACAATCGCCATCCCACAACGATACATAACCCCGCTCACACTCAGCTCCACATCGAGGCTCTCCGCTCTCTATGCCAGCAAGCACAATCTCTTCCCAACTGAAAAAAAAAAGCTAGAAGCCTGTTCGCTGTAGCTGAAAGTAGCTGCAAACACTGTTCCATCGCTGTTTGACTGTGAGAGAAAAACACTATTATATGATTGAAAAGAAACTGAAAATAGCTTCAAAGCGAATAGGCTCTATGCAGAATACTTCGCTCATGACATCCGTACCATTGACCTCACCACACGCAAAAACTCTAGAAAGTAGAAACCAATAAGATCAAGCACCACGATGGCTCACTAGGACATCATCACCACGTGCATGCAGAGTACTAAAGCAATTGCGACGCGCCACTTCCGACCCACATGAGAGGCCGGAGGTCCGTATGAACCCACCACCTACACTGTTGCAAGATCGGCAACGTTGGCTGCACGTAGGCAAAGAAAACGATTGCGAAGAAGGGAGCTGCTTCCCCATAACGTGGCTGCGCAACGGAAACAGTGATAAGCAACACATGCATGACCAAAACCTGAGCCACCAAATTTTTATGAACCATTTGTTATTTTATAAAATTATTACGTCCGACTTTTTAAAAAAAGCATATGCATAAATTCAAAATAAAATATTTATACAACTTCTATACCCACATAGACCAAAATCGTTGTTGGAACCAGTTGGAGTGGGAGAAAACCTGATCGAACAGTTCTAGAATAAATGATTTCCAGTATCCTCTTTCGAGGAGGAAATTCGGACAACCACGATAGTTGAGGCGGTGGAATGGACGTTTTACACTTTTAGCCCAGTGAGCCCAACAATGCTGCCTTCTCTTTCCGGCCCAACCCAAACGCCTTCTTCTTGAGACCGAACCACCGCCGCGCTACAGCTACTAGAAGAGCACTTCGGTTTCTCTTCGCTGCCAGGACGCGCCGCGATGCGACCGGCCTTCTCCGCCGCGAAGCCGTCGCCGTCCGGGAGGGAGAAGGGCAGGAGGAAGGGCGCCACCGCGGCCGAGCAGCTGCTCACCGACCAGGCCCTCTCCATCCGCACCCGCCTCCACGACGCCCTCGCCCTCGGCCTCACCAAGTAAATTGCTGATTCCGACACACCCCCTCCGATGAATTCCTCGCATCTCTGTAGTTCCTCCCTACGAGCGTGCCGATGGATTAGCTTTTGTCTCTTCTCCAGTACATGAACAAGCGCGCGCGTCAGTAATTTAGGTAGCTTGTGCTTAGTCACTCAAGTATGCTCGCAACTTAAGGTGGTGATTTAGCTTGGTAGTTGGCAATCTCACCCCAAGTTGAGAACAATGAAGGGTTGAACCCTGTGTCTGTCTGTATCGTACTGCTGCTTGGCAATTTCACATCTGAGCATAGTTATTTTGGGATTCGGGAAGACATAAAATAGAATCAAATTATTGGAGAAACTAATTGAATTGCAGCGCTGAAATTTCGCAAAGGTCTGTGTTCTCCTTGCTCTGTTTTTTGATCTTCTATTGTATATGTCAGGTCTGATGGCCACGGTGCTAAAAGATGGCACTCGACTGATGCTGGAATACAGTCTCATGTGCTCAAAGCAATGGCTGCGTTTATCAGTTGCCTATCAAATGAGGTGCTGAGGCTTGCTCCCATAAAGGTAAAACCCCTGTACTTCAGTTTACGTTACTATGCCTTACTTACCTGTTCTAGGCTATTCATTAATGTCCTTGTGATATATACTCTTCCTTGAGTGCTATGGAAAAACACACATGGAAATACGATCGTAACCAAAAGTATCTGTTAACCAGGAGTCAATTTCAGATATGCTTGCAGCACTGGAAGGCATTCTTAAGACAAACAACGCATCAGTTCTGATCCAAGCAGCTGATGTGAGCTTCAAGTTGGTTTCTAGTTTGGGCAATTCTATTCGCCAGTACTCAGTTTCGGAGATGGTCTCGTGCCTCTCGTGCCAGTTGTCTGCAGACCAGAACCGTATAGCTGTATCATGTGCAGGTACGTTGATCTGCATATTGAACAGCCTAGTTACAGTGAGAGCGTCAACTCAGGCAGAAATTTTGGGGGCTCTGGAGAAGACCAATGCAGTCGCAGCTGTTGTTTCAGCTATACTGAATTACAATCAAGACATCCATCCCCTGAACTATCTGAAAGAGATGATATCTCTGCTTAGGAGCATACTGTGGATCTGGCCTTCATCGAGATACCATGTGTGGAGTAACTGCAACTTGATGGAGAAGTTGGCACAACACTTCCTTCGAGCTGAAACAATAGTTGCTGCAAAAATTGTTAAGCTCTATGCTGCTTTAGGTACTTCTGTGGTAATTCTCCTCTTTGACTTGTGTGCCAAGCTTTGCAAAGATCTTTTGCCTTCTCCTTTGGTTTATTTTTGCACCCCTAAAAAACCTGTATCTGTCATTCAGCTTTATGTGGCAATGGAGCGATGATCCTTCTTAAGAATGAAGAGTTGATCACCAAGATTAGTGATCTTATGGGAAAATCTCATCCTAGTGTTTCTAGGATTGAAGCATTGAGGCTCTTCCAGGTTCTTCTGGTAAGACTGATTTCAACAGAAATTTTATGGTTACTATGCATGTTTAAAAAAAATGAAGGTTTCTTTGTTGCCTACAGAGATCATCAAGGGGCCTCAATCAGTTAAAGACTGCACATTATCAACCTATTGTTCAAGGCATAATAAATGCAATGTCTGAAATTGATGAAAAGACATTAGTAACAGAGGGCTGTCGCACTGCATTACTGGCCCTTCGTTATTCTGGGAATCATCATAGATGCTTCTGGTCTAATGCTATTGATGAGGTATTATATAAGATTCTTGCTGGGAGATGCAGCTCTTCACGTCAAGCACATCAGATTTTGTGCCATGGCGAGCTTGTCAACATGGATTCCAAAGATGCTATGAATATACATCCCTATATATGGGATATACTTGGATACCTATCAGTGCATTGCAATAATGACTATCTATCTGTAAGGAAACGACAGAATAGTTTCTTGCGAGCCCTGATATCTTGTGCTTGGTAGGTGCTAGGTGCTGTCCCATTCGAACTTCTTTTCCTGGAATGTTTCTTTAGCTAAAATCTGATTTACTCTACCTTGGGCTTCGTTTTGCAGCTCATTGGCCGCAGATTTAGCACAGAAGAACAACCCTGTAACATTTTCCAAAGAGGAACAGGAGCCGGCTTTGAGGGCAGTTCTAATGATGCTCCTCTCTCCGAACCATTATATTTTTTCTGAGGCAAGTTCTAGATTTCTGGAAGTTGTTCTACCATTAGGGGATGAATATATGAACACACTCATGTCATCGTTAGAATCAAATGTTACCAGAAACCTTACCGCATCTTTTGACTGCGTGAAAATTATGACCAGCCTCATGAATCTAGCATGCATGATGATAGTGCAATCTAACCATAATCTCAACAAGAGGAATGCTCTAGATGTATTATCCAACATTATAAAGGTATGCCTGCACGATCATTTGTGCACTACGAGGTCAAACTTTGCTTCTCATCTGCAATTTTGTTTTGATGGAAGTTCGTGTTGCCATCTTGCTGAAGAGTGGGAAGGCGAAAATATTATTTTATTTTATGATCTCGTGGCAATGTTTAATCTGCTGAGGAGAGTCAGCTTTGTCTGTGTTCACTGTAAAAAGGAGTTAGATGCGGGTATCGTTTGCCATGATTGCAGAGATTATTATGTTGGAGGTTTGGTTAAAGTCCTTGAAGATGCCTTGTGTCAGAACTTGAGCTCAGGAGCCAAGTGTTATATTTCACATATACTGAGCTTGTTTGGCCACTGTGGTTTTCCAAGCAAGTTGGGAGGGAAGATGAGAAGTGCTTTAAGTGATAATGAGCTAGTTGATCTGGAGCTGCTGCTTGCAAACGGTGAATCTATCGGTGCCCATGCAGCTATCCTATCAGCAAGATGCCCTAAATTACTGCCATCCGGAAAACCTATTGCCAGTGATGGGGAAACTGCTGATAAATGGGACAGAAGAACGCCTTATAATGTTCGAATGTCTGACCGTGTAGACAGCCGTGCTCTGAAGAAAATTTTGGAATACACATACACTGGTTTTGTCGAGGTAGATGGTGACATTGTTAAGCCTGTGAGAACACTGGCGAAGTATTGCCACTTGAAACCACTGCAAGATATGCTTCAGAAAGAGCAACCGAGATGGAACTCCGATTGCCCAAGATATGATCTAACTTCAGCAGTCGGAGCAGCCGATCATTCATTCTCGTAAGTGCTTTTAGTCGAGCCAAAAATACATTATAGCAAGGCCCACTGCCTAGTTTTGCTGACTCTGGAATTTATATTTACTTTGTGCTGCAAATTTGTTTCAGGGACATAATTTTGGAGGCGCGGTCAAATGACAAAAGTGAGTGTCAGCATCGCTCATGCCAATTATCTACTCCACATGCACACTGTCATAAGATCGTTTTGAGCGTGAGCTGTGATTATCTCCGCGCATTGTTTCAATCCGGGATGCACGAGAGGTTAGCCGATCTTTGTTCTCTTCTCATCGGTACCTCAATGCAGAGGTTTTTTTTTTTAATTTGTTCGATCCAAACTGGCACAAGTTCCCATGCATTATTTATGATCCACTGGTGACTCATAAGAAACATGTGTCCAAGCAGCTTCCAAGATGTCATCAGAGTCCCATTCCCACTAGAGTCGCCGGAAGCGCTGCACAAACTCGTGCACTGGTTCTACTCCGGCGAGCTGCCGAAGCCCTCCCCCGACGACTGCCGGTGGAGAAACCTGAGCGGCGACGAGCAGCTCCGCCACCTAAAGCCCTACGCGGAGCTATCGTCCCTCGCCGAGTTCTGGCTCCTGGACGGGGTCAAGGAGGCGAGCCTGGAGGCGGTGACCGCCTGCCTGGCCTCCGCCACCAGGGGCGCCCCCCTCGAGCTCATCAGCTTCGCGGCCTCCCTGGGGCAGTGGGAGCTGGCGGACGCCGCCGTCCGCAGCGTGGCGCGCCTGTACCCGCGTCTCCGGGACTCGGGCCGGCTGGAGCGGCTCGACGAGGGCGTGCTCGACTTGCTGCGCGCCGAGTACGTCCGGCAGTCGCAGTCCCAGCACCGCGGCGGGGGCGGCTGAAGCTGATGGGGGCGTTCAATGCCGTCGATCGTTTGGTCTGGGGAGTGTGCAGAGTAGTGTGTGTGTGCAGTAAAGCCGTGGACGCGTGAGATGCGGATCTCGTTGAAGCACAGTATGTGTAGGTGAATGGCGAATAGTAGGTAATAGTATGTCCGTAGCCCCGCGTTGGGCGCGCTGAGAATCGCCCCTGGGGCTGTTGGCTGTACTACAGCTACTACACAGATCTGAGTGGTTACCGGCGACTGCAGCAGTGCAGTGGGCGGCCAAGTGGCACTGCCACTCCAGCTCGGCGGCCACATCGCACTCGATCGAGACACACTGATCCGTTATCTCTCGCTCCACTGCCCACTCCGGCAATCAACGGACGCTTGCTCCTCCCAGTTGCGCCTTTTCATCATTTATAAAATACTACTATAGTCGTAGTAAACTAACCCAACGGAACGAAAACAAATCTCGCCCTTCCCTGGCCGTCCACCACGGGGGGTCGAGGGCCAGTTGCCTGCCATGGCAAGAAGGCAAGAGCTCCCAAAAAAACGCAGCAGCAACATGGGATGGGATGGGATGATCAGCAGCAGGCGCCAGTCCAGGCTGGCGTGGCCATGTCCTCCGCTCCGCTCCGCTACCGTCCAAAGTAGCGTTCAACCAGCAACCCGTCGTCGTCGCGAGCTTCGCCCCCTCGGCATAATTGCGATCAAGACGAATTAAAAGACGAGGATTTTTGCTGGTAATTGCGCGATCAACTCATCAACGAGCGAGGGCCTTTTTGTTTGTTCCCGTGCCGTGCCCAGCAGCTCATGGCAGAGGCGGTCAGCGCTCAGGAGGCGCTGCGTCCCGGCGGTGGGGCAGGAAGTCACGGCCCCGGGTGGCCTGGCCGCGGCGGGCGGGCGTACACTGCTGCAGGTGCTGCTGGGCGGAGGCGGCCGTGCGGTGGGCGCGAGGAAAGACGAGCGCTCCTCGTTCAGGCATTCAGTCACTGCAGGCTCTGATGCATCAGCACCTCCATCAGTGTGAGTGTTTTTTGGGTGTGGTCTCCTCCATCAGTCATCCACTCGCAGCCGCAGCCGGTGTGGCTTTGATGGAGGCGCTCAGGCTTTTCCTCGGGCCATGATGGGGTACCCTTTGGTGGTGCCTGCCTGCCTGACAGAGTCAGAGCCATCACTACATGCCAAGATGTGCATTTCAGCAGCAGCAGCAGCAGCAGCAGGTGGAGGTGTATCCCTGATTTCTTCCCCTGGCAATGAGGTTGCCAATTATACCAGTCGTCAATGGGCAGGGCTGCAGCCACCATCGGCTTTACAGGCAGCAGCAACAGCCTCGCGCCGCTGCTCCACGCCGCACTCATGGCGTCCGTCCATCCATCCTCCGCACTGGAGGAGCACTGCTGCTGCCTGCGATCGATCGTCGCGTAGGCCCCCGGCCCGCCGGCCGGTCTCTCCACGCCCTCATTACTCTCCGCCTGCGCTGTGGTGGCCTACGCGCCTCTGCGCCGCGCGCTGCAGAAAGGGAGACGACGACGGACGAGAGGAGAGAAAAACAGAAGCGGCCGGGTCTCGCCGAGCCGGCCGCGAGGGTGGGAGGGGCCGTCGTCTACTCGTCTCAGCAAGCGGCCAACGGTAGGATTCATCAGTTCGTCGCCATCATCACCCCCCACGCGATGGCTGGCACGCAGCGAGTAGGCGAGGCGCCATGCAAAGGCGGTGGCAGGGCGAAAAGCTGCGTGGCGCGGGGCAGCCTGCTGCTCCCTCTCTCTCTCTGCCGCCGTCCGCATGTGTCGCGCAGGGCCTGCGCGCACGCGGCGGGGTCCCCGCGGCGCGCCTCGCCCTCGCCTCGCCGGGGACGGCCAGGCCACTGCGTGGCCCTGCCGCGCAGATCGCGGTCTAGCGTTGCCTGCCGTGACCGTGACCGTGACAGAGAGGCTGGCGGTGCGTGCCACCATCCACCATCCATCAGAGCGCCATCACCATGCCTGCCGCCTGCCGCCGCGCGAATATTTAGAGGCGAGCACATGCGCACAGTGCCCGGATCCAGAACAGATCAAGCCGGGGCGGAGAGGAGCCCGGGAACCGGTCTGATCGGACCGCCCCCGGCTTTGCTCGCCGTGAACCGGCATCTACTCTCTCTCCCTCTCTGCCATTGCCAGCATGTGCTGACTCCGATGCAGGTAGCCACAGGCAAGTGTGCTGCGACTGCGTGGCCGGATTTCCATCGCTCTGCCCTAGAAATGCTGCCACCATCTTTGTTTGCGTTGCGCTGCATCGCGTTCCCCGCTACCTTGTTCAAACAGACTTCATCAGCAGCACCAAATGGAACAGTAACCGGTACGAGCAATGTGCCATTGTGGGACAGAGAATTCAGATCGCAGTGGAGCATTTGTAGTTTGCAACGGCACCGCTGGAGGAGATCTCGTTCCCACCATTTCGATTTTTTTTCCCCATTCATGTTCAACGAACAAACCAGAACTAGAGCGGTACAAAACTCGAATTTACAGTCTAGCGAAAAGGGGGAAATGGAAGAAAAAGAAGCAAGGGAAGAAAAACAGTCAATCGATTAGACGTCGTCGTCGTCGTCGTCTCCAAAGAACAAACAAAATCAGTTAAAAACCAGCCAGCCAAGCCAACCCGACCGAGCCATCCTCTCATCTCATCAATCATCATGATGCCTGCCGCCCTGACCCTGATGATGGCGACGCTTTCTTGCAAGCGAGACAAAATCAGCCGGAGGGTGCTGGAGGTCTGGCGGCGAGCTCGCCGCTCCACCCTTGCGCCCGGCTCCGGCCCACCGACGGCCTGGCCGCGCCGCCGCCGCCGGCGTCCTTCTTGTCCTTGAAGAAGCCGAAGACGGGGCGGGAGCAGACGGGCACGTTGAGCACCACGGGGGCCACGCGGACGCCGGACGAGTAGGAGCGGTCCACGGCGCGGGACCGCGACTTGGCGGCCGCGTGGAAGCTGCAGGGGGAGCTGGAGCTGCGCTCCAGGCCCTGGAACACGATCTTGCCCGAGGAGTTCATGCGCGGGGAGTCCACGGAGAGGCAGCGAGGGGGAGGCGGCGGCGAGGGCCGGCGCCGGGCGGGGCTGCCCCCGGACCTGGACGTGGACGTGGAGTGGCGGTGCTGCTGCTGGGAGGAGCGGCGGACCAGGCGGATGCGGGGCGGGTTCGGGTCCGCGCCGGCGGCGGCGGAGTCGAGGGAGAGGCGGGGCACGTCGTCGTGGTCGTGGCCCCCCGAGGAGGACGAGGAGGAGGAGAGCGAGAAGCGGGAGGAGGCGAGCGACAGCGACGCCTCCGAGTCGGAGCTGTCGCGCAGAAGCGGCGCCGACGCGAGGTCCGACGCCGACGCCGACGCGCGCCCGGCGGCGGCGTTCCGCTGGAGGAGCAGCTTCAGCGACCTCGCGGCCGCGGAGCCGGTCGCCCGCGCCGCCGCGGAGGGACGGCGACGCCGAGGTCTTGGGCCTCGGGCTCTGCGCGGCCGCCGCCCTCTTGAGCCCTAGCAGCTCGCGCCACCGGCTCGAGCAGCTGGGCGCCTTGGGCGAGAACACGTAGGGGTCGGCGCCGTCGGCCACGGCCGCGGCGCGGAGTGGCTTGATCGGCTCCGCGGGCGCCGGCATTGCCTCGGCCGCCGGCGCCGCGGGCGCCGCGGAGGGAGCCTCCGGATCAGGCAAAGGCGGCGCCTTTCGGAGCGGCAGCAGCTTGCCGTCGGCGAAGAGCTCGTCGGCGGGCAGCATGGTGGCGGAGCCCCCCAGGCTGAACTCGAAGTCGATGAAAGTCCTTGGAGATGGCCGGCTCCGGCGTGGCCATGGCGGGCTCCAGGTCGGCGGCCGCGGCCACGTCGGTGCTGCCGAAGGACGCGCGCGGCGGGCTCAGCCAGCCGTACGGGACGGCGGCGGGGAGGTTACTGGCGGCGACGGCGGAGGCCATGGACCGCGGCGGCCACGCGCATCAAAGTCAGAGCGGTGCCACGCACTAGGCCTATAGGCAGTGGTAGTGTGCTGCTGCCGCTACTCCTGCTGCCGGTACGGCGGTAGCTAAATCCAGTGGCGTGGCGTTTGGCGGGCGGGGAGCAGCCGAGAGCGATGTGAGCCGGGGTAAGGGTAACGGTGGTAGTAAAGGCGCGTCTCGTATATATAAGCGGGCGGGTAAGGGTAAAACCGATACGAAATGGCGTTGGGGACCATGTAGCCCGGTTCGCGGAAGGAAGCAGAGGCAGGGAGTGAGAGGAGAGGGGCGCTCCGGGTGCGCGCAGAGGCAGAGGCAGAGGCAGGTGGCGGGGATCGGAGCTCGTCGGTTTCCGGGCTAGCCTATTTTTGTAACGGCACCGGCCACGGGCTACAGCTACGGCCAGGGGAGAGACAGAGGGGATCGGCCGCGAACCATGGCGACGCTCGGTGGTTCCTGGTGCTGCCTTTGCTGTCTTGTGGGTGGCTGGCCGATCCCAACATCTCATCTGAGACGACGATCTCAAGTGGTATCCATGGGGGAGTTAGATTTTCTTTTTCTCTCTCTCTATCATAAAATGTACCCAAAGAGCGATATCTAAATTATCAAAAAAAAAAAGAGCGATATCTAAACAGTAAATAATAATGGTGCCAGTGCAAGCAGGTCACATTTGGACCCGGGGAATGACGCGAACATCAATAAAATGGCTCTTAAGATTCAGCATTTGCTGATTTACCATGCACGCACGGTTTAAAACCAACCCGGCCCGCTGATGATGAGAGATCGGGGGATTTATTTTTAGGCACAAGCAGCAGGGAGCATTTTTGTTGTTACACGTAGACACATGGGGTTATGCTACTCGTCTCCTGACGTATATGTGGGCAGTGTGTTTGTGGGGGTGAATTTAATTAGGAATCTTCCTAGCAAACGCGCTCGCTCGCGGCTGTAGTAAAACGCGGTACACGTACGACAGGCTAGATCAGGTGGGTGGTACCGATCGATGCACTTCCCTTCCGCGCGCCAATCCATTATATTCATTCATGCAAGCTGCAGCTACCTCTGTATTAGTAGTATAAAGCTTATGTAATAATGTTTAATCACGGCTAGCTAGCTTGTGGAGGCAGCTGACAGCACTGTAGCTAGACAAGGCCAAAAAACACATCTGAATGCTGCAGCGTGTAGTGTTGCGATTTACTCCTGCAGGGACAAAGGGCACGCATTAGTTTAATTATGCATGCATGGATGGGAGGGCGCCTAGCTAGGAGGCGACACGCTGACAGAGTACGTACAGGGGGGCCGGGCGCGATCGACTGGTAGACAACAAATTAAAAGGGTCAGGATATATATTTATATGTACGTGCTAGCTAGCTCCAAGTTGAGATACATTTTCGGGGTGGAGATTGCATTGCTGACGAGACGCATGGAGCGAGAGTGCCGCTCACTGCTCTTGCTAGCTTAGGCCTGTCTTTAATGTGGTTTTTTATATGCTTTTTCGAAATACTACTTCGGTACTAGTTTTATATTATAGATATAGATAGATGATACTACATATAAAGTGGAGTGGGAATTTGAGAAAATAGAACGGAAAATGCTATCGGAGGATCGCCTTAGATATAGACCGATCACCTCGGGATTGCATTAACCTAGATGGATTCATACAGGGCCATAGTATATGATTGCCGACGAGCCCCAAAGGATCACGGATGTGAGATGCATTGTCCCTGTCCCGGTGCAAATAAACCGCACGCGGCAGATTTGAGAGGAGACCATCCCGGACCAGCGCTAGCTAATCTGAGCATGCAGGTACGTACCTGACCGCACACTGCACACACCTGTGTGTGTCTGTGCACTGCACCAGTCAGCAGCATCCAGCGAGCTCGATCGGCTCGATCGAGAGCTTGTACTAGTAGTTTGTCGTCGCCTCTGGCATGCACTGCAGCACTGCATGGATCTGGAGTGCGGCTAGCAAGCTGGCCCCGCGCCATGCATGTTAACAATGATTATGATGTTGAAATTAAAGCAGCCAGCAGGTGAACTGATTATTGCCCCTTCATCAGATCAGATATATTGTCATAATATTATTATAGGACGGGCGTTCACGTACGGGTAGCAACTACAATTAAGAGCTAGGAGGGCATGCACTAGCTCGATCGATCGAGGACGACGATATCGATCGATCGCGATCGATGAACAGCGCACGTACGGGTACGGCCAACGTAACAGCGCATCGGTGCCAGATATACTGCCATGGCTAGCTGGTTCGTGCAACGAATTGAAGGGGGACCGATCTACGACAGCAGGCTCGCCCCTTTTTTCTTTTTTTTGTACGCCACCATCGATCGATCCATGCGTGGTCGTGCTCGCGGCCGGCCCGGGCTTCCAATCGACGACGACGCGGCACCGAGCTTCGTTAAGTAACGGCCCTATCTCTGCTTGCATGCTATAAACTATGCGCGGACCAAGAACGAGGAGCAAGCTCCGCTGTCCATGGCGCGCCCTTCTTCAATAGTAATCCCTTCTTCCCTGCTGGTGCTGGCGTGCTGGGCGTACGTTCCCCCACGCACGCTGTTGACCACGCCTCGCCCGAGGCCGGGGCCGGCACGGGATCCTTATCCGGGAGACTGTGACCTGCTTTTAGCCGGTCCTCTTCGTCTTCGAGGAAATCAGGTAGCGCTCCATCGTCAGACGTACCCAGATCGCCTCGCTGCTCCTAAAAAGTTGCCGTCGATGGGCGACCGTGCCCACGCCCGCCCATCAGGGCAGCACGCCCGTCGTCCGACGCTCTCTGTCTCTGGTAGCCGCAGTATAGGGGCCGGGTCGGCGTGGCGTCGGGACCGCTGGGCGCTGCTGGTGAGGTGAGCAGATGGGGGGCAATGTGCTTGCACAGGCGAGGCGCGCCCCGTGCCATTGCCATGCATGCTCCGCCCTACACTGCACGCTACAGCAGCGGGAGGGTCAGGGAGAACTGGCTGGCAAGGCAATGGACGGACGGGAATGGGCGCGCGGGAAGGCGCCCTCCGATCCGCATGCAGTGTCAATCATTTGAACCTCCGCGGAAATGACTGGAGCAGTGTGTACCAGCGCCTGCAGGCAGGAAGACGTAGAGCATCTATCGATCGAGTGGCAGAACGTACGTAGCGTACGGGGAATGGATGCATCATCGCCGCGCGTCCCTCGCCGTTCCGTCCGCTCCCCCTGCCGTGTTGCTTGCTGCCCGCCCGACACATCCTCCGACCCTCGGCGGACGGGATATCGAGTCGTCTCGTCTGCTTTGGCGCCGCCGTCGTAGTACTCGGTACCGCTCGTACGTTACCGTACATCTCGATCGATACGCAGCACACGCTAGCTTACTTGCTGATCCGCTGCATGCATGCATATGCGCGCGTCTGATGTACAGTATATATATGACTCGCTCTCCGTGTTCGCAACAAAGATCGATCGTGTCCACAGCCAAGTCAACGCTACGATGTTCGAAATAGATGTAGCTGCGCGCGCTGCGCTGTGTTTGTATCCTAGTACTACTGTACGGCGATCCAAGTAGCCGAGATTCGTTCGTGGATACTAAGATTAATTGCTGGCCCTCGCTCCTAGCCCGTTTACTTTGCTCTTGTTTAATTTTCTCTGTACGTGCTAGCTCCTCGATCTCCTCCGTCAAAGGTCACATATCGATCATCCGATCCCTGCAAAAGTCAAATCACCGCTACGTACTCTAGCTAGTTGCTGTTCACGTATATGACATATGTATATGTATACGCCCTCTCAGGCTCCTGTACTGTGTGGAGCAGCTTGTCTATTTTATTGCCTATTTGTATCGTTTCTTGCATGCTCTTACAACATGCACATACATATGATCTGCAGCACTACTGTCTCATCCCCGCTGCACTGCACAGGAAGCTTCGGTCGATGCAGCAGCAAAACGAGCCAGCGGGCCGGCCGGTTTCCAGTTTGACTGCATAGCACGAGCTTGCATATGTATAGTACTGCACACAGTGCTTGTGCTACTCTTTGTGTTACACATACACAGAGATTAATTAGACAAGAAGGACAACTCCTTGGTCCAAATCAATGTTGCGCATCTAATTAGTCTTTATCCGATCTGTTGAAAGCTGCAGTATGAGTAATATATGATCTGATGATCGATCACCCGCGGGAAGAGAATATAGTAATGTGTATGTATACGTACGTACAAGCAAGAGGTGAGAGCCAAGGATGTTTTTGGTACGGTTTCATCTCTATATAATCGTAGCGTCCCTTCACCACCGGACTTGCTTCGCGTGCCATGCACATTATTCTATGCGAGAGACGAATGCGATGTTCCTCTATAGATCTATAGATAGTAATGGTAATGGTGGACATTTGGACAATTTATATGCAAATTTTTAATTTATCTTTTGTAATAACATAGGGGGTAATAATTTATATGTAATACAGGGGTTAATTTAATGTTATTTCGCAACAATGGTATGTTGGGTGATTTTTTTACAAAAAATAGAGGCTACCTGATTTATTTTTAGGATTTATTTTTTGTCACGCGTCGTTTGAAATTCAATAATCCAAATTAAACCGCAAGAGGCAAACCATATGTCCATATCTGCCGTCTGCATTATTACGAGAGTAATATATGAGTAAAGCCTTGAATAAAGCTGCGCATATATATATGCATCCCGGCCTAGAGATCAATATCATTCATCAAGGGTGTATGGATAAGGCTGTCTTCAGCGGGTTGCCAATATGGATTGACGACATTGCAACACTATTGTAGACAGAAAAAGTGGTGGTTAGAATAGTAATAGGCAAGTCCATTTAGACAATCCGCTGGAGATGGTCTAATACCACCCCTTTTGGCGACCAGCCAGCACCCAACATAACAATACTCCTTCGATCCCACGGACTTTATTTTGTAATACTAACATGCATGATCGAACAACGCAACGGCCAACGGCACACGGATTAATCACCTGCAATCGTCCTGCACGGCATTTGGCATGGATGGTCATGGTCTCTCTCGCTCGCCTACGCCTCGCATGTGATCTTTGTGGCGAAAGGATTATATATAATTAACCCTAATTAACAAAGCACGAGACAGTACGTACACCTACACACGCAGATGCTCTAATATACTTATCTAGATTTGACCCGTTGCAGTTGCTGTGGCAGCAACAAAGGCTGTCATCAAAAGGAAGGGACAAGCACACTTTCAGGCCGGGCTGCATGCAGAACATGGAGGAGGCAGAGCCATCATCATGTGCTAATCCCTCCCTTTCCCCTGGTGCTTATCTGAAACGAACGCTAGCACCCCCCAAAAGCTAGCCGTTGCTCGCGGCCTGCTATGCATGAAGAAGAATTCTTTTCGGGTGGTCCTTTTAATTTTTGTGAAGCCTTTTGCTGTCCGGCCGGCCCCCTCCGGCCTGTATGGTCTGCCAGCACGCCTTTACAAAAGGGATCGGAGACAAAAGGGCACCGCCAGCACATAAAAAAACAGATGACTCGGAGGACGTTTTGCATGGAAAAGAGAACTCGATCGTGTGCGCGGTGTGCTGGATCGCTCCACGACGGCGTTGTGCATGCAGCCAGGGCAACATGCTGCAGATCGAGAGCCGTGACAACTCGGACGGGCCGGGGGTTGGGGAATGAACTCATGTTACTATCTGCAGCACCGCATGCATGTTAAAGGGATCGATCGATTAACAACTACCAAGAGGAGGGTGATCCACATGGATGCGGATGCGGTGCAAGGAAATTTTATTTTGACTGGCGTAGATGCACATGGATCATGGATGCAGCGCAAGAACGCCACCATTTGCGCAGCGTGTACACTGGCCGCCGAGTCAGAAAGGGCACAGCAGCCTGATCGGCGATGCCATGCATGCATGATGATTGAAGAGTCTGTTGTATAAGAATATTAGTTGGATACACACACACATACATATATACTCATATAGTCTTATGTGTAGTGTATATTCAACGAACTGCCTGCCTGCCTGCCAGCCCGCTGATTCATCTGTGCTCGCTGGAGGACTGGAGGCTACTAGCTCTGGATCCATTCCGATTTCCAAACCCCAGCCGGTCCAAGCCATTGTTTGTTTTGTGGATTCGGATTCTGGTACACACTGGCAGCCAGCCAGAGAGAGCATGCATATATAGGATATACATGTGCATGCCAGGCCGGGCTCCCAATACACTTACACCACTGGACCGGCCTCACGAACCGGCCGGCGGCATGCAGAATTGCAGACAAATAACCCATCGATCAGGCATTCAGGCCCCATCGCCCTGCAGATCGGCCAGCCAATGCAAGAACAAGTGTGCCTGACTGCCTGTGCAGGCGGCCATCTGTGAGCTGTGGTGGTGCCCGTCGGATGCATGATGCGCTGCATCCGTCCGGCCGGCAGAAATCGCGTCGTCGGAGTCGGAGCTCTCCCGATCGTCGTCTCGGGCACCCCCCTCGTTGCTCGCTCGCTCGCTGCCGGGCCATGCATGCCGGCCAGGGTAGCTCCATCTGTCGTCGAGATCGTCGAGGCTACCTGTACGTATACGGGATACTACGTATCGTACGTGGTCCCTCTCTGCGTCCGATCCCGGCCCTGCGCGGCTATCACTGGCATGCATGCATGCATGTCATACGAACACGACCCAATAGCAAACTCGATCGGCTGACGGCTGTGTTCCTTTGCTGCTGCATCTGCATGCGCATTATTGGATCTCACATACATGCATGCATGCATTCGGTGCTGCATGCTACAGCAGTGTACGAGCACAGTACTACAATCGAGCGCCAAAATCAGGAAGCTAGCTTTCATTTGATGCGAGAACCACGCGCACACACACACACACATCGCCGACAGAAAATTCTGTATATATAGAGCTCGCTCGCGGCTGGCGACGACGGAAACAGTTAACAGTGTTATGTCGTCTCTGACTCTCACTGTACGTATGTGTAAGCCAAGCGGATCGATCGGAGGCCCGGCCTAGCTGCACCGCCGTCCGCCGCTGGCTGCTAAATAGTTTTATGTCTCCGCCGGCCGGGCCGCGGTGCCCTCCGCTGTGTCCCATTCGCATGCATGCACAGTATGCTGACGGCCGTACCCGCGTACGGTGGCCGCCCTGCTTGGTCTTCGACTCCGAACCGAGCGAATAAACTTTTCTCGAATCCATACCCGCCACTACAAATTCCATAATTGCATCCTGCGTCTTCGTGCCACCAACAGACTTTAACGAGGATTTACGTGCCATTGCTGTCGAGCATGTATGGTCAATGTCTAAATCTCATAAAATGACGATTTTACTCTTCTGTTTGCCTTTGCTGTTCATCTCTTCCACGAGGAAGCCGTCCATCTCGATCTTCCTCTTTGCCCATCACCTCCCCGCCGGCTCGATCGCCGCCATGCTGTGGCAGCCCCGCCACCGGCTCTTGCTACCGTAGCCATCGCTGCCAGATCGCGTACGTGGTGGTGCCCGCCTCCGCACCCTCGCCACCCGCACGCGTCCCCTCGCTCCGCTGCTTCGTGCAGCCGCGTCACTACTGCCAGTGGCAGAGCTAGAAACTTGAAATTTTCATTAATAGAGAAGACCAATAGTACTAATTTTTTTAAATTTTATTTGAATTTAAAATTTTTTAATGCAAAATTTCCAACCATAGGGGGGCTTGGCCCCTCCCAGCCCCCCTTGTCTCTGCCCATGACTACTGCCACCCACGCACGGTTGTGCCCGGCAGCTCGTATGGGCGTGTTGCGGCCGCCCTACCGCTGTCACGCACCGCCATGACACGGTGCCCACCTTTGCGCCTCCACCGCCCTTAGGCTATCCTCATTCCAATGGAGATGTGTAAAAGGATGTCTATACGCTACTTTAGACAGAGAGAGATGTAGTCAATAAAGTAGATGAATAGTGGATAGACATCTACTTTTAGACATCCTATTGGAGATGGTCTTATGTGTCGACACTAATACTAGGCAATGTCGTCTTTTCATTACTCCGTTAGCTGTCGTTAGTCCAATCGTATAACATTTTTTTACAAAACTCACTCTCGCTTTTTTTTAGAGCTGATAACAAGGAGAATCACTCGCGTTTCAGGATAGGGATAGTAGTAATGTCATTAGATAGAAGACAAAAATAGAGGATGCGGTGGTTCCCGAATTAGGATGCATGTGCCCTATTTATTTGAGTCAATACTCCATAGGATACCAAAACTTGGTTTCGAGGTATGGAGACATTAATAATGTCGAAGCAATCAATTAAACCCGCAGGGACAGAGAGGCTGCAAAGAATTGAAGTACCCATCAGAGAGTACTAGCTAGATAGTGTACGTACACGTACGTAACAATCATCATCTTACTAGTAGCTAGCTAATACGAGTATGCAATACATGGCTGCCGCCATGTTCATCGCTCTCGTGGTCCTCCTGTCCTCTCCTCTGTGATTCCCTCTAGCTTTGCAGGTACGAGAGTACATATGCATGTAGCTCGGTCGATCTAGGACTGCTGCTCTCTCTGTATATATATCAAAAATATCCTCCTACCACGGGTGGTACGTACCCATGGAGGGTTATAGCTACACACATGGCAATAGTCATTCGATCATAGGTATGGACGGCTCAGATCATCTATCATTTTTCCTTTGTTCACATACTTGCGTCAACTTTTCTCATGCATGTCTATGATCCTAGACCACACTAGGAATTCATGCTTGCAGGGTCAGAGCAAAGTGCTGGTCCCCTCCGGAAGCCCTCTGCCCTCCCCACAGTTGGGACCATCCCGGTAATGGTTGCACACATATATGCAGCTTATTTTCCACTCCAGCGCAGCAGCCCGCCTCCCTCACAACTATGCAGCCAAAGGAAAATCATGCAACGATTCAGGAAGTCCATATTTGTTATCGAGTTGATGTTGACTGTGGCCTTTAATTATTCACCAGGCTCAGTAACGATAGGGTACTATGGGGTAGGAAGATGAACACACATACGCGGGGTGGTGTGTGCTTTTGCGGATTACTACCGGGGTCCGATGAAAACACGCAGGGAAAAAAGCCACGTCGAACGTCGGGCCTCTGCCAGCTCGGCCAATGCGTGCTTGGATGACAATGGGCATGGAAGGGGTTGAAAAAAAGGTGCCTGCTTCTCGGTGCAGCCGTTCACGGGCACCAGATGGGATGGGGCATTGGCCCTACGTCCAACACGCTAACCTGGGTTGCAAACGATGCGTACTGTGGAAACAATTCGGTATTTGATTTTGCATTCAGTCTGTAAATTCTACTGCTCTAGAAGTCTAGCGACAGCAGGGGCTATGTCATCGTCCTCAAATTTGCTTGGCCCCGCACCAGCCCACTTTGGCCATGCGCATGCACCAACTGGCTGCCCATCCTTTTTTACAGCACCCTGCAGGCACCGGAACCGTGTGCCAGTTCACGCGTAGTACAAAAGAGGTAAGAGGGCGGCTACAACCCGTGGTGGGTACTTACAACCCGGGGGTGGATAGCTAGGACGGGTGGTACAAAATCCATTCTGTATATATATATATATATATATATATATATATATATATATATATATATATATATATATATATATATATATATATATATATATATATATATATATATATATATATATATATATATATAACAAATCTATTTACTCTTCAAAAATTCACAACTAATTCATTTTAAATCAGAAAAATATGAAACTAGTATCTTTTTTTCTAAAAATATAATATTTTGGGTCATCTCCTAATTTAGTATAGTGCAAAATAATAATACATATAAATATTAGATGTGGATATGAACAATAAAATAGTAGGACGGATAATAAATGAGATTCATATAACTCTAAGTAGAGTACTAATGGATATATTACATTTTTATAAACATTTTGGTACTAGTTTCATATTTTTTTTTGATTTAAAATGAAGTTGTTATGAATTTTTTAATATTAAATATAATTTTTATTGTTTTTAAAAATGAAACCGCCCCTGAAACCACCTGGGGAATCAAATATGTCCGGTTTTCAATAGTTGAATGATCGGATATACCTGGTTTTAGAGTTTGATGACTAAATTCGGACTTTGGCGATAGTTGGACGGTTAAAAATGGATTTTTTCCAAAAGAATACATGTTATAAGAAAACTGCACCACCGGTGCACCACCAGTCCACCACATAATCTTGTAAATCAGTACTTATTATAGGACAATTTTTAAATATGTTTTTTTATAACAATGATTTGTTTTTTTAGAGAACCTAAATGAGTTGTGGGCAGCGTCTTTCGTGTACGTGGCCGAAACCAATCGTCGCAGCTGGCCTGAATAGGTAAAATGCAAACAGCCCACTAGTATATAGCCCACCATTGGCCCACCTAGCTACCCTGCACTGCACTAAACCTTTTTAATAATATAATCCAACCCGTCTCCCTCTCAAAAAAAAAAATTTGAAACAGGATGGTCGGCATTTATCTTCCCCACCGCCTGGGCTGTAAGAAGATTGGCGGCACAAATCCCGCACCCGGAAAAAGTCAAAAAGCCACTCGTGTGAGTTGGAACAGGTGGGGCCTTCATCCGCCGTCCGCCGTCGCCACCCGTCTTCTTCAGTTCTTCCTCGCGCACCCATTCCAGTTCGAGTTCCACACTTCCACTCCAATTTCCAAATGACGACGGCGATGATGGCGATGCGGCGCGCGGCGACGCTCGGCGCCCGCCGCATCTTAGCCTCGTCCTCCCGCGTTGTCCCCCTTCGCCACGTACGCCCTCTCACATCACCTCACCTCACCTCACCAACCCACCCTCCTCCTCGCCGCTTCATGCTAAACCCCTCGCCTCCTAACTGTGCGGTGCCTCGCTCGCTCGTTGGTTGCGGGTTTGGTGTATTATGGATGTTCGCGCGGCGGGGCTGCTGAGGACGCAGGGGCTTATCGCCGGGCAATGGGTCGACGCATACGACGGCAAGACCATCGAGGTAAGCGTCTATTCCCTGATTAGCAGCAGGCACCCCCGTTGCGTTAGAATAAACTGGAATGTGGCTGGCTCCTCTCGTGGTGAAATTTCCAGTTCGTTTTGGACTTTTGGTGGAGTCATGACTTGTATGACTGTAGTCTGTAGGTGCTGAACAAACTGTTTTCCCATAGGTTCATTTTCGTGCCGATATTAATTTGTGGGATAACCGAAACATCATTTATTTCTGTAGGTCCAAATTCCAAAATCCAGCAACCGGTGAGGCCCTTGCAAACGTGTCCTGTATGGGCAGCAGAGAAACATCTGATGCTATAGCTTCTGCTCACAGTACATTCTATTGTAAGTCAAACATTCTGGCACATTTGGTTTTGGGGCCTGAATATCGGGATTAAATATGTTTCAGAACCGTTGCTGTCGAAGTGCTGTAAGTTCTAACTGGACGGGTCCTTAATCACAGTAAATTAAAATTTGCTATCTCTGAAGAGAATGTCCGGACCTTGGGCTGAATGTTGTGAATAGTATTGTCCTAGGTTTTATTTCAGTTCTGCTTTCTACTGTAGTTCAGATAAGTCTAGTCTTGCAAGCAAACAAAGTATTCCAGAGGTGCCACGTGTGGTCGAAGTCTCCACTTCCCACTATATGTTTCTATCTTAAGAAAATTTGTTAGATCTTGCTTATATGTTGTGTTGCTCTTTAAGACCTTAACTAATGGAAACTTGTACCTAGAACAAGCATATAAGCAAACTATACAAGTGAATATCTATGGTGAAATCTTCTTTTGATTCAAGCTTTTGTTTTATTTGGAAACTCCACTAAAACCTGGAAGATAGGTACAAGAATGCCCTATAATATATACGATTTTGAGATGTAATTTAAACAAGTAGGATAACTAAAAAGTATATACCATAAGTATGATCGAGTTGCAATAAGAATAAAGCCAGAGGAACTTGCTCAGCTTTCGTTTTCCCTTTTCTGGATTATGTATCAGTTTTTCTTGTAGTTTTTATGTACCTGTTAGGATGCTTAGCTACACATTCTCATAAAAGAATATGTCTGCAATTGCCATTTCCCTCTCTGAATTATACGAAAGCAAGAGTAATTCTACGCATATTTTTATGTAGTTGCTTCTTATTTGTTTCTGTCCTGTTTGTATGTTCCTTCCCTTCATGTAGCTTGGAGTAAACTCACTGCAAATGAGAGGAGCAAGGCACTGAGAAAATGGTAATTAATTTGGAAATGAGTGTTGTTTAAAACAGTTTTTTTTTATGATTGATTAAATTACTCTGTCGGTATGAAATTGTCTGTGGATACAATCTACTCACAAAACTTAGAAAGCATTGATTTATCACTGATCTCTTCTTGGGCTTAGTTCGTTCTGCAAAAACTCCAATCGAGTCAGTTGTGCATGTGTTTCCATGCCATATTGCTTCCCAGTATGTCTAGGTGGCCTTATCTGTCACAGTTCAGGTGATTGTGATGCCGCTGCACCCTTGAAACAAGATTAGTGACTATATTGCTGAATTGGCAAGTTATATGACAAGATTGCATCCACCATGCAAGTTTTGTGCCTACAACATGTTTTACTCTTTATGATTTATAAAATCAATCTCTGTTGTATTGTTTTAATATTCCTTCTCAATATGCATATTCATCAAGGTACGATCTAATCATTTCACACAAGGAAGAGCTTGCACTTCTCATGACATTGGAGCAGGGGAAACCTATGAAAGAAGCCCTTGGTGAGGTACTTGATTTATGCTCCATCTGTTCCAAATTATAGGTCGCTTTAGCTTTGTCCTAAGCCAAACCTTTCCAATTTTGACCAAGTTTTAAAGAAAAAAAATTAAATTATACAATACCAAACAAATGCACTAGCAAAACATATTTCATGTTACATTTAGTGAAACTAATTTGATGCAGTAGATTTTAGTGCATTTTTCTATAAACTTGGTCAAAGTTAGAGAAGTTTGACTTCAAACAAAGCTAAAGTGACCTATAATCTGGACCATAGGGAGTATCATCCACTGATGTTGTTACTTTTGATTTTAAGGTTCTTCTGGGGCCTGATTAGTTGCTACTCCCCTGTTCAGGTCAATTATGGTGTAAGTTTCATAGAATATTTTTCCGAGGAAGCAAAGCGTTTATATGGTGATGTCATTCCCCCAACTCTATCCGATCGCAGACTGTTGGTTTTGAAGCAGGCACTATCCTGATACCTTTTCCTTTATTACTTTTTTTGCTGTACTCTCACTCTTCTGCCGTTCACTTTATTAGCTTGACATATCTTTTGTTTATGTTAGTTCATCAGTTTGCATTGAGCCCTTGATTACTATACATTTTAATATGTGTATAATTTACTAGCTTGGCTAGCTGATACATTGTTTTTTAGAGTAGCTGATACATTGGTTTGACAGTGGCATTGACATAATCAGCAAAATGAAAAAGAATCATGTTCTGATTGAGCACAGTAGTCTGATGTCTCTTTCTTGGTTTAAGCTTACCTTTTTTTCATTGTACTCTGCTTTCGTTATATTAATTTATTGAACGGCAGAACTCTTGCCAGGTCTTCTTTTAAAGACTTGCCACCTAGCCAAATACTCTGTTTGTAGTTGGTGATGTCATATTCTAGAAGATGTCACCCTGCTATGAAAGTATATGTATTTATGTACACATGATCTCTTTGTGAGTGGACATCTTTTTGGCTAACTGCTTGCAGTAAGGTAAAGTAGATTTCACTTCCATACAACTTATTGGGAACTATGGATATTGTTGACTTATACACAACTTTAGGATTTGCAATTCTTAGTTTAGCAGGCCTGTATGTGGAAGGAGTTAATTTAATACAAATACAGTTGCTATCCATTTTGTTGAACAAAGTAATATAGCTTGGTTGTTGTATTGACATTCTGTAACAGACTGTGACTCCACTTTATTAGTTCATTTTTTTGATCTGGTGTGTTGATTTCTGAACATGTGTTGTTCTCTTTTTATCTTTGTTTTTAATATTTATCACCATGTGGAGATTTACACATCAGGTATCTCACTATGCCTCTCTTTTACTTTGCCTTGCAGCCTGTTGGGGTAGTTGGAGCTATTACACCATGGAACTTTCCATTAGCAATGATAACCCGAAAGGTCTCTAGCCATTCAGTACACTTCTCTAGTGGTATTAATGTTTAAAAAGAAATGGTTGCTAAGGCAGTACATTTTTTTTCATACATGGTCTTTGGGCAGGTTGGACCAGCTTTGGCTTGTGGCTGCACTGTTGTTGTCAAGCCATCAGAGCTCACACCTCTGACAGCATTAGCTGCAGCAGATCTTGCTCTTCAAGCTGGAATACCAGCGGTGATCATCTCAAGTTCTCTACCATTCCAATCTTATTTGAGTACTTATTTCTTATGCTTACACGTTAATTAGGACATTCATCAAAAAGTAAGGGTTACTAAGTATGGAGTAGAAACCAAAGAAACAGGTGGCTTTTCATGTAAAGTATGCAAGTACTTACGAAATCTAAATGCTTTACCTTTGTTTGGTGATAAAATAACCACATTAAATCACCAAACTTGATTCAAGCAATGTATAGCTGCAATCCTATGAAAGTAGGGGATGGTGAATCATATTCTGCAATGCATTGAAACGAATCTTTTCTTTTTATTCCCAACCGCTAAAATCTTCTCCGCTATTGATTATCTGAATGATTTTTGTTCAGTGGGTGTTTCTTTGTCATCAGTTTAATCTGTCCCGAGCTTATTCTTTAATTCAGGGTGCACTAAATGTTGTGATGGGTAATGCTCCTGAGATAGGTGATGCATTACTGCAGAGCACACAGGTATTTATTTCCTCCCATATTGTCTTGTATCTGCACTTTTTTTGTCTTTAATAGGTTAAGCCGGACTAACTATTGTTGGCACTATAATATTTTCTTACTAGGTCAGAAAGATTACATTTACTGGATCCACAGCTGTCGGCAAAAAACTGATGGTTGGGTCTGCCAATACTGTGAAAAAGGTATAGTATAAGGTTCCTTAATGGAAGTTTCTTGTGCAATGTTAATAGCTATCTTCCCGTCAAACACGTATGATTGACATGTGTAACTTCCCTTTTGATGATGAAATAATACTGTGACTATCCTTGTTTTAATTGACCTGTAACTGTAAGAAATCTGTGCAGATGCGTTAACAGTGATAGCCATCTAGTTACCACCAGGTTTTAGCCAGACTAGCCATTGTTAACCCCCTTTTCTTTTTTGGTTGGTTCAGGCCCTGAATAGCCTCCTACTGCATGCTACCTACCCTTGAATGTTCGTTGAATAGCCCCCTAATGCATGCTATATCACTATATGCCCTTGAATGTTTGTTTTACTCCCTCCGTCCCAAATTGTAAGGGGTTCTAGACCTCAACTAGATTTATCATTTCCTTCATGTATATGTGTTCAATATATGTCTAGATTCATCAAAATCTATATGAATATGGACAAATAAAAAGAGAGCTAGAACCCTTTACAATTTGGGACTGAGAGAGTATTTACTATCTCATAGACATCTTGCATGTTGTATGCCCTTTTCTTTTGGGTTTGTTCAGGCCCTGAATAGCCTCATACAGCATGCTACCTACCCTTGAATGTTTGTTGAATAGCCCCCTGCTGCATGCTATATGCCCTCGAATATTTGTATTACTTACTATTTCAAAGGCGTCTAGTAGGCATCAAATCTTGAAAAAAAATGGGTTACATCAAGTTTTCATCATAAAATCAGCCAAGAAACATCAACTGTGGAGCTGGAACCATTCTGGTGCCTGGTGGTAGTTTTGGGCATGTTCTGGTTCAAAAGTCATTCAGTTAGGCCATGTTTGGATACCATGAGCTAAACTTTAGCTCTACACTTTTAGCCACTTTTAGCTATTTGGTGATCTAAACAGGAGGGCTAAAAGCAGCCAAAAGTGCAAAGCTAAAGTTTATCCCATAAGCTGCTCAAGGGGTGTTAAAATAAGCTAAAAGTGGTTCAAAATGCTAAACCCATGTCTTTCTACACCCATGTGCTAAACTTTAGCAGGGTGATCCAAACACCCCCCATGTGCTAAACTTTAGACTCCAATTGAGAGGGTGCTAAGTTTAGCCCATGTGATCCAAACAGGCCCTTAGCATACTAGATTCCTAATGGTGTTTAAGGGCCTGTTTCCGAAGAATTCTTTATCTGATGTACAGAGTTTATTTTTTTAACAAACCTAATTGCTGTTTGACAGCTTTTCATATTATTATACATCAATAATGCATTACTCTGGTTTTCCTCTTCTACCTTTTGGTGTCATTTGGAACTTGGTGGTTAAGTTCCCCTTATCCCAGTAAGGCATTATTACGACTAAGCAAGTTCTTTTAACTCAGTGGTTAAGTGTTTAATTTTTTTGAACATGACATTTCTTTGAAGTTTTGCAATTTGCATGATGTCATTTCAGTCTGAGTCCTAGTTTTGATGCTCACAATATAATTATTTTGTAGGTCTCTTTGGAACTTGGTGGGAATGCACCTTGCATTGTCTTTGATGATGCAGACATCGATGTTGCTGTTAAAGGCAGTGTAAGTAAAATCGAAACTTGTATTTACAGCTATCTTTGTTTGATTCGTTGTTTTTGTAATAGCATACAAACCAATAAAATCATATCTAGTCCCCTTGGTGGATGAACGTGACACTAGCTGTTATGAATTTGTAATAATCTCTAAGATTTTAAATAAATTACCAGATTACTTTTGGGTCTATTATTTTTACTCTTTGTTGTTTTAACGTGTGAAAGAGAGAAAAAAAAATGCATTGCCATGTTCTGTAAATTGCCTACGTTAGCTTAATAAATACATTAAGAATATTTAATTTTAGACTTGTGTTGTTTCATGAGCAGCTAGTGAGGTAAAAAGATGTACCCTTAATCTTGTGTCCCAAGTCCCAGTGTACATTTTTGTAATAATCCAGTATCTATGCGATGCAGCATTGCGTACTGTGTATGGTAGACATTGCATTGCTTTTTTAGCTGCTACCAGCTCCAGGCAGAAATATTTCCTATGTTATTTGTAGTGTTTATGTACAGAGTAGACATGATTGGCCGTAATCAATTGATAACCGCATTTAGGAGCCCACAACACACTAATCTAGCTGTTGATATTCAAGTGTGTAATTGTTTTTGTTTATCAACAGAGCTTATCAATCTATACCTCATTGTAAATACTGTTCTTCTGATCACAAATGTTAAGTCCATCTAGGTTTGTCCAAAGTCAAACATTTTTTGTTTTGACTATCGATATCTACAATCTACTATAGACTGACTCATTCAACACAAAGTCGACATACTATATTATTACAAAAAGTGTTCTTTTCATTTAAGATAATACTCCCACCGTCCCAAATTGTAAGGGGTTTTAAGTTTATACTAGATCCATTCAATACTCTATGTATGCGTGTTCAATATGTCTATATTCATCTAATATCCATATGTGGACTAATAAGTAATAAAAAGAGGACTAGAGCCCCTTACAATCTGGGACAGATGGAGTATATTTTTATAGATATTGTCAGACAAAATTAAGAAAGCTCAACTTAGGTCAAGCCTAGATGGACTTAAATTTTGTGATCAGAGGAAGTACAATTCTTTAGTTGTCTGCACATCATTGCATGAAAAATGGTTGCACAATTTTTCTCTAAAAAGCATATGCGTCAACCAAGCTTCAACTGTTGAATCCAGATAGCCATGACAAAGTTCAGGTCCATCAGAAAACAGCACGGTCACATAGCCTCTCCAAGACAAGAAAAGCTAAAACAGCTACAAGCAACACTCTCTAGATGATAGAAGTAACTACCTATACGACAAGAAACTGCATCCTTTTTTTTTGTTTGAAAAAGTTGAATGAGGTTCATTTGAGTTGTAATACTTTGTTTGACTTGATTTTGTTGAGAAATTGCATTTCCCTTTGCATTATATTTGAATGAGGTTCATTTGAGATGTAATACTTTGTTTGACTTTATTTTGGTGAGAAATTGCATTTCCCTTTGCATTGTATTTGAATGAGGTTCATTTGAAATGTGATACTTTGTTTGACTTTATTTTGTTGAGAACTTGCATTTCACTTTGCATTATAATGTGATCAATATTCACCAACTCCATATGTATGTAGCTTGCTGCCAAGTTCCGTAACAGTGGACAGACATGTGTCTGTGCAAACAGGATATTGGTGCAAGAAGGTATATTGATCATTTATGTGTTATGGATATTTTGGGGCCTTGTTTCTTCCATTAAAAAGTTGTATGTTGCTTCCCCAGGTATCTATGAAAAATTTGCAAGTGCATTCACCAAGGCTATTCAGAGTCTGCAGGTTGGTAACGGGCTAGAAGAGAGCACATCACAGGTATAAAATTCTGACAACTACCTGTTATGACCGGCATTCAGTATAGGAGGCGCAATCAGCATAGTGGCTAGGCCTTTTTGTAGTTCTCTTGGGCTGTTTGAGTTAATCAGGGTTTAAATGGGCTAAAGCCCATCATGTATCAGCTATATAAAAACTCAAGGCGTGATTAATGGGATTAAGCAGGCAATTATCTTGCTCGTGCTCCCCCCAACCCTAGCCGCCATCTCTCCCCCTCGTCCCCGGTAGCCACGGTGATGAGAAGTCGCCGGGGATACCGTCCCCGTCCACCGATCTCTCACAGCTACGATCTCAGGAGCGGAAGCTCTAACACTACCATTGTCACCATGATAAATAACCTAGTAGTACCAATTTTCAACTTTGTGTTTCTTGTGTTCGTTGATTCAACAGTGTTTTACATTCAATGTTTATGAGCCGTTAATACCTAATATTACATTGTTCGAGAAAAATACCAGCCTTATCAATTATCAGGGGGGCAGCCCGGTGCATGCGCTCCCGATTGCGTGGGGTCTAGGCCTCTGGGGAGGGGTTGGATCCACTTGGGGTCTATTGTACACATTATTATGTTGCCAGTGCTAATTTTTCTGATGTGCTCTGTTTTTCATTTTGTTTACCTAATGTGATCTCTTTTAGCATCTATATACCCTTGACTAAGGTGTCCCTGTTCGTTTCATACGCAGGGTCCTCTGATTAATGAAGCTGCAGTTCAAAAGGTGCATATTTTACCCACTAATATTTCTCGTACTATTTAATCTCCTAAATTGGACAATTCCTCGTATGCTTTATTTATTGGACTACCTTTTCTTTTCTCTAGGTGGAGAAGTTCATAAATGATGCCACTTCAAAGGTAATCTCAAATCACCATAGTGTTGTGCATTGTTCCTCCAAAAGTGCCAGTGTTCAAAAAGGAAAAAGGAACTGGACTGATTCCTGCCCCCGGGTGGTCTATCTGCACTCTAGATGTGCCGGCTTCAGAAATTTCTTTTGGAAAATGATAGCTTGCATAATTGGTTATAACTAGATTTATGTTGGAGTCTCTGGTTCTTGCTTACCTTATTGAGAACTGGGAACTCTGTTTGGCTCTGGTCAGCTGTCTTTTCAATTGCATGTGAAGTACCCTCTCCAATCTTTTTTTGTAGGGAGCAACGTCATGCTAGGTGGTAAAAGACACAGCTTAGGGATGTCATTTTATGAGCCAACTGTAGTAGGGAATGTCAGCAATGATATGCTTCTTTTCAGGTAAAGTATATGTCTGGACCTTCCAACATTAGCAATTATTACAACTTTACCTTGTTTCAGTGGGTATACTCTACTTTCATGTGCGGAAAAATGGTCATACATTGAGCAAGTGGCTTACACTTCAAAGTTGTTCAAAAAAAAAATTTTTTTTTTGGCTTAAGGGAAGAAGTTTTTGGTCCAGTTGCACCCCTTATACCATTCAAAACTGAGGAAGAAGCAATCCATACGGCCAATGATACAAACGCAGGTTTATTAACCGTCTCTAGTGCATCAATGATTATTTAATAGGGTACTTGAACAAAATTACATTCTAGCGTAATTTGCAGGGCATACTGTGCAATAAAATGTTAATAGAGCTCAGCGGGATGGAACATAGTAGTGACGAATTATTTCAAGATGTTAGAAGCTGCAATATTCAACATATCATTGTTTTCTCATGTTAGACCAAGAAATAGTAGATTGTAGGAGTATATCTTAAAAACTGAAATATGTTTATGACTCTGCATACTGCTCACTGATGGAATATGTGGACCATTGTTACCCAAGTTGATATTTTCTGTTTTATATGTCTGAAGCATTTCCACATTGTGCTGAAACTGCAGGCCTAGCTGCATACATATTTACCAATAGCATACCTCGTTCATGGCGTGTTTCTGAATCACTTGAATACGGCTTAGTTGGGGTAAACGAAGGAATTATTTCAACAGAGGTAAGGGGCAGCCAGCCAGCCAATACCAAGATTGTACACTATAGCCTACTTTGTGGCTAGTAAATCAATATTGATCTTCCTTAAAATATTTAGGTTGCACCATTTGGTGGAGTAAAGCAGTCTGGTCTTGGGAGAGAAGGATCAAAATACGGCATGGACGAATACTTGGAGGTTAGTTGGCTCATAGACTTTGTGTTCTTCCTTGTGCAGTGTTGCTGCTACTCTAACCTGTATGTAACTATTGCAACCGCAGCTGAAGTATATCTGCATGGGCCACTTAGGTTGAGGCCCGAAACTCGTCCTGGTTAGAAACCACCTAGCGGATGTTGAACCAAGAAACCAACGAGGCAGTTCTGCTCAGATGCATGGGATTGGAGTTGCGTTTGGCTGCAAGATCAGATGGGACGACGGGGCTGGTTGGCCGCGGGAGAGCAGTTAGAATAAAGCGAATCAGCCGCGGGGCATGAGTGGTCGAAATGAGTGGTAAATAACGTGGATAATAAAGTATAGCTTCACCTCCGAGAACTTTTTTTTATATCCCCTCCGAGAATTTTTTGCAACCATGAATTCATGACACTACTCGTCGATAGTGTCTCCAGTGACGTTCATGTCATACAGAGAATACAAAATCTTCTATGGTGGGTGAATTGTGCCAGATGCTACGTTACAGTCTGTCGGTGGTTTGTACACGGTACACCACGCTTCCTGACGAAATGCGGATACTTCAGGTGTCGTCAGGTAAGCTGCTCCGATCATTGAATCAGCCTGGTGCATCATGGCGCCCCTAATGGTGTGGCGCATTTGGGAGGAACGAAAGTGTGTTGGAGGTGCAGCTCTCGTGCAAATGCACTGGATTCTGGAAACGGTCGGGACTCAAATAAAGACATATTTTAGAGTCTCTTGATTTTTTTTTTGAAAGTCGGCATGTTAATAGTTCTTCCATGGATGCGCTTTATCACAAATGCTGAGACTCAAAACTCATTCAAGATAAATTCCTATGACAAGTTTCAAGTGCATGTGAACCAAACTTGTCATATAGGAGTAGAAGGGTATGCACATGGATTTTTTTTTTTTGTGTGGACTAGTCTACAATGAATTTGAAGGTCCACTCATAGAGCAAAACACACATGAATAAACTATGAGTAGACCAGGTTATAATTATTTCTAGACTCTAGACTACAGTTTTGGACCTTTTTTTTTATTGTTTTCAGTATTCCTGAATTGCAATTTCGGATTAGGTTTTCTGCAAAAACAAACACATAAATCGCATGCACACGAGCAGGCGTTTCCGCAACCGTGAAGGCGTGAACGTACGTCTGCAAACTCTGCATCGCACAAAGAGCACAGTACGAGGTCAATGACCTGGCCACCTATTGAGGGCAGCAGTCGTCAGTCGAGTCGAGGCTCGAGGGACGACGGCCATTTCACCGCAAGCAAGCTAGTCTCGACTCGGCATGACAATTGCTGCAGGAGCGGCGGAGCTAGCGACCTCGGCTTCGGCTAGCTGTCGAGATTGCCTACCTCTGCACTGTTGCATGCCGCCCCCGCAGGCGAGCAGCTTCGATCGCCGTCAGTCGCTGCGGCGCCGCGTTGCTTGCATTGCTCTCTGTATCTGGTGCAGGCAGCCAATTGTACTCGCCTAGAATGCAGGAGTCTGCATGTGCGCTTGTGCGGGCGGGGTACCAATTATTGGCGTTGGATCGGAGAAGAGAACAAGCATGTACGTACGTATACATACATGCCACCACCACCAGAGGGGAGGTCGTTGAAGGTGACTAGATAGTGACTCCTCTTCACAGAACATATTGTACGTATTGGCTTGGCTCATACATATACACACGTACTGTCAGATTATATTTATATATATCCACGCTTGTCTACAACAAGTGCCATTATCAGTGCTTGCATGCTGGACAGGATAGGAGAGGAGAGGAGCATCGACCTCGCTACACGGACGACGGATTAAGCATGTATTGCACTTTGCCACCACCACATGGTGGTGCAACCTACCTGCAGATAGATAGACAGAGACAGATAGATATAGGCGTGCTCTCCATCGTCTCAGCCTCACTCAGAGTCTGCTTCCTTCTTCCCGCCTCGCTCTCTGAAGTCTCTGAATCCACACGGCCGGTCAGTGTGGCAGTTCTAGCTAGGCACCTAACGCCAAGAACTTCCGATGATCCGCACGTAGCTAGGTAGGCTGGCACATGTCGCTGGCTATTGCTAGAGGGCAGCAAATGGAGTAGGTATATATATGTAAGACTTGTGATTCCTCTTCAGACGAGACGACCATAGCAGGAGTATTAATTATATTTAATCTATATCTATATGTCATCATCGCACGAGCGCGCGCCAAAAGTCGCCCCCAGCAATCATCAGTTGATCACACAAGAGCCAGAGCCCCGAGGTAACTAGCTATAGGTAGCAAGTCCATCGGTCGCAGGCTCATCTCCTTTAATTTGACAGGCGGCAGCGTCTTAACTATTCCTGATCTTCTCAGCAGATGACCTCAGTGCCGCGCGGGGGCCCCGACGGCGACCTCCCCGGCCGGCCCCTCGCGTCGAGCGCGTCACCGGATTAGGTAACCTGCACTGCACTCCGCCAATGCGCGAATGCCTTTGCTTTCTCATCACCCCGCGCGCACGAGTGCATGCCGCATTGATTATATGCTTACGCACGCGCCGATCGAGCCGTGATGGACAACCGTGTGCACGCGCGGCGATAGGCAGGGCAGGCAGGCGGGCTTCAGAGAACTGGCGCCATGCTGAGATTATTCTTTCAGCTGGCAGATTCAGGTCTCTGTTCCAGCAAGCAGCGTGGGATAGGACCGGATGTTCTGAATGAGTTCTTCTCCTGCATACAGTACATCCATTCAGACTTGCAGCAGTAGCAGAGCGTATCTAAATTGATTCTCCAAGCGCAACGCAAGATCGAGCAGAATTCAGAGTAGCCCCGGTGTCCATCGGAGCTGCTAGCGGCGCACGGTGGCGCGCCTCCGGTCTCCCGCGTAGGTAACAGTCGTTGTCGGCCGATGAGCTCGCCCGCCGAACCTACTGTTGGATAATACTGGCGGAGAGCGACGCGTCTGCCCCGTCGATGACGAGACAATAACCGATATATAGACAGCAATCATATACAGTGACGGCAACAGTGATCCGACTCAGCTCGCGGGCGACCCGGGGCGTAGAGAATTCCCGACGCGTCGTGTCTTATCGTACATGGTACCACACCTCACACAAACAAAATGCCGCATTCGATTAATTAAGAGAGGAAAGGGGGGGGGGGGCAGTTTACTGTTGCTGCGGTAGCCATCGCGGCTGATCGCGGGGGGGAGATCTTCGGCGCCGATCCTGGCCACTGCTGGTGAACATGCACCGGGGATTCAGCATCTGCGTTAATTTGTGCTTCTACTATCTAGTCTACGGAGTTGGAGGAGAGTCCTGAAGACCGGTCTGCTGCTTCCTCTGTTGTCTGAACAATTCTTCCTCCACTAGTGTTTTTTTTTTCTTCCTTTTCTTTCAGTGGCGCTGCTGGTGACAGAGATGTGTGCAGTGCAGCCAGGTTGTACTCTTCTTCCCTGGTGAAAACCAGGTACTAGCATGCATGGCACCGGAATTAGAGCATCCTATCCTGTATTCCTGTTCCGATCATCGGCGGCATCGTTTGACCGCCCGGGCCGGCCGGCCTCCGATCCACGCCTTCTCATAGAAAAAGCGCGATTCGCCCTGATCAAGAAAGCCTAATCAGACCCACGACCGACCGGCCGCTGAGCAAACTGTGGATGGAATGATGGATGGAGCCTTCAGAGTTACACTTGTGTCGTGTAGACGCCTATGGCTGCTGCAAGCACCACTGCCTCGCCTCGCATGCCCCGTTTTTTCACGCACACGTACGCCCATACGTGTGCCGCGCGCCCCCGCCCGCCCCACCTAACAGGGTTGACCGTCACTGCCTGCCCAAGAGATTTTGCATAGTTTCAGGAAACCAAACGATCCGGCTCTCTCGTCATCCCATCCGCGATTGATTAGACTGACCTGCGTTGCCTTGCATCCATTGGAGGACGAGGAACAATTAGGGGGGGGTGAGGTCTTCTTGTTCAGTCGTCGTTTCAATTCTCCCGTGCATTTTCAGTCGTGTAAATAACTGCCCATGGCATGGAGACCGCCGAATTGACGCCATACTATATCAGTACTATATATCGATCAATACACTACACCCCAAGTGGCGAACTGTCCTGTCCGTCCTGGTGGGTGCTCTGCTCAAAGACCTGCACCTGCAACCTACTGACTGACTGGCTGGCTGCTGCATCCAAATCGTTAGTGGCTAGACGCCAGAGGTTACTTCAGATTGTTTATATATTCTGACAGAGGAACATCTGTCTCAGAATCTAGCCGGCATCTCGCGGCAGCCTTCCTCTTCCTTCCAAGAACAGAAGCGCCGTAAACGAAATCTAGCGGCCGTCAGACGGTCAGAGGAGTGAGCATTCAGTAATCGCTAGTGGTGGTATACTAATACTAATGCCACCGGCTACCTCTAATTTTCTGTCATCTACAAGAGCTGAACAGTAGCAACGAGGCCCTCTAGCTTTATATACAGTGCAGTACCTCCAGTCCTGTGTTTCGGTCAGAGTACGCAAACAATGGCGGCTGCACTTTGTTGTGCCTGCGCTTGAAAAATTCAAGTAAAAAAAGGTAGCCGTACGACACCAAGACTCTGGCTGCTTTTCAGTGCGTTTATATTTCTTTCACCCCGCGTGTCCTTTATTCGTCCCGCCATGGGAATAGATGCGTGCTCCATTTTCGACCCCGTCGGCGATGGCTTTGCCATCCCCGATATGCATCGTCCATGCTCGATCTAGACGAAGCCGGAGGCCGTGCATCGGCCAAAAGAGCAAGGAATCGTACTAAAAATACACGTTAGGAAAGGATGTTCCGTTTGTATATCTCATCCAGCATGTGCCGCAAATGCGCCCGTCTCATCTCATGACGACCGATTTGGCCACATGGCGGTATCTAGCGTGCCGGTGACATGTGGGCCCGCCGGAACAGGGTGTCCGCTGTCCTCAAGCCCAAGCCCCTCCTGCCATGCCTCCCAAACTGCCAAGGGGGTCATTGTGTCATCACTAGCCTAACCCGGCCACCGTCCTCTCCACCTCCGGCCAATCTAGCGCAACTGCCGAATCTCTGCGGCCCTCTGCTACAGTCAACTGGGTTAAACAAAAGGCATAAGAGGACCCCCAGTAGTTCACCAACAATCCCTAAACATAACGCACATTTTTGTTCCACGAGGACAAGGTTTTGACCAAGAATTGATTTATCTAACAATTGATATAATTTATGTGATCAAAATCATGACTATAAACATATAGTATATATGGATATGAAACTAATCTTCTATATCTAAATAGGTACCACCCACTATAAGATTCCTTTAGACATACGCGAAGCCACATCATCTACACCCCACTATAAGATTTCTTTAGACATGCGCGAATCCACATCCTCAGAAGAGCCCACTTAGTGGCATGACATGTCATCATCCATATTATGTCATCTACTAACGACTTCCATCGATCTCCTGTGGTTCGATGCATGCAATGCTTTTTTATGGTACACACATGGGGTATCGCTCATATTCTCGCAGCAGTGCGCGGGGAATTCATCTACCAATATCAAGCTTGTATCATGAAATTTTATCTTAATAAAGTAACTATTGGTAAAATGCTTGTCCCAATAAAATATTCCTTATATTTTAGGATGAAAAAAGTATATTTTTATACCAAAATCTTTTATAGTGGGAGAGTTGGGGAAATCCCATTGTTCTAGTACTTTCCCCTTTTACTTCCCTTCTATTATTCGTTAGTAATAACCCCCTCCACCACCCACACACATAAAAAAAAATCAATATGGGCATCTTAAATTTAAGCGACACGATAAAGCAGCAATAATTCATAGTATACAAACTATTGTCTGATTACCAGGATAAATAGATAATGCCACCATTACCTTAATTGTTTGATTATCTGAAGCACCTTAATTGTTTTGATTATCATTACCTTCTAATCTTTTTTTATTAGAATGTATTTTCTAAATTGTTTGCGGGAGAGACGACTTGAAATTGACAACACCATAACTCAATTATTCAATATAATCTTAAGAGAGAAAACATGGATGACAGAAAAATAGCATAATGATTTGTCTTAGACCTTATGCCACGATCGAGTGCGCAATGTACGGTGAACCATCACAATGACAGGCAAGGTGGAATTGCGCAAGGCATTGTGGTCTCGCCGCGTTAGGAGCACGAAAGGATTGGAGGAGACAAACGTATGGGCAAGCAGCATAGGCACATGACAGACGAAAGGACACTCGAGCCTTGAGCTATTTTTTTTAGTAAAAACGTGGTCCCCCAATCATTTATTCCGTATTTAAATATAAGTCGTGCTTGATTTATTTTCAAAAATTCAAAAATTCGTCTTATTAAAAAATGGTAGCGAGTACTAATAAGCGATTAAAGTTTCGAAAAAATATCAACCACGAGTCGATCTATATATATGAGCTCCGCTTCCTTCCAAAATTAAGTTTGTTTGAAAGGAATGGGTGTTACATCACATATATGTGTGTGTGTGAACAGAAGCTTATGGTACAAGGTGCGCTATTCAGGACTTATCCCATGTCGGCCGTGGCACACTTGAATCAGGTAGTAGGCCAGAAGACACCAGAAAAACCTTGCCATCAGAACAACAGAGACGAACGAAGAGGATGTGATGGATGATGTGGTGTGCCCAGCCCCCAGCCAGGCCCTTACAAAACCGTAGCACGCATGATTTGTCACCCATCGATGGAGCACCGCACAATCGACAAGTGGCAACTGTTGCCGCACAGCATCCCATCTCCAGCTAGCACGCCACGACGTACTCGTCGGCCATCGGGCGGCCGGCGTCGTCGAGCGTCGCTCCGGGCCATCCGGTCCCTGCATGCGATGCGATCGACGCAGGCAGCAGGCAGGCAGGCAGGCAGGCCATATACGACTGTGCCCGTACGTCGTCGTCGCCTCCGGCGATGAGACGACGGTCCCTGGATCGGGCGGGCCCCGCGAGACAGAGACCCTGCCGGCGGGCCCCCCGTCCTTCCCGGTCGTCCGATCGTAATCGGATGGCGACCGCAGCTGGAGCTTGGCATGTGCAGGCCATGTGGCGGTGGGGCCGTGCCGACGTGTCCGGCCGGGTCGCTTCCGGCTAGGGGACGCGGACCGCCGGCGGCCGTGACATGAGCCGGCCTAGCCACTTCCGCCGCCCCGCCCTGCCGTCGTCCTACGACGCGCGTACGTACGTACGTAACTGCTCGTACCACCACTGCACCACCGCTACAGTCTACTACGGAGTACTGTACATACAGCACAGCCGTTGACCGCCCGGCCGGTAATAATTAAGAGAGTACGTATAGAATAGAGGTGTAAAAATCCTGCCTGCATGCTGCCGAGAGTTAATTTACTGCTGGTACTGGTAGAATATAATTAATTTTGCCATATTCCAAGTGTGCTGAAGCTAGGTTAATTCTGGTTCTGGGCCACTTGTATACTACTTGTATGTTACGTACGTGGTGGGTTGTTGGTGCATGCGTGCTAGCTAGCATACGTATTTCACCCGCAACGTACACCCGGTCATATGCATGGGGGGAAGAATACGTATCCGGCGGACGGACGTGGACGTACGTGTCCATCTATGTATCGTCTCCGGCCGGCCGCGCCGCGCGCGTACGACCGAGAGTTATTCCTGGCCACCGCCCTTTGTTTTCGTAACTTGCAGGCACGTGTGCGATTATGTTAGTCATTGACTGCGATTAATAATAACAACAATAATAATGGCGGCGCACGGTTTCATCCGGACGATGATATGGTGCCGCTTGCCGTGGTACGAACCGAACGTCGCTAATCCACCGCGCTCTACCGTACCTGCTGATGGTCCTGCAGGTTAGCTTAGCATCTGTTTAAACTTTAAACTAGCAAATTAATCAGATTAGTAGATGCCTATGGATCGGATTGTGTGCTTAATTTGCGTGTGCTTAATCTTTAGTAATATTTGAGGTGATTATTTTAATTCATCTTCCGTAATGGTGTTGTGAGTAATTTATATGCAAATTCAGGGTTTATTTTAATTTATCTTTCGTGATGGCATATTGGGTAATTTATATGCAGATCTAGGCCTTATTTTAATTCATCTTCTATAATTGCATGGTGAGTAATTTATATGCAAATTTATATGGTTATTTAATTCATATTTTATCATGGCATGATGGGTAATTTTTATGCAAACTAAGAAGGTTATTTTATTTCATTTTTCATAATGGCATGGTGTGTAATTTTAAAAAATAGAATAGATCTAATGACCACTATTATTAGAGCTATACGATAGATGGATGAACGTTTCTGTTTTTTGTGAGAATTTCTAAGATTTATTTCCCCATCCTATGCGTTTGGTGTGGATTAACGTGGAGGCTCCAAAAGGAGTAAGACTAGCATAGACGTATGTTTGGCACGCGCGTTGTAAACCGCGTCTCAACATGTATACTTGACGGGACTACATGTATCGCGGCTGGGCGGGCAATCAAGGGAGGAAGTAAAGGAAATAGAATAGAAATAAAAACTAAAATAAAAGGAGACCCGATTGATTGACGTCCTTTCTTTTTCATTTATTCCAAAACGAGAAAAGTATGAAAAGTACCGGTGGGTACGAGTACAAAACAATGTGAAAAAAATAAATGAAAATAGGTTCCTTCTATCAGGCCCTTTCTAGCCATTTGTAATCTTTTTCAATCTATACAGCGGAACCAATATGAGAGGTGCATATCGAGGTTTTTGTTGATTGAAAAAAGTATTGGTTAAACTCGCTCTTTTATAGCGTATAGAAGATAGATAGACTGGTGCGAACAAAGTTGGATGCATGGGAGTTTTTTCTGGACAATAATATATAATCTTTTTGTAAAGCAGCAGAACGGTGCTTTCCGGCTAACTGGAAAGGCGTATACGTGTGAGCAAACCGTAACGGCATGGAGGCGAACGCAACTGTTTCGGCGGAAATATCTCATCGCTTTTCCGGTATGCAAATGCAACGCTGCCGCCTTTAATTTACGATACATCATACTACATGGATGATGGATATCTGCGATCTCCATACCTGCACCACATACAAAAGCTAAAGGATATATACATGCATATCAAGGATTTTAATGCGATAGAGGAAATCATTGCGCGTACTGCTATTTAGTATTTTGGATACTATGTTTGTATATTCAAGAACTATTTACCTTCGGTCGTCTATATAACATGCATGGCACGCTTGACGGCCGGCAGCTGATGGGGCCAGCTGGCGGTTCATTTCGTGTTGTTTGGATCGATGAAGGGAGTATCTTTTTCCTTTTGCTGTGGTTTCTTATTATAAAGGTACTACATGCATGATATATATATATATATATATATATATATATATATATATATATATATATATATATATAGTAAGTTTACCTTTTTTTTTAAGAAAAAAGATGAGTTGTCAAACATTGACGGAGGAAGTGGTAGCAACATGCATATGTAGTGACCTTGTTCCAACGGCATGCATCATAGCTATTTATTGACTTTTGACACAATATTAATTTGGCCATTTATCTTATTCAAGAAAGTCATAGAAATAATGTGTATTTGGTTTTAGTGTGAATTTGTTTTATTGAGAAGTAGTTTTGTATATTAAAACTATTTTTTTAATAAGACGAACCATGCCTGAATGAACCTCTATGTCTAAGGTCGTCAATGTGTTGAATATTTAAGAACTGAAAGGTAGAGAAGACAGAAAAGCCCCTAGTAGATTTCTTAGTTGCACATGTACATATAGGGGCAGTACATGTGAACGCGTATCCTGCTCCTGCTGGCTTGTGAGTGCACAACAGCACACGCTAAATTGTGTGGCGAGGCAGAGATAGATGAAGCTGGTCTTTTGAGTCGGGGGCTGGAATTAGGCGAAGCAAAGATTGACGGGATATTAATCGGTCGGGAGCCGGTCATGGACATCGATCGATCGATCGATCGGCTAGCTGTGTGGTTACTGGTTAGGTAGGTGATTATCTTAGGTCGTGGCCTCGTGGGCGTGTCTAATTAATCGGGAGGGGTATGGCATGGCATATTGGCATCCGCGAATGCATCGTCCTTCTCATCCGATCCTCTGCATGCATGCGTGTGCCTGCATCATCGTCAGCGCGGGAATGAGAGCATGATGACATGATCGCCGTCTGAGCTCACCGCCTAACAGAGCCTGCCACCTGGCTCCTGGCACACTACCCAAGAAAAGTCTCTCTCTCTCTCTCTACTCCGTACTTGTCTAGCTCTGTGCTGTGCAGCCACAGAAGTTGACCTGCGGGATGGAGCAGTATGCGTAGTGCTCCTTCTCCTATTATATAACGCCCTCCCCCCTCTCCGCTCTCCAGATTCTTAATTTCTCTTTGATATACTACAAGGTGTAGAAATCGATCGATCTTGCTGTAGTGGAGCATCAGATCGAATTGAAGCAGCACAGGAGAGGGGCTAGTTCTTGAGCAAGAGCTGCGGGCGGGCGGCGACGATGGCCATGGATTCGCTGAGCATGGTGGAGGCCAGGCTGCCCCCGGGGTTCAGGTTCCATCCCCGGGACGACGAGCTCGTGATGGACTACCTGGCCAAGAAGCTCAGCGGCGGCGGCGGCGGAGGAGGAGGAGGAGGCCAAGTGGTGAGCATCTACGGCTGCCCCACGATGGTCGACGTTGATCTGAACAAGTGCGAGCCCTGGGACCTTCCCGGTAAGAAGACGACCTACTATAACACTATTACCCCCCTCTGCGTGACTGCGTATGCGTGTGTAGTATGTGGGCATGTGGCTAGCTGCACATCACCTGCTCCTGATAATTTTTTGCATGCGTGTCTTTGTTCTCGCGGCCAAGATCCGATCCGGTTCTTGCCCTGCCAAATTACACTTTTGCGAACATAATCCTATAGATTTCTTCTCGTTCTTCAATTCGTTTGTTCTTTTTGGGTGTTTTCTTTTCCCCACCTCTCTCTCTCGACGTGAGGCTCTGACGATAACGCTATTCCTTTTGGATTTTGATTGTTATTATGTTATGTCTTCGTGATCAATGATTGACGACCTCTCAAATAATAATCTTCGCCTGTTGATTAAATTCTTTAATTAGATATAGTACGATCTGTGATCCGTTCCAACAAACATACAACAAGTCTATACTTTTTTTTTACGGGAGAGTGCATGCATGATCTATATATATACCTAGCTAGCTTGCTCGTATAATCCAAGAATATAATTATTTGCTCATCGTAGCTACCTGTTTGTAAGCAAGGTTGTTAATCATGCATGTATATGCCGGCCCATATCTTGCTGTTGGTTCATCTACAAGAAATCTTCAAGTTATTTAAGATGTTAAAATAATAAGACTCCAGGCCCATACCTTCTCCCCATTATTAGTCCCGTCTATTCCAAGAAAATTCTCTTTGTTCCTTTCCTACATCCCTGCATGTTTCTCTCCTTCAAATGGCACAGAAAGTATGGCGCCGATCCATACTTGTACTTTTGATTCGATTAATTGCATGGAAATCTGGGACAGATAGATGGATGATGAATAAGCACAGTGCGTGCGCTAGTTGAAGCTGTCCCACTCCGAGCCATAAGTGAGGCGACCATGACATCCTCCTGCAACTTTCACCGATCAACTTGCAAGATGCAACTATGCACTCCCCATACCGCAAGAATCCTAGCTTTTCTTTCCTTGAATGGATTTTCTCCTTCTTTTTCGTCCTCTTTTTTTTGGGTGTGCCCATGCCATTGCTATGCTTTTTTTGGGAGCATTTAAGCTGCTATATTTATACCTAGCCCCTATCTTTTGAAAAGTCTCCTTGATGCAAGGCATGAAAGAAAAAAAAAACAAAGTATATATGCAACAATAGCTGAAGAAGAGATACGTACAGTTTATTGCAGTAACTCTCTCAGATCCTTACATTTTTTTCTTTTGGAAAATAAGAGGTCCTACAGCGTTCTTGTATATATATGCTTGTTTAATCTATGAATCGAGAAAATCTACTGAGAACAAAATTCACGCGTCTTGTCTGCCTGCTTGTCGCCTTCCCTTCCCTGTAACAGAAGGATATTCTCACTGCCAAGAGTTTGTTTGGCCCCATCTTGGCCTTCTATCCTCATCCGTCCCTACCCCTGCCATGCTATCAAATATTCTCTCACTTTGCCTCATCCTTAATGGGAATTAACAGCCAGTGGACGGGGACAAACACCAAAAGAAGGCCCCTCACTTTGCCTATTAGTAGAATACTGTGCCATGAAAATCTTGTGCAATAATTTAAGGTATAAACAATTAAAGAAATATTAGGCTAAAGAAGACCGGTTTTTTATTTATCTAGAAGATTAATGATTGTGTATTTTATTGTACATATATGTCCATGTTCACGAGTTATCGCATCTAACCAAATCAGGATAGGATTTACACATCAGTGCTATTTAATTAATATCACTAACCTTTGTTTGCTAGTTTATTATTAACTAACTGATTCTTCTCAAATTCAGATATTGCGTGCATTGGTGGAAAAGAGTGGTATTTCTATAGCCTTAGGGATAGAAAGTATGCCACCGGCCAACGCACAAATAGAGCAACTGATTCAGGCTATTGGAAGGCTACTGGAAAAGACCGTCCAATAAGCCGGAAAGGGTTGCTTGTTGGTATGCGCAAAACCCTTGTGTTCTATCAAGGTAGAGCCCCAAAGGGAAAGAAGACCGAGTGGGTTATGCATGAATTTCGCATGGAAGGGCAAGGTGATCCCATGAAGTTACCTTTCAAGGTAATAACTAATTTTAAGTGCCTGATTTGAGTTCATCATTGTGTGTTCCTTTTTTAATTGATTGAATAATGCAATTGGTTATTACATGAATTTATTCTGCATTTATTCACCTGCTGAGGATATATATAATATCACATATATCTATCCTATGCACAACACATATTTCACATATATTATTCTACACAAGTCGGAAAAGATGTATTTGGGGGCAATGAGCAGCCCATCAATTTTCCTATGGATAAATTAAGCTAATTTATATATGGTTGTGAAATCATTAGGAGCATCTTCCCCTTCCAATCAGTGATCATATACGAGAAGTATCTAAGATTTGGTGACACACGTACAATATGTAATGTGAACTAAAGTATAGTAGCAACATAATCTTTCATATGTCACTGACACATGTGAGAAGAAAACTAGGATATGTGGATTTGTTCTTCATCCATATTATATTTGCGTAATCACATGTACTGGATAATGGAATGATGCCAGCTCATGGTACACACATGTGTTTCTCTCACCTATGAGTGAGAGAGAGAGGCGCAGGTGCTAAAGTTACAGACAAGTTGACCAATTTCCAATTAGTTACCATACATGAATTTAAGTTTCGTTGAAGAATATATAAATGAAAGTAAATGCGGCGTACATGGTTTTGGATTAAGACATTTCTTCTACCGGTACATGCTGGCTATATTACTGTCAAAAGAGGGTCATAGTATTGTACTAACTCTAGTAATTAATAAGAGCTTCACTGCACTTGAGATTTTCTTTAGTACTACTCAATGACTAGTCACTCTCATGGAAAATAGTTGATTGTGAATTTTTCTTCTTTGATATTATTGATATATGTACCCTAATAGATGTCTAATGTAGTACACTAGTACTTGCTTCTTGCAGCATGTTTTCTCGGGGCATTTATATTTCCCATTATATTGATTTCCATTCATCTTATAGCAACAATATATATGGTATAAGTATAGTCTTCGTAACTAAAAATAAATTCTTTTGACCTCACAATAGAATACACATGCGCCATTTACTTATTATCTATTTTCCTTATCCTTATCTGATTGTTTATATGTATACATGTGTACAGGAGGACTGGGTCTTGTGTAGGGTTTTCTACAAGAGTAGAGCAACAATTGCGAAGCCACCCACTGAGAGTAGTAGCTACAATATTGACGCAGCCACATCTTCATTGCCTCCCCTCATTGACAACTACAATATTTCCTTTGACCAGCCTGGCGGCTCAGTGCAAAACCTAGAGGGTTATGAGCAAGTGCCCTGCTTCTCCAGTAATCCCTCTCAGCCATCGTCATCGATGAACGTTCCGCTGTCGTCAGCCGCCATGGCCAATCCAGAGCAGCACATGGGGAAGTCAATCAAGGATGTGATCAGCCAGTTTAGCAGGTTCGAGGGCAATAACGTGAAGAGGGAGACACCTCAAAGTAATTTCTCTCATCAGGATGGGTTCGAGTACTTAGCTGAGAGTGGCTTCACACAGATGTGGAACTCGTTCAATTAATTGATTTTATAGGAAGATTATTATTGCAATGGAGAGGGATGATAGTACGGAAACTCTCAACAAAAAAGGAGGATGATTTGAGTAATTAAAGAGGGCTGTGGCGGTGTGTGTGCCTCCTGTGTGTGTGTGTGTGTGTGTGTGGTATTGCATGTAGCTGAAGTAGATATATAAATAGTAGTAGAACATTTCAGTACACATTTGTCAAAAAAGAAGAGGGGATGATAATGGAAAGAGATAATATGTATACGCTTGCTGCCATTGCCATCAATGATGATGTAAATACATTATTTGTGTACTATGGATCGGAGAAAGATAGAAAAATCAGTGCGTGATGAGAGAACCATATACAATAGGGAGAATAGAATCTTCATATATGGTCCTTCGTCTATTATTACGTTACATATATACAGCTTGCTAAGGACAGGTCGCTATGTGGATTATTTGCTAGGAGTACATACTATCAGGTTCGGTCCCTTCTGAGGGAGGTTATATCTGTTGCCAATCAGCATCAATTTTTTTCATAATGGTGTACTCTAATATAGAATAGGCAATTGCTACGGTATCATAAATAGAAGTTTTTTTTTACCTTTTCGCATTTCCTTATGGCATGTTCGTTGAATAGATTTGTTATAGAACAATCCGCACTTGAGATGTATCATTTAGCTAGGGTTATTATTAGCTACAGTAGCTTGTATTAATCCAGGGAGCTACCCTATAACCTAAATTTGCAGAGAGAACTTCCAAAAAAAAGAAAAAAATGAAGTTGTTCAGTGAAGCTGGCACACGAAGTCGTCATAAATGTCACAACTTCTCTATATGTGTAGTGGCCGGCTTTCATGCTTTGAGTTAAAGATTTTCTGGTGCGCAGACGAAGAATCCTTCTATCTCCAAGTGGGACAAAAAGAAAATACAGACAAAGTCATAGGTGGTTATTCTTTCAATATACGCCTTGAAAGGGATTTGAGTTCACACATATCTGCTCATGGGATTGATATATATATGAACCCTTGACCAGCTTATATAGACAGTAACTGTTTACTAAATAACTAATTTATCAATTATCACTAAATCATCCACATGCTGAGATTACTGGCGCTGCAGGAAAGCACATGCATATATATACAGCATGGATGTGTGTCCCCTATATATATAACGGTAAATCTGCAAGTACACAAGCTGTCCAGTACACAAGCTGTCCAGCTAATCTGACATAAACTAGAAATAATTTTCACATTCCCTGACGCCAATGCAATTTGATATACTTCCACTTGACAGTATGGATATGCAAGACACACACACACACACGACTGATTAATCATTCACGGATGCATGAGAAAACTCCAAGCTTGTACTTAATGGAGTATATATAGACGGAGTATATATCAATGGTGCATAGAGAGCTAGAGTTTCCCAGCTAAACCGAACGGATGAATTCGTGCGGTTGAGGCTGTACCTACATCTCATCGATCTCGAGAAGCAATAGTTTCTTTCATCACGGTCTCAGTACAGTGCACACATGGGAACAGTTCGTGCATGGTTGTCTATGGCTGTTGCGAATTTGCATCCCTGTTCAGGACGTACATCTGGTCTCACACATTATTCTCACCTCTGACAAGTGACAAGCAGAGCCACGGAGCCCACAATTCAGCACCACCAGAGACCACGACACGTTGATGGGGCCCACCTGTCAGTATCCTATAGTGCCGTGAAGAGAGTCGGGCTGGGGAGAGACAGAGATGGCTACAGTACAGGCTGCTAGGGACTTCCTGTCCTGCTGCCCCAACCATCTGCATCTACCTACCTACACACCTAGCAAGGTAGGAGTAGCTCTTCCTTTAAGCTGTGTGTTGCTGCACAGTGACAGTTCTGTTCATACGTACGGCTTCTACTAGTAATAATTAACTAAACAAAATTGTAGATTACACCACTGATTAGCGTCCCAATAAGAAGAGGAAACTGCAATGCCGATCAGTTCTGTCAACTAACTGATCATGCCCTGGTTGGGCTCTCCTGCGTGTGTGTTGTTTTTTGGACAGCCAGAAAACTTAGTTCTGCGAGGTCGCCAAGCTTTGGGTTCGCGCGGGGGCTGCGGACTTTGGTTGTCTAGTGCGTGAGTAATCTTGTATGCGTCCTAGCAAGTCTCCGTGGGAGCCTGCTCGTACTTGTCAAGTATTTCTTTTAATACAAAGATACGCAGTTTTCCTGCGTATTCGAAAAAAAAAGACAGCCAGTGTCTGTCCCTCTCCTAATAATCATACGTACAATGTATTCTGCCACTGCTGCTACGCATAAAACAAGTGACATATATATGCAGTGGTAGCTGGGATTGTGGGAAATTAAATTAAAGATGCCGGAACAGGAACGTTCGGCTGGCAACTGACCAGGTCAGTTCGTGACTAATGAGTCATCATTGTTAGGTCATCGTCTCCTTCTCCCGCTAATTTCATTTTCCATGCATTTTGTCTTCTGGAAACGTGCAGTATACAATTCTACGTACCTTGCACCGGTAAAACCGTCAATTTTACTTCCGCATATGTGCATGGAGCTGTGGAAGCACTTGGCTTGTCTAACCATACTTATGGAGCTCATTATCCATCTTCTAGAAGATTATTAGCCTACATATCTTCTAACCAACCATGTCCATTCCTTACATGTGTGCTACTAATTATCTTTTTTGTCTATCTGTGTTCTTTATTTTAATATGTAATATGTATACTAGTACGTCAAACCCTAGAAAAATTTAAGACCCACAACTACTCAAAATTGTTGTCATCCAACATCTCACATCCAATGCATATATATTGTTTGTTTTATCTATCTATAACAGGCTCTAGCTAGTTAACATTTATATTTTATAATGACATATTGGTAATTTCTATGCAAATTTAGGAGGGTGCTTTGAATTATCTTTCATAATACCACAATAGGTAATTTATATGTCAATTATACATACATTAATTCATATTTCATAATGGCCGATAGAGTAATTTATGTGCACATTTAGGGGAATTTAGTTTATCTTTCACACTGCCATGTTATCAATTTATATGCAATTTCAGGGGTTACTTTAATTGATATCATAATGGTATGTCGAGTAATGAGATCGAGTACCGTAGAGGGAACCAAGCCCAACGCCCACAGAGGCACGTACCACTTGGGTACCTATTGTCGTGAGTTTATTTGTAGGTACCCAGTGAAAACTTTATAGCTCTTATTAAGTAAAACTCTTATTAAGTAGAACAAATGAGTTGAATGTTGGATTCTTGTGCATATCTGTTTGACTTATTGTTAGTTCGACGTGTTGCAATCTGAGTGCCCACAAGATCAGTTGCTTGCTGTTGTGTGCTGGATGGTTGTACTCTTCATTGTTGGACGCCTGGACTACAAAACTCTTCGGTTTCCTAAATGACAACTGATGAATCGTCTTATACCTCAGCATTTTCCCTTATTCTTAATGTGATGCTTCAATAGTTGCCTCTTGCTAGCTGCAACAAGATGCAATGTGACAGAAAGTGTTGTGATGAATTTTTTCTATCCAATTCATATATTGAAGGGCCTATGTGTATGATGGCCCTGAGTTGATTACTGAATTCAAATAATACTGAATTGCGTGGGAATACTGTTGTACTGATCTAGCCATACGAATTGCGTGGGAATATGAAAAACCACCAAATTCGCTGACAGAGTATAGAAAATCACCACGTCGGTTGAAAAAGATTAAAGTATAGAATATGAGTTGAAAACATTATTATTATGTAATGGCCTATATTAAACAAAATATTTTATATCAAATACAACTTAAAAAGGAAAGGTCTACACAATTGCTACGATCATCTAACAGTCTAGATCTACACCATTGTAATTAACTTGTGGCTTCACGAGTCTATGGAACCAAAAAAAAACTTTTAAAATATCACCTGCATAGGGCACGGTTCAATTTACTACTTTCATTTACAAATGTACATCCCTTTATATAATGGTCACCCGTTCCTCCTTCAGCCCTTATCACCAACTTTGCACGCCCACCCACGGCTATCTTTCAAAGCCATCCAAGCCACCACAGTCTCGTGTCCCTCTCCACCCACCGACCAAAACTCTCCCTTCCCACCCACTGCCCAAAACCCTGCCACCCTACCCACCGCCATGCGTCGCCATGCGAAGTTGGTTTTGCTATTTTCTTAATTAAGCACTAATTTTCTTAATTAGCAACTATCTTGGTTCCATTTATATGCTCGCCCTTGGGTGACTTTGTTTATTAATTTCCATTTGAATGACAGTGGTCTTCTTGGTAAGGTTAGGCAACGAGCTAGTGCATAATTAGCCAATGACATGATAGACAATGAAAAGCATTGTGTTGGGTTCGTCCTAAGACCAAGCTCAACATATTTGATAGTATAGTGACAAAGGTTCTCATTCGAAGCTCACGCTTTGAGACAATGGTTGCTAGAACAAAATATCGAGCGAAGGTAAAAGAATATTACCACTATTATTGCAAAATCTAGATCATTCCACTCGGGTCCCCTAAACCCTAGCCCTCTGCTCCTTTTTATAGAAAGTGATTATTTCCATATTTTTCTCTGAAAAACTCTAAAATTATAATCAAATCCCTTCTATACATGAGCCGGCCACTTCTTAGGCCGTGCCTTCAAGAAGCTGGTCATAGTCATGTTTCCCCTAACACATCTCGTTTTTGAATGAGTTAGAAGATCTACCAAGGTGGGGTGGCCCCCGTCTCCCACTCCAATCCCAGCTCCGATCCTGCTGTCGTCCGGCAGACACTGCAGGAGGGCTGGCAGAGGCAAAGGGCGGGTTGGCGGGCTGGCACAAAGGCTCTTTCTACCGGCGACCGAGCAAAAAGCTAGCGGCATGTTGCACTTTCTTCTGTTTTGCCTGTAGCTAGTACACTTGGTTGCTCGGCGATCGGCGTGCGTCCAGGATTTTCAATTCCGAACGGATTTCGCGAATTTCTGGTGGATTTTTCGTTACCGCTAGTGTACGGGATTCGAAATTCCGGTATTTTCCAAAGAATTTCGTTCTCAAATTCAAAAATTCAAAAAAATTCATCAAAAAATAAAAAAAGGTTAAAAAACTAGGTATTTTTATGAGCAAATAGCACTTAAAAACACTCAAATCTAAGATCATTTGATAGGTTAAAAATGCAATTTGGTTTTCGGACCCGTTAACAACCCAATAACTCGTTAAAATCGAAATCTTATTCATTCACTCCCAACCCCTGACCGGCCGACAGCAGCTCAGTCATCCCTCCCCCCCCCCCCCGCTCGGCCGCCCCACGCTTGTGGTCCTGCTTGGCTCCCCCGCGCCGTACCGCCGCCGCGCACGCATTTTCCGGCCGCGGGAGCGGAAAGCCGACCGGCGCCTGCCGGATCCCGAGTGGGACGGGCGGATCCCGACCGCAAGCCGCCAGCGGGACCGGGCAGTGCGTGGGAGCGGGAAACCGAGCTTCCCGAGCGGATTTCACCGTGTCCCGAGCGGATTTTGACCTTCCCGAGCGGATTTCGCCGACTGCAGCCCATAAATAGGAGAAGGTATGCATATTCTCTGATTTTGATGGTTTTTGTTGTCGATCTATGGTAGGCAGTGGTCATTTGTGAAGAGCATTCATATGTGCAGTACAAAAACGAGGTTTACATTCATACGTTAGGATTTGTTAGTATACTAGTGAGTTAATATGCTTACAATGATTGTAGGGCAATGTCGGCAGACCTAGTGTGGCAGCATGGTCAAAAATTAGGGGGTGGATTCAAATGCAAGTATTGCAAATGTCGTATTCGTCTTTGTTTTGTTGAGCTACATACATGTGTTTAATGTTGTATTTGCGTTATGCATTATACACTGTCAGTATATAGATAATTAGGGGAAAACTCTGCCAAATTTTTTATTTTTTACAATTGTACGCATCATTTCCAACGTTTCCACATTTTTCCTAGTCGAAACCTCGGTTTTCCGGTCGGAATCATCGGTTTTCCGGTTCGAATCTTCGGTTTTCCGGTCGGAAAATGCAAATTTCATTTTCTTGAATTCAAATTTCCTCTCCGTTCGGAAAATTCGGAAAATACCGAATTTCGACCCGGATTTCGTTACCGTTGAACTCCGGGATTTAAGCCGGCTTTGGAATTGTAAACCCTGCGTGCGTCACCGCTTAGCTGCTCCTGTACCCTTCTCACCGTCACCGGGCATAGTTTGATGAAATAAAATCGTTACTTTCAATGCAAGTTTTAATAAGTGTCATAGTTTTGAAAACAATGTGCCTAATTTCATTCCCATAAAACTCATTTTATCTCTCTTCATAAATATACTACCATGTCATCCTTTTTTGTTGATGTGGCGTAACAATTAATGAGAATGAAACCCCCTAAAAATGGCCTTATTCACTTCTTTCACTAGGCGCAGTTGGGCCAAATCTGTACATATTCAGGAAACGCCCAAGAGAATTAATACAATCCCTTCCAGATTCTGCCTGTTCTTGCTGTCTTAGCGGTGAGCTTGTGGTCGAGGACGACATGAAAGAAACAATCGCATAACAAAATGTACTGAGATACAATCATATTGATTTCATGGTAATGGTACCATTTATTTCCAGTTTAATCTTCTGATCAATTTTTATTAAAACCACATGCACCCAGTTCAAAGCTGGAGTGGCATGTCATGACATGGCGACCTTGAGCTCAAACTCCCTGCCGACGGCCAGCGAGAGCCCGGTCACATGAGCTGCGCCGAGCTCCCCGCCACTCTGGTACTCTTGGAAGCGTCCCTTCGAGTTGGCCGCCTTGACGCCATTGACGTACAACGCGAACTCCCTCCGCGGCGCCGGCGAGTGCAGTCCCAGGAACACCACCTTGCCGATGACCGGCTTCCGGCTCGGCGCGTACGCGTCGCGTACCAGGTGCGACCTTACTGTGACCCCGTCACGCCCCGTCGCACTGCTGAACCGCACCAGGCTCCATTGGCCCCGCGGCCCGCCCATCTCCGGCGACTCGCCATCGTCAAGAAATAGTTCCCCAGACGACGAGCCATCATCCCCGAGCGCCACCAGGAGGTGGAACACATTCTGGCGGGCGCTCGACGTCGTCAGCGCCGGCAGTTGCAACGGCAGGATATTGCCGCCCGCCACGTGCACGTTCACGGTGTCCGCGGGGGCCGGGAGCGTCACGCGCTTGCCGGTCGCCGAGGCGACGGTGAGCGAGTAGTCGAAGAGGTTGAACCACCGGCCTGCCGGGAAGTAGGCGTCGACGGTGGTGGCGCCCGGCTCGAGGACCGGCGACACGAGCACGCCGCGGCCGAGCAGGAACTGCCTGTCCACGCCGTACGTGTCCACGTCCTTGGGGTAGGAGAAGAAGAGCGGCCGCGCGATGGGCGCCCCCCTGGTGTGCGCCTCGTGCATCAGCGTGTAGATGTACGGCAGCAGGCGGTACCGCAGCCCGAGCGCCTTCCTCGCCGACTGCGCCACCAGCTCCCACAGGTAGAGCTCGCGCCGGACGGTGCCGATCGCCGAATGGTCCCTCGAGAAAGGGTAGAACGCGCCAAGCTTCACAAGCAGAAAGGAAACCTCAGGCCAACCATATATATCAATGGATATGGACGAAGTGTGCTCGTAGGCTGGCATGAATGAAATGACCGTACCTGGATCCATCGGCTGCAGAGCTCCTCGGTGGTGTTGCCACTGAAGCCGCAGATGTCGGCGCCGACCATGGGGATGCCGAAGAGCCCGAAGCTGAGCATGGTGTTGATGGAGTACCGGAGGTCGTTCCACGTCGCCGCGTTGTCGCCGGTCCAGTGCGCGGTGTACCGTCCGGAGCCCACGAAGGTGGAGCGGCTGAGCACGAATGGCCGGCGGCCCGTGTCCCTGCGCAGCGCGTCGTGCGTGGCCCTGGCCTCGAGGAAGCCGTAGAGGTTGTGCGCGTCGTACTCGCTCACGCCGCCGTAGTGCACCGCGGACGCCGGCACGGTCTTGTTGTTGATGGGGCGACGCACGCCGGAGTTGTTGATGCGGTAGGGCGGGTCGTCCAGGGCGTTGAGCGGCTCCGGGTCGATGAAGTTGGAGATCTCATTCATGTCGATCCAGAGGCCGTCGACGGGGAGCGTCCGCCGGAACATCGCGATCTCGCGCGCCCAGAACTCGGCGGCGCGCGGGTTGAGGAAGTCCGGGAAGTAGACGTTGCCCGGCCACACCTTGCCGAGGTAGTTGGTGCCGCTGCGTTTCAGGAACACGTCCTGCTGCATCCCACGGATGAAGGTCCCGTACGTCTCGTTCACGTTGATCCCTGCGCATCACCAAGCCAAACTTACGTTGAGGTCCTACGATCACTGTATTTGCTGCTGCAATGTTGACACGTTGTTGATGCAATCGTGTAGTTACCTGGGTCTATGATGACAACGTACTTCTGGCCGTTCCGGTGAAGGCGGTCGACGAAGCTGCGCATCGGTCCCGCCGGGAAGTTCACCGGGTCTAGGGTGAAGTCCTTGTACGCGTCCATGTAGTCGATGTCCGTCCACATCACCTCCAGCGGGATCCTGGCCTTGGCGTACCCGTCCACCACGCCCTCCAGGTCAGCCAAGTTCTTGTACCCGTATCTACACTGGTGGAACCCTGCATCAACAAACAGAGAGAGTGCAGTTGCAAAATGATCGATCAGCTAGGTGCAAGAACAGAGATGTCCACCAGCAATCCAAGGAAGCAAAGCAGCAGGGCTAGCTGTCCGTACGTACCGAAGGACCAGTACGGCATGGGGGCGGGGCGGCCGATGAGCTGGGTGTACTGATCGACGACGTCGAGCGGGGCAGGGCCGGCGAAGAAGTAGAAGTCGAGGACGCCGCCGATGACCTTGTAGGTGAGGTACTCTCCGCCGTACTCGATGTCCATGCCGTTGCTGTTGAGCAGGAGCACGCCATGCGCGGCGCCCGCTCCGGCCGCGTCGCCAGAGCGCACGTCGAGGTAGAACGGGTGGGAGCCGTAGAGGTTGAGGTCCACGTTGCTGGCGGCGATGTCCGCGTTCCAGAGCGTGAAGGTGTCTTTCGGCCGCAGCCGGAACGTGGGCTTGGTGTGCTCGCCCAGCCCGTACAGCGACGCCCGCCCCACCGGCAGCGCCGTGGTCAGCTCCAGGTACCTGTCCTTGAAGACGACGGCCGGGGAGGCGTCGAAGAGCGTGTCGCCCGTGGAGCGCCGCGCGACGGTGAAGCGGAACGGGGAGGCGTGCAGGGTGAAGGTGAGGTCGGAGGTCGGCGCGGAGAGGACACTGCTGGGCGGCGGGGAGCCGTTGCCGGCGTGGAGAGGGGCGTGGAGCGGCGGCACCTGGCGGGGGACGACGTGCTGGGGGACCTCCCATCGCGGGTGGTCGGCGTCGGTGATGCGGACGTGCAGCCGGCTGTTCGTCTCCAGGCTGAGCAAGCAATAAAATATTAGTAGAAATCGAAATCTGAAGGGGCTGGCCGCGTGGCCTAATGGATAAGGCGCTCGCCTCCGGAGCGGGAGATTGTGGGTTCGAGTCCCACCGTGGTCGTTTTTTCCAATCATCGGTTATAGATAAATAAACTCAAAATTTTCCTTTTTAATTCTCTATTTGCAGTTTAATCTACCTTATATCTCATCCCCTTTTTATTTGTTTTTCACCGAGGCATAAAAGGTAGACGACCTTTTGATTATGACACTGCGCAGCACTGCATGGGTACTGAAAGTCACTAGCATTGCCACTCTTCTCGTCCTTCTTGGATCACAAAAACGACTTGTTTGGTACCTTGTCGTACTCACCGTCCTGTCCCTAGCTCTTATTTCGAAAGTACCATGGAGAAAAAATCATCCTCGCAGATATATAATGCGGTTCTTTGTTTTCACAATTTTGATTATACATCTTGTTTAAAAAAATTATTCAAACACGTGAAAACACAACTCATACTCAAATTATCTTTAGTGATAAAGATGATAACATATGAAATTTATACATCTGCAAATATAAACACATATGCATAACGAATCTTAAGCGCGCGCAAACGATCACCTCCAATGAAGCTGTCCCATGGGAGAATTAAACAGCGAGATGGACTGTTTACTAAATCTAATCCAAAGTTTGAAGATGCAAGAACACGCATTGTAAAATATTGGAAAGTGCATAGACACACACCATCTAGTGAATTGGCTAGCGATTCAGGGGCAGCGTATGCACTTGCCTGGCGGTGAGGCTGAGCCTCTGGACGTCGGGGCCGAGCTCTGCGCCCCGGGCGTCGCCGGCGAGCTCCAGCCGCGCGGACAGCAGGCGCCGCCTCTCGGCCACCGACACGACGCGGTACCCACCACCAGCCTCGGCGTCCGCGCGCCATGGGATGGCGGCGAGGACGGCGAGGAGGATGACGACGACGAAGGCGACGCGCGCGGGCGCAGTCGACAGCGGCGGCGGCGGCCGCCCCATGGCGCGGGTTTATATATCGCAAGAGCGTGCAAGGCGAAGCAGAGCGCGCACAGGGGCGGTGCCGGTGCGGAGAGCAGCTTAATTAATAGGGAGCTAGCGGACGCCGCCAGCCAGCCGCCGTGGAGTGCACGACCGCCCTGGAGGCCGGGGGTCGCTTTTGTCGGTGGAGGCCGGCGTTTCCCCTTGTCTGAACTGGAACCGGGCGCGTGCGGCGTGCCTGCCTGCCTGTGGGACGAAGAGTGGAGCGGAACGCACCGCCGCGTGCACAGGCGCGCGGCTGAGGCCTCCTCACGGCACCGATGAGAGGTCGCGTCAGACATCGTGTGAGCCAGGAAAGGCAGAGGTGACGGGGATGAGATTAAAGGCGACGCGCTTTGGGCCAGGATGATCGATGATGAGCATCTCAATCTTTATGCGGGCCGGGGTCAATGATGAAGCTAATGGCGACGTGCGTGAGAATGAGATGAGACGAGACGATCATGGCGTGCTTCGCTTGGGACCCCGGCCGCGCGTGGCATGGGGCGCGTGGTGTTCAGTGTTCTTTGTCCCCATCCCCTCGTGGTCGTGGCTGGAAAAGGCTAATGTGCAGACAGACAGGAGATGTGGTCACGGACCATCAAGCCGATTCTGCCGTTGCGAATTACAGTACTTGCGATATCTGATCCTGAGCGATTTGTAATTTCTCCATTTTTGTCCCTAGAAACCTGAACCCCCTTTTCTTTCTTTCCTCTGGCGACAGGTGTGTGTGAGCATCGAGCATGTGCTCAACAGCGTGCTGTGCAGGTCTCGCTGTACTTTTTCTTGTCTCTCATGCCTAGTAGTTAGCAGAACAGAAAAACAAAATTAAAACGTACACCGGGTCGCTAAATTTATTCTATATTTCTATTTAAATTAATGATCTTTTAAAATACACATCTAGATGTATCGTCATTTCCCACTACTGATCCGCCTATTCAAACAGAGCCATGCATGTGGGCTAATTTCTCATGCACATCCACCGTGGCAAGCTGACCGCCGCCACCGGCGTGGCCCCGCCTTGCCGTCACCTCCCTCGGTGTCGGTCCACCCCTTCCCTGGCGCCTCCCGGCTCAGCCTTGTCCCGGTGGCCGAGCAGGGCACTGGCAGCAACCAGCTTAGCACAGTGGCATGTCCATGTAGATGAAACTAGACCACGTGGCCCTGTTTGGATGGCAACTTAACAGAGGGAAAAGACAATAGATCTGAATGTGCACTTTGAAAGATCTGGTATGCGTGTCGCCAAAAAAAAAAACAATGTGCTGTGTTGTTTCAATGACACCCAGTACAGCGTGCTGTGTGCTATTTCAGCCGGCTACTGATGCCGTGGACCATATTGCAGCCACTGTTTCGCTGCGCTAGTGGGATACTACACGCTCGATGGCAATGGCAAGCAAGCAGCACTGGCCTGGGAGCTGGAGCCCGTCTATTTCGTGAATATGGGGGTCACCGACAGTGGATTCGATCGGAGTATCCGCAACAGCAGGGATTTCTTAACAGCTAGTCTCCTCCTATCCACACCAATAATTCTCTTACGAATGGGATGGGTTCATGGGTATGGCACACATGATGCATCCGAGACTGCGACAGTATCGTGACCACCCTATCACTTCGTTCACTTGCGGACGCGGCCAATAATAAGCCTGTTGTGTTCACGTACCATCCGGCCGAGTATATATACGACAATTATTGGATTATACGGTGCGATTTCTCACGGCCATGTGCGTACATGGCACGTGATCGTCTCCCTCAAAGCTTTCGACAGCGTTAGCAATCATATTCGCTGTCGTTAGCTGTTGTTTTCATGGGGAGGATGCAAGGGGAGATGGAGTCTGCTGCGACTGCGACGCGCCCACACAAGCACGGGCGTTTCCGGAAATGCCGATAAATCATCCGGCGCTTCTATCCCTCCGCTGAAATGTATCGAAATCGACGTTCCTTGCGGCTGAAGCTCGAGTGTGGTCTAGCGTTTTGGCTGCTGGGTGCAGCCTGTTGTAGTGGTGATCCTTTTTTTTTTCCTTCTAATAAATTTCTGACGTGGCATATCTCTTGCCGTGTTTTTTTTCGAAAAAAAAAATTATCGCTCCGAAACTTCTATATGCTGCATAGTGCAGAGTTTTGCCGGTCACTGACGGTGATACTGATACGAGGCAGCCAAAAGAAAGAAGCTCAGATTAAATTAGCTGGATAAGATCTTCATGGTCGTCGAACCAACGTGCTTTTTATGATGGCTTCTTCAAATTTCAGTTAAGCTTTAATTAATCTCTCGGATGTTTGAATATATTTGTGTGTGTCTATTTCTCCACTTAGATCAATCGAAAGTGGACGTCGCGCCAGCAGCTCCATCCCTCAAAACTTCTGTGGAGTGAGCCGTTTATGGTGACCGCGTACATTTTAAGGACCAGTGGTTTAACCTATCGGGGGTATAGTCTACGCATGTGTGTATTTATATTTTATAGGGAGGAGTATATTCGTGTGTGTGAGTAGTATGTGTTTCGAAAAAATAACATCGATCACCAACTGAAATATATCCTTCCTCCATCCTTATCAGTCCATCAACCCATGCTAGATCCTTGGTAATATTAGAAGTGATTATTTTATTTCATATTTTATGATGACATTGCGGCTAATTTATATATAAATTTAGAAATTATTTTAATTTATTTTTCATGATTAATTTATATACAGATTTAGAGTTTATTTTAATTCATCTTTTATAATGGCATGGTGAGTAATTTATATATAAAGTTATGGGCTATTTAAGTCATATTTTGTAATGGCATGGTGGGTAACTTTTATGCAAACTTAGAGATTATTTTAATTTGTATTTCATAATGGCATGGTGTGTAATTTTTACATAAATTTAGAGGGTTATTTTATTTCATTTTTCATAATTGCATGGTGGATAAATTTTTAGAAAATATAATAGATCTAATAGCTACTATCACGATGGGCGGATGAATGTTTCTGATTTTTGCGAGAATGTTTAAGATTTATCTTTTTTTCTAGTACGTCTGGTAAAAATTAACATGGATGCTAAAAAAACTCCAATTAGTAATAGTAAGATGAATTCTGACTTTGTCGTAAATCAAACATTTTAAGTTTCTATAGAAAGTATTGACCAATGGCGGAGCTAAGAGGGTGGTTTTGGTATGCCACAACATCTCCTAAGATCGTGTTTACAAGTTAGAGTTTACGAGTTTACAAGTATGAACATGCGTGTACATTTTACTCTTTTAAAATGTCCTTTTCTGTGGAAAGTGGAAACGAATACACGGATTATGAATCCGTTCTACACTCTGCTGCAGACCTACAGTAGCTAAGCTATAGGAATCCCGATTCCTCCAAAATTCCGTCGGAAATCCTTACGGGGGCCTTCATCTTTGAGCTTCGTTTCGGCACAGAATCAACCAGGCTACGTCACCCCCCATCGTCAGCAGTAAACTTTGCAGCCAGGCAGGCGTGCAGGAGCCAAAGAACTACGAGTAGTACTCAACTACGAGCATTCAAGAAGTACACGGTAAATCGAAGGCGCGCACCTGGCATACACGTCGAGGTTCCGCACGTCGTCGCCGTACGCCGCGGCCGCGCTGCCGGCGGCGGCCGCCGCCGCGAGCTCGGCGCGGAGCCGCGCCCCTCCCTTGTCCACGGTCACGGCGCGGGCACGGTACCCGCCGCCGCCGCCGCCGACCTGGCTCTGGTGCTCATCCGCGCACAGGCAAGGAGCGCAGCAGATCAGGCACAGCAGGAGGCCGCCGGCGAGCAGGGGCCGGGCCGTCGTCGCCATTGCAGAGCTGCGCGGTAGCTAGCAGCAGCAACCCACAAGCCTACAGGCTACAGCAGCTGTGCCGGCCGGCCGGCCGGTCGGTCAGCTATCACTGCACCGGTCGCGATCACGGCACGACATCGACATCGACAGGGGACGCTGTTATAAGATTCCCGGGTGTCTCGATGCGTCTATATTTTTTTCCCCCAGTATCGTTGCCGTCCAAATGGACCAGTAGCTTGGCCGGTTTCTCCGCCGTCTCCCAATCGGCGCCATGCATGCCGAGACCGACACTGTGCATGGACCTCTGCATCGAGAGGCGTTCGTGATAGCGGCATGATCGATGTGGGTACGAGCGCAGCATGATGAGACTACTGTTAAGGCTGTCGACGACCAGCGGTGTCTTACCTGCTACCTTGAGAGGCGTTCGTGATGGGACGCAGACGCATTTGGCAGATTTGTGTTTGGCGCGTCAGCCGCCATTCGCAGGGCTGATCGCGCAAGTTCCGCGGCCGGAGGCCACCGGCTTGTCGGCAGCAGATGCCGAGCACGGTGGAATATGGAGCTGAAGGCGGCACCACCCACACCGACTCTTCTTCATAATCATCATCATCATCAGACTGAACAAGTGCGCGTGCGTGGGTTCTGAGGAGAGACGATCGATCTAATGAGGCCGAAGAGGAGGAGGCCCAAGAAGCTATGGCTCGGCCCAAGGGAACAGAGAAGCCCACTCCACATTATCAGGGCTCATCCGGCTGTGAATCGGGTGGCCCACACATACACTTAATTTTTTAATAATTAAATAATACTGATAACTAGTCATTGTATAAGCAGCACGTATTGAAAATGGTACGGGATAAATAAATAGTAAAAAAGAAGAGAAGAAGAAAGAAGCAGAAGAAACATGGGAGAACCCAAATTGGAAACGAACGCGGCTTGATGGCCCCGCCCCAGTCGCGCGTGGAGCCACGGAAGACCCGACGTCCGTTTGGCTCAGACAAAATAAATCAATGCCCTCCGGTGTCCGGCGGGTGCAGAGGAAGCAATCGTCGGGGTCGGGGGCGCTTGCAGTTGCAGGCAGGCAGCGGAGAACCGCAGGTGAGCAACAAGCATGGCCTGCACCCACTGGGATGCACAGCACAAAAGACGGTCCTTAACCCACATGGTCCGGTATGCATGCTATTGTAACCATCAAACTTATTAAGGGTTTGTTTGGTTTTGGTGGAATTATATTGTAGGAGATCCAAGGGGATTAAATCCCGAGCAAGCCATACACATTTTTTTTCTTCAAATGTGCACGCAGGCCCAACACGACACACTATATTACTCCTAAAATGCCGGCCATAGACCAGGCCATGACATGTTTACAGAATCTCTAGTCATTTTCTTACAAAGGCCACCGTGTCTGGAATGCAACAATTTTCACATGAGAAATATTTTTACTGCTCCCTCCACAAATCCAACCAATCGCTTTCAACATATATTGATTTTTTTTCTTTATTTTTGCCCCTCTGTATGTTTGACGGCACCATAGATACCCATCCTACTGTATACATTCCATAGTTTACTGTCCATAACAGCATGAGCAGTATCATCTACGTCAATACCTGATACTGACATCCGTCCTCTCGTATACATTCCACAGTTTACTGTCCGCAGCAGCATCAGCATCTACGTCTGACGCACCTATCTGTGTGAGTACTGTAGCTAGTACTACTATATAAAAAAACAAAAAAAGCCATAGTTATTTTCCTGGCCGCTGTTATCTAATCTAGATCAGAAGCTGCACGCTGCTGCGGAAGTTGCATGCTCGAGATGTCCTCTCGTGGCAAATGTCCCAGAGAACCTTCTGCCCCAGTGCCTGTGCTGAGATCGACCACCGCATGCTCAGGATCGCTCTCCAGCAATGGCTGGGTGGACTTCCTGTTCCTCCGGAAAACGAGGTAAAGGATCGCAGCTATGTATATCAGCATGCCCAGGAACCCAAATATCCCAGAAAATACTTGGGAGACGGTGGACAGGTCGCTGTGCAGGAGCAATTTGACAAAGCTTGTTATCAGGAAGTAGGTGTTGATGACGACGATGAACGAACTGATCACCCATGTTAGCACAGAAGTCTGCATTTGAAGGTCAGGTTAGACGAATTACTATGCAAATTCAATTGCAACACTGTCAATTTCTGTGACAAACGACTTACGAATATTGAATTTGTATGCTGTCCCATCTTTGTTTTACTGCTGGTGAATTTAAGGAGCGGAACTAGAGCGAATGGGAGTTCAAATGACAGTATCATCTGCACATGATAGAGAGGGAGAGGCATTAGTGAAACTGAGCAATTCAACTGACACATGTAATGAAGTTAAATAGTATAACAGAGCTTTTCAATTCTTGGTGTACAATAGAGTAGTAAAGTTTAGTGATCACCGATGCAATGATAATCAACTGGCCAGCTGCTGAGGAACCACCAATTATTGACACAATCAAACTTGGCAGAATAGCCAAGGACCTAGTTAGAAGATTCCGTATCCAGGGCTTCATCCGAAGATCTAAAAACCCCTATATTAGGTGAGTAAATGTTAGTCTGCAGCAAATGAAATTTCATCAATATGAAATGATTGGTTATTTAATTAGTTTTTCCTTTAGACAAAAGAAGTAAGATGATTCAAGTCTTTTTTTATGATAAAACAAGGCAGCTTGCAGCCTATTGTGTTGCATAGTGTGAGGCCCTAACAATTGTGGTGCCCTAAGCGTACCCTGTAACTGTCCTTTTTCCTCTGCAATCAAAATCACCAAGAGAACCTGGGAGGCTGAGACTGAACTAACAGGACCCAAGCTTCTCTTCATGATGCAAATCTAAGGGTTATATACTAATTTATTTTCTGTACTTTTCATATATAAGTTTCACAAAACTAATTAATGTTACGGACAGCATATACTTGGTTACCTTTGATCGAAATCTAAGGCCTCTCAAGTATCAAGTATTATGTGTTGTGAAATAGCCTGACAAACAACTTGAGAAATAGGACTGGGGTAGAAGTTCCACAAACCTGCATGACGTATTGTCCAGCATACGTCCCTGTAATTGTAGAACTCTGACCAGAGGCCAACAAAGCAACGGCAAACAGCTTTGAGCTCCAGTTTCCAAGGACATTCTAAAACAACAGTAAAGAAAATGCAATGTCTGATCAGAATATTTACAGAAAAAGATATTTAAAATTAACAAAGACATTTCAGAACTGATGCATAAGCTCCACATAAAGACGTAAATGTCTGCCTAGTTGGTGTAACCATTGGTTGGTTTTAAAGTTTCTGCTTTTATACTTGTTGAACGAGGCAGAGCTCCTGTAGGTGCCCAGAAAAAAAGGACAGGAAATGACCCGAGTAAGACTATACAAGTTCTAGCACAAAAATAATCCATCCAGTATTCCAATATATGATTTATAAATAATTTGAAGACTGGAATTTCTTGACTAACCTTTAACAGAAATGAAGCCTTGTTTAGATCCAGATCGCTGCAGTTTGCCTGATCTTCAGGGTTCAAATTACCTGAACCGCAGACAGCACCACTAACAGATATGATAGATATGTTGATGAGAAAAGCTACTGTAAGGGCAAATGCACTTTCAATCGTATAGAATCTACAGGCCTCCTGCAAGAAAGTAAATTGTTGAAAGTAAATATATGTTTAATTATCTGAAAATAGGAATGCCACATTAGATCAATATAGGGAGAGTTAGAGGTTACTTTAATCCCATGAACCGACCGTGGCACTTTTCTTGATAATACTAATGCTGAGTGCAGAAAAAGATTATGGCTGCAATTTATGTAACAGAAAAATGAAAAAAGGGTCTTGTCTTGAAAATTGAATGCTAGGGAACAGACAGATAGAAAGAAAGCTTACGGCATCACCATAGCACCAAGTAATGAGATAGCAAGACCTGTAGCTCCATTTCCTTTAAGTTCAGGAACAAAAAGGCCCCTCACAACTTCTGAAGCATCTGGTTTAGAATACCCAAGTTCAACTAAGAAACAAGTTGCTATTAAGAACACCAGAAATGCAATCAGAAATTCCAGCTTGCGGACCTGCGCGAGACAAAAAAAAAATACAATATGCAGTATGAGACTATGAGCCACTTGAATAACACAGATACGAGTGCTATCTGTTAACTAATGACATCACACTGATGATCTTCTTATCTATACTCTCTGCTAATAAAGCCGCTTTAAATGGTGTCTTTTCTGTGGGGAATTTATTTGGTGGCAATAGAACTAAGTAAAGAGTGGAAATGTAACAGGAAATTTTCTTACCCCATATTGTTGTAGTAATAAGAGCATTAGAGTGCTGAGTCCCGTTATTAGAACACCACACCATACCGGAATTTTGAACAGCATGTTCAGAGCAAAAGCAGTTCCAATCACTGCAAAGAGTAAATCACCACCTTAGCTGATAAGGAAGTAGCAGGAGAATTTCAAAAGGTACCAGTTGAGTGATCTGCCAGTGACAAACATTTTCCAATTTCCACATAGAAAACTGTAATTTACAATTAATATCTGATAAAGAATTAGTAGCACACTATCTGCGGTATTACTAAATGAATATACAATCCACATAGCTCTGTGGTTAACTGCATAATGATCAACATGCAAAAGGAGCTGAAATGTAATTGCAATACCTTCAGGAATGTCACATGCAACAACAGCAAGTTCTGCAAGCATCCATAAGACAAAATTTGTAACCTTGGGATACTCAGCCCTGCAATGCTCGGCAAGATGTTTCCCTGTCATACAGAGAAATTTCACAAAAGATCAGCGATACTAACAAGGAGGAAGATAACAAATCAATAAAAATAGGTACCACAGGGGTCAAAATACCAACCTGTGACAACTCCTAGCCTGGCTGCAAGTGACTGAATAATAAGAGCAGCACAGGAGGCAACAAGTATGATCCAAAGAAGCTACAATAAGAATAATGTGATCATAATCCTTAGTTAGAGGTATGCATAACTGCATCAGAGATAACTGAATAGCATAACCTCAATCTATATATTCCATACTTTAAGGGGGGGGGGGGGTAGGGGGGCATTGATAGACATATGAAATCAAAAAAAAAGAGAGGGAAAAATAACACAGGAGGAAACAAGAGATAAAGCAGCAGGCACCTCATATTTGAACTGTGCTCCGGCCTGTAGATCCGTCTCAACTGCAAGACACACCAAAAAAATTGTCAAGAGCACATAAGAGATAGAAAGGAAATACCAACTGGAAATTGAAGAAAAGTGAATCCATTTAATCTTACAGTTGCCAGGATCAATATATGCAATTGAGACAAGGAATCCAGGCCCTATGTATGAGAATAAGTTCTTCCAACTGTTTTTCTGCCAAATTCAAATCAAATAATGTTTAGTTTCTCATCATTCTAAAGCCATCAGATCAGGAGATACAAAAGTTAGTAAAGCAATATGAGTATATTAGTGTTTCTCGTTCACTCGTTGACTATTTTCTCTATTTCTCTCAGAAATTAATGTTCAGTTGCCACATCAGGTTAGAAACTACAGACAGCACACATCACAACGACATATTCAGATAGGAGAATGAGACTTAACAACTAAGCTGACTGTTGGCTGTGACGGTGACATCTTGTTCTCTTTCAAAATCAAGCAAGACTAAGAGAATACCATACCTCTGGAATAACAATCTGATCAACATCTATGCTTTCAATAAGAGGAGCGCCAGGGCCATTCGAGCGACTCCTCCCAACGCTGGTCAAAAATTGTGGCTGGGATGAGCATTGATCTGGGCCAGTCATCTCGCTTTCACCCAAGAAGTTTGAGCCTGCTGTTCTGCAAACACACGGCAGCACGGGGAAGTTATTTATAGGTACACTACCTAATGACGTGTCAGTGTTGAGAATATGTCTAGTGGGGGTGTAACAAAGTTTCCAGTAGGATAGCAGGAATCACAGCCACTGGAAGGCAAAGATAAGGTAAACGAACAAGGAGACCCGAACACAGTGGATCAAAGAAAAGGACCACGAGCACTGTATGCATTTGGAAAAAAACGGAAAAGTAGTAATTTCAATTTTGAACCTATCTTGACCCAGCAGATGGGCCGATGCGATGATGCCGAGCAGGCGAGCACCCACTTTACACACGATGATATATTCTTCTGAGCAAATTGAGCGGTGCAGAGGTAAAGACAGTTGAGCGTGTGATCAGCGATGGAACATCAAGAATATATAATTGACAGTGTGTGGTATTGAAACGCAAGACTCGGCCTTTTCGCCATGCTTTAGGCTTTAGCAAATCCACGCAACGGGAGTATGGTAAGGGAGAAATGAAACTGCGGAAAAGTGTCGCAAGTTGCATGAAGTCACCTATCAATCTCGGACGCCACAAATGCAAGATCACCTAACAACCATTATTAGCTGGAAAAGCAAAATGACTACCAAATCGAATCTGGTTGCCCGAAAGAGGAGGATCCAGGATCAAAGAGCCAACCTGAGGAACAACAAACACTACCCCACCCAACGTTTACAGGCAACCCAAAGGAACGTTCGCGTGCCTGAGTACATCTGCCATGGAACTATGGAAGTATACGAGTAATCGTTCTCCGCCGCCATGAGCAGCCGAAGAAAAAACTCGTCTTTGCCGCGATGGCCGTAGCAATCATAGGAATTAAACCAAAACTACCCACCGCAGCCGCACCAAGACGGTGGTCGGTGGGCGTGGTATGCCGGCGGTGCCCGGATCTGAGGCGGCGGGGACCGTGTGGCCCCGAGGAGACAAGAGGAGTCCCAATGGGAAGGTGTACCTGCGGGGCTCGGCGAGGCGGCGAGAGGTGTGGGGAGCCGAAGCCAGAGCAGAGGCGGGCGTCGCCTCGTCTCTTCCCGCTCCCTCGCCCGTTCCGAACACGTCGGCGAATCGAGTAGGACCTCCCCCAGCTCGCGCCCTTGTGCCGTTCTGCCTTTGTGCGGCTGCTCCGTTTGGTCCACAAGGTCAAGCATGTTCGCGCTACAAGTACTAGTAGAGAAGCAAAACCGTAGCCCCTGTTCCCAAGTACGGAGTAAACAACTTGTATCGTCGCGCTATTCTCACCCATAGACTCTATCCAAACGCATGACTTCTCTCGTCTCTGTCTATCCACGGTACGTGTACAGTGCAAAACAGTGTTTTGAGCATTTTTTTAGCTTTCGGGTGAACAAGGTTTTGAGCAATCCGTTAATAGCTATAGGGCCTGTTCGGCTGCCCTTATTTCTACGGGTTGCTGCTGCGCGGTTTACTGTGTGCACAGTAGCAACTAGAGAATGACAAGGGCTGCCTGTCTGCAGCGGCAGCGGCTGCACAGTGGCATTAAGTGCAGCCGAACAGGCTGATAGTTTTCCCCTTATGCTAAATAATATTTCTCCAAAACTCCTCACAAAATAATGGTAGGGATGCATCTCCCCCTGTATTTTTAATATGCAAACTCTATCGGACGCAGGCCGCACTCATGCCACCACCACTGAGGTTAGCACAGGAGGTTAGGGTTCAAAGTTGCCAAGGCCCTAGAAGAAGAGGTCGGAGGAGGCAATGGGCTAGTGGTGGAGGTGGGTGGTGGAGCGGAGGCAGCAGGAGCTGCCGTAGCTAGGAGGTGGGAGGAAGACCGACGTGAGTTGTGGAGGTGGCAGGGGAGAGGAGGCCTGAGAAGGCGCGACAACGAGCTTAGCGGCTGTCGTGGCAATCAATGAAACCACAAATCCTAATGTCTCGTGCAGCTCTGCACATCATTGAAGCTCACTCGCGCAATAGCTTTTAGACATCCTATGACGTTCTCACTGATGATTGAGGCCAGACCTACAACTCAATGACACGAAGTAGCGTTAGAGGATCTCAATTGCCTATTCCTACCGGCCAATACCATGAGTAGGGGTGGGGTCGAACATTTCTCACATTGACGTAGATCTGGAGGGGCGAGGTTGAGCATTGTCTTCTTCCATGCTATCATCATGCCTAGTGCCATGTCACCATACCGTGGCCAGTCGAGCCTTCTTGTCATTGAGTTGCAGCTCGTGCCCTATTGCACTGCATCGAGCAGCCTTCTGCATCCTATGTGCGAGTGCCACTATTGTTATGGCTCAAGCCCGCAGCTCATGAGACCTCGGGGCCACACACACCAATGGAACCACCATGGACAAATCAAGCTCTGGTTCCCCAAGATCGAGCTTCCAGGCAGAGTAGGGGTGAAGGATGTGGTGGAACCGCCGATTTAATCCGGGCTAAGCACACCTGCCACCTCTGGCTTCCAGTGTAATTAGACCGAACTAAACCCGGTCGTCCGTCGAGAGTCATTCGGCTTCCCGATATTACCTTTTCCCAGAGGAACCGACATCATATACATCCAGCCCACGATGGAGCCACAACAGTTACATCATCTCAGACTAATTGAATATAGCATATATAAACTTATTTTACAAACCAGTTCGAAATAAAGATATAGTTTTCAACATAATGTCATACAAAAGGCAAGTTTGAATCAGATAGCGGAAGCGAATTCGAAAACATCTCACAGCGGAAACAAAATACTTTAGTAGTCTTCATGCAACGATGATCGAGGCGAGCAGCACCGAGCCCACCGGTACTACCCCCTCCAAGCACTTGTCCAGATGTCGCCGGTACCTGTTCTCAAAAGGTCGAGGCCAAACCCTGAGTACTAATTACTCAGTAGGACTTAATGAAATGGCTTACGGCTTACGCGAAGCTTGCTTACTATCAAGTGGGTCCTTAGCCATTGATTTTTAAGCAGTGGAATATCAACATAAAATAACAATTTCATCATTTGCACATAACATCATAATAATATCATTTAGAAATGTAAACAATATAATACAAACATGTAGTATTTAAAACATGAGTAATAGATATAATATGTTCAAGTAGTTACTACGTTGCCCGTGTGCATTATCAGCATTCCCACACCTGGTGGGCATCAGCGATTCGAATCGATTTTAATTTCCGAGAATAACTATCATGCCAGGGGTATATGCTTAATAGCAATCGCGTTCCCATATATAGCCCCAATCTTAACCTGCCTCGTCCCAAGTTCGATTCACTCCCGCCTAGCCTCCGGGTTGTGCCCCCATGACGAGCCTGCCGACATCTCGGTCTCTCCGTCATGAGTACCAAGCTCCCTCGGGCCACCTTCCTCTCAACCAGCAAGGTAGGAACGTGTCTCTGTGCTTCGGACGAGCCCAGTAAAGACTTTACCGGCCCCATTCTCTGGTTAAGCACTCTAGCAATGTTATGCCGAACAGCAGGCGAACAGCGGACGGGCCTGAAACGACTCGGGCGGAGCCAAATGATACAACAACGCACACCACCAAATAAAATTATTCTCCGCCCGGTCTCCATTTAAATCATGAGCATAATAATAACTTTCATAACAGTAAGATTTCTGAAATTTTTTGAAAACACCTACGCGACGAGTGACTCCATTCACTCGTATCTACTCGTACCTAGCAGGGCCTAGGCAACTCATCCTACGAACTCTATATATAGGTGCTAGGGCCAGGGCGGCCAGGAGATCTAATGCAATTGTTTTCAATCAACTCCTAATGCGGATGCGTAATGAAACAATCAATTATCATATTAAGCTGGGAGAAATCATGGTCCTGCCTGCCTTTGCTTATGTTTCACGAAACCAACAAACTAAACTACGTTAGTTTGCCGGGTTGTGGGGCTTTGCCCCAAGCAACCCCTTGATCACTTGGACTGCTCCTCCTTCCAAATACCACTTCAGGGGTCTTCAGGTGGTATTTGGGCCTTAGTGGGTCTTTTGGACACCGTTGCTTTAAGTAGTTCCACGCACTTACTTTTTGATCACGTATCTGCAGTAAGCATCACTATATGAATGATATGCATGATGCAGTGAAAGAGGATGCTCAAATATCGAGCACACATACAACCATACAATCACATATGCACCTAACAAGCTATTTGTCGTAAAGGAAATATGTATGAGGTGTGGTATTTATTTCCGTCGAGCAAGTCAAATACATCATGCAGGGTACATGAGGGGAACACATGATAGACTACTAATTCCAACTACTCTTATCACACCAATCGTAGGTAAGCATTGAACAAGCATAGTTGTGTATAATTTAACTTATTTTAAGTTACCGTTATCCATATTCAAACAATACACTATTTTGACGGTTAATAAAGATTTGCAACTAGGCATATGAGACTAGCACTTGCATGTGGGGTATGCAGAGGGATCCATCTTTCAAGGTTTTATTTTTGGTACATCAAGCTAAATGTGTCAACAAGGAGTATCTAAAATAAAATATAAGTTCACTAATTGAAACATATTAGAAATCCCTGTTCTATCTTCTTTATGTTTAAACCTATCTAAATAAGTATCTTTAGATTCCTCACGTAACAATTACTGTAACTTAACCACTTGACTTTTTGGTGAAATTTTTAGAGCATGTTAAATAGCACTTTTCTATTTTATTGATTTAATCACCATAGAAATTCTCATTTTCACATCACATACCAAACAGCTACTATAAATTTCCAAAACAATTTCTAGATCCTACACATAACCAGCATGCTCCTAGATTTTTCTCGGAATTTATTTTGCAAATTCAACCCACATTTCCCTATTACTTATCTTAACATGCAACATCTTGTCTTTTTCAAATCACCAACAAAATAGCAAGAAAGGTGCATGATATATTTATTCTAGATTTCAATGGACTAAATGAATACCACATAAGTTCTATGGATTTATTTGAGCGCATTTTGTATATCATGCATTCTCATATTCATAAAAAAACATTAAATAACATACCTAGGGGCATATCAGTAATTGTACAATGAGTATTATGGTTAACCAAAAATACATGGAAACATATATGGTACACACAACACCTAGTCCAAGTTTCATGATTTTTGGAGCTCATTTACCCTACTTTTGATAATTAACTAATAAAACAAGACATGCATGAAAATAGGGGCAAAACAGTCATTTCACGCATCCAGACCTAACCCACTGTGTAAATCCACCCTCATAGCAGTGCAAAAAAGCAAGTTTTACATTTTTACGATTTTTATTCCATTAGTTATGAATTTTCAAAGTTTACAGCTCATAAAAATGCATTTAAATGAAAATCCCATAGATCCAGGGACTCAAATGCGATTAAACCTAGTATTTAGGGGCCTGCAGAGAAGATTGGTGTGACTCAGCAAACAGCGCACCTAAATCAATATAACAGGAGGGGGTTTTCGCGAAATCACCATCTTCTTCTTCCTCGGTCAGCAGAAATGAGCTGCGCGGTGGGCCGAGCTTCTCCCGCGTGGATCTGCGCGTGTGAGACTCGCACGGCCGAGAAGCGACTTTGGGAAGGTGTTCCCGGACATGGGGCTCCTTTTCCCCTTGATATCGCCGTGTGGAGTGGATTGAACGAGCGGGGAACGTGCGTGAACCGGAGATGAACTGGGGTGAACTGATGGGCGACGGCTTGGCATGGCGTGGCTCGATTCCGTCGCTGCTGGAGAGGGAGGGGGCCGTGATGCAGCACGCGAGCCACGCAGGAAGGTTGCGCATCCGTCGGTGGGGAGTGGAGCCGAAGGGACAGGCCGAGGGAGGCCATCCACGGGGTGGCAAGGCCGGCGGTGATGGCTGCACGACGTGGCTGCAGCAGCGCCGCGTATGACCTGCTGCAGTTGAAGGGGGAGGCCTGGATTGAGTGAAAACAGGGGAGGATGGCGCGGCGGTGGGCATGCTTGTGTTGTATTTAGGGGAGGAGGCCCGAGACGACCGGCACCCGCGAAGCTCGCCATGAACTCCCATGGCGGGCTTCGCACTGGAGCCTGGGCAGGGAGGGGAGGTGAGCGCAAGTGAGGGGGAGGCCGACGCGCTCTCCACTTCTCGGAGCCGGACGGGGCGAGGGGCAAGTCGGGCAGGGGCGGGCAGCATCGCCGGAGCCCGTCGTCCGCGTGGCGCGCGCGGTCAGGCCGCGGCGTCCACCGGTTGGGGAAGAAGGCCGGTGGTAGGGCCCACGCGAAAAAAATAAGTTCGGAATTAGAAAATGGTTGTTTGACCAGGAAACAAGCTTCTGAATTTTGCATATTTGAGTATCCATTTGGCCGATTTCAAAGAAAGTCGAAATACAAGAACTGTTCTAAATTTGATGATCTACAGTTTCGTTATAAACTTGAACACCATGTTCTATATCATAATTTGGTTTAAATTTGAATTTGACTTGCTGACAGTGGTTTGACTAACTGAAACTCTTAGCTTAGAAATTTTAAAAGTCTAATTTAGATTCACTTTCAAACAAGGAGTTTTATACCGAAGTTGTTTACAATTTTATGATCTATAACTTTCTCAATTAGAGGTTTGCATGATAATGACTGTAGGTCAAAGAAAATTTGAATTTACTAATCAGGTTAGGTTTGGACAGATTTCATTAGGAGATAGAAAATGAGCTAAAACATCATGCAAACCTTTATGCATGTCAACACACAAAATACCAAAGTTATTAATCATGAAGTTGTCTACAAGTTTGGTATATAAAGTTCTGTCTAATTCACTACAGATTTTGAAATACCATTTCAAACATACTCAGAGTTTTGGTAAAACAGCACTTTTCCCTTTTGTAGAGTCTTTCTTATTTTCAACCTTTGGAGTATCAAATAGAGTCCAATCATATCAAGGTCTAGTGCATCTGAAATGTTATGAGTTCAATTTCATTTCATAGAAAGGAATATTTTGAAGTTGTATGGTCAAATCGAAAGTAATTTCAGAATGAAATTTAGGAAAGAGTATCGACCCTAAACTTAGCAAAATTTCATGAGTGTAGCCTATCTGGGCTTGGTTCGAACTTTTGAGCCCCTTAACATCTGATCTTGAAAATGGTCAAAATAGCATATTTGAAGGAAACATCTTGAACTAAAACTTGTGTATTTGATGTCTCGCATGAAAATGTATAAATGTCTAACTACTCAACCAAGTAACGTGCGACTTTCTATTTTGAATAGAAAAATTTTGACTTAGTGATTTCTCCGACAATCCTCATTACTCTCTAAGCATAATTAAATCTTAATTCACCATTAGTGTTTATGTAATCGTGTGTCAGGGCTTTCGAGATGCCGAGGAACATCACAAAGGAGATCCATAGTGGAGGGAGGATTAAGTGTATTTTGTTACTTTTGAATGACATATATATTTAATAAGTTTATGGACCTAAATATATAGTTTCAAAGCTGAATGGTGTAGATGACACTTGAAGCTAGACAAATTTTAAGGAGTGCTTACAGATTTCACCCATCAAATGTTGTGCATTCCCAGATGCACCGCCTTCGTTATGTTTAAATGTTTGACATTGCTGCTATTTAGATATAGTGTTTGAGTATTTGTCTTATTCAAAAATATCTAAATATTATTTATTTAAATATGACTTGTTTTAACATTAATGATATTTTAATCATGACTATATTTTTGTGCAACTTGTTCAATAAAATGAATGGTCAAATATCTTGACCTAAGTCAAGGGTGTTAAATATGACTATATTAGAAAACAGAGATAACATGTTCTATCGACATGTTAGTACTTAGTCACAGGACTTCTCTGCCCTGTTTGGAACTATATTATTGAGTTGCTTCTCACAAAAAAAAGGAAGTCCTAAACACAAAACTTCACCACCACCTAGGTAAGCGCTTGCACCAAATGAAGTGCGCGCTCCAAGCCTCCAACTTTCGAAAGATGATGCGGGCCTTGAATAGGGTGGATGTTGTCAAACATCTCCTGGCAAGTTGTATATTACTTTTAGATATTATATTTCCGTTGAATTTTAGTGGGTTGCGTCTGTTAAAATGTTTTTTATATTTAATTGCTACGTACTCTCCTATGTCCCAATTTATAAGTTGTTTGACTATTTGACATTAAGCTTGACTGAGTCGTCTTGACGGAAAATATAAATATGCACACAGAAGCACGGCCACTGCCGTCGCCATTGACCTCGACCAGCCTTTGGTCTCCGACCACCATGATGCCGAACCATGCAGTGTCCATGCCTTATGGTGAATTTTGATCTACTTAACAGATCACGTTGAAAATCATTTCATTCCAACATCCGGATGTTGAACTGTGTTGTGTCCATGCCTTATATAGCTAGGGATGGCAGCGGGCACACTTTAGATGCGTGCCTGCGGGTAAAAACCCACGTGGGTAAGGATACGGGTTTTATGTTGTATCCATGGGTGCGGGCAGTCGGTTTGAAGTTGAACCCGATGGGTAAAATTTCAAGGGCACAAAAAACCTATACCCGTACCCGTATACCCACGTACCCACCTTAACCCCTCTAACGTATACTTTTTTATTTCTTATGAATATTAATATGCCATTGTTAACTATTTTAGCTTTAAACAATTGGTTAAGTAGATTGTTGACCATTTATACTGGTTGAAATGGTGAATTATATGATCCTAATTTATGATATATTAACAATGTATTGTAATCAAGCTCTCTAATTTTATCAATTTATTCTTATTTGTGAGTTCGTAGGCATACCCGTGGGTATAACGTACCCGCGGGTGACGGGTGAGGGTACAGATTTCTACCCGTTGCGGGTCACGGGTGCGGGTTTAAAATGTACCTCGCGGGTGCGGGTTTGTATAGCCTCTACCCGCGGGTAATGTGCCCGTTGCCATCCCTACTTATAGCGAGTTTTGATCTATTATTACTCGATCGTGTTAAAAATTAAAAATTGTCTTGTTCTAGTAGCCGGATGTTGAACCGTGCTATGTTTATGCCTTTGTGAGTTGTGATCTATTAATAGACATGTTGAGGATCAAAACAAGGCACAGACTGCCTTCTCGAATATGTCGGTTATTGTGCCATCTATAGAAATCGAGGCGTGCTTTTCCGCCAGATGTGCGTCGAATCAAAAATCAGAACAAGGCACAAACTGCCTTATTGAACCTGTCAATATGTTTGCCATCCGTAAAGATGAGCTTGAACCAGTCAGATATATTTGCCATCCGTGGAGATGAACTTGAACCAGTCAGATTTATTTGCCATCCGTGAAGATAAACTCGAACCTGTCAGTTATGTTGCTATTCGTGGAATTTGACATGTGCTTACTGACTTGGCACAGTTCCACACATCGAATTTTTTCGTGGCTGATCCGTGAAGTATGAGCTCCTTCGCCAGATGAGTAGAGGCCGCCAGTTCCCAATGAAAATAGAAAGAGACAGATGACACCGGAAGACCGTCAAAATATTAAAAGCAAGCATAGTTCGAGTGTTACTATCAACACTGCAGTTTATATAATGCACATTTTTTTATGACAACTATGTATCTAGTGCCGACGAGGCCGGATGAGACTTTGGCTAAATGCAGACAAGGCTGTGTCACCTGTTCCACCGACACGTCGCAAACAACGGGATCGGATACATCGTTACTGGGCACCGACGAGGCAAAACCAATACTTACATCCGTGATTGATAAAGCCGGGCAAGTATGACTGGACACCGACGAGGCGAAAGTCACTCCCCTTTATCAATGATTTTATTTCGTTACTACAACATGGAGATGGATAACTGTGACCGAGTTTCGGCGACATTAGCCACCCGTGTTGTATGAGTTCCACCCACAATATTTCTACGCTATATGTTGTATATGGACGATGAACAGATGATTTATTTGATGACGATCATTAAAAACTGTAGCTTAATCGGAGGTTTTCCGCGTACTTACTCTGTGGATGTAATTAACTGGTCGTGCCTAATTTATATGCCCCGGGAATCAGCGAACTACACAATCTCTATATAATCAGACCTCTCCTTAAGCATGACGCTGAAGACAATCGAAGACTTAGTCTCGAAGATCATGTATTTTGTAAATTCAAGAAAGAATTGATGAAATATATGGTTCTCAGATATATGTGCTTCTGTGTGCATATTTATTATTTTTCGTCTTCATCGTTTGTTTTCACCAAAACAGCGAAAATATAAAAAAAATCGTAATTAAAGTATATTATATAGGTAAACTGAATCAAAACGAAAATAAATGATAATTATGAAATTTTATGAATAAAATGAGTAAGTCAAATTTAGTCTCAACGAACTCAAATGAGTTATAAATTAAGACGGAGGGAGTATGTGATATCATCTAATGTAAAAAAAGTACATATCGGTTGACATTCTGTGAATTGCGGGGTTTAGGTTCTGTTTTTCTATTAGATATTATGTGTGTGACATATAGTTAGATGGTACATATATATATTCGTTGAATTTAAGTGGATTGCATTGCTTAAGATCTAGTACTCGATCCGTATTATCGTTGAATTTCAGCGGATAGTACGTACTTTCCTTCTAACGTACTATGTGGAGTAGTATATGTTAGTGCATCATTAGAGGGATGTTTTTAATGCTAAAACCCTGAATTGAACTATATAGTTGGTTGGATTGGATTGGTGGGCTTTTAAAGATGCTCTTAAATTAAATCGCACATGACAGGCGAGTTGTCCTCATATTCCTTGTACTTTGTACACAGAACAGCGGCAGCAATGCAAGAGGGAAGGAATGGATTTTTGGAATGGTGATATTTTGCGTTGCCTAAGGCCTAAGCTACTGTACGTGGAAACCCAGTACGTACTTGTTTAAGGACTTTTGTGCAGACAGCAAGTTGATCCTGCGCGCGGATCCCATGATCGGGAAGCGTGTGGCGCAAAAAGAAAGCTAGCCGATCCGCAGATGAGAAGCGTAAGCTGCAACTGTACGCAGGTCTGTCCACCTAGCAGAATGAAGCTGGATCTAGAAGAAGTCAGTCGTCAAATTACGTATCCAAAGTGAATTTTTGATTCCATTATTCACTGTGTTCCTTGTAATAAAAAGGGGTGCTTTGAAAGAAGACCACAGCCGACTAGGTTTGCTGATTTTTTTTTTACTGATGAAAAGCAATAAGATTGCTCACATGCATGCATGCACAAGAAAATCACCCGGCTTTAGCTTTATATTTATTATAGGAAAAATAAATATTCTTGCCCGGCTTCATAAAGGAGATGTTCTAGTACGTAGTATAGTATATCAGAAGAAGGACTATTGGGCTCCACAAGACAAGTGTTGAGGTTTATAAGAAAACATTTGGTTTCATAGAAAAAATTGTTCGGCCGCCTCAGTCCTAGCTTTACGAAGGTAAACGTATTCGGTACTGGGCCGCTAAGGACTCGCGGGCTGGGGGCGGGTCGTGAAGAGAAGACCCAGGTCCGTCGATCATGCGTGCTGGCCGGCCCGTGAGCTGCGTGGAGCGCTGGGCTCCATCGGCAGCCCGCGACGAGCGAGCAGCCGCGGACACGGGCCTTGTGGTGGACTGGTGGGGAGTGGGGCCGGGGGACGTTGCGGGCCGTTTCCGATGAGCGAGGGTGCCCATCCCATTCCCGGCCATGCCGTCAGTTGCGACGACGCCATGGCCGCCGCCGGCGCCGTGGCTTGTCCAGCTCGATCGGGCCAAAGAAGCCGGCCGATGCGATGGATGGATCGTTGAGAGAGACACGCCGACGACGCTGTCGCCCTCTTTCCTGAATATATATTTGCTGGCGCGGCGGCCAAACTGCATGTCAAACTAACAAGACGTGTGAGCTAGCTAAGCGCTATAGTCTGGATGTGGATTTACAGTAGCTAAGCCACTATTGTTTACAACAAACACATCATCCGATGCACGCGTGTGGCCCTCACCTGCACCTACTACTACGGGTCCATGCATCTGCTAGTGTGCTAGTGCACCATTTTCGCGAGGAAATCCGGCTTTTGCCGTTCCAAGAAGCAGCAGCTAAGGTGGCCTTGGCAGGAAGGCCACTTTATTACTTTATTAGTCCAAGTTGCTCATCATCTAATTAATTATTGCTAATCATCTGCTCCATCTTCTTCGCGCATTGCATTACATGCAGTTTCACTGTCACCTAGCTGCAGCTACAGCTACCGATCAGCCGGTCTCTCCTCCGATCCGTTTAAAAGCTTATAACTCGCGCGGCTCCCTGTTTGCCTGCTTGCCTGCCTGCCTGCCTGCTGCTGCTGAGATGGATCGATCGACAGGCATGCAGAAAGGAGATGAGGACGATATATACATCGATGGCATGCACGCGGCTGCGAAATCAATCCAGCTTCTCTTCCTCTTTCTCATCGTGCTCATTTCTCTTTCTTCAAGTAGGAGTTGGAGTAGCTATACTAGGCATGCAGCGCGTTCGCGGCATCTATCCATGGGCGGCGCATCGGCACAGTTGGGCGCCACCTCTCGATCTCGATGGCTACCTATAGCTATAGCTCTCCCAAGTCTGTCCGACCCCCTTGCCTTTCGGCTCCCCCGGCCCGCCCGGCTGCTGGCCACCTTTCCATGACATTCCCTCATTGGTCGGGGGGCCGCTTGATGCAACGGCCGAGCCCAAAGCTGTCCTCCAAAGAGGGGGCCATGACTTAACATGAAAGCCGGCCGCCCTTTTCATGCATGCTATGCTATGCTATGCTACGCTTTTTCATTCCTCCCTTCCTTGCTTGCTTGCTGCACAGTACTACCAGTATGTACTCAGCTCGCTCACTCTTCCGTGTCCACGTATGTACATGCAAGAACTGAATTTCCGGTTTAAATTTTTTTTGTCCACCTAGCTAGACCTAGATATAAAAGCTTCAGACTTACCACTAGGTCCAAGGCTCAATCCTTTAGAGCAAATTAGTTAATAGACTATGGCCTATGTGTTATTAGGCAATTCCTAATGGAGATCTAGTTTCATTTCTCTGTTTCCAAGAGTGTCACATCAGATTTTGTCTACGTAAAATTGCATTTTAGTTTTCATCTAGATGAAATTCTCCCTCCTCTTATAAAACTATCTTTATCGCTTCTCATAATTATCTTGCCATGTCATCCAACGTGCTGACATGTCAGAGTAGCTCCAATGTGCTTGGTAAGGGGGTGCCAAGAAGAGAGAGAAAGTAGAGGATGGAGGTGCTATACATTGTAGAGGTGGTGCTAAGCTAGCATCTGTTGCTTCTTGGAGCACTTGGTGCTAAGACTAAAAAATTTTATTTATAGCTGTTGCTCCCCTCTTTCTCTCTCCTCTCTTCTTCTTTGCAAGAGCAAATGGGCTTTTTTTTTATTATGCATAGGTCCTAGTATAGCCTTATAGTATGGTGCTATACATTGGACTTTCTTTTTTCTAAGCAAGCACCTAATGAGGTGGCAACCCTTTGCATCTCCTAAGAAATTATACATTGGAGTTAGTCCTCATTGTATTTAATGAGAATGAAACTTACTGTGAAACTCCCATTAGGAATGGCCTTTAAGCACGACTAATAATTTACTCCATTGCTGGGTATATATACATGCCAAGTCAACTGCAAACAACCTAAAAAAGCCGACTAAATTGAGACACTTTGTGCCACTAACACATATCACACATTGTCTTTCACAAAGATTTTGGGTTCATATATTTCAGTTACTGTAAACTAAACTAGTAACACACTGTACTTCATCTGCCCTTGTCTCTTTCACCTCACCATCAATTTGATGTGCCATCATTTAGGACCGCCTACACCACCTTATAATATTTGCTCTTATGCTTACAGAACAATGTTGACTATAATATTGGCTCCCGTGACTCTTGGATTAACATCTTTTGTTTATCCTTTTCCTCACATTGTGTTTGGAGCCCATGTAGAGCCCACTTCTTTTGTTTTTTATTTGATGCTTCTCTCCTCCATAAAAAAAACCACGTAAGGAGGGTTATACTAACCATTTATTACACCCGCTATTAACTACATAAATAACTAAGAAGCACCATCATTTAGTTGCACTAGGGTGTAATCGGATAATTATCCTAGATAGTCTTTTTTCATCTATGGTGAGCAAATAAGGCATATAATTTTCCATCCAAATCTATATTATTGTTTTTGGTGTTAAGATTGTTAATGTCCATAAAAAATGATCCAAAATCTATTTTAAGTTGCTAAAATGGGTTTGCCAAAAGATAGCTATTGCACCATCACAAGAGGTGGCCCCCAAGGTCTAATAAGAAGCTATGTGTTTTCTATGTCCAATCGGAATCTTACCATCACTAATATAATGCTCTAAAAGAGGCTTTACTGAGGGGACATGTTCAAAACTCCACAAAATCTCATAAAACTAGAATATATGTCCAAAACATCAATATGCTGTTATGAAAGATAATTAAAGAAACACTCTAAATTTACATATAAATTACTCACTTTGTCATTATAAAATACAATTCAAACTAACCACCAAAATTTGCACGTACATTAGCTAACACCCCATTGTAAAATATGTTTAATTTATCCATCCCAAAATTGCACATAGATTACCCACTATGCCACTGCCCATCCACCTATACCGCCCTAGGGCCGGCAACGCTTAGACAAGGAAAACATCACAAATAAGGGTGATGTTTCCCCTACAATGCCATGGCAGAAAGGCAACACTGGCATAAAGCAACGCAACCAGAGCCAATGCAGAATAAACCAAAGCACATGACTAGAAACAACCTGAAGGAGAAAAAGGAAAGATGAGCAACGTAGTAGCAGTTGAGGCGACAACCCAAAACGACCTAATGCAGCAAACGGTGGCGGTGCACCAGAGGGACTGGAGCAGCCACATAAAATCTAGGAAGTGCCTTGAGAAGGGCAAGACCACCGCCACCCGATTTAGTAGAGTAGTGACCAGGCTAGCCGTACCCGCCATGAGGTAGCCCTAATAAGAGGGCATAAGCTTAACGGAATGGGTAGTTGCAGCAGCCGGCCCTAAGGCACCGTCGGTCAGAGCAGCTGTTGTGCCACATCAAACCTGAATGTACGTCGTGCGACCCACAAGCCACAAAATGTCGCCAATCGAGCTAGCCCTTAGGAAGAAATGGCCCACACCACCACCAGATCACACCCTAGTAGCACCGGGTTATTGAACCCCTCTTCCCTCACCACCACCGATGAACCCCAGTGATGTCAAGGACGACATCCGTTACCAGTGTTTTATGGGGGAAGAGACATGCAACGCCGATCGACCGCCCGGCCCCGTGACACTCAGAGTTTATTATGATTCATTTGTAACACAAAATCAGTTTCTCCGTAGCATTTATCCTATATAATGATCACAGAATTGCCTCGCCATAAAATCACTTCTCATAATGAATCAACATTAGAATGAGCTCTCTACCTCCTACAGTATGTAGGAGTGTGTGTGTTATATGCACATTCGACTCTTCCTGCTACCGTACCCTACTGATGCTGTGATGCATAGCTTGGTAAATATTTACACATTCATGTTCTTTTAGTACCCATAGTGATTTCAATTTCTCGATGCCTCCCTCTCCCTGTCGTCAGACGACCTCACTTTGCAAAAGGGCTACTGCCCACGGCCCTCTGATCTTTTTCTCCCAACGTATAGTAGGAGTAGCATACACATACGTGTAGGGAGCATGAGGCCGGGCTGGAATATCTTGAGAAATCTTCGCCTTTTGATGCCTCTCACTGTCCGTCTCTAGGAGCAAGCAATCTTTGCTTGTGATCACGGGCATGCAGGGCTTCAAGATAGATATATACATGTATGGAATAAACTAGCTCTAGTGCTGCAGATGGGCCGGTCAATATACGGTGACAGCGATACGACAAGGCAAAAGTTGCCTCTCGCACGTGTCTGTTTCCTCACCTCCCCCCACTTGGATTATTATTGGTTGGTCACCGATCGAGTACGTGGAGCAGATTAGCAGGTCCTTCGTGCGTGCTTATTGTAATCCATCGTGCTCTCTTATAACTTCAACATCCGTATATCTCGTGGATTTCTGATGTGTGACGACCAAAAAAAAAATCTCACTTTCTCCTTTCACTAGCACGTCATTGAGTTTATTATATTTCACAAATAATTAAGCACTAGGACATGTTGTCTGCTAGCTATTTTATCTTTTCTTTGTTCTGCACTAAGACATAATGTATATTCTTTTTTATAGGTATCGCCTTTCGGTCTACCACAATATCAATTTTGAATATCTACCCTTTAGAACTTTCATTCTTAAACTTCCTCGCAATCGTCCACCGGTGAGCATGTACACAAAAAGGACTTCATTAGAATTTGGTGAAGATTTTTGTGGGTATATTTAGAAGTGGAGAAAGTGAACCAAGTGAGCAAAATGAGCACTACCTTTTGGACCCCTCTTGATAGTACGACGTTACCATATCTCGTGGATTTCAGACGTTGACTAAAAAAACATCTCACTTTCTCCTTTCACTAGCACAGGCATTGAGTTTATTATATTTCGCAAAGAATTCTGCACTAGGATATGTTGTCTGCAAGTTATTTTATCCATCATGACACCCATTTTGAATATCCAACCTTCAGAGACTTCGTTAATTTGTATACTTTCTCAGTTGTCCAACAATACATTCTATGTACTCTTTTGTAGAGTACTCCCTGCAAAAACATGTCGTTCTGACGGGAGGGAGCTTTCGAATTTGTGAAACGACATCATATCGTAATGAGACGTCGATTTGATCGCTTGCAAGATAGATATGCAAACTGATTAGGTACATGCATCCAGGTTTAGATATGTTGTTGAAGCAGTTTTTAGTACTTGGAAATGGTAGGTTTTATATCTCTAAGCATTTTATACCCTCTCCGTCACTCATCATTTGTTACATTGGTTCGCAATTGGTATCATGTTCTCCAACTTTATGGGCGAGATAAGGGTCTATAACTCATCTCCAAAGTCAGATGGTCTCAAAGGGAAGCCTCAAGCAGGTGGGTGAGGCAGCAAAGGTGCAACCAAAGCATATATGGTGGAAGAGGCTTGGTGAAGGGCAAAATAGTAGCATAGTGGGCGATGATGACATGTTCAACATTGGGATTCATTGGGGATGATGAAGGAGAGTGGGGTGAAGCGATGATGTAGAAAATATGCTTCTTGTAGGATGTAGTGGGGGCAACAAAGGGCCTAGGGTTTGCTAGGGTGTATCGTTGCCTTGTTGGTGTTGGAGCTGCGGTGCGTGGGGTGGTAGTGGTGGAAATGAAGAAGGTGTTGGGGCAACATATGAACTTGGGTCCTCAAGTCACCTAAAATACATGGCACACATATACAGTGGCGTAGCTAAGGGGGGCTAGTAGGGGCCATGGCACCCCCCAAAGAAATGGCAAAAGGAATTTTATACTTATGTATTATATATTGTATGAGTGTTGTTCTTTGAATTGTGGATTTGGATAAAAAAAAACTTCAGCGGTCCCAAAATGTAATGGGTTTTAACCTTTCTTTTTATTCGTCCGATCCATATTCATATAAATACTGATGAATCTAGACACATATTAAATATACATACATTGATTAATGAGTGGGTCTTGAACTTCTTAGAATTTGAGACTGGAGTGAGTAAATCACTTATTTTTTTAATGGCCCTTAGCGAGTGAAGCCTGGTAGAGGTAAGTAGTGGCTGGTTGCACGCCTCTAGTTGATGCCGCAGGATGATTACGTAGACTTCTCAATAGAATACATGATCAATCAGCCATTGGGAGGAATGCCAATGCAATTTTGACATTCGAACATGCCATTTTTAGATAGAGGAACTAACCCTACTAGAAAATTAGATCGGCCACGTCGATTGCACTATTCACACACAACCTCTCTACCAACGTGTCTCTCCTGCTCTCCCGCTCAATTTTTATGACATGTCAACATTTGCAATTTTAAATAGCTTTCTATAAAATAAATAACTAGCTAGTATTACATTATATTCATTGAATTTCTATTGGCCATCAAATTACAGGTAACACGTGGAACCAGCCCCCTCCAAGTAAAATTCCTGGCTACGTCACTGCACCTATAGATGGATTGTATCAAAGCTTCTCCAACAAAGACACAGTAGAGGAGAGCACACGTACCATTTGTATCATCTATATGTTCATATCTATATGAATATTACCAGTGGCGGATCTAGGATCGACACATAGCTAGGTCTAACTATTTTACTTTATTCAATTTCTTCCTCGTATTTCCATTCTCTCTCTTCTTCTACCTTGTCCTTCTTCCTTCGTTCTTCTGTATTCACGTGTAGAAATGTAGGAAGGCTTAGAGGTGCTCATTTGGTCGACAAACATGAGTTAACATTCTCTGACACATGGAGACAATAAGCCTCTCTAAATCTCATTTGGTTCATGATCATTCGTATGTTTAAACTTTAGAGTTTGAGCAGTACATTACTGAAGCGCAATTCTTGCCACAAAGTAGGGTAGCACATATGATGAAATCGTCAGGCATGTGGTGAGAGCTAGATGGGAAAAAAGCTGCTGCTGCCTCACACGGTCAGTTCTGGTCTGAAGAAGCAAGCCATGATTCTCGCACGCTAGGGCCTGAGCATGTACGCAAGTTGAGCAACATACTCCATAGATCTCCCTCTGCTACATGCATGCCTTGCTTGTACCGGCGCTGCCGTATAGAGGCAGATAGATAGGGGACATGGCATGCATGGGCCCCGCAGAATCCGACCGTAGTAGGATGCCTCCAAATGTTCTTTCTACGTCCTCGCTGACTGCCTCGTTGACTGAAATCAAAATGTCTCTCTCTTTCTTCTTCTACAGTGCTAGGCTCTGGCAGCCTCCTTTTTTTGCCCTGATAAAAACGCTGTAGCATCTGATATATTTCAGTATTGTTTGGACTTGTGCTCTTGTCAATGTACGTTGTATATTCCCTCGCTCGAGGTTTAAGCTTTTAGGTTAGCTGATGGTCAATGCATGAAATCTATGAACAATCTTAAAATTGACGAAGTCACTCATACTTTATCACTGAAAAAACAATACGATATTGTTTACTTGTGGAATAAATTAAAAAAAGAAACATCATCATGTGCGCACGTAAGTCCAAGACTAAATATAGTAGATCAGGTTTTATAACCATAATAAGAAAGAAACCTTGCTAATGTTTCTTTGTCAAGGTTAAACTTTACCGTAGCTTGTCGACGTAACTCGATCGGTGTGCAATGTAAAATATCAATGGTCGACCACCATTTCAAATGGCCCATGTTTCTTAGTTCTATCTTTTTCACACAGACACACACAGGCGGTAGCAGTTATACCATACAAGTTTACATACCTCATCAGCTATCTATCTACTTTTACCGCAAATACAATGCGTGCGATTGTTTCTGGTTTGCTTTATTTGCGTGGACGCATGCAAGCGGTGCATTCTGTGAAATAAACATCTCTCCATCGCAACTACTACCAATTATATTTGGAGAACATTCTCTTGTCGTCCCTGGGGTGAAATCCCCCAACAGCTAGCGTCCATGCGTTACCTCCAAGCCAACCATCTATCCCTCTCTCTCTCTCTCTCTCTCTCTCTCTCTCTCTCTCTCTCTCTCTCTCTCTCTCTCTCTCTCTCTGCACGCCCAGCACCGTCCATCTCCGGATCTCCAACCAAACCAAAATCAACCTAATAATCAACCGATTAAGAATACCTAGCTTCATACACACATATATACTATATATGTGGTTTGACGTAGCAAAAGTAACTATGCAAACTAGCTTTCGGTCATTGAACATGATACATCCATATATATATTCATGAAGTGTCTACGATTCTTCACTTGCATGCCAAGCCTTGGCTACTGGTCAAAAGATGAGAGCACTGAGAAGCACCTCCTGCATTAACAATCACGGCAGCTTTAATTTTCTTTTAATTTCTTCTCTGCTGACGAGAGGACACTGTATATATGTTCAGATTCAGATTAGTACAGGTAATCATGCTACCATCTGGATCCCAATTAACAAACTAGGCCCAATGTAACAGTTGGATGGAGCAGGAAAGAGCAACTAATGGTATAGGGTCAGTGCTTCTGTAGACACAAACACAACATATATAAGAAATGGGGTAGAAACGAAAAGACCAGCTTCTCCAGCTAAACATATATATAGTATATTGCACGCGCACATGTCTTATTATTAGTTATTGCCAACAGATAATCGAGACTGTTGTGGTTGTGCAGTTGCTGAATAAAACTGTAGTTGCAAACAGGATCATATGCTATTCAGCCGGTTATTAACTACTGCTCTCAGTCACCGGATGCACTGAAAATAGTGCTCCATATATATATCACTACTAGTACATGTGACTGAAATTTTTTTTACACTGTCTTTGCAAGTGCGCACAGTAGTCCAATAATACCTCAGTAAAACTAAAAGCGGAGCGAGAACAGTGATTTGCGTTGTGCGAGCATGGTCCAAACCTGTGGACCGATCGAGCTGACCCCCACCACATTTTCCAGCGACGACAGACAGCTAGCGGCAACATCTATCTAATCTTCTTCCTCTCCTTGTGTGATTGGCATGGAGATGGAGGAGGAGAGGTGGGTTGGTGACAAAGAATCCGGGCTGGACTGGAGCGCGTCCAACTGCTCCGGACAAAATCCAGTTCAAGTGAAAACCTAGAAAAATCAGGAGGGAGGGAGAGAGGCGTGCTTGCATTGCATTGCATGCATTGCTTTAGTTCTTTTCTCTATACCACCCCCTAGCAGCTTTGTCTCACCCTCTCTCTAGCTTAGGTTCTTGTTGCTGAATGCTGGTGAGACTGAAGATGTGGGCTACTGCAATACTGGGACTGGGAATAAAATGGTTGATTCCCTGCCAATTTCCCTCCATCTTTCTAGTCTCCGTCCGTCCATCCATCATCTGTCTATCCAGAGCCAAAGTCCACAGTGGTGGTGCATGAGGGGCCTAGGAGAATATCACATAGAGCCTACACATGAGGCTTGCAGGGAGAGTCTCCCAGCCAGTTCATGTCTTCATCCAACCTTGGCATCCCCAAGCCCAACTGCCCAAGAGAGGGGAATGATCTGAGTGAGGTATTTATTTGGTACTACTACATTGCATTTCATTTTATTTTGCCGTTGGTGGCTGTAGGTGGTGCATGCATGCCACTTACTATAATTATGTACCCATACACGTCAATTTATTTTGTTGCCACCAAAACCCTAGATTAATCCCTCCAAACAAAAACAGGAACGCTTCATCCCGTAAAGGCCAGTTTGGCAACCACGTTTTTCCAAGGGATTTTCGTTTTCCCTAAGCAAAATGAAGTATTTTCCCTAGGGAAAATGAGAATCCATTAGGAAAATGAGGTTCCCAAACTAGTCCTAAAGGTCTTCTTTTCATGTACAATTAATACAGGAGTTTTCTTATATTCCCAACAGAGACCTCCAATATATATTAATTAGTACCCATCCATTAGTAGCCAGTGTAGTTTCCTTTGTACAACTTTAATTTAGCTTTGCCAACAGTTGTGTGTGACAAATTGCCAGCAACAACATAACCATCAAAAAAGCTCATTGCCCACACTTTGTAGACTGTTAAACAAATATACTAGAAACTATTGTCGGCTACTTATATAAAAACTGTGGGGAAAATATAATTAGCAGCCTCTCACCTCTATCTTTATGGTGGACAATTAATAATAAAAATAAATAAACAAGAATAGGTAACCGTTGGGTAGTAGTAGGAGAGAGTAAGTAGTGACAACAAAAGGAGGGCAGGGCAGGCACGCCGTTCCGTTCCCCCCTCTATAAAATCCAGCTCCTCCCCCCTTGCTTCTACCTTACTCTTCCACTGTTCTCCCCTCCCTAGCCGCCAACTAACGCAGCTTCTCATCCCAAGATTTGCTCTCCTGCTTCCCTGCTGCTCATGCATCTATCTACCTGCGTCATCTCCGTGAGTTCGCCGCCGCCGATCGATCTCCAACGGGCCGGGCTATAGCTGTGGATGGATTGGTGGCAGTCCATCATGGTCATGGGTCATGGCGGCGAGCTGCAAGCAAGGTTAGTTTGATCGATCAGCAGGTCGTGTGTGCCTGGCTCCCTGTATGCCACACATGTAGCCCGACCCGTGGCGTGATTGGATGCTGTGGGTGGCGTGCAAGGAGCCAAGCATGCATAACAGGCCATGATCGTCGATAATCTCCTCTCTCCATCCCTCCCTGATCTGTCAGTTTTTTTGGGGGGTCTCTTTCAGATTTCGATGCACATATTTCATGCTGTTGTATCCGCAAGCTTCTCTGTGCCTCTTTGGTCTTGAATTGTATCTGCAGGGGGCAGAATTAATATACTGAGGATCAAGTTTAGAAAAGGTGTGTGTTGTTCCTCTTCAGGCTTGGCCCAGGTCGTTTAGAGAGTACTACTAGGATAGAAACGACTGCTTTATTTCCTTTTGCTTACATGGCCGGCCCTCTTACTGATTCATTCTGAGCTCTAATAACTTGTTTGATTTCCCTCGAGCTCGTTCATAGAAACGGCTAATGAAAGCATAGAATAGAAATTGGAAGGAGATGAAGCTAGCACCCGTTCCTTGCTGGGTGTAGACGACCATTTGATCCCTCTCTACCTTTCGTGGCGACGGAGATTTGTAGATGCGCATGCCCTTTTTCGTAATTTAGTTCTTGAGTTCGTTCTCATCTGGGCCTAGCTAGCGTGCAACATGAAACGGACGTAGCTTTATTTCATTTGGGAAAACCGACACGAACGTGCACTTCGAATTTCGGCTGGAAATGCACAGCTGTAATGGTCGATGCAAGCTTCAGTTACTGCTTACCAATTGTCTGTTTGACTGAGAAATGTGAGAGACCATAACGTGAGCTGTGCGTTCATCATCCACCTTTCCTTTTTGTCCTCAAATAATATGTATAATTTTCTAAGTGTATTATCGCCACTGTACTGCTTAAGCATAATATATATACTTGTTCTTATCATATGCTTCAAAAAATTTCTTTTTTCCATGCAAGTGTATATAGCCCATGCATGTCTTCGCAGAAATAATCCTTCTCTCCCATTGGACTGAATTGACAGGTGTCTCTCCTAGCTAGTTTACAATCAATTGTATTATGTATTACAAACACAAAGCAATATATAGAAACCGTAATGTAGTGTGCTAGCTAGCTACTAGTAGGTTATATTATAACTCCGATATTTGTGTTGAGGAATTTAGTGACAATCGATCTTGCATATTGTAAGCTGGGATGGAGTTCTTTGAACGAAGTTATGTGTTGTGCTGTGCCATGCAAACATAAATCTACATGTTTCAATTTAAATCACAAATGTATAGGTGCAATGTGGTTTCTCTATGTATGTATGTTGTAACATGATGATTGATGATACTACTTCACACGACTGACTAAACTGTACTTGCGTTCGGTTTTATCTGTGCCTCAATTACTTCTTTTTGTATACCGTACCATCGTCTATGAGTTTCCGAGCTATATATGCCTTGAAGTACGTACATCGGTAAAATGTGTATCCCCCTGAAGGCCTCAACGAAAAACAAACTCTCTCTCTCTCTCTCTCTCTCTCTCTCTCTCTCTCTCTCTCTCTCTCTCTCTCTCTCTCTCTCTCTCTCTCTCTCTCTCTCTCTGTGTGTGTGTGTTTTCTCTTAGTCAAAAGAAAGTTTTATTAAACTCAAGGCAGTTACATCAAGTAATAATACGAGTTAATAGTTAACACAACTATATATGTTGAGATCACTTCCGACCTTTACATAATATCTCATCTTAATATGCTTTGATCATATATAGCAATTACTAATTAGCAAAAGGCTAAGAGCTAGCAATTGTTTATGTCGCCTTGGAACAAAGGTTTTTCACTTTTCAGGATGTTGTTCTTTTGGAACTGGGGATGACCGTGATGTACGTACATGCACACGGTGTATAATAATAATCTGACTCTCCATCTTGTGGTGTGCCTCTGACCCTCTGTTACAAGCTGTGTCGAAAGCAGTGAAAGAGAGATACCCCCCCCCCCCCCCCAAAAAAAAGGCTGTCATGCAGCGGCGGTATCAGTATTCCGCGTCTAAATCAACTTCATACGTACCGCGCGCTTCCTGTGGAAGAAAAATACGGACAAAAATCAACATCTCCCAGATATTACTATTGTGCAAAAGGTGTGCAAAGTACGTTTGTATTTATGAGCCCAATGCAAGCATCAATATTAAAACCTTGATCTGTAGATCCCTACTTTTCAAAATGGAAGGTATTTTAGTTTTATCCTATTTCAAGCGTATTCAAATATGATTTACAACACCAAAGTAGCTTCACTTATCAAATATATATTTTAGAATATAAGTATTTACTGGTGATGAAAATGTTACTATAAATTTGGTAAAAGAAGAAAAAATTGAGTCAGGGACAAATCTAAATATCGTTTTTATTCAGATATATCACTTCTGCTTGTGTCATTATATTATTAATTGAACTTCATCGGAGGCTCTATGTTAATCCTCAAAAGATATATTTAAAAAACATAAAAATAGAATTTATCGAAAAAATAAAAGAACATCCAACCATCAGATACAAACCTTAATAGCTACTAGGTCTATTCCCTTTTCTGAAAAATCTCAAACCTTTGGCATTATAAAAACAACATGATGTAGTAGCATGTAACCCTCTTAAATCTACTTCTAGATTACCTAAACTTGTCATTGCAAAAAATAATATCAAATTAACATATTAAATTCGTAACTAAACTACCCACATTTTGCTATTATGATAGATATTCTGAAATAACCTTTTGAATAAATATATGTCTAAATTGACAATATTTTCTGTTATGGAAAGTAATATAAAATAACCTCTTCAATTTATATCTAAATTATCCACCAGCCATTACTAAAGATAAACTAAAACAACTAGATCTTCAATTCCCACCATTTGGTATTCTGGAAGCTTAAATAACAAAAAATAGTCTTGTATCAGTTTTGAACATACATGCCCCATAAGACTTTCACACGTGATCGTTTTTCCTATAAAATTGAATTGTTTTTTTTTTTGAAAATTTTATGAGATTTGTGTGAAATAATCCATGTGTTCCAAAGAGTTTTTTTTATTTAAGTGGGGGAGGTGCAGGAGGGAAGTGGCAGCATGCATAATCCTCTGAACAGAATATATGTGTGTGTCGCTGACATGACCATGTGTACATGCATAGAATACCAGTATTGTCGTGGAATCTACCTGTGCACACACAGACGAAGCGGCCGGAGAGCTGAGCATGCCCTCCTAGCCGCCAGTCAGCTCCATGCTCCTGGGCGATGCCGGAGGCCGAGCCACGCCAAGCAGAAGGCTCTTGCCTCGCAGAGCCGCAGTGCACACATGCCCCATCCACCTGAGAGTGCATGTGGTCAAGTCGTCTCGCTCCTCTCCTCTCCTCTCCTCTCCTCGATCAGTTCTTGTAGTATGTGCATGAGGGGTAGCTTTGGCTGCTGCATTGTCCTCTTGCTCATCGATCAGCTCCTCTCAAATCACAGGTCACAGCACGGCCATGCCGCCCATGGTCATGCTTGCAGAGGAGGCACAGCGAAGCGAGCCCAGCCGTTTGCTTTCTCTCCTTCCAAGAGAGTGAGACTCATGAGAGAGGCATGCGGCAGGCAGGCCCTGCGAGATGTCCACCAAAAGGCGTCCCGTCGAAAGGGCAAATTCCCCCTCGATCGTCTCGTGCCTCGGGCCATCGCCCTTCCCTGCTGTCTCACTGCACCGTACCTCCCAACCCAAAAAAGTCTCCGTCCTCGTCGTCGTCTCGTCTGCTTCGATCTCTCTGCGTCTATCTCGCGCCCTCTATCTATGGACCTCATCTCTCGATCTCTCCTAGCTCACACGCACATGTACACACGCTGGTGCAAGGATGCCTTGTGTGTAGGTACTAGGTCGATAGAGTTGCACGTACGGCATGCAGTGTATGGACGACGACGACGACGATGGACAGTGATGGACTGGTAGTAGGATCCACGGACGGCGGGGATTGGATTGGGAGACGAGGACCACCAGCGCAACAACACAAACCGGCACTGTGCTCTCTATGTCTATTCCACCTTGGCCCCCCTACCTGCAGCAGGCGCAGGGCGTACGATCCATGCATGCATCCAATCTCCAGGCCCTGATCGATCACGCACGCCAAAGCTGCTAGCATAATCCCTAGAAAATCGCTGGAAATCGTGTCGATCCAATAGGAATAATCACGCATATACGTTTTACAGCACGCAGAGACCTTAACTTGAAAGGCAAACAAATTTCCAACTTTAATTTGCTCCATCTGTAAGCTAATACGACTCTATCCTTGTGGTGGTGTATATATAGCATGTTTTGACAGATATAAATCCTATGCTTGTATTTTTGCCAATTTTATTTTTCACAATCACACAAAGACAAATTAAGCAGCGGCATGCGCATGCGGGTGTGTACGTGTTCAATGGTCAGAGCGCGTATCCGGATAATACATGACGGTGTTTTTTTCTTGAAACTTGAAAGCGTACCATCGTCAGCACCTTTTGTTTTCTTTTTGTACAAAAATGGAAGCCCGTGGTCTCAGTACTATATATTGCATCTGAATATAAACATTATTGACAACTTTACAGTTAGTTCAATTCCAAGCCAAGTCGTTACATGTTCTCCTTTTTTATTGGTATAGGCCTTCTATTATTACTTTGTAGCAGCGCCCACTCTACAAGATCATTTCTATTATTCAAAATTTAGCTGCTGCTGCCTATCTAGCTCTAGGCCTGATTAACCACATTGGGTCAGTTCTAGCTTGTGAGCGACATATGCAATGGTCCATTCCTTGATCTGACTCCTCTTCTTCCAGTCTCATCACCAACTGTATCTAGATGGACATATAGCACCACACGGACCACCCCGGCCGGCTGGGCTCGGCAGTCACCACCACTTGGATGGTTCATTCGCGGTCGAGTAAGTCTCGTTAGATCAACAATGATCAAAGGGGCCGGGGGGGGGGGTGTGAGTGGAAACTGATAGAATTTTAGTTAACCCACAATCCTCTCTTCTTGATGACACCAAGATGGTCAAAAAGCAAGACATTAGAAGGATGGGAACTTGGAAGGAATTCACCTATACATCATAAGGTATAGCCTCCTCTCCTCCCTCTATAAGGGCGTTATCAATGGTACCGGCGACTTCGACAGCTGAGGTGGATGTGAGAGAGCAAAGAATATTGTTTCTCATCTTCTCTCTCATATGTGAAAACTTCTATCTTCTTTCCTTTCACATGTCTTCAAAACAAGTGAAATAGCCTAGAGACTTGTTTGACTTAAAACAAACCTAAAATGACTTGTTTTTTTGTACGGAGGGAATATTTCTCATTTTGCCACTATTACAAGTGGCCACTCTCTTTGTGCCTCTGTTATGATGGCTGCTCCTACATATTTGTCACTGAAGTTATAGCTCGGATGATCTAGGGAAAAAGTAGGAAAGCAAAGGGACGAGAACCGAGGTAAGGAATGTGACTGACATGGGGTTCGATTGTCATAGGGAGAGGGAAAGGAAGAGGGCAAGGAGAGAATAGGGAGGGAAATGGGGTTGTTTCGTGTGTTGGCATGTGTCGTTGCCCTAAAGCGTGCCTAGCGTGCTGTATTTGTAAAAATGGCAAATTTATAAGAAGTCATCTCTATCATATGACAAAAAAGTAGGGACACTCGTAACACTAGCAAATGTAGTATTGTAGGCATTCGTAAATGTGGCAAAAAATATGCTTATAAACTCAGTGAAAATAGAGTGTAAGACCAACCTTATTGGGATCTAGCATGGCGGACCACGTTGAGACATTTCATTCCTAGGCCGGCACCTTTTAATAGATGGATTCATCATTTACGCTTGTTTTTGGAGTTCCACGGTAAGTGGAAATTATATTATTTGCTCCCCATCACTTACCCTAACATACAGTAGATATAATAATGTTTTCAATATATTTATTTGGAAATTGTACACTACCTATTGTGCTGGTAAAAAAAAAAAGAAAGTGCGCTTTGAATTGGGCCATTTTGTATAAGAACACCACCTGCAGGCTGCATTACGATGATCATATTCTTTGGTTGTGCGCGCATGCGCGCATGTTGCTGGGAAAACTATCTCCAAGCGATTTGCATACCCAACACAAGTATTATCGCTAAGTGTGCCAACCAAATGGGTGTAATCATCATGAGTTCACCCGTGATCATCATGGATTTATTCTAGAAAATAATGGCTTGTTTTGTTCATTCAGTGATAGACGGTGAGACGTCAGTGGTGACTTCATCAATCTCCTCAAGATATGCTGGCTCAATCTCTCGGAGTTGGAGATGTTTATAGAGGTAGGATGTGCATGCGAGCGTTCATATGGTACGTGCGCTTGTGAACGTCTGCATCTGTGCTCTGTGATTCGAAAGAAAAAAAACACAAGTATTATCACTAAGTGCGCCAACCAAATGGGTGTAATCATCATGAGTTCACCCGTGATTCCTGCCAGTTGTTCCTATAAAAATGCACATATGTGACTGCGCCCCTCTTTCATGGGCCGGAGAAGATCAAACCTTGATCTCAGCTATCATTCTTGCGGGTGGTTACTGATTACTAAACACACCCGGGGTTTTTAATTCGTGTGTATTTCCGGACAAAGGCAAGGACAAAGAACACGACTTTTTAGCTCTATAAGATATACAGAACAATAAACTCATGCATCAAGAACTGGTCAAACATATATATAGTACTGTATAAGAGCATCGCTTGGACCGTGTGCAACATGCACGTACACTCTTCTTTACAGGTCACTGTTTCATGCAAATGAGGAAGTGATATATTATATATATGAAGTACCTGATAAGGAACAAGCATATGCCCGGAACTACCGGACAGTCCCTACTAGCTAGAATCATTGCATTTGCATGCTTCAGCTCAGTGGCTTTGTTTAGCTCTGATAATGCCTTGGTTGTTTTCAAAACAAAAACCCCCCTCAAAGCTACCAGTAATAATGGGAGGCAGATGCCGAAAGCTCCAACACTTTGCTGTATTGCCAGCGCTCGATTGAGCCCCCCCAGGTCACGGTCACACTCACTCATGCTGTCATGCCGACTGGCCGGCCCAGCACGCCAACAACTAGCTCGAGAGAGCGCGTGGCCCCGCCCCGCCCGGCCCCGTCAGCGAGATCATGGCGTCACGCCAATAATCGCTCTTCCAAGAAGCACGACGGCATCTCCGGCTCCATCCATGTACGGCGTGCAGGCCGGCTGGGCATAGTGGCGGTGACGACGGCGAGCGCAGAGGCCAGCAGGGGAGGACACTGCCTGCCGGCTTGGTGGCCGCCGCGCGCCCTGTGTCCGCAGCTCGCAGTCACAGCGCCGGGCCGCCGGCCTTGCATCATGATGCTACCCTGCCCTGCCTGCCCGATCCAAGGCCTGAGCGCGTGTCGGCCGCCGGCGAGACACCAGCCGGCCGGCCGGCCTCTTCGCGGACCTAACTTTCACTGCAGCTCGATCGATCGGGGCCTGCACGCTTGCGCCGTTGTGTGTGCATGCATGCCTGTGCTGCCGTGCGCGGCAGGCAGGGGCAACAGAAACTGATCACACGGCACACAGAAACTCCGGGCAAGGACAGGGCACTACAGCAAACAGCCTGTGCAGACGCGTTCCAACTCTGTAATAAGCGCCGTCGCGCATGAACAAAGCTATCTACGACTACCGAGTAGAGTTGCTCCAGGATGCTGCTTGCCTGAATCTGACTGTGGCTGCATCTGCAGCTTGGATGTACAGATACTGGCATACTGCAAAAGGAAAGCGACGAGGGAACTGTACAGATACTTGCAGATACTAACAATTGTAACGAGCGGATTTCCTTTCCTTTTACTTCGCAGGTTGATCCTGATTTCTGAATCTCTGGCTCGACTCACCAGTTTGTTCGTGCTCTACCTCAGGCAGTGTAAATCTTCTATGCACACGAATCACACAACCGCCAAAAAGAATTCTGGCCTATGCCTACATACAGTTTCCTCTAGCTACACGGTCGCCGTGATCGTCAGTCGCGCTCCGATATCGCGGTGAAGGTGATGGAGGTGCGTGTCGTCTCTTCAGACGACAGCGGGGACGACCGCGCCATGATGGAGGTCAGCAGCGTCGACGATGTGGCCCTGCTCCGGAGCTGCAGGTCACCGAAGTCCCTGATCACATCGGGCTTGCTGATCGTCTCGTTCCCCGTGTCCGCCTCGCCTTTCAGCATGGCAACCACAGTAGACATGCCTGGCCGGCGTTTTGTGGTGTCTTGGGTGCAGAGGAGCCCGATCTTCAGAAACCTGCAGGCTTCATCAACGTCCAGATCATCACCAAGGGAGCTGTCTATGACCTTCTCCAGATTCCCCTGGTCGTAATGTCTCCATGTCTGCAAAGTCGATAACAAGTGTTTTGTTAAGAAATGTGCTTTGAAGCAACAACTTTCGCGCCAAGTGTTTTGTATGTTGTTTGTACTACACGCATTCATGATCCATATGTACCTTCTCAAGAAGAATCTGGTCGTCATAGGGCAACCTCGTGTCAGTATTGCATCTTCCACTCACTATTTCGATAAGCAGAACGCCATAGCTGTAGACGTCTGCCTTCCGTGTCACTTGCCCTCGAATAGCGTATTCAGGAGCCAAGTAACCTCTGCAAGCAAAACTACAGTATGAGGAAAGGAGTTGATGCGTAACACACAATACCCATTTCAGAGTGATACTTTTCTGGTTTCATTCTTTCCATTTCACTACTTGATTAGATCGATGAAACCAGGTAAATCAGAATCATTCTAGTATCGATGCTTCTCGCAACTAAGTATAGGACCATTAGAACTAGCATCAGGGCCAACTTAGGGAGAACATGTTTTTTTATAGGAGAGCAAGTTACCAAAGAACATATAACAAAGCAGATGTAAGGCAAAATTAACAATCTTCACTTACAAAGTTCCTGCGACTCTTGTGCTAACATGTGATACGTCCGAAGGTAGAAGCTTTGCCAGACCAAAATCAGATATTTTTGGTGTAAGATCCTTATCAAGAAGTATATTGCTCGCCTTGATGTCACGGTGAACAATGTGAGGGCAGACAATATCATGGAGGAATGCTAATCCCTGGGCAACACCGATGCAAATATTTACCCGAGTTCTCCAGTTGAATTGGATGTCGGTATGCCCTGAACCTATAACAAGGCAATAATGAGAATGCTACAGCATAGCACTCTAGAAAACAGTAGTGGGGATTCAGTAAAGAGAAACTACCTAGAAGGGTGTGTGCAAGGCTATTATTTTCAAGATAACTGTAGACAAGGATCCTGTGGTTTCCTTCCACACAGCAGCCATGGAGTTCTAACAAGATTCTCATGTGATACATCAGAGATTGCAAGAAGCTCATTAAGAAACTCCTTTGCGCCTTGTCTAGAATGTAAAGACAGAACCTTTACAGCAATAGATGTTCCATCCCTAAGTGTTCCCTGAAGTGGCAAGTTAGAAAGATTTCAGACATCAATATTGTACTCTGGTCCTTATCAAATTGAAAAAGGCTGTCCTATTACCTTGTAGACAGGTCCATAACCCCCCTCACCGATCTTGTTGGCTAGGTAAAAGTTTGACGTTGCTCTAACCAGTTCCTTATAGCTGTATCTTGTTATATTTTCAGAACCAGCGAAGTCTGAAAAATGTAACTATTTTAAGTGTCACAAAGGAAGGCAGATTCATTAAAAATTGAGCGGAAGCATATGACTATTAAAATATAATATTTTACATATCTGCAGGCATTAAAGATCTTACACTCGTTAGATGGATCGTCTTGTCGTTGGGCCCCCCTTTTCCTCTTGAAAAAGTGAGAAAAACAACTCATCGCTGGTGTTTCAACGTATCGGTGCTGTGTTTCATTTAACTGAGATGGCAGTTCAGCATTCCAATAGATTTGAGTGACATTCAACAGCACCCATCATATCTGAAAACATGAGAACATGAACAGAGGCTCTGGTTACTTACCAAGTAGTAGTATACACAACATGCTAGGCAACCATCGACATTTCCTTTGCAACAATTAAAATTGGGCAGGACTAGGTGGGACTAGTGCTCAGCAAAAATGGAAGCTTAAGGGGGTAAGGCCAAAAACTGAATGTCGCTATAAACAATAGTACAAAACGTAAATTAGGCAAACGTTATTTCCCCATAATCGCAGTACCTGGATCCTGAAAGAATATCAATTTATGTTTCTTAATGAAAACTCAATCAAAACCTTGCCAAAACAGTACAAGATGTGATATGTGCATTGCGGTTACAAAAGAAAGCGGGTCACAGTTACAATCTATAGAATAACCATGATAGTTGCTTTTTTGTAGCAGAGGTAGTTGCTTATTTGCTCCATATGGTATTATAATTCTCAGAATAAATTTAAGGAAGATTGGTGTTTATACATCTACTAGCAACTCTAATTGTGTTTCTACCCTCGTTTTTAAAACTTTGTGATTTTACCCTTACGTTTTTAAAACGAAAACTCCATTTATCCCTATTTCTAACCTTGTGAGATGCAATTGGAGTAAACCATTTAAAACAAATAGAAAAAACTTTCGAAATACTGGTGAATAGACTAGAATGCCACTTATACTTTTACACACGATCCACTGGAGTTCCACCGGTGAAAAACCTGGGCACTAGTGTGGCCTGGGTGTGGCGTGGCATTGGGAGACCCAGCAGCAGGCGGCACAGTTGACTGGGTGCGAACCGCCACCGGTGGGGCGAATAGGGGTATTATTAATTCCATTACAAAAATATAGGGGCAAAATTGTTGGCGTATGATAGGTCTTTTGCCACCGGAATTGATATTGTTAAGAAAACAGAGGTAAACTCTTTTCGATTTGAAAACATAGGGGTAAATTCACAAAGTTTAAAAAATGAGGACAAAATCACAATTAGACTTCAAAGCGAGGGTATAAACACCAAAGCTCCTAAATTTAACCACAAAGAGGATGCGGCAAAAAAAAAAACTCTTTAGTTGCATAAGCTTGCATAAACCATCTCCCCGCCCACTGATTTTTCTATGCTACACATATCATAATTCCCAGCTATCAGATTCCCAAGTTCCGTTGACTGATTCCGGTGGCGATAACTATACCATCGAACGCGGTAGGCTAGGCCCACTACAGCTGTGGTCTAATTCAAAATGTATCCTGTAATGGTTAGACATGCATCAACAGTCAGACCCCTTTCCTAACACACTACACATGCATTGGAAGAGAAGTTTTTATTAAAAAAAAATCTTTTGGGGGAAAGAAAGGAAGAAAAACTCCGTACACAATTCATTCTTTCAATAAACAAGGGAGGAATAGTCGAAAAAATAAACAAGGGAGGAGAAGACAACCCCACCAGAAACGCGACAAGTATCTGTGCGGCGTGTACGTCATTGCTTATCTAAACAAATGATTGTTCTGAGTACTAATAAACTACCAGACCCAATGCTCCGTACAACAGCCCAGCGACGAACTACAGCCCACGGTACTGAACGAAAATGGTACTGTGTGCGCTGGCCTCCAATTGATTACCGCAAGCAACCAACGCATGATTGGTGTTCAATCCGCACGTTTCTACTGTAGAATCCCGGCATGGTGTGACAATTTATCGAACGCTGACAATTACTGCATGCGTTACTGATAACCAGAGTTCGGATAAGAACTGAATTTTCTCTGCTAGGCTGCCTGCAAAGACTAAGTCAACCTACTAGTGTTTCGTCCTGAATTCCGCCGCGGCGTTGTTCGATTAGAGAGTAGAGACACAGGAGGACGGGAGTTTGCAATCACCTAGGAGCTAGGAGTACTAATCAATCCCCTGCGCAACAGGGGAACAGAACACATAGCATCTGTGAAGCAAGGAATTACGCAACCACGCAAACGGTCGATGAGACAAGATAGCAATAATAGGGAAATAGCACAAAAAGGAAACAAAAGCTGAATCTTTTCCGTGCGAACCCGAGCAGAGACAGAGAAACTCACCTGAAGCACGGCGAATCCAGCCGCCAAAAGCGCAGCAACCGAACTCGTTCAGGATTACTGATACTGACAGCGCAACCGGTTCCAATCCCGCCCACCGCGGCGCAAAGCCGAGGTATCCGGCGGTGCTCACCGGCGGCTCTCGGCTCCGGCGCCGCCGCCACACGGTCACGCGCAGGCGCCGGGAGGAAGGGGATCGATCGAGTTAAAGGCGGCGGCTTTTTTTGGTGGGCTTGGAGTTGGGAGGTTTCGCCGGCTTCGCCGATATGGAACGGAGGGAGGGGAGGGGGGAGGACAGCGAAGCCATGTTCTTAAGCGGAAGGCAGCGAGCGTGGCGGACGCAGTCCAGCCGTTGACTCGCCGGGCGAGCGAGCAGGCCGGCCGGGTCGCCGGGACCGGTACTGTGGACGCGGGCTTGGGGACCGGGTCGGTGGGTTCGGCGGCCGCGGCCGCGTCACCGCGTGGGCCACCGCGGAAAGCTCCGATTCTCTGGTGAGCTGGAGGCCTGGAGCTGAGTTTGAGTTTTGAAATTGACTTTGACCCCACGAGCTAGAGGGATTTGTTTAGCGTGGGAGGATTTGCAATGGGTTGAGCAGAATTTTACAACTGATAATGACTGAGAGCTCATGCACCGGCGGCCGGCCGATTCGCCGTCGCTGCCTCGGCCGTTGTCGATTTGACCGGCGGCGGCGACAGTGCCGCGAGCTGAACGCTGGCCTTTGCACGACTTTCATGAGAAGCTGCAATGCAGTATCCATCTGGTATTTCTACATGATCCAGAAGATACGCTGCGAAATGTACCGTAGCTGAGGACGAAAAGGACCGGAAACGAGAGCGTTCATTCAGTACGTACAAATGTACAATGCTGTGGCCTCTCTCGATCACGTCCCAGTCGTCGCTATGCATTGCTACACCGATGCCGTCTCCTCTTCGTCGTCTCGCTCGTCGTCTGTGATGGACTGATCACTGACGCTGACGGGGGGAGCTTCCTGGAACGCAATTTAATTCGGTATTGCATTGGTATACTATACATGGTTACCATATATATTTGGCCTCTGGACGTGACGACTGATTGACTGAAGCACGTCTCCAGCAGATCGTTAATACGGAGTAGTAATAATTAATTAAGCTGAGGTTCTATGGGCTGGGCAGGCAGGCAACTGAAAACGGTGTGGATGGCGCCTTTGGGGAGTTTGGAGTGTCCAGCCAAAGTGCCAAACATTCAAACATGTTTACCATGCATCCAGCAGGCGGCGGATTAACCAAGCAACACGTGCCGGTGCGTCATGCATGTGTACGTGTGTGTTTATTCCTAATCTCAGGGGGTGACGTGACGTGATCGACAAGCTACGGTCGCCAAGGGGATACTGACTACCTTTGTTCTCATTTCTGCAGTGCTGCTTATGAACGCTCACTCTCTCAAATATACACACTTTTCACGCCCTGCTGTATTAAATATTCACCAGCAGGAAAATGCACAAGCATCGCCATATACATTGATAGCTGGAAATAGCTTGGGCAAAGTGCGGTATGCATGGGCATGGCTGCACTGTACTCCCTCTAGGTTCGAATCAATTGTCAGTTTTCGACAGCAATATGGTCTCCAACAGTGGCGGAGGCTGGATGGAAAGCTAGGGGGCTCTCTTGTTCCTCCTCCTTCATTTTCTCTTCTTCTTCCTACTTCCTCTCTCATTTTCTTCCTTTTCTTCTTTCTTCTTCCTCAAAAGTTATAGGGGGGCTCCATGGCATTTGAAAGGGTAGGGGGGCTTGAGCCCACCCTGCACCCCCCCTAAATCCACCCTGTCTCCAAAACACAAGTTTGACCAATATTTTTATTGGAATATAAATAAATATTCTAAGAAATTTATATTTTTATGAAAGTACTCGTTAAGACAAATATATATATATATATATATATATATATATATATATATATATTTATTTATTTAAGATTTAAAAGTTAATAATATAGAAATTATATATGGTCAAAGTTAACAAAAGTTGACTTGTAGCTTTTCTAAAACGACGACTAATTCGCACCTAGAGGAAGTACACGAATAGAACATACCTGCACAAGTAGTAGGGCACCACTGGGTTAGGTTGTCTTCGGTGGAGTGTATAAAAAGACTGCATATAATACAAAACGACATTGTAGCTGCTACTGTACGCAGAGAGAGAAGTAATGATAGGTAAAAGTGGATAGATGCTCTGCTGTAGATGATCTTAGAGGACTGCACACCTTTGGATGGAGCGGATAAGCTGTGCCTTCTACATGTCAAACAGTTCAGTAGAGGCATTCTCAACCGCTTGGTTTGCAAGATCGAACGACGCACGTGAGTTGGTATCTTGTGTTACGTCTGCGTATCCGCACCACTCCACCCAAAGAAGCAGCAGCCAGAGCCAGGGCTATGGAGTCCAAGGTTTACATGAAATCTAGATTATTTTTCATCGCTAGCGGACCTAAAAAAAGGGCTCAGGTCGGGGTTGCTCACCAACTGATGGTATGAGATAGGATGGGGTAGGGGCTTCCGTGCCTAGGACGAAGGAATCATGAGGGCCTCCCAACAATGAGTTAACACAACCCTATTGTTAATGCTATTGTGTTTGGATCTACTAAGGTTGTGTGATTGTTTTTAAAACTAACGCTTGCTCAGTCGTCTTATTCAAAAATTTGAAATTAATACTATTCCTACTGTTATTTAGTTTATTGTATCATATACCTTTTAAGGATGACTTCAATTTTTTATTTTTATAATAACTTTTAAATAAGTTAAATGGTCAAACTCAAACTTAATGCTAAAAAGTCAAACGATCTATGGATTGAAATGTAGGGAGTATTAAGCTAGTTCGAGGGTATCGTATACATCATATGCATTAAATAAGAGAAATATATATTATTTTTCATATATAAATTATAGTGCTTGCTTGGACACCATTACCACCGGACGGACATGATGGCCCTTTTCAACTCCAGTGGAGGTTAGCACCTGACGACTCTAATTAAAAACCAGGAAACAAATAAATCACTGATTTCTCAACGAAACAAGGAATTAAATTGTTGTGGGCTAAAAAAAATCTTCGGCCATGTGGCCAATGAATTTACTTGTGCACATGACAGCTAAAACTGTCTGTTCACGTGGGCCCAGAAAATTACATGGCGGCTGGCACCTCACGTGCAGATTCTCGTAGGCGTTCTAAAGTGTAAATTGATGAATTTAAGTTGATTTTCATTTGGGCTGACGAAAATTGCATGGAGGACTTCGTCTATGTTTATTTGCAGTGTTTATTTTGTATGTGGCCGACAAAAATAAACAAAATTCGTTCTAAACTATTTCAGTCGGTTTTACCATTTACCTAGAAAGATCATTCTCATTGAATGGCGCTTCTTCTATCGTCGCACCAACATTTCTCTTCTCCATACGCACGTTTGCCGTCTACACGTATAGGTATATTGCATAATCTATTAACACGATACGCGAGACAGGAAATTAAGCGTACGCAGGCTACAAAGACCCGTCACAATTAAAAGAAGACAAAACAAACCGGAGAACAAAATAAAATACTCCATCGTTCCAAGATAACGACGACGAAACAACGAGTGGATGCATGACGCGTTGGAGTCGGTGTGCGCGACGACGTTTCCTCGAAGGCCTTGGACGATGCCGACAGCCAACGTGGGTATTCGTGCCTTCGGTCAAACAAACCATATGTCTAGGTTAGATTTTGCATTTACGAACCCTAGTTCACACTAGATTAGCTATTGATGGTAGTAGCTTCTTTATTAGCTGGCATTAATCGGACAATGCAGGGCACGCATCATTTGATTGTTATTACTTGGTTAATTATCATATCTCAAAGGTGCATGGGACACGATAATATACAATTTACAGTTAAGATGTATGTGTACAATCATCTTTGTGGCAATGTACATCCATATCCTTATTTAGGGTTCATTTGGAACACAAAATTTTACAAAAATTATACAATAATTTGAAAAAACAGTTCAATTTCATAAGAAAACGTGTGAAAATACAAGAATAGAAAAAAAAAATCCCGCATTCACCTACTGCACACCGGCCGTGGAGCATGTGAACACCAGACGGCCCAACAATAAAAAACAAATTGCGACGCCTACCGCAAGTTGTCTTCGCGTCTCTACTTTGACATCATCTTTTACCAGCCGGCCTCTTCAACGATTCTGACTATGCAGCGTGGCCAGGCACGCGGCTGCTAGGCCTGTCTTGCCCCGTCGAGGTTGCTCATCGCACTCTATCAACCGTACGTTTAGAATCATGTAGAGATCCCTGATTATTGCGCTCATCCTTGATCTCTTCGAGCAGCAGCAATGGCAGCTGTGGGACCATACCAGTTTATGTCGTGAACATCCACCAAAGAGAATGCAGATTGAAATATAGAAGGTGGGATGAACGAACAGGTGATGCCGGCCTCGTCAGCAAAACAATGAGCAAACGAACAAAGTAAGTTGGATGGACGCGCAGAGCAAAATGTAGACGGTCACTGGCCTTGGATGGTACTGGCGCTTTGCTTTGGCTACCATTGTTCGTTATCACAGCCATTTTTTTTCCCTTCAATTCTCTTTTAGAATGTCTCGCTCTCGGAGACCACAGCTTGCATTGCTTGGACAAACTATTGGACTCTCGGGCTGGATCCCCTATTACTATGTTAACTGCATTTCTCTCTACAGTGCAGAACAGTGCTGTAACAATGTGATATTTAATTTTGAGGTTCCTATATAGGAGACACCCTTGAATTCAACCTCATCATGGAACGGGCTCTACAGAGATGTTAGCTGTAGAGGTCTTTAATTTGCCAACCACGAGTGGCTGAAAGGACGCCTTTTAAAGTGATTTGTTTATCTTGCACCACCTAGACATGCCAGTCGCCGCTGGCCTGCGGCCGGTTTGCTTCGTAGTCGAAATTTAACCATACCCAATATAGTTAAAAGAACGAAGTAATTTCAGGATTCCTCAGAAAAAGCATAGTTCGTCTGTCGCCGAAGGCGCACCGCGGTCCATGAACCCGGTGGTAGTTTTAGATTAGGATTTTGAGGCTGCTGGAGGATCTTTATGTTATCCTGGTCTTAGGAGGTCGCCAGCCAGCAGTGGAGGCAGTGATGGACGGCGGTGGTGGAGAGCGGCAGAGGCAGGGAGAAGAGAGTGAGTGAGCGCGTTGCTCGCGCGACGAACAGGCGCGTCCAAGATTCTTTTTGAGGCGATCAAATCTTTAGGCCCCCAAAGAAATTGTTATTATAGGCCCGAGAAGATCTGGGGCATTGCTCGGTCAGCTCACTGCGCGCCCCTGTACCAACTTGGGCCTCTTTCGGTACCTCTCAAAAGTGCGGCCCGGACCAAGGAAAAGCCCTCGCGAAAGTGCAGCCCGGCCCAGCAAGGGTGCTTTTGCCCTTTTGCGCCAAGACACGAATGATGCTGTCGGTGTCGGTCGGCAGGGGCTGTCGGATCTCCGAAATGGCAGCTGAGCTACTACGGACACTCACACTGAGGACTGGGAGCGAGCAGGCAGCTGAGCAGATTGATGGCGACGACCAGCGAGCCGAGAGTGACGTCTGTCTGGTTGCTGCGCTTCTCCCTCAGTCCTTGTTCCGATTCCCCATGATACAGGTGAGGTGAGCCCAAGACGTCCACATGCTCATCGCACGGCACGGGCGCAAGAGAACGAACACAGCAAGGGACAGAGGCAGCGCGTGATGAATTGTGATCAGTAAACGCCACACCGACAGCAGTAGCATTACATACATTGCAATCCAAGCTCCGGGCACTCCACTACGTACATCGCCACACACAACACCCACCGCAGTACACTGGCTCGCTCTCTAAAGCTACAGAAGCCTCTCTGCCACCGTCACTCGCTCGACGGCCCTCCTCTTTCTTCCCGGCGGCGCGGCGGCCGGGACCGGGAGCGAGCGCGCGGCGGCGCCGGCAGGCAATCAAAACCCCGAGCGCCGGCGCCGCGCTACACTAAGAAAAAAAAAACCAGGCAGATGAAAACGAATAAATAAAAAAAACAGCCACGCTAGTTGAGCCAGCCAGCCAGCCAAGCTCGCGCGCGGTGGGTCAAGCAGTAGCAGCTCAGATCAGGGCGACTCCGAGGAGGCGTTGGTGGACACGGTGATGAGCGTGGACGCGGACGACGACGACGTCCGCGGCGTCGCGGAGGGCTTCACGAGCACCACGGGCGTCTTGCTCTCCAGCCGCCGGTGGTGCTCCCGGACCAGCTGCTCCGCCACGGCGTCCAGCCGCTCGCCGTTGGTCTGCGCCATCAGCTTCTTGCCGCGGAACAGCACCTGACTCCACGCCGCGCTCCGACAGCGCCGCCTCCGCCGTCTCGCCGGGGGCAATGCCGTTGCCCTGGATGCGGATGTAGTTGGTCGCCCGGCTCTCCCCGAACGCCATCGACACGGCCTGGTCCACCTGAAAAAACACAAAGAACAAGGTCAGTGCGTGCTCATGTCCAGTAGTCCAGCTTTTGTGTCCGGCCGCCTCGTTCGATCGGTGGCGCACTCTAGCCCAGTAGTACTCACCATGTCGGCCTGGCAGGCTCCGGCGATGCGCAGGAGTCCCGAGGACGAGGGGCGGAGGAGCGAGGCGGCGGCGCTCCCGCCGAGGGACAGCACCACGAGGTCGCCCGCGCCGGCGGCGAACGGGAACTCGCGCTTGTTGTGGAGCACGTGCGTGACGGCCACGGCCGTGGGGTTGGCCACGGCGGCGGAGGCGCCGCCGCGGCCGCCGGCGCCCGCCGCGGCGCGCAGCCTGGTGCGCCCGTCCAGGGACGCCACCTCCTGCGGGGCCCACGCCGCAGGCCGCCGCGCACACCTGCCACAGCGGGAAGTCGAACGCGTCGGCCTCCACGGCGTCGGCGCGGGAGAACACGAACGGCGCCGCGCTCGCCATGTCGTAGCAGGGGATCAGCAGCGGCTTCGCGGCGTCGCGCACCGTCAGGTCGCCCAGCACCTTGCGGAACGCCGACTCGGGGCGCCGGAACAGCGCCAGCCCTTTGCCGCCGCGGCCCGACAGCGCCTTCCGGTTCCGGGCCACCACGTCGCGCGCCGCCTCCGCGGGCATCCGGCGCGCGAACAGCGCCGCCGCGAGGAAGCCCCCCGCGCCGGAGCCCGCGGCCAGGTCGAAGAAGTCCGCGACGCGCGCGCCGGGGTCGCCCGACAGCTCCTGCAGCCGGCGCTCCAGGCGGACCAGCGCGGCCGCGGCCAGCGCGCCGCCGTCCGCGCCGCCGTCGATGGAGAGCACGCGGACGCGGCCCGCGCCGCCCTCCAGCGGCGGCGGCGCGCCGAACAGGAACTTGGACTCGAGGATGGAGAAGATCTCCTGGCTCAGGCGGTCGGAGCCGCCGAGCGACGCCGGCGACGGGAGCAGCGTCTGATCGAGCAGCGCGAGCGAGGCGGCGGCGGCCATCGTCTGATGCCAATAAGCGCACGTACGTACGGCGGCGGTGTCGGCTTCTTGTTCGCTCAGGTGGGATTGGGATTGGGAAGGGGAGGCTGATGAGGTGAGGAGTGTGCGGCGGCTTCGTCTTCCCGGGAGAATTTATACTGGAGCCGCGAGCTCTAGCTTCCCGCCAGCACGCGCTGGTGCCCCAGGGCCGCTGCCGCGCCGCGTGTCCTTTTCTGTCCTGGACTTCACCACCACTGATGAATGCTTCAGTTACGTTATTTTAAAGAAACTCTTTTATTTTATTTTCTTCACTACTTGATCCATGAACAATCTAAACCTTAGTCAGTGCAGTATGTCGCGGAGCAATCACAAGTGAATAAAATTAATGGAACATGAACAATGCTGGCAACAGGTTTCAACACCTACTGCTACCACGTTATATCTTAGATACACACTCTTTCGGAGAGAGTATCTTTCCAATTGGCAGACGGTCACAAAATCAACCGCTTTTGTTTTTCTTCTTCTTGTCATTGTCCTTTTGTTTCCTTACATCTATATCTCATTTGTTCTTTCTTTTATGGTGATGTACACGTGATATTAACATCGTTTTTTCTTCAACCTCGATGAAAAATAAATCAACAAATAAAATGGTTTATATTTTGTTGTGTATATGTTCATTTCATTTGTTCTAGCGTTTTTTTATAAAATAAATCTCATAGTTACAACTTGGCTCCAGTACATCGATCAGCAATGTATACCTTTTTTTTCCCACTGATGAATATGGTATTTTTTGAAACCTTGATATAGAACACAGCACCTTTTATAATCGACATGCAATTTAGAGTATCATATTTAGAGCGTCGTCGATGTCATGATATAATGAGCTTATTATATTCTTGAGGAGTCAAAGCAAGTCCTCGATAGATGATCCTCTGGTTTCTAGCCGTTTCCTTTGCATCCTCCCAGTGGAGGAGGTGTGGAGCGAATTGGCGGGTTGTTGGCCCGAACAATCCGGGGCAATGGGACCGTATATCATGGCGGGGCATCTCATCTCCGCCATCGCCTTTGTTTTATGCAAAAATTCTTCCCCCGTGCGCTTACTCAATGAGGATTAGCAGCGAGAAACTTTAAGGACAAGAAAGTGGGGCCTTTTTTTTATTATTTTGCCCCTGATCCTAGCCCAATCGATTACCATCGCACATCTGCATGGAAGGATGGCCAAGCCATGTCCTGAAATATACAGTATATATACATACTAGTATACTACTAGTACTACATATATACCAATATCATCCATCAGTGCCCTGAATTGAATGAAAAGTTTACATACATACCAAAAAAAAAAAAGAGCAGGCGATCGGTCGAGAAGCATCATTCCAGGCTTGTTTGTTTGGCGACCCCAAACCCAAATCAAAGCAATGATCGATTCCCGTCCCGTCCCATCCCTAGCTAGGACTGGACTGGGAGTAGTAGCTTAGCATTAGCTCTCGATCGAGGTCTCGCCCGCTCAGCTACCTGCCGCCACTGATCCCCGTCCCGGACGGACGGACCCCGCCCCCATTTCTTCGTCTCATCTTGAGCTTTACTCAACCGCCTTTATTTGCATTGCATCGTTAACCACCGCCAACGACCGCCACGAACTAGTACTAGCTAATTAAGCCGTGCATGCCCATATGATCATGCACCAGCACTGCACTGTACCGCCACACTCGATCCCAAGCTGCAAGCTCCATATCCACGCATCGATCGATCCATGGCGCAGCGTGCGTACCGGCGGTGGCTCATCATCGCCGCGCGCGATTTGGCTTAGCGCGAGCATGGGGTCCGCCGGCCGTCCGCGAGGTGGCGGTGCGCGCCCCGCCCGCCGGCCCGGCCGGCCTCCCAATCATTTGCTTGCGACGAGACGAACCGAGTGGATTTCGCGTGGATTATTATGGCTACGCTGCTAGACAGTAGGTGCCGTGCCGGCACCCGGAAATGCAAGCAATCTGGCTGCACGCTACTAGCCCAGCACATCACAATATACTACTAGGTTTTTTTCTCTCCAAGTGCCCAAATCATCATGGCATATATATGCATGGGTCCTTGATTAATTATTTCCCGGCGATCGAGCTTTATGTATATATAAACGCACATACATGAAATCCTTAATCATTGCGGCTCATCACAAGCTTGTTGCTTGCACCGCATCGCGTTGCCGCTGTGCTGCTTGTGATTGGCGTTTGTTGGTACGTGTGTACGTTTTGGTTCTTTGCGAGGTTTAAGTTGGAAGCTGTGGGGAGATCGAGAGAGGTAGCTAGGAGGAAGACGGAACCAATCAAGGGGGGCTTAATAATACTAATGATGATGGTAAAGCGATCGAGGGCCCGGACCCAAACAAAGGTGCCCCTTGATGTAAGGTAGGCACAAGGCAAGGCCCCATTTTTTTTTTAAGGAAAGGGGCTTGCTCGATCGATCGATGTTATGCTAACCTCCTTGTCTATTATTGTTATTATTAGTAGAGTTAGCTTTCCCTCTCGCTTGCCGCTTGGTACGTACGACCGGTGCATATATATGCTCTGCTTTTGGGCGAGCTAGCTTACTGGGCGACAGAGCCTTGCATATGGAGTAGTATATCCTATCCTGCTTGCATTGCATTGTCCCCCCACTGGATTTTATTTGTTTGTTGATAATTATTTAAGTACTACGTACTCCATTATATATACTGTCCTACTGCACTACCATCCATGCATGCATGGATCCTCATCTAGTAATCTGGATTCTGAAGCAACTTTAACACCGGCCCAGGGCAGGGGATCGATCGGAGCTGTGTGTAGGCTCTAGGGCTTAGCTCCCATCATTTTCACTCGTCTTTTAATTTTTTTTTACGGTCTGTCACTCCAATATAGTTGGACATGGAAATGTGTACGTGGTTCACGATCCCACCCTTGATCGAGTATACATATACACTGGCGGCACTAGTGACTACTAGATATTTCTGGATCGACAGACAATAAACGGAATTAATAAACACACACAGGTAGTACAGTATACAAATATAAATGTAGTACACATAGCTAGAGGAAACGACGATTGAATAGTGTAGCAATATGTTGAGGGGTTTGGCGGCCACACATAATGGTGGGCATGGTGCCAGGTGGAGACCACAAACAACTGTCAGATATCTGACGGCGACGCGATATTAAGATGGGGGGTACTGCTGCATCCGTGCATGCACGGCGACAAGGACGTCGTCCGGCTGCTGGTTGAGCCGCGCCGCATCACCCCGTACAACATTTGCTTGTTTTAATCATAAGAAGGAGCTAGTGGGAAATTAAAAAGAAGAAGAACAAGGTCGTGTCAGCTGATGCCCATGCTGCTGCCATGATAATGTGCTCGTAATAATAATGCAATATATGGGGGGATGCAAATGGACGATTCCTTCCGGTTTAATTTGCATGTCTCGCCCGCATGCATCTGCTCGCAGTGTCTCTGCCGCTGCGGCTCCTGTGTGTGCTCTGACCTTCCGCGAAGCATCGCACGGACGGGACGGAGGCAATCTGCTGCATCCATGATTGATGATCGATAATTAAACAAGATTAGGCCAACCCCAACCCAACCAGCAGTGATGAATTAGCGAGTGATGACACGGCCTCTGGCCCTCTATATGCCTGCGCAATTAGTTCTAGCCCTCTGCATGTTCGTTCTTGAATACGCTTTGGCCACCATTTCCTTGATTAATTCCTGTGCGCCAAGGTGGTGCATGTATGCATAATTTGGCGCATGAACTTAATACGTGATCGATGAACATGTGCCACTAATAAGCACATCCATGGATCACGTGCTTAATTGGGTGTTTCTTTTTTTTTTGGGGGGGGGGGGGGGATAGACGATAATAAAGACTTAATCAGCCACCGTACAATGGTACGTACGTCTGCCCGCATGTAAAACACCCGCAGCACATGCATGGCATCATGCCATGTGTTATGTGTACGTACGCGGCAGCACGGCGGCATGGCGCCAATGCATGTATGATGCGCGCGGATATATAGCTAGGATACGCACCCATGTGCCCGGCAGGCAAATCTGCACTGATAAAGCTCTCATGATCGCCCAGAGCCGGGTTTAATTAAGCTTTGACGACCGTATTTGACCATGTTCATGATAGCTCCGTGTGGATAAATGCTGGACGGCGACGTGGATGGTTAGCCCTCTCAAACTGTCAAGCGGTTTTCAGGGAACAATAAAGAATGAAATTTGCGTGCATCTCCCTCTCTGAATATGACCTTCGAATAGAATGGAGTATATGGTGTGTGTGCACATGCCTTTTTTAATCGTGTTGTGATATGAGGACATGCGCACATGACTTGATCATGAGGAAAAGGACTACTCCCGCTGCCGTGATATAGCTGAGAACAAAGCCGCTGGAACATTCCGCGGGCGACGATGGTGTGGCCTGCATGCCTTCCCGTGTTTCCGTGTTTTTTCTGTGAAAATAAACTGTTCTAGTGAAATTCATACGTTCGAAACAAGCCCAACCAGGCCTCTCTCTTCTTGTTTAGCTTTGTGATATTTGTTTAGAGGTATCCCTTTTCATAGAGCTTGTGTAGCTGTAGACTCTAGAACGGTTTTGATCTAAAGTATTTACACATTAATGTTTATATTAGGATTCTGTTCAAATTCTAACTTTACTAATTTGTTCTAACAAATTTGAAATGGGTCTAGCGGTCCATGTAATAATGTAACTTTCCATTTATAAATGATTTAAATTTGAACAATGCAGCGGTACTTGTTGATGAGGACGCTGTGTCTAATATGTATAATAGAGAGTGTGTGGGTGATTCTGGTTTTTTTTTTTTTTTTGGTTTTGGACCCAACCGTTTGAGATCGGAAAAAGGTTTTCATCAAAATATTGATACTACAACAGTTAGCAGACAGGAGTAGCAAGTAGATTGGAGAGGGCCCCAGAAAATAGTGAGTCAGCGATGTACGTGGAGTAATAATTTTAATGTTTTCGTGAGGACCACCCTAAACAGACACGTAACGCTTCTCTATCATACACAATCAAAAAAGTTATTTTTAATCTTTTGAAAGGTGCAGAGAGTAGGAATAATATTCTGCATTTCTACTGGTCCTGCAAGTGCGATGCGGTTCCGGGGTCACGTGCACAACGTGCCGCATATATTATGGAAACACACAATCAGTGTCTCAGTGTCTGGTCGAAATCAATTGCACGCGTCCAACAAGCCAAAAAAAAAAAAGAGTCGAAATGAACCCCGACAAGCTTTGATGGCAGCAAAGAACGGCTCTGTACGTTGGTCAGAAAACACCAAGGGAGAGGAGACACAGATCCCTCGTTTCCTATACTTTCCTCCCACGCCCTAGCTAGATGTTACACTGTTACAGTAGTCTCTCTCTTGGTCCCTTCGTTCAAGAGGTTAATTATTAACGTAACTGGCCACTGACCAGGCCTTTTAATTTGGTAACTGCAAGATAGGCACTGTAGTAGATATATACAGGCTGTAGCTAGCTTCAGGTGTGCAGATCGGGATCGGCGCTGCATGCCGGCCGGGCTGAGGCTGACCTACCTGGCCTGCATTCCAGCCAGCCACGCACGGCACGTACCTGGACACGGACAGCGCCCCGACAAACGAAATCAATCGCGGATCTCGCGCGCGGCCATTTATTTAATTTATTACCGTCCTCCGGGCCGAACGGCGAAGCATCCGCGTACGTACGGCTCTAGCTCTAGCTGATGCGGCCGCGAGAGAGGAAGAACCAGCGCGGCGGGTGGCGGCACCGCCGGCACGGCCATGGCGCGTGGGCCGTGAAACCGTGGTAAAGCTCGATCGCGTCGCCGGCCCTGTGCCGCGCGCTGTGATGAAGAGAACACAGGGGAGCCGGCACGATCGCAGTCCGTGTCCGTCAGGGCCACCATGCCGTTGCGACGTCCGATATCGATCCGCTCGTCTCGTCGGCTCGCTCGCCGGTCCCCCCCCATCATCACGCACTGCAGGCTGCACTCTGCACTGCACTGCATCAGATCAGGCAGCCTGCATGCATTGCATTGCATGCCCGCATGGGGGTACGCGTACGGCCGGCGCGGCGGGGCGGGGCGCCCGTCCATCCACCACCTGTCGTACCGTGGCGGTGGCGGTGGCGTGTCGGCGGTCGGCGCGCGATCCGCGGCGAAGCTGCCGTCCGTCCACACGAGCGCCCAAAGGGCTGGTCTGCTGTGGGCTCAGGCTCAGCTAGCTAGCTGTAAAGATCTCCGCCCCGGCCGGCGGGCCGGGGCACCGACGACGACGACGGCGAACCCACTGCAGCACACGCGCGTGCAGGTGCGGTACTTGTGCGTGCATCACTTCGTCCCAGGTTATCACCAGAGCGAGCGAGACCCGCGGCCAACGAGGTATTCGATTCAGTCATTCAGTTAGCAGTGAGGCCCAGCGGCAAGTTGCCGATCGCCGTCAGCTCGCTGTACGTGCATGGGGGCATGAGTACATGACATCGGTCCAGACTTCTGTTCGTGATCCCCTCGAGGACCGGCCGGCGCTCCATCACCAACGACGAATGGTGGGGGCACCGCATGCATGCACCAGTCACCGCTCTACAGGCCGCGCGCGCGCCCGACGCGTTCACACGTACGGTACGGTACGGTACGCGCGGCTTGCCGGCTTTATTTCATCAGCAGCAGTCGTACGTTGGCGCACGACTTTGCTGCAGTTCCCGCCGGCCGGCCGGCGCAGCGGTCCGTTCGTGCGCGTGCCTACGTACACGCAGATGGCGACGCCGCGGCGGCTCGACGTACCACGACCAGACCCGGCCGGGTGGTGGAGATGGATACGCGGCGAGGGCCCGGGGAAGATGCAACGATGTCCGTGCGCACCCGTTCTGGAGATTGTGCGCGGCGCCGGTACGCACCATGCAGTGTACGTGCCGGTGCGCCAGTCGTGCAGTGTGTGTCCCATGCATGCATGTGCAGCTCGGCTCGCGACCGCGCAACCGCCGTCGTCGATGGCGACGTGCGCGCGCGCGCGCGTGAGTCCGCATTATTGTACGTGCGTGCCGGCCAGCACGGCACGTACTCTCGCTCCTGTGCCGGCGGTGCCGCCGCTCCGGTCCCGTACGTACTGTGCATTCAGTTGGGTTTGGTTGGGGAGCTCGCTTCGCTAGTAGGATCGGAGTAGCTAGCTGGTCGTCGCACGCACTTTATTAGGCGATTTGATCCACAGTGCCGCCATCGCACAACCACCAGTGCGCTAGTAGGTAGCGCTGGTCGTCCTTGCACGGTATTGCAACACTATCTCCAACGGGTTACCAAATGGGTCGTTTATAGTGCAAAATAACGCTGTACCACTATTGTATATAGAGTGAGAGATAGTTGAAATAGTGATAGACAAGGATGGATAGACATTCTGCCGAAAATGGTCTAAGTATATATACGTGGGCGGATCAATGCATATATACATCGCTGGTCTAAGTATATATATGTGGGCGGATCAAGGCATATATACATCGCTGGTCTAAGTATATATACGTGGGCGGATCGATGCATATATACATCGCTTTAATTTATGCTCCGGTCTCCTTCGATGATGATGTCGACGCGTGTACTGCTGGTTGCGCTTCAGATAGTATTCCAATAATCTTCTCCGTCTGTTTGTTGCTGCAGCATGGGCATGCAATTGATGCAAACGCAAACGCAACGCAATCCCTCGCTGCTACGACCGTACGGCGGCGGCGGCGCGCACAAGAGCATCGTCGGGTGAGGTGGCGAAATCCGGCTATTAGGTGCGGGCGGGCGATCGACCGGCCGGCCGCCGACGGCGAGTTGATGGGCAATGATCGATGGACGGTGGTTGCACACTTGCACTGGTGCCCCCGGCCCGCAGCTGGACTTGGTGGAGATCGACGACGAAGAGTTGAACAAGGCTTCGCCGCTCGATGGGCGAGGGCGACGACCTGCTGACAATCTGCTGCCTGCTGCCTGCTGCCTGCGCTCTGCCGCCGCTCTGGGGTGGGGTCGGGGACCTCTATGCAACTCCACGCGTGTCCGTGCATGCGTACGGCGCAAAGTTGCCGTGCGCGTACGGCCAGAATCTCGGTGCGCCATTCTCCTTTACCCCGCGACCGGCAGGAAGAGTGCCACGGACGGACGGACGGACGGACGGAGGCAGAGTGGAGCACAGCAGTCGGTGGAAAGCTTAGCTGTACGTGTTACTGCTGCTGCTTTACTACTGGCGGCATGCAACAAGACAACTAGACAAGTCGTCGCGCCGTGGGAGGTCCAGTCGTGGTCATCGGCGACATAGGTGGGTAGCTAGCTAGCTAGCTAGCGCTCCGCGGTGGCTACACACTGTTGCTGCGGCCTGGAGAACAGTAGCGTGCCCTGCGCCGTGTGCGCTGTGGATCGGAGGCGTGCGTGGAGTAAAGGGTCTCTTTGCCTTTGCGCGGCCGACCGGTCGGCCCCGGGCCGAAATGCGCGCGCGCACGCCCGGAGGCCGGAGGCCGGAGCGGGGCACGGAGCTACTACGACAGTCGTCTACAGCTACTCCAGCTCCACCGCCGGCCCCGGCGCATTGAATCGATACCCTGCAGGGCAGCAGCAAGCCCACCAGCAGCAGCAGCACCACCACCGCTACCGAGATCTAGCCTCGCGCGCGCGCGGTGGTCACGGCAGAGCGTGGGGGCAGCTAGCACAGCTCTAGCAGAGAGCGATCGCCGGGAGCGCAACGCGACGCGACGGAGCAACCGACGGGCCGGGGGCGCGCGCTAGCTGGCCGAAGCTAGAGACGAGTAGGGCAATGCCACCCAGCATCCGGCCCCGTGGCCCTGCCCGTCCGTGGCCAGGGCCAGCTACCACGCGGCGGGGCCGCCCGCTAGCTGGCCGGCTCCACCCCCGTACGCGCGTACGGTACGGCGGTGGCGTCGGCGCACGGGCGCATTCACTGCTCCTCCCCGATCCGTCCACGCGCGCGTTCGGCCGTGGCGCTGCTGGTGGGTGCCGGTGCCGGTAACGAATCTGGGCGGGGGAGGGACAGCTGGCGGCACGCAGAGCAGTAGATGCTGCTGACCGTACGCAGCTAGAGCTCTTGAATGCCCGCCATCCGTGTCGTACGTAGTACGGGGCTGGCTGGAGGGGGGGGGGGGGGGGATCTCGCTCGCGCGCGCCGCGGTACGGCGGTGGTCGGGGCCGCCGGGGAGAGCGATACGTACGTACGCGTACGGCGGCGGCCGTACAGCATGTGCGGTACGTACGTCGTGCCAGAGCCGAATCAATGTCGATCACCGACCACACCGAGCAAAGCAGTGGCTCGGTCGTCACCGACCCAGAGATGGAAACGGTCGTCCTCGTCAGCAATCAGAATCTACACACGCGTGCGTGCGCGCAAGCTGGCGGAGACCGCCAAGTCTCGGGCCGGACAGGGACGCAGGGGCCAGGGGGGCCGGCCCTCGCTGGCTGGTGGTGCCCGGCCGACGGCCGGTCTCCCCCCTCAGCTCGTCTCGGCTTCCAGAGCCTTTGCCGCCGCCGCTGTTCCCGGTGTCACGTCGTCTCCGCCGGACCCCCTGCGTGACAGCGGTCGCGACTCGCGAGCAGCAAAACTACCTGTCTACCTGGCTGCCCGCTGCGCACCACTCCTCGGGGCTCAGGCCGGCCAGCCACTGTGACCGCACCGCACAGCGGCAGCGCGTCGGCGTCGGCGTCGGCGCTGTTCGCCCCGAAGGACCGGCGTCGATCTCCAGGCGCGGGGGCGGGCGTACGTGCGCCGGCGGTGCGCGCGCGCGGACCGGGACCAGGACCAGGACCGTGTCGTCGTTGTGTGTTGGTGCGGGCCAGCTGCGCGGCCGGCCGGCTGTGCCGTCGCTCTCCGGCGCCCTGCACACGTCCACAGCGGGGGGACGGCCGCTGTTGCTCTCTCTCGCTTTCCTTCCGTCGCCACCGATCGGTCCCCACAAAGATTGCAGCGTAATTATGTTGGTTGCGCATGCATGGTTAATCATCTCACGGTCACGGCGTTTTTTTTTTCTTTTGTTAAGGAAACTAATCGCTCGGTCGATCCATCTCTCCAGTCTCCACCAATTGGGTTTGGTAGATCTGGGCTCTGGGCCATCTTGTGGGCCGATATATGTTCCAAGGCCGTCATATGTTTCAAATGCTATGTCGTTTGGCCCATTGGTAGGAAGATTGTGACTTGTCATTTTTTCTTTAATATGATAATTTCGACCGACGTTGCGAGCCCACGATGCTCCATTGTTGAATTAGCAAATTCGATAGCCCACCATATGTAAAGAATGCCTATATGTTCTCCGGTGGTGTTTGGATTCATTAGGTTAATGGTTGGGATAGGAAAATCGTGGAATGATGATGGGAGGTGGGGTGGGGGATAAAAGCTATCTCATCACCCACGACTAATTAAGCTATAACAGATTTTTAAAAAAAAATATTTTGGACAGCATTGTCCCCTGTTCCAGCTAGCTGGTGACAAATATTCAAAAACGTAGGTAGTATAATACTACTAATATTATTTATCAAATCAAATGTTTGTATTCTGAATCAAAATCTCAAATTTTAAATTCATAGCTATTTTTAATGAACTTGTAATATTGGCGTGTCTTCTACTTAGCCCGTGTAAACGTAAGGATGAACTAGTGTTACTAAAGGGCTCAAAGTAGTTATCAAAAAAAAAAAGGGCTTAAAGTATGCCACAAAGCAGCATGGGGGAAATGAAATCCAAAGACTCGTGTTGACCTGATCGCTAGATTAAGAGAATGGATCCCTTCCACGGCACTCAGGCTTTCAGCGTCTGCTTCTTCTGAATACAAATATCAATGGATACGTCAAAAGCAATGGGCGACGCGGTCACAATGTCCACTCACGCAGGATGGCCCTTTCGGATCTAGTCAAACCAATCCAGCTACCAAAACACGGAGAAAGAGGCAGAGGAAGAGGATGCCTGCTCGTTGTCTGCTGTCCAACCCCCATGCCGGCAGCGAGTCCGGCGATCTGAGCCGCCGCATCTAACACCGTGTCAGGTGGGTTCTTCCCTGTAAGCTCATCTCTGCAGCCCCCAGCCCCTAGCTTCTTGCCGGCCTCACCCCAAGATTAGAGCTAACTCTAACCATCTCCACATTACCTTTAAGCAGCAGCCAGCAGCTGTGCCATGGCTCCTCCCAATCTCCTCCTCTTCCTCCTGCTTGCAACCGCAACTCCGTTGATCGCCGGGCAGTCCTACGACTACCCGACGGCCAACGTCTCCACGCTGTGGACCAACAACGGCGCCTCCCTCGAGCACAGCGTCACCTACAACGACGGCTCAGTCGTGCGGGCCATTGTTCTCCGGTCACCGGAAACCTTTTACGGCCCTTCTTTTGCAGCGGGGTTCTGCTGCGCTGCCGCGCCCTGCAACGGCGATGCTTTCCTTTTCGCCGTCTTCATCGTCTACACCAACAGCGGCGGCGGCATCACCATGTCGACCACTGGCATCCCACAGGTGGTCTGGTCTGCCAACCGGCTCCACCCTGTGGGGGAGAACGCCACCCTGCAGCTCACTAGGGATGGCGACCTGATCCTCCGTGACCCTGATGGCGGTCTCGTCTGGTCCAGCAACACTACGCGCAGGTCCGTCGCTGGCATGGTGATCACAGAGCTCGGCAACCTGGTGCTGTTTGATCAGAAGAACGCGACGGTGTGGCAGTCGTTTGATCACCCGACTGATGCATTGGTCCCTGGGCAGTCACTGCTGGAAGGCACGAGGCTCGCGGCAAACACCTCTGCAACAAATTGGACTCAGAATCAGCTCTACTTGACTGTTCTTTCCAAGGGACTGTATGCTTATGTTGAATCCACACCACCACAGCTCTACTTCTCGAATGTTGTCAACGAAAACAAGACAGGAAACAATCCGACAAAGGTCACCTTCACGAATGGCAGCCTCAACATCTATGTGCAGTCCGTGCAGCCAAGCAAACCTGATAAGAGTATCTCGCTGCCAGAAGCAAAATCCACCCAGTACATGAGATTTGAATCCGATGGGCATCTGAGGCTGTACGAATGGTCTAGTGCGTGGACCATGGTGTCTGATGTGATCCAGATGTTCCCTGATAACTTCTGTTCTTTCCCCACGGTCTGCGGAGAGTACGGGGTGTGCACAGGCGGGCAGTGCAGCTGCCCATTTCAGAGTAATTCTACTTCAAGCTACTTCAAGCCTGTCAACCAGAGGGCAAATCTTGGTTGCACACCGCTGACTCCGATCTCCTGCCAACAAATGCAATACCATGAGCTCTTGGCCCTTGAAGATGTTTCATACTTTGATACCAGCCAGACCGTTGCAAGAGCAAGAAACAGAGGTGACTGTAAGCAAGCATGCCTGAGGAATTGTTCCTGCAAGGCCGTTATCTTCAGGTATGGCCAGAATGATTCAGATGGCGACTGCTTCTGGGTGACAGAGGTCTTCTCCTTGCAATCAATACAACCTGATATTATTCATTACAACTCCTCGGCTTACCTCAAGGTGCAGCTTAGCCCATCCCCTCCTGCATCTACTGCAAACAACATCAAAAGGAGCGTTATTTTAGGCGCTACAGTTGCGGGCATTGTTACTATTGTATTGGTTGCCATTTCTGTCACTCTTTATGTACGAAGGAAGAGGAAGTATCAAGAGCTAGATGAAGAATTCGATTTCGATCAGCTGACAGGCATGCCAGCGAGGTTTTCTTATGAAATTTTGAGAGTGTGCACTGAAGACTTTAGTAAAAAGCTCGGGGAAGGTGGTTTTGGATCAGTTTTTGAAGGGAAAATAGATCAAGAGAGAGTTGCAGTTAAGCGATTAGAAAGTGCTAGGCAAGGTAAGAAAGAATTCTTGGCAGAAGTGGAGACGATTGGCAGCATTGAACACATCAATCTTGTCAAACTCGTCGGATTTTGTGCAGAGAAATCACATAGGCTTCTAGTATACGAGTATATGCCAAGAGGTTCACTCGATAGGTGGATCTATAACCGCTATAATAATGCCCCTCTAGATTGGGGAACTCGGTGTAGGATCATTCTGGATATCGCGAAAGGCTTGTGCTATCTCCATGAGGAGTGCAGGCGAAAAATTGCTCATTTAGATATCAAACCACAAAATATTCTCTTAGATGAGACCTTCAATGCTAAATTGGCTGATTTTGGACTGTCCAAGCTCATAGATCGGGATCAAAGCAAAGTAATGACTGTGATGAGAGGCACACCTGGGTATCTGGCACCTGAATGGCTAACATCGAAGATCACTGAAAAAGTTGATATCTACAGCTTTGGTGTTGTTGTCATGGAAATAATATGCGGAAGAAAAAATATCGACAATTCTCAGCCTGAGGAAAGCATCCAGCTAATCAATTTGTTACGAGAAAAGGCGCAAAAGAACCAGCTGATTGATTTGATTGACAAGCGAAGTGATGACATGGTCTCACATGAGGACAAAGTTATTCAGATGATGAAGCTTGCAATGTGGTGCTTACAAAATGATAGCAGTAGAAGGCCATTGATGTCAACGGTAGTCAAGGTACTGGAAGGTACAATGACCATAGAAACTTGCATAGATTACAATTTCCTTGGCCCAGATCCAATATTTTCTAATCAAGGTAGTCTTTCAGCATATTCAGCTCCACCACCAGCATCAATCTTATCTGGTCCAAGATGAAATGCGTATGCAATCAGGCTTTGTAATTGCTTTTGTTCCTTATCTGATTTCTAATTTGGAAGTATGTTTCAGATGGCATCAGAAGAATAATACTTCAGTGAATTTTGGTGTAACTAAGAGGGATCACATTTGTCGCTACTTGAGCAAATATTTATGACTTTACTGTTGCTAAATTAATCAAAGAAGTAATAAAGAGCCATTACATTTTAAGGCAAATCATCCTAGATACATTTTGAATAGCGCAAAAGGCAACTGAATCATGGATATACTTATCTTATGATTCAGTAATCAAACAAAATGCATTTTAGATATTACTGAGGCTAGGATATCACCATTGCAACAAAAAACAACTACAACAGAGTTCACTCAAGCACTTGGACTGTGACCCTGCATACCCTTCTAGGTTGATGCAAAGGAGCTTAAGGAGATTCATCTGTTCTCCAAGAAATCAAGAAAGCAGTAAAAGGCGTAAACAGTAGGATTGGATACTCACAGATGCAGTTCTCTTCATCTTCTCCAGTGAGCACCCCCCCCCCCTCTCCAGAACCTGGAACACCTCCTCGCGGCCGGTTTCCCCACCCATCTTAACTCCAGTCAAGACAAGATATAGGCATCCCTTAGATGCAGCACGCCAGGTGCCAAGACCGCCTGCGAGAACTGCAACTACCAGGGCTCTCGAGCTGCGGGGACTCCAATCCTCCTCACAAGCACCGCCGTTAGAGCCCTCTCTGGGTCTTGGTCATTGAGGAACCATCAACCATATCTGCACTGATATATGGATCTGTAGCAACCTGTGTTGGAGAATGCAATAAAATGTCTATTAGGCCTAAATGTGTGTGCAGCGTATGCTATTCAGATTATGGATATACTGCTTTAGGCACCATCCTATAGCCACTATATAAATCAAATACACCAGAAAGCAGTCCAGCTACACTGAACCAACTACCGCATACAGCAAAATACACAATGCAAAAAGTCTACGTAACCTCCATTTTTGAAGGATGGTCTACTTCACCCCCTCACCTTTAAAACCGGTTATTTAACCCACTCACCATTGCAAAACCGGACAAATTACCCCTTGGAGTGGTTTTGTGGGCAGTTTTGCTGACGTGGCACGCTCCCTCCTCTGCTCTCTCTCCCGCCAACGCAACCCTCCCCCTCGTTCCTTGCCGCCGCTCCCACTCGTCCCTTCCCCGCCGGCGCCGCTCCCTCCTCGGTCCTCGCTCTCTTGCAGGCGCAGCTCCCACGGCTGTCGCGGGATCACCACGAAGCGGGAGAGAAAGCAGCGGCAGGTGCGAGGATGACGCACTGGAGGAAGCCGGGGTCGGCGATGACACGACGAAATGTGGGGAAGGCGCAGGCGGCGCGGCCGAGGATGGGCCGCGAGAAGGTTGTATGTGAGGCTCTACCCCGGTGCCGGCGCTGGGGCTTTAGCTTCGATGAGGCGCCGGTTTCCGCCTCCAGCGCCGCACCCCTGTGGGAGCCACCGCTGCTGCTGGAGAAGAAGGATGCGCACCGCCGCCACCAGCGCCGGCGGGAGGAGGACGCCGCCCTCAGGGTCCAGCACCGGCGGCATCCAGGCCATCCGGTCGCTGATGCCCACCCGCCGCCACCTGCACCTCGACCCGCCCTGCCTCGTCGCCTTCAATCCTGCCTTGCCTAGCCAGCTAGCCGTCCTATGGCGCCGCCCCCGGCTGTGGATCTCTCCGCTGAGGCCGCGCGCCTGCGCCGGGACGCAGATCTTTCCGCCACACCTTCCATCGAGATGCTTCATCCCGCGGCCAGGTGCACGCGGGGCCATGGGAGCTGCGCCGGTGGGAGAGCGAGGAGGGAGTGGCGCCGGTGGTGAGCAAGAAAGGGAGAGGCGCCAGCGGGGAGGGAGAGGGCTGCGTCGGCGGGAGAGAGAGAGCAGAGGAGGAAGCGGCGGCAGGGAGTGAGGGGAGGACTGCGTCGCGGGAGAGAGAGCAAAGGAGGATTGCATACGTGGCACTGATAAGTGGGCCCTGGAAGTGCCACGTCAGCGAAACCGGCCACAAAACCACCCCAGGGGGTGATTTGCTCGGTTTTGTAAAGGTGAGGGGGGGTTAAATAACCGGTTTTGAAGGTGAGGGAGTGAAGTAGACTACCCTTCAAAGGTTGGGAGATTATGTAGACTTTTTCCAATACACAAACATAGAAATACGTAGGCGACTAATACCACACTGTGCCTATAAACTGCATACAAATGCCACATGAGGAACCAAATAAGAAACAATCTACCAAATCTATAGCCACAGATATCTCACCTGCACTCACGGTAGCCGCGGCCAGATCCTGCTAGGGCTGGAACACGCGGCGGCACCAGTGTCGATTCTGGCGGGGCAGGAAGCACCGCCGCAGTCCATGGGGGCCCGGCTTTCCTATGGCCGCAGGCCAGGAGGCCCTCGATCCTGTCCATGGGCTGGGGACGGCGGCCCCAGCGGTGACCTGACCGCACTCGCGCCGGGCAGCAACCAGCAAGGGGGAGACGGCGCGGAGCCGGGAGCACAGTGAAAGGGGAGTGTGCTAAGATTTCGGGGCAGGATGAGGGGCTCCTCGCAAAACTGCACATATGGGTTTTATGCAAAATGATGGCGATCTTGAATTTTTTTCTCCTCACACCGAAATAAGTTCTACGTCAGGGTTCCATGCGTCAAAAATATGGGAGTGTTTACTGTTCCAAGAGGATTGAGCTGCTATGCGACTTGATTTCCGAAGAACGGGAGGGCCTTCTCCAAAACTTGACACCCTATTTCACCTGGGTCAACGGCGAATCGATGGGTTGAGCTCCAACTGTTCCTCCATTCCCATCACCGCTGGAGCCGGCCAGAGGATGGAACAAAGTCACGCAGAGGCGGAGAAAGAGAGGGAAGCAGACCGAAGCGAGCGAGATCCGATCCGACGCGCAACACCGCCTGCCGTGGATCCCCGCATATCGGCGTATATGGTTAATTTATTTTTTCCACTCTAAGGTGAATGGTAACTGATTTGGCACACAGGCCATTGTCATTGACTCAGGGTGACCCACATGTCATTCAACGGGTTTTTTGCTATCCGTAAGAGTGAAAAAAAAGTTAAATGCTCCCTTTCAGCCTCTCCCTCCCTCGCCTCTGCATCTCTTTTAAGCATTACATAATCGTCGTTGACACTAAAATATTTATAGTTAGATTTTTAATTCTATTTATGTTATTATTGTGACAGAATTGCACGGTCGTGGCATCATCTGCACCGCACACGCTCGTTGTGTTAATAGCCTGCATCAATTTGCAAGAATTTGCGGCTTAGACCGCGGTGAACGCTGCACGAATTTTGCACGAAACTGTTTGTCCTATTGTAATTGGAAATATAGTTCATGTACGTGCTCTAAATGGACATGGTGTTTTTTTTTACGCTTTTGGTAGGCAAAATGTATCCATATTTGCAAATGTAATTGCGTCAGCGTGACTTGGTGGAGTCTAGCTAGGTCCCTGTTTCCTGCGGAACTCTCCCTGCGGCTGCCTGTCACAGCTTCCGCGTATCAGATTTCTCCCATGCCTGCGGTTCGAGCCCGTAACAGAATTCAAATCCTTGACCAAGCTGGTCACATATTTACGGGCCATAACCAAAAAGAGCATATACTTTTTTCAACTACTACATATACTGTATTGAGATCCTCTGCAGTTAGATGGGGTGCAGTTGGGCCACTGACGTGTGGGCCCCGCGTGCGAGAGGGCCCACATGCAGTGACCCAACTACACCTGCGGTAACTGCAGAGGAAATAAAGAAATATATGAAAAAAAATATAGAAATATCATGTCATAATCCCAAATCGCCAATCGAAACTGAAGATTTGTGTATTCATAATACGGTGACATGCCCTACAAAACAAGCACCTGGTTGACTTTGAGAAAGCAAGAAACAAATCTGTCAGTCATCAGATCATCTCGTCTTCAATGAAAGAAGATCACGAACCGGACCACCATACGGGGACGCGGAGGAGCTCGGCGAGCGGGCCGGCGGGCGGCAGATCCTGCCGCCGGCAGGGACGCAGAGGAGGCGGCACGGAGGGGGGGTGGTGGATCCGGCCGTGGCAGAGAAAGAGGCGGGCGGGGCAGGCGTGGAAGCAGAGGAGGCGCCGAGGCCGGCGGACGCGGCAGATCCGGCCACCGGCGGGGGCGCGGAGGAGGCGGCGCTGGAGGGGGGCGACGAGGCCGACGAGGCGGCGGCGGCGGAGGAGGCGACGAGGAAGATGGATCCAGGGGCGGAGCGAGAAGCAGGGCGACTGCGGAGAAAAGAATGGGGGCGCGGAGGGGCAGACTGCGCGGGGAGGGGGGAGAGAGCTAGGGTTTCATTACATTGGCGTGAGTATTTCTGGCCATCGGATACAGATCGACGGTGGTGATCGGACAAGGTCCCTTGGGCCGAATTGACTCGGCCCAGGCCCAGGTCGCATGGGGTGAGGCGCGGTGCAGGCCGCAAGCCAATTTGCTCTGGTTTCGTCAAATGAACAGTGCATTTTTTTTCTTTTTGAACATCTACACTTGTTTTGTGTGGCTAAGAATAATATAATTATTATTATTATTTCTATACAAAGCAAAAAAAAATGATCAACATAATCACGGCATGTACACTTCTTATATCTCTAAAAAACAACCAAAACAAATATGTATATCAAAATAAATTATAAAAATAAATTCATTTGTCTCTTAAAAAATGCACATGCGTCATGTGCGGGACGTACGTGCATTTTTACTAGGACTCCTTAAGGTGTGAGTCGAAGCTGCGGTCTCTGTTCAAACTGTGCTACAAGATTTCGCACTTTGCTACTAGTCTGATCATAAACTACATCAAAACTACCTTGGGGCCCATTGGTGTTGATCATGCATGTGTTGAGAGATTGTCTTTATCCTTGATACAATAGTCTCTTCCTTACCTCAGTCCTACTTGGTCTTCCTCTCACACTCCGCAGAGTCTTAGTTTCTGCTGGTTTCTTCTTTTGATAGGTACCTTGTTGGATGGAAAGCCACTCTTGTTAACCGGACAAGATATATGGTTCTCTCTTCTAGTGTCCTGAGCGGGCTCCCGATGAACGATGAATTTTATATTTCTTACTTTTTTATATGGGAAACAAATTTAGCAATGTTAATTTTGAATGTTTGTTTTACTACTCGCCTGACTGTTTCAAACAGTAATTTTTGTGTAACATATATATGTTTTCTTTCTTGAGTTCAGGGGGTTGCCATAGTACTGTTGTTCGTGATTTTGTTTTTCGCTCAGTCATCCAGCGGGAGCCTAGTGGCTAGAGACGATCATTCCTTTGACGCTTAGAACCGACACACTTGGTATGAGTTTTTAAGATAATTATTTTATAGTCTTGACATTCTTTTTTGCTTACTCGGTTGAACGACTGTCTAATCTACCCAATATAAAAGAACGAGTTAATATAAATTAATTTTCACCTAGCGGTTCTCTACCCTCCCGAAGTCTCCACCGTTAGATTTAAAACCCATCTTAATCTCCACTCTTATCTAATTCGGATTAAACATCTAAGGGTAATCAAAGTGGGCCCATATTACTCTTACGGCAGAACGCTGTTTCTGCCATAGTATTGGAGCCTCAGCACCCTCCAATTTCCAGTTTTTTTCCACCTAAAATTGTGCCCACCCTTCCTGCACGCAACGTAGGATGATTCGGAGAAGCCTCCCTTGGCCCAATAACAAGAAAATACACAATGCAACAACTCAACAATGGGGGCATGCTAGATCCATCCCTCGATTCGCCCAGCCAAAGCCTGTTTTTAATCTCACATCACCCACAAAAGTAAAATTTGTGTACTCATAACCACAACCCAGTGTTCTAATGCAAGAGGAGAAAAGATGCCCAAAGGGCATACCTGGCCAGGGTAGCGAGGCGGGTAGAGGCGGCGCCAAGGTGTATCCAGCAGCCCTCGAGCTAGAGGAGGCGGCCGCTAGGGCGGATCTGGTCGCGAGCGAGCCGGGAGGAGGTGTGACAGGGCGGCCGCGAGACGGAAGAGAAAGGAGAGAGGCGTCGGGGGGTTCCAAGGGCGCTGTCGCTAGGATGCTCGGCGGCCGTGCGTCCACCACGGGTTGACGCGCGAGTCGGCGAGGGGCCTGGCGAGTATGTTCGCCGGGAGAGAAGATAGAGGCGACGGCGGCGAGGTTAGGGGCAGGTTCGGGTGGAGAGGTGGCGCCAACGGTATGAGGGTGGCGCTCGGCGGCCGCGCGCCCACCACGGGTTGACGTGCGACCCGGCGAGAGGCCCGGCGGCTCCCGTCGATTTGGTTCGCCTGGAGAGAAGATAGAGGCGACGACGGCGAGGGGTTAGGGTGGAGAGGGGGGCCGGAGGTATGAGGGTGGTGGGGTTAGGGTTAGGGGACCGCGGCGTGCACCTGCCAGGCCTAGGCCCAGGTCGGCGCGCGGTGGGCCGCATCCTTTTTGGTCCCTTTTCTTTTCTTTTTTGATAACCGGTGTAACTCTAAAAAAAATGGTGTCCATTATCTAGCATATTCTCTTTCACCCTATAAAATCAATTTACTAATAAAGATGTAACTTATTTTGATCCTCTAAAAACACGCGCGTCACGTGCAGGACGCACGTACATTTTTATTAGTTGAATTAAATAACTTAGCTTTCAGCTCACATGATATTGTTGTTTGGATTAGCCAAATATTAAGCACTAGAACTACAACGTTTATTCTTATATAAAGTTGTTCACTGTTAAAATTGGCTTATCATAAAACTATAATTGTGTTCTTTCTAGATGCAGAGGTAGTAAATAACACTCACTATTTATAATCTTAATCAATATTCAATTTGCATCTCATAAAAATAATTTATACTCCCTCTGTCCACAAAAGAATGAAATTCTGGCTTTGTCCTAAGTCAAACCATTGTAACTTTGACCAAATTTATATTATAATATATTAAAACTTATGCTTCCAAATTAATATCATTGGGTTTTTGTTAACATATATTTTCATATCATATATATTTGATATCATAATTGTTGTTACATTTCTATATAAATTCGGTCAAACTCAAGATAGTTTGACTTAGGACAAAGCCAAGATTTCTTTTTTTTTTTTGGACGGAGGGAGTATTAATTATACATTTTTCTTTATCTTATTTGCAGTCTGGGTATATGTGTAGAAAAAACTAGCTCAGGAACGTTGCAATTTCACTGATGGAATACATTGGTTCTACTTTTATGATTTTTAATAACCCATAAGTTCATATTTTTCTTAAAGAATTTAAGTATTATTGATAAGAACATTAATGGTTAACTACATTCTAAACAACATGCGACTAAATAAAGGTGTTTAATGGACGATAGAGTATTGGTACAAATCGATGCTTTATGGCTTTTCTTGTTATTATCACACTAGACTATACTTCCTGGATCAGATACTCTTTGAAAGAGAGAGTCAATACTGTGATGTCGCAGTATTCATGATCGTGAGATCCTTATTAGGGTCTGTGGTTAGGTGTTACACGACCTGATGAGAGACCGAGGCCACGTTGCTTTGATAATTAGTAATCTACTTATCCTTATAATCACTGATTTCATATAATAAGCTCATTTTCTCTTTGATCGGTTGCAGCACTAGCTTTTTATGCATTTATCATTCAGATTTGGTTAGGACACATCCTTTTTAGTTAAGTTACATTCTATTATTGTCTCTCTCGACGGTTTTTCTTAATAATATAGACAATTTAGTTTTGCTAATTCTATCACTTTCATGTTTGTATCCATCTAGATTGCTTCAGCTGCGGTAGCTGGTGTTGGATTCGTCTTAAGACGAAGCCTAGCAAATTTATGAGTTTTTGGGATGAAGGTTGTGTTGGAAATCCTGAACCCAATGAAGGTCGCTCCGACGGGAAGGTTGCGAGCTACATTGTAACTAAAATATTGAGCGAATGGTAGGAATGTAATTACCAATATTATTGAGAAAGCCAAAAAGTCCAACCTGATCCTAAACACTAGCCCAATGGTTCTATTTATAAAAAGGCGGTCGTTTACATATTTTCCCCTCAATAACTTTAGAATTACAAATACACCCTTGCCCAATCATTGGTCGGGCCTCCAAGGGCTCTAGGCTTGCTTTTCCAGTCATGACCCCTCAGCTACTTCGTTGGGATGGCACATCACCATGGAAGAGCCGCAAATATGGAAAAGGCCTAGCCTACTTTGACCTAGGTCAAGAGAAAAATCCTCAAACTTTAATTGTGCGTACGTTTCGCTAAAAACTCAATCCCTAAAATCCAATGGGAAGAATAGAATGGAGAAAAGAGCAGGTACATGGCCCTAGGCGTGGCCCAAACCCCCCTTATACCCTCAGTGACCCTGCAGCTGTTATGTTTAGATGATGGCCCAACGAGTCGTCAAGGCCTGCTCGGCTCTTCTCTCCGTGTCCGCCTGCTGGTCGCCCAAGTGTCGTTCCTCGAACGAGAATAACGCCATGACCGACCCCTGGTCTCTCTGTTTCGAATTTCGACTCCAAGAGCAATCGGTGGCTGTGCAGCGCGGCGGGCTAGGGCCACGCCGGCGGCACCGCGGCAGCAGGACTGGGTGCTGGCCTCTCCACTGGTGTGCCTTGCTGGGTCATGGCGTGCTCGCGCCGACAGTGGTGCTGGCCTGCGCCCTGCTGGTACTGGGCGCCTGGCAGAGTGGCCAGCGGCGGCTGCAGGCTCCGGCTGGCCTTCTGGAGTTCTAGTTGCAGGCTGCAAGGAGCAAAGGAGGCGCACTTAACTGCTAGCAACCAGCACTAGAAGGGTAATCTAGATATCCAGTATACTCAGCAAGCTAGCAAAGTAGCAAGCACCTCATCACGCCGCAGCAGGCCAATAGACTAATGCTGTAATGCACACAACGGCCACTGCTTAGGCCTTAAGCCGTAGCCGTAGGTACTAGTTTGCTCCTTCCAATCTATATTTCCTACTAGCAGTACGTAATATTACTTTCAAATCGGCTGACTGCTCTAGAATAGCTATAATTTTAATTATAAAAACACCAAACATGAGTCGGAATTTATATAATGCCAATTGTGTAGTAGGCATTTGGCTGTGAAACCACACAATTAAGAGAACGAATGCTACCAATTAAGTATTTATTTGGTACCGTATCATTTTTTATCAAATTTGTTATACAGTTATGTATGGAATTGAGATATGATGCATTTTATTACAATATATGAATTTATCGGCACTTGACATGGTATGTATTATTTAGGCACTTAGACAGTGGCCCTAGGCGTGAAAATTGAAGAGCTCCGCCACTGCGTACACCTCCCGGGTTTAGCATACATATATATCATCGGCATGAGGAATAGCTCTTGTTGCTCTCGCTCCTGCTCGTCATCATCGTTGTTGTCGACTTCGCCGAACTCGGTTTGAACCGCATGCCAACCAGGTTCTCTGTGGAGCTGGTGTGAGCCAAGGGCGTTGCCTCGCCAGCCTTCGAGCTCCTCGTGCACGTCAACAATGGCCGCTACTGCCTAGTGCCTACTACAACCTCAAGGATGACGGCAACAACGTTGTGGTCCCCTAGTTGGGCGTCCCCCTCGCACACGCTGACCTTCTACGTCATAGCCAACAGGGCGGTCACGTTGGCTGTGGACACTGCCAACTCTAGTGGGGTGGGGATACTGGAGGATCCGTTCCATCTCATGTCGGAGGAGCGCCGGTGTGCGGTGGTGCGGCTACACGTTGATTTGTGGCTTGGCTGTGGCTTATTCATCTGCACCGTCGACCTCGATGGGGAGCAGCGTGTATCGACGACTTGTGATAATCCCAATGTTATTTACAGTAGCTAGAACCTTATACTAGTACATTGCAAGGTTTATATCACGAGTATTTTCTAGGAAGAACCTAATTAAAACCTTTGTTTTTACCTGGAGCAGCAGTTCTATATACTGGATCTTTAACTACCTAGATAGACAACATTTTTGTGCTCCCTAACTATAAGCTCATCGTGCATTTATTCCTTGTTGTGGACCTTTGAATGCAAACTACTCTCTTTAGTCCCAAATTCTAGTTCTTTTTGGCTATATCCATCCATGTTCGGATATATGTGATGAATCTAGACATATATACCAAACACATCCCAGAAAAAATGGATCTATTCGAAAGCAAAGGAAATATAATTTTGGGTGGATGGAATTTTTTCCTTTCTGTGAATCATGCAAAGACATGTAGCTTTTCTGCTTTGTTTGTGAAAATTGAAAAGAGAATCTACGTTATTGTGTACCATATGGGACACACTAGTGTCTGGTATGTGTTTGCAGGTGTGTACTCAAAGTCAGAACCAATCTAAACCAAACTATCGAGGGTATTTGGCAGACATAAGGAACTCCTCTTCTAGACTATATTGTCTGCTCATCTCCTGTGTGTTTGTTCTTCTTCTAGTCAATAGATGGTTTGTTGCAATGTCCTCTTTGGATTGCCTTAGCGCCACATATTCTGGAGAATTCTCACGGGGTGCTTGAAAGGCTTCAAGGGCCATCTCTACCTGTCTCATGGTTGGACGGTCCTCCACTCTCAAATTAATGCATGATGCTGCAAGAGCGGCTACTTGTTCGACTTCGCCACCTCCCTCATTCACCACTTGCGAATCTAATATCTGAACCAAGTTTCCATCCACAAGTAGAGCATTAAATTGTGCAACAAGACCATCACCTTCTGGGGACACATACGAAGACGGGATCTTTCTAGTAAGCAACTCAATCAGAATGACCCCAAAACTATAAACATCACTTTTTTCTGTCAGACGTCCATTGTAATGGTACATAGGATCCATGTAACCTCTAGTCCCTTGCACAGCTGTAGTTGGTTCAGTTTGATCTGGAGGGATGTGCCTTGAAGCTCCAAAGTCTGACACCTTTGCGGTTAAAGCATCGTCCAGGAGTATGTTGAGAGACTTGATATCTCTATGAATTATGGGGATAGAAACCGAGTGAAGATAAGCAATAGCTTTTGATGTTTCTTTTGCAATTCTTAGTCTATCATTCCATGACAACGAACTCCCTTCAACTTTGTGAAGATGATCGTGAAGCGTTCCATTGGAGATGAACTCATAGACCAATAGTGGGACCTGTGTCTCCAGGCAACATCCAAAGAGCCTTACAACATTCCTGTGGTTGATCTGTGATAGGATGGCAACCTCGTTTATGAACTCATCTATTTCTCTTTGGATCCCTCTATTTGGCTTCTTGATAGCCACTACATGTAAATCCGACAAGATGCCTTTATAGACTGTGCCATTCCCTCCCTTGCCGAGCTTACGGCTTTGATCAAAATTGTTAGTGGCCTTCTCTAGCTCTGCCAAGGGAATGATCATCTTCTCCGAAATATCAGCCCTCTGTGACACCAGCTGCTGCAACAGTTGCCCCCTATTTTGGTTGAAGAACTTTTGTTTCAACCTTCTTATCCTGTGTTGTTTGATCATGTAGAGTGCAAAGATTGCACCGAGGACCAAAAGTATGACTGCGCCACTAGCAACAGACAGGCCAATGGTTAAACCTGAAAAATGTATGCACATGGCACATGCCGATTATTATATTGTTCAAGCATATAGTGTGTTTATATATACTCTATCCATCCTAAAATATGAAGCACGTACTGTGGGGTTTTTTTCTTAAGTCAAACTTTGCTATGCTTGATCAGGCTTATAGAAGAGAACAATACTATTTAGTTTACAGCATCTAACGCACATCTCTAGGTTCATTGTGAAATGCATTTTTGATATTTTACTTTGTTGATGTGCTACATGTATGAAAGTTTGACATAAGATAAACCTATGATGTACTATGTTTTACGACGGAGATAGTATATAGGATTGACAATACAGGAGTCTATTAAATTAATCAATGAATGAATGATCACTTCAACAATTCTAACAATAATTTGAGAATGAGGTTAGATTTATTCATGCATGTAAATGTTGAACAAGTAGTCATGCATGCACAAGTTATTGCAGCTAGCTGCAGTCAGGTTGTTACCTGAGACGAACGGTACGCAGCCACCAGGAATGCTGTGGTTGCCGTGGGTGCCTCGCGGGCACCGGCACAGGAATAACCCGATGGTGTTGGAGCATTCGCCGAAGCAGCCAAACTCCTGCGGGTTCTCACACTCGTTGATATCTGCATTCAGTTTTCAGCAGCCAACCAAATTATTATATACGGAGTACAGTATATGATGCTTCAGGTAATAAAGCAGATCAGCTATCAATTTGCCCAACAAAATATACTAGTAATACACTGTGCTAGGGGGGTGAGCAGAGCACTGAGCACGAACCCTGGCATCAGTCCGGGAGGTAAGGGTTGCCGTCGTAGCCATCTGAACACTCGCACGTGTAGCCTCTGCCCGTGTTGCGGCACTCACTGTTTGCGCTCTTGCAGATTCTCCTCGCTGCCTCGGCGTCCGCGCACTCCGACAATATTATATCCACTGTCGCCGCCGCGTGCTTCGCCCGCTCCGCTTCCGAGGGCCAGATCGCCCAGGCGAGCACGACGGGAATTTCGTCCTCATGCCGGCGATGACGACGACGACGGCGTCCGTCTTCGTCCATGCCGAGTATCCCGCTGCTGACCTCCTCCGTGTCGAACCATTCGGCGTCTGCCACGAACAAGTGGACAGGCGGCCCCGGCGCGTCATCGTCGTCGGCGTGTAGCCGTTTGAACTGCACGTCGAAGGACGTGCGGCCCACTGAGACGGGCGCCTGGCAGCAGCCCATGCCGGAGCACATCTTTCTGCCGTTGGCCGCTGTCGTTGGAGCAGAAGGAGGCGCAGCCGCTGACGACGCCGCCGTTGGCGCCGTGCAGCGTGGCCTGTACGTTGCAGCCCGTCAGGACGAGCTCGTTGAAGTCACCCGCCATCAGAACCAAGGGCCCGTCGTCGACCATGCCCGCGACGCGCCACACGCCGCGGCCGCTGGCGCTGCTGATGTTCACGGCGCCGCGGGGGCTGGTGACCCGCACGGTGTTGTTGGCGATGGAGATCTCGACGACCTGGCACTGGGAGGCGCCGTCGCCGAGGAGCAGGCGCGGGCGGCGCGGGTCCGTGCGGTCGTCGCAGGTGAGGTTGAACCCGGGCGCGGGGTAGGAGCAGCCCGGCGTGATGCCGAACGGGTAGGGCATTTGCACGTCCCCGCACATGGCGTTCTCGCAGTGCGGCGGCTGTCCCGTCGGCGCCCGAGCCGATGCCGAACCAACGCCAGCAGCAGCACCACAGAGCTGCAGCGCAAGCACCAGCACCATCGCTGATGCTGCTGCCGCCATTAGCGCCGGATGACTGGCCATATGCAGCTGTCAACTAATGGTCCGACTGATCGACGATGATCGATCCCCTCTGCTGTTGGAAGTCTTTGATGCAAGCTCTAGGCCCGTTGTGCGTGGCCGTACTGCCATGCAGTACTCCTATATATGCATGGTACATCCCATCCGTCCAAGCTGCCTCAGCGCGGCTTTTAGGTAGCCTCGCAAAGCACGCGGGATCAGGGATCACTTGTTGACGACATTGCAGTTAGTTGCAGCCTGATGAGTCAACATAGACATGTGGATGTAGGAAGCACAAGAGGTGCGGCCTCACCAAACACGCGGGATAGACATCGAGATAGGTAGGGCCGTAGAGTGTTCTTCTTTGTGCAGTACATTTTGCGAGTCGTTTCTTGCAACGATGGGGTGGTGATCGCCATCTCCATCTCCAGTTGAATGTACAATGGATGCGCAAAATTCTGTTTTGGTAATGTAAACAAAATGAAATTTGAAATATGGGTGTGGTATTAGAATAGATATGTTTTTGGAGATTAGCTAATCCCTACTAGTTGTCAGCCGTGCTTTGTTTCATATGTAGTCATCTCTTGCTTTAAGCAAAAGCTGGAACATATTTATATATGAAAAACAACCTAGAAGCTGCTCTTGATCCATTGATTATGCTCTAAGCTACCAACTTCTCGATTCCCAGTGGACTGACTGGACAGATTCTTCACGTTGTTCACACGAACCGGCCCTGTTATGTTGGAGTAGTGGAGCAATAATGTAATGATGTCTCCAACAATCCATGGTTAATCCGTGTCGCCGGGCGTTTGGTTTATTATTTCCTACAGTACATGATTCCCATGGACGCCGACAGTGAAGCGATGCTCACACCGTCTGGGGTTTGCCTGCGGACGAAGCTGCTTCATGCTTAATTCACGCGTTCGCCCAAGCCAACCGCATGGGGGAAAGGCTTTATGCATAGAGTTTACAATACTGAAACATTATACTTTGTCTCGCATGGGTCAGAGCAGAAAACATGTCCATTAAAAATTGATAACAAGTTTATTTAACCGTGGTAAAAGTTAGTAATTATGACAAACATGTTTTTTTTTGTTACTGACTCGTTTTCATGACATAGTATATGTTGACAATTTAGATGAGGCTTGATTATTTTAGTTAATCTTTATTAATGGAAGAAGTAGGTAATTAAGTGTTATTTTTGAATTATCGACCATAAAACACACATGTGGATAATTAAGATATTAATTCAAAAGATCATTTTAGATTATTTATATTAATAACAAAGGTGGGTAATTTGGATATGAAGCTATCATGTTATTTCATGATAGCATATGCGGGCAGTTTAGATGTGGTTGATTATTTACAAAACAAAATCTTACTCATGAAAATGAATTTAAAGGGTTCTTTTAGATTATTTTTTAATAACAACGGTGGACAATTTTGATAACAATTTAGGGGGTATTAATTCTCATGAGATGCGTTACAAAAAAGAGATAAATTCTAAAAAATCTCATAAAAGTCAGAAACATTCAGCCGTCATTTCGATAGGCAGAAATCTTAATATTCATTATCTCTATTACGATTTTGGAAAAAAATATCTATCATCACCATTATAAAAAACATATAAAGTAATTCACGAAATCTATATATAAGTTATCCACATATGCCATTATTAAAAGTAATATAAAATAACTCTCTAAATTTATATCATAATTATCCACATTTGCTATTATGATAGATATTCTCAATAAACTCTGAAAATTATATTAAAATTACCAAACACCTTTGTTGTCACTAAAGATAAACATAAATAGCCAAACAACATCTAAAATTACAAAAATAGGCTATTATGAAAAAGAATAGATCTATGTATGCTTCTAAATTTTCAACTTCTACACAATTTAAATTATATACGAACCTTTAACACATATTTCCTAAGACTCGAATCTGTGTAACAGCACATGGCATAGGCAAATAGATCTAATGGCTACCAAGATTTCAATCAACCGAAATCATGACTGAATGTTTCTGGTTATTTTGAAAATTTCTATTATTTATCTTATAAATAAAGATAGCATGAAAGGTATCTAAAGTGAAGTCACAAAGAAACAAGCAAATTCACACAATGTGAAGTGGGATGATTATTAACTGATTAATGGCGACCAATAGATTGTTTATTTGGGATATATATCGCGCGATAAGTTAGGACGGCTTATGGCAAGTATCGAAATATGTGGAAGGCTAGCTAGTAGCTATGCTAGTGAAAGTTCTAGGAAAGTAGAATAATGAATGGAAACTTGAGAGCACTTCCTGTAGCAACATATCGCTACAGTACATGCTTCATATCGCTACAGTACAGCAAACACACATGGCAAAATATTTGGGCTTTGTGCAGTTGCTAAGCTTTTGCCCAGGGCCAACCGTATCGCCAACCTGAGAATATACATGACAGCCAACGAATGCACAACAATTAGTTCTTCCTCTAAACCTCACTGAGCTAATCCTAGGCTCCGAGCGGCTTCTAGCCTCCATCTCTGCACCTGATCGCTCACCTGAATGTCATTCTCTCCAAAATCATCGTCTTCTTTGATTGATTGACGTTAGTTGACGGACAAACCCACCCAGGCTCCAACAAATAAAAGGGGGAAATCATTCATGGGTATCAACGCTGATCAATCGAGGTTAACGCTGCTAAACCCTAAGCTCCTGACGACAACCACAAACACAGATCTGGTACTAGACGCTGAATCCTTGGACCTTGGGATGACAAAGCTAATATATCGCTGGATGCATCTGAATGGGTCATTGCTGTAGGTTCAGTCCTTCAGTCTTTTTTTTAGCAATAATGGCAGGTGCTGTGCAATTTCGTAAAGTATAAGCTAGGAAAGCTCACGGTAAGTATCTAAATTTGCGGAACGCTGGCTATGCTAGTGAAAAATTGCAGGAAATAAGTAGAATAATGCCTGGAAAAACTTGAGAGCGCTACCTCCAGTTAGTTAGCAATCAAAGACAACAAATACACACACCTGAGAGCACTTCCTCCAACTAGTTAGCAATCAGTACAACAAATACACATGGTGTAAATTTTGCGAAGGGCTAGACTGATGAGAAAGTACACGGCAGCCACCTCATAAGCACATCAATTAGGATTCCTTTAAACCGCACTGACTAACCCCTAGGCTCGTAGCCGCTTCTAGCCTCCATGTCTGCACGTGATCTCTCACCCGAATGCCATTCTCTCTAGAATCATTGTCCGTCACGTCACTAGAGCAGAAGCGCTCCTTTGTCGCGTAAAAGCCCTCGAGCGCCATCTCCACATTTCTCATCGTCGGCCTCTCCTCACTTATAGTCTTCACACACACACACACAGCTGCCAACAGGGAGACAGAAACAACTTCTCCACCCCCCCCCCCTCATGAGTCACTTGTGGATCCAATATGTTATCTAAATTGTCACCTTTTAAGACTAGAGACATAAAGTGTTCTACAAGACTATAACCATGAGCAGACCTATAAGAGACAGGCTTCTTCCTTGTCAACAATTCTATAAGAAGCACACCAAAGCTGTAGACATCGCTCTTCTCCGTGAGGTTCCCCGTGTGGCGGTACGTAGGGTCTAGATATCCTGCGGTTCCTTGCAAAGTCCTGTGCACCCCATTCTCATCAATACGTATGTACCTTGAACCTCCAAAATCTGACAACTTCACAATCAAATTACCATTAAGAAGTATATTAGGAGACGATATCCCTATGAATTATGGGCGTGGAAGCAAACGAGTGAAGATATGTGAGAGCTCTAGCGGTTTCAACAGCAATCCTCAACCTATCATTCCATGGTAGTGATAGTTGAGCTCCAACATGAAGATGATCATAAAAGGTACCATTAGAGATGTACTCGTAAACAAGTACTGGAACTTCTGTCTCTAGACAGCACCCATGCAGCTTCACAATATTTCTGTGGTTTGTCTGAGAAAGTATAGCAACCTCGTTTATGAACCCATCAATTTCTCTTTGTACCACAATCTTTGACTTCTTAATTGCGACAACATGCTGGCTTGATAACATTCCCTTGTAGATTGTTCCATGCCCTCCACCACCACGGTCACGGGCTTTGTCAAAGTTATTTGTGGCTTTCTCTAGTTTGATCATCCAAAGTAATAATCATTCTTTCAGTTATATCTGCACTTTGACTTAACAATTGTTGTAACAGCTGCCCACGATTTTGCTTGAAAAATCTTTGTCTTTGCTTTTTCTTTCCTCTCGCCTTGAGCACACTAATCACCACAGGTGTGCAAAATACTAGATAGAGAAGCAATAGAATTGTAATTCCTAAGCCAATGAGTAGGCCTGAGAATCACACAAAAATACTGTCAATTTTTGGACATCCGAAAACAACAAAGATATATTTCTCACGTGTGAGTGAGCAATCGATGCATTTGACTATGTTTATGTGGTGACTCATATCTAGTTGTCAAACAATTACGATGGAAAATTGAGCTTGGTTCCAAGAAGGAAAATCAAGCTTCATCCTACTTAAGAAACATCATTATTCAAATCAATTTTATCCGAGTATTTTTCACAAGAAAAGTCTAGAGGTGAAAAACCATTTGTTAAAATAAGAATGATAGCGTTCCTCAAACATCCATTAGAATTCAAATCGAAAACTCGCCTCCTTCCACTACTAAAGAATGGGCGTTTAGTATACCATCTGGGACCGTTTACAACCAGTTTTCCAACCAAAACTATCGAATGTTATCTTTACTACTTATTAAGCACCTAACGTAGGCGTCAACATCTCCGTGGTCCGTTCCCTCGCGGCCTCGCCTCCGCCCCGCCCCGCCCCGCCCCGCGACACAAATCGCCCCCGCCCAATCCCGCCGTTCCCGCGATTCTCCACCCGCCGCCCGCCATTCCCGCAGTCCTATGCGCCCCAGGACGCCATCCTCGCCCGTCCTCCGTCCCCGTCCACGATGCTGTAACAGTTTAACCCCATCCCACCGTCCCCCACCCCCACCTGCGTTCGCCAACCCCCCACCTACAAGCGCCGCCACCGCCTCTGTGCCCGACTCGCCCCGCGCCGACGCCGACGCGCACAGCCGCGGCCTCCAAGCGTCCGCCTAATCTGTCTCGCCCGCGTGTCGCGGCCCAGCGCGCGCCGCCACCCGATCTGTTTGGCCGCGCCCGCGTCGCCTCCACACGCTGCCGCCCGGTGCGGCGGTGCCCCGATCTGTCTGGCCCCGCGATGCAGCTTCCGCGTGCCGACGTCGCGTCGCCTGCCCGCGCCCCACCACCACCGGCTCCCACCCAGCCCGCAGCGGCCTCGGCCCCGCGCGCTGCTCGCACCCACGCCCAGCGCCGACGGCCTCCCGCACCATCAGCCCCGCATGCCGCTCCCACCCACGTCGCCAGCCCCGCACGCCCTTGGCACAACCTGCGAACCATCCTCCTCACCGCGCGCGGATCGCCTCCACCCGCCGGGCGCCGCCGGCTGCCATACCCGAGCGCGGCCGCCGTAGCCGATCAGATCTCCTCGCGCTCAAGTAGCCGCAGCCACCGGGTGATTAAATCTTCTCGCGCTCAGGTCACCGTCGCCGCAAGCCGATCCAGTCCGTGCCCGCCAGGTCCTGTCCGCTTTTCAGGTCGTCGTTGACGTCGTATCACGCCCAGAGGACGCAACCCGGCTGCAGGTCGTCCGCACGGCTCCTGCTCCAGGTCGCTCAACCTCCACAGGGCTGCTGCTCCAGGCTTTAGAAGGACGATCAGGTGAGCAGATCATGCGACAACTACAATTGCCGGATAATGAATAGGAGATGCACATGTTGTGCAGGGAGTTGCTTGGGTCCATCACTACAATTTTGTTACCGAAAGCTACTTTGATATGTGCAAGGATTTTAGAGCTTTGGCCATCAGTGATTTCTTGTCGATAACTTGATGTCTGTTCTAAACTTGCTGCCATCATTGTGCACCTTTGCTTTCTCTGAAAATTAAAAACAAGATGCAACCACTGTCAGCTTGTCGGATAAAGAATATCATTCCTCTTTTCTCAGGTTTAAACAATTCTATGTCTAAGACAAATAAGTGCCCCATTGATTTTTTGTCTACCAAATTCGTGCTCGTATAAACACGCACCTGAAGTTGTCAGACCCATGGGATGGTGTCTTCTATCCTGTGTATTTGGAAGAAATCTATCGTTCTCTTAATACTATTCTATATGATTCTACATGTTTCTATCAGTTAGTAACAAATTTACACAGTGCTAAGTCGAGTTTTTTTAAAGGGTTAAGTGGAGTTCAAAGTTACTTGGATTTTGGTTAGCTCAAGCGCACAAGGTTGAGACAACTGAGCATGGCATGTGTAAGTAGCTTTGATGCAGCCATCCATACGTGAACCACATGTTGCTGTAGCCAGAGAGCTCCAGTATATTTTCTGATGGTGATAACAATGGTGCTACCTGTTATAGAATATGTAAGTGACAATAGTAGTAAATGAGTGGTAGATGATGTGCTAGAGCGAGATGCAAAGTTCGCTTCCTAAAGACCACCAGAATTCACTGTAGTTAGTCAATTTCATTACGTACAGTTAGGCAGACAGAGCAGGCAGGGCTAACCTAAAAGAGGTGTTTGGCTTTGAATTATTTTGTATCATAATTTCAGTTATCACCTCTAAATAGAATCCACCATCTGAACATGTATGAAGAAACCAAAAGAAAAAGGCTCAGATTTGTGATACTGACATTTACCCCCTCAGAATAAGTAGTATGATCTTATTACTAACTTGTATCTAAAGCAAATTGAAGTAGCAGTAATTTGTTTCATATACTAATGTGACAAATTTCCTTTTACAAATTTTAGTCTATGAAGCAATGTATTATTCCAAAGATTTAGCTGATCATATATCCTATATTTTCTAGATTTAATTTTTTCTATGCAGATCACGAGCAAGGGAGGATTTGGATCCCTGCAGTTGTGGGTATACATGAACAGCTCCTCACTGGTTTCTAGGTAGCTTTAATCATTTAATGCAATCGCAGTACATATTCATAAACAGGTTTATGTCACCTAGCCTCTGTTGATTGCTACTTGTACATTTTCTGCTAAAGTAAGTTTCAATTGATCATGTTCCTCTGAAGTCAGCAGTGGCAAGATTTGAGTCTTGGTCAGAAGTGCCAAAATGACAACGTTCTTGCTGGGACTAGAGCACCCAAGCGGCCAAGCCATGAGTCAGAGTCACCAAGGCTAGGCATCTGATCCACACAGGGAGATCTCTCTAGGAAGATGAATTGTTGTCTTATTGAGTACAACTATGCTTTTATTAACCTAAATTCTGGTCTGTTGATCTTGCTCTTGCAAGTGTGGGAACAAAGATCGGCGGTGGCTTGTAGCGGAGATCGTGTGTCGGCGGCGCTCTCGTGCCAGCGGGCAAAGGGATTGTGGGGTTCGCGGGATACGTGCGGATGGACCACTGAGGTATGTGCGGGATCGTCCGTTTGGTTAAGGTGACTTACGAAGCCTATGGATGTGATTTCTGTTTGGTTCGGCGACATACGAATGCCTGTGGATATCGCCTTTAGGGCCTTAACAAGTTGTAGAGAAATTATATCTCTATCATATGCTATTCAACATTCTCAAAAGAAAAGGATTTGTACACTTTTCTGTAAGCATTACAACCTACCAGAGATAATATGACAAACGACTATCGACGGAATGGAAATATGCAAGATCTCAATTAGTTGATATATTCTTTTCTGTTACTTCTTCTTCGGAGTCTGATGTAGAGAAATTGATTGTTTATACTATCTCAAGATCTGAATGATTTGGTTCGATCTTATTTCAGTTATCAAGGTTTTCTTAATTCTATATATGTGGGTTTATGATGACAAGAGGCACTCACCGCAAAGTTGAGCCATCCATGCATCTTACTAAATTGAGTCATCAACATGCCTTACTTGAATACCTTATTTGAATACATGCATGCATTTCACATGTATGATGCTATACTAAAGAATGATTGCAAGGTTTAATGTGTTGTCCTTGATAGTATCACATGAATATACAACTATCTATGCACAAGTGTGATCCCGTGGCAACGCACGGGCACGCACCTAGTAAAGATTTTATCATTCTAGGACCCGAACCTATGGCCTACAACCTCATATGATCTCTCCTTACTACCACACTACATACACACATGTGACTAAATAGTGGATGCTATTCTTTTATTTTAAGTACATTAAAGCTATCAATACCCGGTTGGTGAGATATTAATACCGACTGGGTGTTATCAACTCGTACTAATATCCATATATTACTGGTTTACAACACCAAACAATACTAAATTATGGGTTTGTAATACCAACTGATACTAATGTCTTATCCATAGTTTAAATCATTTTCGAGGGCCTCTGCCATCGCAAATTGTACTTATGTTGTTTGAGTTTAAAGCCCCTTTCTACGATAGCGTTTCTTGTTATTATGTGGCCCAAAATGTAAGCTAGGGGAATTTTTTCATACATCAAGAGTATTTAGATGGTAGCCTTTCAAAATTTTCGTCTTCCATTGGTGATATTTGATTTGAAACACCATAACTATAGTTAAACACAAACAAGTAAGGACATGGTTTGGTAGACTTCCCGGAGCAGCTCCTACGCTAAATCTATGAGGAGCTCTGCCAAATAGCACTTTGAAGAGAATCACTCCTAAAAGTGAATCATGAGAATATAGACTCTCAAAAATGAACTTTACAGGGTAGGAGTTGAAAGAAAAAAATAGCTTCTACAACATATAATTAGACATGATCTAAGGTGAGGACGGGCGGGCGTGGCCAGAGCTGGGTTGAGGCTCCTGTGGCGTCTTGCAGCCGGGCGTCTTGCAGCCAGATACGGGGCGCGGCCCGTGTGGCCGGAGGCAGGGTCAGACAAACAGGGAAGGGAGGGCATGGCCCAACCGCCCAAGCTAGGTTGGGGAGCCTAAGGCGGCGCATGGCCGGGTTGGGGTGGCGCACGACATTGAGGAAGAAAGGGAGAAGGTATGCCATGTGGGGTCCGCACGTAAGAGACAGAACGAAAGGACCGTGATACTGACCAAATGTAACAAGAGGAATTTTGTCTTTTTATCATCCAATTAACACCTCTATTACTGCAAAACTGATGTAAAGACGAAATAGGGCACCAAAACTAAGTTAGGTGTTAGATAGGCAATTTTTATTTATTTATTGCCAAGAAAAGAAGCAGTGTTTGTTTTAGGATCAATGAATGAATTCTCTCATTAATTAACCAGAAGCAACCGAGATAAGTATCATCGATTATTAGTTAGTTAGCCGGTACCGAGATAAGTATCTTCGATTATTAGTTAGTTAGCCGGTCGATCATAAGTTGTCATCGTCATCACGCGCGTGAGGCGAGAGTTCGTTCGTTCCCCGCAGCATGCGTGGCGTGTATACGACCCTTATTTTCGTGTCGTCGTCGTCTATATATAGGTGTAGAGTGTAGAGAGTAGGGCGAAGTGGACCCGTCACTAGCCGCCGTGGGCCTGTGGCTGCCGCTCAATTGCATCCCAGCTGCTCGGCTGCAGCCATGCGTAGCTTTGCTAGTACTAGGGAGCTGTTGTCCCTGTCCGCTGCTGTTGCAGCTGCAGCAACAGGCGGCCCTTCGCATCCAAACGAACACTGAACTGGGATGTGCCGACAGAATTGGGATGTGCCGATGTCTTCCCGCCTCTCACCAACCTACACGACTCTCGCAGTCGCAGCTCGCGTCCTCTTTTCTCGATCGTCAGGGCTACCTTAATTCGATCCATCATTTTCCACCAGGATTACAAAGGAATAGACGAGATCAGAACGGTGAGAAAAAAACAGTTCATTTATTCCTCTATTTCCTCTAATTCTCTTCGATTTCGGAGGAACAAAATGAGATTTAATTTGTGAAAATAGCCTTCAAATAGCCAGATAAAGCTGCACTGCGCGCTTGCCTGTCATCAGACTCTGAAAATCTTATGTTTTCTAAGGGGGCATAATCCTGTGTTTTTTCCTATTTCTACGTTTTGCCAATCTTTTGTTCCGAATGAGCCCTAAAATGCCTGTACGGTTTGAAAAATTTGTCCATAAATAAATAGAAGAATATATAGAACAGCATAGCATATTGTTGGAGCGGACGAAGAGAGCAATGCGTACTTGTCAATCCTTCAAGTGGGCTTTGCTTTTCCATCCAAGATACTATATGCTCCTCCTCCTTTTTTCTTTCTTTCCCGTGGAGATGATGAGAGCTGCTGAGTGCAGCTAGGCGCTGTCAGTCACGGTCAGGTCGAGGAGAGGAGAGAAAGCTTGCATCCCGCCGCCATTTCTGAAGTCTGAACGACGACGGCCCTGCTGCCGTCTTCGATCCCTTTCGTTTCCACGGGATGCACGCTGTCGTCTCTGCGCCCGTTAACGCTGACGAGAGACGGCCGACCTCGCCACGCGAGCTGACCCTTCCGGCCATGGTGCAGCCTGCAGGCGCCGTGTGCCATGTCCCGGCGTGACGTGGCCCTGTCCTGTCCAGAGGAGGAAGAAGAGAAGAGGACCTCCTTTTCGGCGGGCACATCGCAGCAATTCGCATGCACCTCCGCCTCCACTCCACCCACACGCCATTCGCCATAGTATAATTTTTCCGCGCCCACCACCATCATACCCGCGACGAAAGTTCGGCGCGGGCGTCGCTTTCCCGGTTTCGGCGAACGTACGAATTCAACGCTCTCACGTACGCCGCCGCGCCTCCTCGTCCTCCTCCAGCGATAGATTGAGCTTGCGGCGTTCGTTGCGTTGCAGCTCACCACCCAGCATGCTTTCCTTTCAGCCATCCACTTTCTGCTTATCAGCTTCAGCCATGTATGAAAAACCTTTTAGGTATAGTGGCTGGATTGTTTGTTCCCCCGCCCGACAGCGAGAGACAGACGCACACTGACATTGATAAAGGTCCTGTTTGGTTATGTTTTTCTCCATCTCGATTATATCGTGAGTGGGATTATCCTACCAAGCTGTTGTGTGGAGAATATGCTGTCTGCATAAGCCTAGCGTTTGGCAGTCTTCGATTTTTTTTCCTCTTCCCTTCTTCCCCAGCAGCCCCTCCACCCCGGCAGCTCTTCTCCTGACGCCCACCCTCGCCCCCTCTCCTCGCGCGACAACATCCCCCAGCTCCTCTCCCCGCTCCGGCCGCCGCGGGAGAAGGCGGGGGTCGCAGGCAGCCGTCGGGGGAAGGACGGGCCCGCCTCCTCTCCCTGCTCCGGCTGGCGCGGAAAAAGGCGGGGTCGCAGGCGGCCGCGCGGGAGAAGGCCGGGCCCGCCTCCTCTCCCTGCTCGGGGAGGCCTCCCTCACTGGTCCTCGCCTCCTCTCCCCGCTCGGGACGACAGGGAGGGTGACCGACGCGGGAGAAGACGACGGGGAGGGTGGCCGACGCGGGAGAAGACGACGGGGAGGGTGGCCGGGCGCGGATGCGGTGGCGGAGTGCAGAGCGCCGTCGGGGGCGGACGCGGACCAGCCGGCGGGGGTAGAACGCCGGCGCTCATGGAGGTAGCTGCTGGAGGAGGAGCCGGGCGGTGGAGGAGGGGCCGAGCGGAGGGGGCGGGCGGAATCGAGCTCGATTTTTTCCAACCGCGTCGGGAGACTCGCGTACGGGATAAGCAGGGAGAAGGAAGGAAATGGCTTCGTTACGAAGCGTGCGGCCGAGAGAAGCAAACCAAAATCAATGCGTTTGGGTGGAGAATCCTGCGGTGAGAGGTCTAGAATCGGATTTTAATCGGAACCAAACAGGCCCTCAGCTCTTTAGAGATATACTCTGACCGTTAATTTATCGTACAGCGATGTATTACCCGGCCCCCATCTCTTGGGTAAAGGCATGTAACGACAAAATAGGAATCCGTGTTTTCCTATACTGGTTCATCAACCCATGTCCATCAACACGTGCTTAGTGGATATAAGTTTAATTTGTAATAATATTAAAGCTGATTATTTTAATTCATTTTTTAATGTAATTGTGGATAATTATTTCAATTTATATTTTATGATGGCGTTGGGTAATTTATACGTAGAATTTAGGGGTTCTTTTAATTCTTCTTTTATAATGGCATCTTGAGTAATTTATATGCAAATTTAAGGAGCTATTTTAACTTGTATTTTATAATGGCATGGTAGGTAATTTTATACAAATTCAAGGGTCTATTTAATTCATATTTCATAATGGCGTGATGGCTAACTTTTATACAAAATTAGGGGATTATTTTATTTCATTTTTCATAATGTGGTGCTGGGTAATTTTTTAGAAACTATAATAGATCTAATGACTACTATTATTAAAGCTACATGGTGGATGACGGATTGTTTCTAATTGTTGTGATAATTCTTAGGATTTATCTTTTTCTTAGAAAATTGATTTATTATTAGAGCAACACGATGGATGACAGGATGTTAATTACATAGAAAACAAATATAATGGATATTAAAATTTCAATTTTCAATTGATGATAGGATGTTTTTTATTATTGTGAGAATTTCTATAATTTTATTTTTTATTTAGCTCATCTCGTGAGGATTAATAAGGAGACTCCTTTTGGAGTCTCCATCTAGTAATACCAAGATTAAGCGCAAAATATCTGTTTTATAGAAATGTTTCTAGCATATGTATGGAAAAAATTACGGGATCATTTCGTAGTGTAAATTTGTAATCGGGAAAATTGACAAAAAATTGAGAGTAAATTTAAAAATAGAAAAAATCTGCCCAAAAAAATATGAAATTCGCTTTCGTTGAGAATTGAACTCAAAACATTTCATAATGATAGAGGTGGGTAATTGCTTAGAAAACTGATGGAAAAATCTGCCCAAAAAGGAAGAAGTTTGTTTTCGTTGAGAGTTGAACTCAAAATCTTTCATAATGTCAGAGGTGGGTAATTACCTAGAAAACAGATTTAATGGCTATTAATATTCCTAATCTGACAATTGATGGTTGGATGTTTATGATTTTTATGAGAATTTCTAGAATTTATCTTTCTTCAGTGCGTTTCGTGGGGATTAACGTTGAAAATCCGTAAAAAAAAAGAAATTTGTATTTGTAAGAGTTGAACTCAAAACCATTCATAATGATAGAGGTGGGTAATTACTTATAAAACAGATCTAATGGTTATTAGTATTTCCAATCTGCCAATTGATGGTTGATGTTTATGATTTTTGTGAAAATTTCAAAGATTTATATTTTCAGTATGTTTCGTGAGACGTGAAGGCTTCAAAAGGAACATCTAATTATTAATAGGTAAGATACGATATTAAAGGCGGGTTTTTAGCACTATTTTCACCTAATAAAAGCATTTGTACTACCATTTACATTGGTTCCACTGTACATGTTAAAAAAATAAAAATAAAGGTTGAGATCAAGGTAGCCTGTGTATTTCATCTGGTCTCAAAATGTTTATCGCCGCTAACTTTGCTCTACAACCTTAATCATTTGTATTATAAAAAAATCTATAAATTACTACTTATTATCTTGCCATTTTTAGTTAAAAATAGTTTAAGCATGAATTGCATCGTTAATTTTTTCTAAATCTTGGTAGTTTTCGTCTGACTACCTATATATGACATGCTAACAATGTACACAATAGTGCGCTATAGAATTTAGCAGTCAGCTTTCCTAAAAATGCTATTGCTATTGCACGTAATGGCGCTGCTATTTCATACCTGCAATACTAAGTAGCGTTAAGTTTATAGAAACGTTAGCGCTGCTACAGGGCGTTCATTTCGCACGCCAGCAGCCTCGTGTTGGCATGTCAATCGGCAACACATCTCTATCGTTTCTCCTCTCCCATGTCCAAGCAAGCAAGCAAGCAACGAAGTCTTTTCAACAATTTGAATTATAACCATGTTTGGTTAAAAATTAGCCACTAGAATTAGTTACATCTAACCTAGTTAATATGTGCTAATTGATTACACATATTAGTTGATTTGTTTGGATCAAACCAGCTAACTTATAGTGATTTTCAGCACTAAAATTAGTTAGATGCATTTAAACGGGCTCTAATTATGCTAATGTTGGAACATTTAAACCGAACGAAACCTTAAAATTACGTTAGAAAAAGGAAACCTTAAAAATCTAGACTGATATAATATAATTGGACAAGTCTAGAGTTTAAAAACTTATTGGTGCAATTTACTCTTGATTAGTAGTACTCTTACATCCCAGACTACAAGGATTCTAGCCTTCTCTTATATCCGGTTATATTCATATGAATATTGATAAATCTAATATATACTCCATTAAATTTGTATATAAAATAACAAAAAAATCTTTTACAATTTAGTACAGAAACTATACTGCTGCGCCGCAGGCACCACTTGACATGTTGCGGAATATCGTGCCATTTAAAACTGCAAGCCACCAGCCACACGCCGATGCAGCGCCAAAAAGTTCGTTTATTCCTTCACTAAAGAAAAGAAAAGGATCATTGACGACTGACTACATCTATAGTAAATGAGTGGCACGAGGACCTGCAGTCAAGTCAAGTTGTGCTACAGAATGAAAAGAAACACGTGCACATTGTATGTTTCGTTAAGGTACAGTATATCTTAGTAGAAATTTAAAGCAAATGAATGCCTCCAATAGTGTACGCTAGAATCTGCAGATCTGACCAACATTTTAACCCGATCGAGCAGACCTTTTTAAGCAAATTCATGCTAGGACTGACAGGCCGGGGATGGGGTTTGGAGTTGCAACTAGCCCTGGTCTGGCGGTCTCCATGCCTCGACAGATTGCATCGTACTACCTCCGTTTTTTTTACGCGATTATTTTTTTTAAAAACTTTAATTATTTATCTCATTTAAAAAATTATGTAAACTAGTAAAAATACAATACATGTTCAAAATAATCTTAATAATAAAACAAATAACAAAAAATATATGAAAATTTATAATTTTTTAATAAGGTGAGTAATTAAAATTTTTAAAAAAATAACCACGTCAAATAAAAAAAATGGACGAGTACATTTGTCGTACCCTACGCGGCTACGCCCTACGCCTCCAATCATTTATCCACATCTAGGATCTATAGATATACATGACGAAATGCTATAAAGTGGTAAACCCGGGGTGCAAAATGCAAGAAAGGCATTCGCAAAAGCGTCCCCTACTCCCTTCCCCTCCCCGGACGTGACCGCTCTCCTGAGCTGCCCAACAAGAACTCGACCAGTCCACCCCACCTGCCTCCCTCTTCCTCTCGCTCTGAATTCCGGCGGCTCGCCCTCGAACTCATCGAATCCTAGATGGAGAGCGCCGAGGGGCCGTCCCCGGGCTCCGCTGATCACGCGGTAAAGAACCCTGCTCCGTGCCTTGCCCCCTCGACCCCTGAGATTTCCCCCCTCCATTTCTCGTGTAGTTTTACTTCATGCTCTGCGCCAATTCCTTGCTTCCCGTGCGAAGAACTATCTGCTCGTTCTCATGTGTTTGAATCGAAATCGGAGCATAGTTTCTTCTGCCACTGCGACTCCAAAGGTGCGACCTTTGTTGGTGAATTGCGGCCGAGCTGGGCGAATCTTGGCGCTGCTCTTTGCTCTTTGCCTTTTTTTTTTTTTGGCAAACTAGATTAGGGCCGGAAGATCGAATCTTTCCTGCCTTGCTTCATCAGGCAGTTTTTCCCTCGGTACTGATTAATCGCCCTTGTCTGCCTAACTTGGCCTCCTTGTGCTGTCACTGTGCCACATGAGCTAAAACTGGACTGTACATGTGGGCATGTGGCCGCATGTGGCTGATTCGGGGCCCTTTACCTTTCTGGCGAAACTTCTCTACTGCGTCAGTTTTCGCGCTACATTTCCATGTCTCTGCGATCATATCGCCACATGTATGGTTGCAGAATTGAATTGTACTGTACCTCAGTTTTTGACGAATGGAATACCAGATTCAGCATCTTGCCCCCATAAATTCTCTAGATTAGGCCTTAAAGAAACTAGCATTTCAAATGTTACATCTGTCCATGTGGTTGTGCCGCGGTCAGACAATAGGCATTAGGGATGCAATAGAGGGTTTAATGCCCACTGTTCAGTTACGCTCATTTGAGTTTCTGCTCTTCTGCAACATGTAAAATTTAGACTCTGTCTGAGGAGGCATACAGCTGCGGCCGAAGGAGCGGTCTGATATTGTCCCTCCCTTTGTTTATAGTTCACAATGAGATGAGTCCCATGAGTTCGACAAGGTTTGGATAATGAATCACTATACGTCCCTCCTTCATCGAAAGGATGGGGCTTCCTCTTTCTTTATGGCTCATTCATTTACCAAGTTTCATCTAACTTATTTGACCATAGTTGCTACATGTATTGTCTGCTCTACTGTGTAGGCACCGGATCAGGATGGCAATGCCCAAACTACACCTGGGCATAATTCGCGAAGGCCAAACCTTTCTTTGCAAATACCAGCTAGAACCTTGGATTCCGCTATACCTACTTCAACAAGAATTAATATATCCTCCAGCCCCAGCTCAACGAGAGTGGGTTTGCCACCGAGACCTAATTCGACAAGAACAAAATCATCCATCAAGAGCATCAATCCTCAGCACAGTTTCAGGGCAAGGAGTTCAGTCCAGGAAGGTGATCGAGTGAACCTTCTAAATCCTGGGACATCGACTGAGGGGCAGCAGGATAACCCGACTACTGGAAGATCATTTTCTTTTAGAAAGGTTATTAACTCTTTATCGGCAAAACGGACCCATTCTCTGCCAGTCACGCCTGTGGGAACTACCGTCAAGGCTTCATCTCCAGCAAATCACCTAGATAACCTGCCAACTACATCTGTAAGTGCTTTTTTTTTCTCGGAGCTCTGCCCATATAAATTCTACATAGTAGCCTTTTACATGGAACCGGACTTGTATTCAACGCATTCAGATATTTTTTATGATGCTAGCAGAATCAAGAAGCTGAAGCAAAAATTAGACGTTCGCTTTCAGTACCAGGAAATCGCAAAAACAAGAGTTTGAGGAGGGCTGATTCATTAGGCGTCATCCGTGTGATTCCAACGACCCCACGACCAGTCCCAGTCGATGCAACCACATCGAGCGATGTAATTGAAGAAACGGCCGATGGTATGTACTCTTACGATCCTCTACTCTTATAATTTCACAAATTGGATCTTGTTTCACTAAACACCATGTGCTTATCTACGTGCACTGTCGAGTTCCTGACAGTCCCAGAAGATGGAGGGGAAGATATTCCTGAAGAAGAGGCAGTCTGTAGAATTTGTTTTGTTGAACTCAATGAAGGAGGGGAAACGCTTAAAATGGAGTGCAGCTGCAAAGGAGAACTTGCCCTTGCACACGAGGATTGTGCTGTCAAATGGTTTAGCATCAAGGGAAATAAGATATGCGATGTCTGCAAACAAGAAGTTCAGAATCTACCAGTGACATTATTGAGAATGCCAACTCAAACGGCAAACAGGCGGGTAGCAAACGCTGCTCAGCAGAGAGCAGCTCAACAATACAGGTAAGATAAGCTTTCTCCAGAAACTAAAATACAGGCAAAGTTAGTTCAGATTTGATAAAGACGGAGAATAGAGGTTCTATCATGCTACATTGATGACGTTTTTGCATGCTTGGTACAATCTAACCTCAGTTCCTAATAGATTCTGGCAGGACATTCCAATCCTGGTGATGGTTAGCATGCTTGCATACTTCTGTTTCTTGGAACAGCTTCTGGTTTGTGTCACTTGTGTTCTTCATTTACTAGTGCATTTGAATGTTTACCTGCTTTTTATTCAGTTTTATAACAATGAATTTCATTGGAACAGGTTACTGATTTGCAGTCACATGCACTGGCAATCTCATTGCCTTTCTCATGTGTGTTGGGCCTCCTTTCTTCCATGATAGCATCCACTATGGGTAATTAATTGCTTTATAGAGAAAGTAAAAGTCCCTTCTGTTTAATATGAGATTATAGACCTAAAGTATAGTACTTCACCATTGTCCAGCCCATCTGTAACGAGTGTTAAGGAAACAGTATAGTTGATTTAATTATTTGTGCAGACAAGTAAAACTAAACTTACCTTGTTATTTGGTTTCTCACTTCCGATTAACAACCCCTTTTTCCCTGTTCTTGCAGTGTCGAAAAGCTATATATGGGCCTATGCTTCTTTCCAGTTTGCTATTGTCATCTTGTTTGCTCATATCTTCTACAATGTGGTATGAAACTCTTCTCTTTGGTGGCATCTGATGCAGATAAATGTTTGTGCCATGCTGATTACTATGTTATATGATCAATCGCAGTTGAGAGTGAATCCAGTCCTTGCAGTCCTACTATCCTCATTCACTGGGTTTGGGATTGCTATTAGTACGAACTCTCTGCTAGTAGAGTATTTGAGGTGGAGGGCTAGGAGGAATCAGCGTTTAGCTCAGCAGGCTGCCAATGCTGCACAGCATCAAGAATCTGGGAATAATGGTGCAAATGATACCAATGGTGATATGCATCAAGGGCATGATCCAAATTCTGCGAATAATGCTGTATGATGATTCAGGTTTGTCAACAGCAAGTTTAGGTAGTGGTTCTCTTCCTTTTTTCCTCTCGAGGAATGTAAAACTTCCCCATGATCTGTGTGCATACAAGCTAATATGCTCACCTCTTATCTTGGTGTTATCTTTTGCAGAATACGAAATGTCATGGAGGATGTGAACAGCTGTTTTTTATCTTGTACAGTGGGTATAGCTCAAGAACTTAAACCTGGAAAAATATATCTTAATATCCCACATGGAGGGCGCTCACCAATATATTTACTTGACACGCAGAGACGACAGACAGACGAACCAAAATGTGAAATAGTTATGTTATTAGTCTAGTAGTTTGACACCAAATATATGGGTTCTTCATTGTAAGGTTAATAGATCTGATACTACAAAAGTGCACCGCTAAAGTGAGTGGAGCTCATGGTTATGAGTTTATCCCTGTAAATGAAATATAGCTTTCCAATATTGAGGTTTCTAGTCAGCCGTTAGCGCTTGAGAAATATTCAGATTGAATTGTGATACATTTGTCTCAACTGAGAAATTGTATGCAATGCGAGAGATTGAAACATCCAAGTGGTGCTGGTTCCACAATAGAAGATGTTTGTGCTGCAACAGGTTCTGTTCATTATGATAATAGATGACGGTAATGCATGTTCCACAGGTAAATGCATCAACCGGCAACATGCATGAATTCTGCCGGTGCTTGAAATAATCTACTAGCAATCATGCTACCAATGGAAAGCTTGCAAGTCACTTAGTTTAGCAAAGTAGATGAGAGGTATTGTCGCTCACCAAAGTACTAAGCACATCCAAATCCAACCAAATCTCATTTGATTTACTACATCCAAATCTCTGATTTGTAAGGGTCAAATTCCCATAAAACTTTTTCCTTCGATGTTGGGAGAGTTCTATTTTTTAGATAAAGTGTTGGGAGAGTTCTAAATTCAGCAAGACCAGACATACATCAGTGTAGCATACATCATGCTCCATTAACTAATTCTGCAACTGATAAAGTAAACTGGAGAACGATCTGATTTCTTCAAATTGGAGCACGCTGTGGATTGGGTGTGGATAAGGTATTCATTACAGATGGCTTTCTTGGTTTCTTGATATTGTAGGGCTCCTCAATTGCGTGCATTAGTGTGATACTGAATTACTGATGCTGAAACTGCTTAAATAAATCCAAAGAATTTCGACCTGATCCAGTTAGAGCGCAACAAGAGAACGAGGAACTCAAGCATCGGCTACCCCATTCCATCCATCGTCCTCCTTTTCGGCGGCGCTGCGCCCACGCCACCGAACCCTCTTCCAGCTTCCAGGCAAGCACTCCAGGCCACCCTCGTAGCCCTCCTCTTGCCGCCGCCGCCGCCGTGCTAGTACTGGCTTGCATCGGGTTGGGGCAGGTCCTTCAGTAAAGTTGCGGACTCCTCTCGTGCGCGCACACACTGAGTTCTGTCCACGCCTGTTGCCATCCTAAGGAAGGCATGGCGGGGTTCGGATGGAGAGCCAGCTCAAAGGTTCAGAGATGGGGTCAGAGCTACCTCCGGAGCTTCTCGTCTGCTGCAATTCCGTCTCAGTTAGAGGTGACTATCTATCTATGCTGATATCTTGTGTTGTCTACTGTATAGTAGCGACCAGCATCCGTGAACCATGATGCTTAGATGGTTCCGGATGGCTGGTGGCTGCACAAACTACTACAAACCAGGGCTTAATTAAAAAAGAGAGAAGCTTTGACATTTTCCCCTCAAATTCACCTAGTCCTGGTTTAAGGTAGGCATTGACATCACAGTCTGGGGTGCTGGTTTCATAAGATTCAGCTGCTTTTCAGAATGTCGGATTCATTGGACTCGGGAACATGGGTGCCCATATGGCAAGGAACTTGATCACTGCTGGATATAAAGTGACTGTTCATGATATGTAAGTCCCTGTCTATTCTTTCATATATACGTTGTCACAGGGTTCATTGCTTTTTCTTGTTCAAAATGGGTCTGCTTGGCAAGGAACTATGAAAAGAACTTTTCATAACTCAGTCAAATGAATGCTTTAGTTATATAAACATTGAATCTATCACATCAGAAATGAAAATTCCATGAAGAAGTTCTCAGATGACGGGATCCCCACAAAACAGTCTCCACTTGAAGTGTCAGAGACAAGTGATGTCATAATTACCATGCTTCCTTCATCTACCCATGTAAGTAGATTCCATGTAATTCTTGATCCCATCACCTGGACCACAATATCAGAATCAGATAGTATTATCATTTTGTATAGCATCTTGTATTTGCTTACTCTGTTCCCGGAGCTATCGATTTAGGATGTTCACAGATGATTTTCAGGTTTTACATGTGTACAATGGACCGAATGGCTTGCTTTGTCGGGGCAAACACCTTGGACCATGGTTATACATAGATTCATCAACAGTTGATCCACAAACATCAAGAAAGATATCGACAGCCATCTCAAAATGCCATTTAAAAGAAAAGAAAGGTTAGTTTCCACCAGGAAAAATTAGAGCCATAATCTACTATTGGCAGCTGTCAGTAAAAAACTTGAATAGTTGAGTACTTGAGTTTAAATGTGCAAACACTGACAGAATTGTCTCTATGTTCAGGCTACATTGAAAACCCTATGATTCTGGATGCTCCAGTGTCAGGAGGTGTTCCTGCTGCAGAAGCTAGCAAGCTAACTTTCATGGTACTACTTCCTGTTCCTTTCCTGCATATCATTATAACTTGTAGCTTTTCGACCAGACTTGTAAACTATTACATTAAGATAGAGGCAATTGATCTTTATTTTTGTTTTAAGCAATGATGTTCAGGTGGGTGGTCTTGAGGAAGCATATTTAGCAGCCAAGCCCTTACTTCTCTCAATGGGTAAAAAGGCGATCTACTGTGGTGGGGCTGGAAATGGCTCGGCAAGTTCTGTTAACCTCCATTCTTCACAAAAATTCTCAGTTTGCTGATGATCCTGTCTCACTCTTGATATTGGATATTTAATTTAAGGCTGCAAAGATCTGCAACAACATGGCAATGGCAATCAGCATGCTTGGAGTCTCTGAGGCCTTTGCTCTTGGTCAAAATCTTGGGATCAAAGCAACCACTCTTACAGACATTTTCAACTGCTCAAGCGCTCGCTGCTGGAGTAGGTATTTTCTCCTCTTTGCTCATCTTATCGTGGTCTAAGCCGCAGCAACTATGGATTTGCTTCAAGCATTGAATGTGTGGAAACCATGATTCAGTCTGTTGCCATGAAATATGGAGATCAAAATTTTCAGCTTCAGCTTGTATTGTTGCATCATCTGAATTTTAAGTGGCTTCATTTTCTGCCGATTTCAACAGCGACACATATAACTCTGTTCCTGGAGTTATGGAAGGTGTGCCGTCATCAAGGAACTATATCGGTGGTTTCACCTCCAAACTAATGGTACAAATTGACACATATTTTCCTTATCAAATTCTATTGTAGAATATCAAGCACATTACTTCTGAACTCCTGAAGACTGAGACGGTGTGAGTGGAGTGTTTGTGAACAGTGTTTACTATATATAGCTTGTACCGATGAGTTAATCTCCTACAGGTCTCCCATAGAAACTGTCGCTTGCTTGGAGTACCAGATTAACTTCGTTCGCTCATGGTTTACATCCCTCTTCAGGCTAAAGATCTGGATTTGGCCATGGCGTCTGCATCTGGAGTCGGCTTCAAATGCCCAATGGGTTCCGAGGCATTTGAAATGTAAAACACATTTCCCCTCATTTTCTTTCTTTTTTTCGTGGAACTTTAGTAGAATCAGATGCTGCCACCTTCTCCGTCGCTTTGGGACTTACCCGGTGCTCTCTGCAGTTACCGAAAGCTGTGCGAGGATGGCTGCGAGCTCAAAGACTTCTCGTGCGCATTCCGCCACTACTACGCCGGCAAGGATGAAGAGTGATCTTGCAGCTATGCAGCCAAATTGCCGCCTGTTGAACTGAATAAAAGAAATAAAGTTATTGGAATGGTTATTGGAATGGTTCCAGCCTAACCTGTGGTGTGCTGTACTCAGACAGGGCTGTTGAGCTGACCACCTTGTAAAACCGTTGCTGCTTTGCTTCTAGTTCTAGGCAATCGTCAACATACTGTTCTGAGAGCCAATTTCTAGCACTTTCGTTTCTGGTGTGACCATCAAATCGAGATGCGTTAGATGTGCGCAGGATTGTGTCACAGTGCATTCACCAGTGCATCAGACAGAAACATCAGTGTGCGTCGTCTGCAGCCGCGGCCGCCGAGAGCGCAGGCGCAAGTCTGAACCCAGCTAGCCAGGTAACCTATGCACGACGGCTGCAGCCTGCAAGGGGTACTAACCTCCTACTGGTCTTACTTCTGGGTCCCAGAAGAAAGAAGGGGCCTACTTGGAAGTCTGAAGAGCCGCCCTCCCGGAGAGCCCGAGATCCAAACCGCCGAACCCGTGACGCCGGCGACGGTGGGAGGAGGCGATGCACGGCCGGCCGCGGCGCCCGGCCAAGCCGGAGGACGAGGAGGCGTCGTCAGCGAAAGCTGCCAAGCTCCGGGAACTCCAGGCCGAGGTCCTGCGGAACCACCACGCCCGCACGTAAGCCGCCGCCCGTACTACACCCTCCTCGCCTCTCGTTGGTCTGTCCAGAACCGGTCGATTCCGGCGAGGCGACCGCTAGGATTAGTTTGGAAGAGCTTCGGCTAGCTCTCATAGCCTGGCGATTGCTCCTGTGGAGGAAAGATGCAAATTTTATTGCTTCGTTCACGCCGTGTTCCCTGGTTCTTCTTTCTTGAAGCTACGAAGGCCCGAGATTGCCTCATTCTTCAATTGTAGGTTCTAATTTCCTGGCCCGGGGCCTATCGTAGCAAATTATCCATCGGTTAATAAGTCATAACCAAAAAAAAAAAAGATTGGATGTCATGTCTCTGTTGCACCTCCCCACCCCTGTTTCCTAATCCCAAACTTATTCTTCAGTGATTAAACACACTAACTTATTTGAACAACATCTGAGGCTTCTAGGTACACCAAGGAGGCAATTGGACTCAGCTTCAAGCTGCTCGAGATAAATCCAGAGGCCTACACTGCGTGGAACTACCGGAAGCTTGCGTTTCAGCACAATGTGAAGGAGCTTTCTGACCCCGAGGCGATCAAGTCTACTGTTGATGACGAGCTCAGGATGGTGAGCTATGTGATCCATCAACACTATTCAGTATATTCTGCTGGAAAAAGAAATACCAATTAGAAATAGAGCTATCGTGTTTTTGTGCTTCAATCGATTATGATGACATTGTAATTGCCTACTTAAATGATGCTCAGATTTGGATTTTTACAGGTTGAGGTTGCTTTAAGACAGAACCCAAAGTCCTATGGGGCTTGGTATCACCGGAAGTGGTTGCTAAACCAAAAACTAACACCGGTGGATTTCAAACGTGAGCTTGGCCTTTTGGATAAACTGTTGAAGGTGGATGCGAGGAACTTCCATGGATGGAATTACCGAAGGTAGGTTTTCTGTTTTGGGGGACTAAGGTCAATATTATCTGCTTGGATTGATTCCCCCTTTATTACAGATTCCTTGCAAGATTCATGGGCGTGCCAGATGAGGAGGAGCTTAAGTATACGATGGATAAAATCAGGGACAACTTCAGTAATTACTCAGCATGGCATAATCGTAGGTATACAATTTTTATTTATGGCCATTCTTTCTGAATGCTTTGCACATGATTATTATTTATCGGCTTTCTTTATAAATGCTTTCTATGACTTTTCATATGTCCATGTGGTGATGTCAGAAGTTTGTTTAAACCTATATTTAGTTTGGTGTCAATAGATTAATTATGATTTATGAAACAGATGTAAATAATAACAACCATTAGAGTGAAAAATGTAAGCTACTCCAACTTAGGTTTTTGGCTGTAGTGAAATAAGCACTAACTCGCAAACTGAGCTGTCACTGTATAGTAATCTGAGTGCATATTATGTTAAACAGCAAATGAGAACATGATGTGTTTAGTCTTTTTATAATTTGTACTGAAATTGATATGCTGAATATATGCTTACTCCCTGAATTGGGAAGGGATATTTTGATTGCTTTCCATTACCCTTGGTCCTGTTTGTCTCATTGTGTAGTATTATGTTTACTTGTCGGTTTTGGTAGCAATGTTTTTATCATATGTTTGCTGCAATGTCATCTCATTTACTTTTTTGCAGCATACTTCTGTCCAACCTACTAATCCAACAGACCAAAGGCTTTGAATCAAAACAGAAGATTTTTTCTGAGGAGTTTGACCTTGTCACTCAAGCTCTTTTTACGGATCCAAGTGACCAAAGTGGATGGTTCTATCACCTTTGGCTTTTAGCTCAAACATCTACCCCTGATAACCCACAGCTGATTGCTTCATGGCCGTGTAATGGTGCAAAGTTCAGTTCATCTTTGGTCAAGGAAAAAGTCGAGCGGGACAAACCCATTTGGTCAAGGACTGTGCCTGTTGTTCTCTATTTCAATGAGCCTGTCAAAGGAGTAAATCAATCAAGTGTGAACTTAAAATCCGATTTGGAGTTTGATAAGGATTTTAACTGGAGGCCCCTCTCAATGACAAATTCTGGCTATTCTAACTGTTGGGCCACGTATCTTCAAATTGCAAATGAATGTAGCAGTTCACAGCAATATTCTGTTGAACTGAGCATACCCTGCTCAGATGACATTGTGTCTAGAAGTGGCTCCAACTACAATTTTCCTGTGCTTTTTACATTTACCATTGAACTGATCAGCAATGACACATCCCAGGATACAGATCTGTTTGATAAGCCAGTTGCCTGGGATTGCTCAGAATCATTCCAATCTCATGGGAACCGCGATCCTATCCCTTTTGATCTGCTAAATAACACTACTGCCTTGGTTCAGGAGGACACAAATTGGCATTTTGAAAAGCTATCTGAGGAAATAGATCTCTTCAGAGAACTATCTGATGACGATAGGTTAGGCTCTAAAATCATTCTTAAACTGTTTTTTCATAAATATAAACCTCCATTCTCATAACATACACTCTTTTGCAGCAAGTTTGTGAAGTTGACATTAGCCCGGTTGTTGCTTGCTTGTGCTGCAACAAAGTCCCGAGGAAGATCTCTCGTTGAAAGGAAAGGATACTGTGAAGAAGCACTGCGGCTCTTTATTGACTTGATTCCCCTAGATCCTTCTCATAAGCAGTACTATGAGGATGAACGGAGCATAGTCCTAATAGATAAGGTAGCATAAAGAATTTTTGAAGAAACTTTGCTAAAGGATGATGTGCTGTTGCCTAACTTAAGTTTTGCTTGCAGTTAACATGTGACATGGAGACTTTCATGAAGCACTGTTCAGTTCAGGTTCAACAAAATTTGGCTCCGCTGAATCATGTGAAGCTTTGCAGATTGTCTTTAACACGCGTTGGATTTGCTGAACGCCTATTGTGGGTTCAAGTGCTGGACCTAAGCCATAACAGTCTTAGATCAGTTGAAGGTTAGCATTTCAATGAACCTAAATCTGATGTCTACTTCAAAAAAAAAAAAAATCATGATGTTTATCAGTGTAGCAAGGCCTTGAAATTAGCTTCTCAAATGCAGATGCAGAAAGCTATATTAAACTAACTGCAATCTACTACTTCCATTTTTTTGTTTGACGCTGCCTAGTTCAAAAGTGAACTAGGGAGTGACAAACATTTGCAATTGGAGGTAGTACGAGATAATTTGCTTAGTCATTGGGTAATACCTGATGAATACTGTGAGATTCACAGACATTGGCTTATGATGCTAACTTGTTGTTCTTTAAAGGTTTGGAGGCTTTGCAGCAGCTTGTGTTATTGAACATCAGCAACAACCAGATCAGTAGTTTCACAGCACTTGAACCCCTTACAAAGTTGATCTCTTTGAAAGTATTGAATTTATCTTTCAACAAGATTGGAGATCACTCAATCGACAAAACACGGTATATCTGCTCATCTCCTTTCTCACACAAAGGCGAAGCGTGTGAAGCTTTTGAAGTGTGCCAGAAGGAAAATATCAATGTGGAGGAATATTGGGACGCCATACTGTTCTTCAAATCTCTGAAATTAGCACAACTTGATATCAAAGGAAATGCAGTTGCCAGCAAGGAGAATCTCAAAACTCTTGTCATGACGATCATTCCTTGTCTAAAATGGTTTAATGGTGAACGTGTCAATTGATTGATGGCTTTCACTTAAGAATTGCACAAACTTGGGCAGTGCCAAAGTTCACGCTGTAAACTAGTTTTTGCTAGCAGCCATTGATTTGCTTCGTATGTACTGCTATATTGTTTAAGCGAACCTGAGACCCTGGCATGATGCTAGCAGCCATTGATTTTTGAGCAATGAAATGGCCATGATCTTACAAGAAAAAATATGTCATTTCAATGCAATTTCTTCACTTTTAAATCGTTGTTGAAGTTCAAAACAGAAAGGTGCTACACTGCCATGTAATTAAACTTCGGGAGTTTGAATGCAATTGACAAACTACAGATTGTAGCCCCTCTCCCCTTCTGTTTTTTCATAATATCAAGCTAAATTCCATAGCAATGGCAGGGGCTCTTGCTTCAAGCGTTGCAGTCTCAACCCCTCTGTTTTGATGATATGAACTACTTAGGTGAGTTAGGTCATGTCTTCTGAACTGAAGATTATGGAAAATATCTCTCCCATCACATTAGAGATGTTCATGTATGAAATACTTTCTATTTTTCATCTGATCACCCAGGAATCTCTCAAATGAAATGACCACGATAAAGGTTTGCAAATGAACAAGCCTTTAAAAGAAAGGAAATTTTGGCTACAGTTTTCTTCAAAGATGTCGTCCCGCTAACATTGGTTGCAAATCTCAGCAAGACCTAAAGAATGTTACACAATGGTTCATCTATATTCTCAGTTGCTAGGAAAGCATCTCCAGAAGCAGCGTTCACTCCAAGCTCAGGAGCGACATCTTCTCATCGACAGAGCAATCAACCTGGCACGACGAGCGGCAGGCGGCAGGGATCAGGATGAGCCCCATGCAGCGCTGCTCCATCGGGGGCGTCGAATGGCGGGCGCCGCGGTACTCCACCGCGTCCTGGAGGATGATGTTGCCCTGCTTGTCGATGCAGTGGAACAGGCCGAGGAAGTAGCGGCCGTCGTTCACGCCGACCAGCATCGGCCGGAACAGCAGCTTCCGGAGCTTCGCGACGGCCGGCGAGCTGCTGCCGGCAGCGGCGTCGGCAGGTGCAGGGGAGCTGTTGCGGTGGGCGTCCTCAGAGACCGGTACGGCTTGGGATGGCCCTGGCGGTGCTTCCATTGCGCCGAGGAGGATCCCCCCTCTGCTAGAGACGCTGCTGTATTTGGATCAGATCCGAATACAGAATAGGTGAAATTAGGGTTTGGGGGTGCTCGGTTTCGCGTGTATCAACAAGGGAGGGAGGAGAAGGACCGAACATACCTGATGGGGATTTTTTTTATTTTTATATTTATTTAAATTCTTTTTTGCAAAAACAATTAGATGTTTCAAAAAATTGCGGATTTATACTCGTACCACCGTCTGGGTCGGCGTTATTTAAATACAGCCAGACCACACGACGGTTTATCTACGTGGCACATTAGGACTTGCCTGGCAAGTGGTGCTGCCAGCTAAATGCCAACCCAAATAGCGTTTTTATAAAACCACCGTCCAGGCCGGCGTTATTTAAAATCCGCCGCACAGTACGGCGTTTTTAAAAAAATGCCAGGCCGCGCGGCGGTTTTTAAAAAATGCCGGTTGGGTCGGCATTATTTAAAAACAGCCAATTAGCTCGGCTTTTTTTTGTTTTTTTATCTTAGATTATTTGTACTGCAATTGGAAATAGAAGAGTATTTTAAGAACTATTGACATAAAATTTTGAAAACATATGATTGCTTTGCAAAATTTTAAATTGAGTTTGATATATTTGAAATATAGGATGCATGAGTGTATGAAACAGAGAAAATTTGTTTCCCGTGAAAACACATAGATGAGACATGAAATAGAAATCTCGGTGGTACATTGAATACAACACAACATGCACAAGTAGACTACATTCGTAAAATCTAACGATGACTCAACTAAATCCTAGCGGAACATTGAATACAACATAGCATCTACAAATAAGCTAACATTTGTAAAATGGAACGATGACTCTACTACGTGTAAGAATGACGTAAACAAATTCGGACACAATTGCAATGTCACTCAACGTGGTGCCTTAGGTAATTTAAAAAGCCGAGAAACTAATAACAGCAACCGATTCATCTACGTGAATTAGTTGGAATAGTAGTGTGATGGGCCTCCAGGATCATAGTAGCCGGCACCTCCAGAGGGCGGGGAACTGGTAGGCCAACTTGGCTTCGGGTGATATGGGCACTTGCAGAATGAGTCAGGGCATATGGGATCATCTTCGAGGCCAACCACCAATGCGTTTGCCTCTGCCTCATTTTCCAGATCCCGAACCTTGCACTCAAGGTCGTGGATCTTGTTCTTGATGTGGCTGATATACTCTTCGACGTGGTCGTGGTTCGGAGGATCTATCCACTTCGTGAAGTGGCAGTTTCACATGTCATGGGAGTTTTACAAGGAGAAATAGGTTTAGACAAAGTTGATTCTTTTTGTAAAAAATTGAGTAGTGAGGTACATGAGCACTGACATAGCCAAAAGGACATTTGAAGAAACGACGGCCACCATCGATGAACTCATCGAAACACCTGCACAACACAATTCTCACCACATCGGCACTTAGGCCACGGCTCAGTTCGTTCATCGTAGGGCATAAGCTTGCGCCCTCCAACAAAGTCATCTTTTCCCTGTACCGGGAACTCCTCTAGTGGATGGTCATAAAAGTCTGGGCCTACTGGACCACCGAAGAGAAAGTCCTGGCTACGACGGCCTCCACCCCTCCCTCCTCGGCCTCAGCCTCGGCCACGACCACAGCCCCTTTCTCCCGACTGCGTCATTGTTCTTTAGCTGAGGTGAGATGTGTATGAGCTGTGTGTATGAGTTCAATAGGTGGTGTGAACCTGTATTTGTAGGTGGCCGGGAGGGTGAGGCATTAAGGGGTCATCTCGAACTGAAAAGCCTGTAAATCAGTTGTCGCGTCGAACTGAAAAAGTTGTATAGGTGTAGTCACATCGAACTGAAAATGCTACAAAGTCACGCCAAATTAAATAGCCTGTACAGGTCATGTCACCTTGAACTAAAAAGGCTATGAGCCATCAATAGCATCTCAGCATTCACGTCAAACTGAAAAGCCTACAGAGTATTAATAAGTATAAAAACCACCCTAGACAATGTAGGGTAAGAATCACACACAAGCAGTGGTAGCAGCTACGAACAACACACTAGATACGCCCCCTACGCGCAACTCTCTGGACGGCATGGGTGTACCGAGACCCGTGACTGAAGGGCTCAGGTCGTCGTCGCCTATGTCTGTCAGGGATGGTCTGGTCCGCTACAGGATCCTGCGAAGGCTGAGTGGCCTAGAGTGGTGCGTCTAGGAGCTGAGACGAACCAATCTCGTTGGGTGTCGGCTCATGGAAGAAGTAGTTGGCCAGCCGCTCAGCTTCGTCTGGAGGACTATGTGGAGCATGACCGGAACCTCGACTGCTTGAAGCCTCCGGGGTGAAGGCAGCGTCAAGTCCTGCAAGATGTCGCACGGATTAGAATTGAAATGTAACATTTTGCAAATGCATAGCTATGTGGAAGGCACTTACCCCAGTGAACCGCTGTCCCTGATGGCCCCGCGACATCCTGGTAGTACGGTGGCCTACGAAACGAGGACCCAACATGGGTCCCGTACTGCATACCTACAGTACGAAACATGCATAGCAATGTCCAAGCTATGTATACCTAATATTAAAGCAGCGGCACATACCTGGCGGCGGGTAGCTGGGTGGAGTCTATGCGTACACCGGCACCTGACGTGGTCGGGGCTGAGAGAGGGCAGGTGTACGAAAAGTAGGCAGCTGTGGTGGAAGGGCAACGTCGTCATTACGGCATAACAACGACCTCAACACTCGTGTACACAACTCAGCTATGTTGCCGTATGCCGTCATGTGATCCTGTGGTGACATGGTGCTGCAACGATGACTGTACGAGACAACATCAGCATGGATCTGCCGGACAACGTCGTGCTGTATCAAATAGAGTGCATTAGATGTCAATGAAAGTAGAAACTAAAAAGTGTTTAAATGTGTAAACGATAATTGAGGTACAAACTTACAGCTAGAGCCACCCCCTGGTCTCTCGCAACAGGGTACATGTCTGTGAGCTGCGGTGTTCGTCGTGGCAAATCCTGTGACGTAGGCAACACACGAACCTGTGTGCGTGGGAGGTACCAACGGATGTACTGACCCCAGGCTGCATCGTCGTGTGGCCTGCCCTCCATGACGACGTCATCCAAGGCCTGGGCCCACTGCGCCACTAACTCGGAAAGACGTGGTGCCCAAAGCTGACCAATGGTTTGGCCTTGCCTAGTGAACCTGAAACAACAAATAGTTACAATGATGGAATGATAATCGAAAATATTAGAAACAATCACAGTTAAGTACAAATTGATGGACTGACCGGTGCACGTGCGGCGGCAACAAGCTCTGAGGCACCACACGCTCCCGGTACAAGTCAAACTGACGGAGCACGCAGCTTCGACGTAGATGTCGAACACAATTGGCTTGCGAGTCCTCCAGTACTTAGCGTCGCGCTCACACAAAGGTGACAGTCCGTGCGGTGCGCGACTCGCCACCGCCTCCTGAGAGTACGGTGTCCAATGCACCTCATCGTCACGGAGGACGTCGAACTGTCCTACGAAGTCAGGGTATGACTTCTTAGTCTGGACGTGAGCGTAAGAAGGCTGCAAAAGTATGCAAATGAGTATGTTACTTGTGAGAAGTAATGAAACACGCAAATGAGTATGTTACTTGTGGGAAGTAATGAAACACACAAAAAAGTTTGGAAAGATCAAGTTACGTACTCGGCGAAGGCACCACAAAGACCCCATTGTTGGCCCGTCTACGTCATCCAGGGGGATGCCATAGTACGGCTCCAGGGGGACAGCTGGCCGCCCTATCTGGAACCTCTCGTGAGCCCAAAGCTGCAGAAGCAGCGGGCATCTCCCCGAAGAAGGGCTCCACTGAGCCACTCTTGAAGCAAGTCGTGCAGAGACCACGGTACGTGGCCGCAAGAACTGCGGACCCCCAGCTAAACTATGGGATCGCCTCCAGTGGGGCGTTGGCCACATGACGTGCGAATTGCAGTAAGTGTTTGGGCACAAAGTTGCCCCGGAGCTGTAGAAGAGGACGTACCCCATCAACCAAATCATGTAGGCCTCTAAGTGGCCCTGAACCTCGTACTGCGTCGTACCCAGTCGAATCTGGTCCTCCTGTAAACAATTACAGAAAACTGTAAACTACATGATATGAAAGTTCGTGCTACACTACGCCTATATATGATACTCACCGTGAACTGGAGAATCCACCACTTGGGTGGCCCACCCTTATGAGTCTCTGCGAACTCCCTGTACTGGGGTGCGGTGTCTCTACGCTGGACAACAGCGAACCGAGCAAGCAAGTCGTCACGCCAGTCTGCGCTGACGTCCGTGGGCCCCATGGCATCACCATGCAACGGGAGCCCCAGCAAGTAGAAGACCTCTTGCAACGTAGGGGCCATCTCGCCCACGGTAAGATGGAAAGTATGTGTCTCTGGTCTCCACCTATCCACCAGTGCTGCAAGAAGAGAGTAGTCGTAGTTGAAACGCGGCCCCTTTCCCTCAACCAACCGAGCAACAGGGAGCAATCCTGCGGCACGAAGCCTAGAAACAAACGAATTAGTGCATACCATTTAACATCTAGTTAAGACATAGATGACGTCGAAACATACCTCGGTAGCCAATGATGGTCCAATGCCATCGTCTCTATCGGGACACGCGCGCGAACCTGTCCAAGCGGGACCCCCAAAACTGCATTGTAGTAGGATCGGTGCTTCTTGTCCGTCGTGGCATCAAGAAGCTCTGAAGTGACGTAACCCTCTGCAGCAGCCATCGCTGCAAACGGTTTAAATCGTTAATCCACAATATAATTGATGATACGGAAACACATAATTGAAATATAAAAGTGCATTCAATTAAATTTAATACAAGAGTTACACAACCAGAGTTCAATCGTTCACAATAGGTTCGTAACATCATACGATTACAACCCTTACAAGCTATGACTGAACTAAAAATAATGCACGACTTACATAACCATAGTTCATAATAATATTACAGACCATCGTACAGACTAAGTACCATTAGATAATACCACCATGATTGCGTCGGCCATAACTAGATGGTCCAGCCTCCGGTATGTTGGACACGGTTCCTTGAGCTATATTAGTGCATTTTTTGTACAGTGTTCGAAGTCGTTGCATTTGGAGCAAATGACAACTCTTGGCCCAACTTCGGCCTCGTCCATGTTGTTGCGAATGCGACGAGTTTTGCGCCGCCCTATCTTCTGTTTCATGTCAGGGTGAGGATTGGGTATGAAATCAGGGGCACCCTCTAGTGTACTGGTGAAAGTCCCCGCAATAGCGTAGCCATATATCTCATGCCTCCAGGTGTGATAGATTGCTTCCTTCATGTAATAGGGCGACACGAACATACGTACATGCAGACCTCCAGCTTCCTGACATGCAGCTATGATATGTGTACATGGCCTGTGGTATAATCTCTGCTTGTGACAGCTACACACACAATGTTTATTGTACAGCACACATTCTTGCATGTGCCTCTCATGATTGCCTCCTTGTCGGCCTCTGTCCCGACAAAAGGACCTCGAATCAATGATCAGCCACACCCATGTTCTTTACGCGATGTCCTGCGGCTTTCTTCTTTGCTTTCTCCATATACTCAAAGAATTTCTGCCCATATATATGGCGGTTGTCGACAAACACCTTCTCTGCTGCATGATGACGTTCCTGAAAGTATTGGGTTGTGCGGTATATGTAAAATTCCACAATCCCAACAAGTGGAACCCAGTTGTACACCTCCGCGAGGTTAGTAGTCATAATACCATAATCAACACCTCCTTCATCATGCAACAAAGACCACTTCTCCTTTGGCTCATGCTCAATCCACTCTGAAAATGACTTTATCGAATGACCAGGCCTCCGGTGCACATTAGGACCATCAAGGCCCACATTTTCCATAGCAATTTGCTCTTCATGTTCTGAATTTTCACCCCTCTGACTTAGTTCCGCGGTCTGCTTCTTCGTGTGTTCATCAAGCTTTTTCCATAATACATTGAATTTCCTTTCTTGATTCTGGCTACACAACCTCTTAAAAAGTTTTGTCAGTTTTTTGTTCTTGAACTGCTTTTGAAAGTTTGCTCCCATGTGTCTCATGCACCACCGACTCTTTAGATCGACCCACTTTGGTGTTCTTCGACGCTCTACAAATCCTTCCTGTAAATCTTGCACTGCTTGCGTAATGCCTCCATGGCAGTCATGAATGACACAAACATCCGGCCGATCCTGAACAATACATGCTTTGATCCTCTCTAAAAACCAATACCAGCTGTCCCCATTCTCACTCTCAACAAACGCAAAAGCAACTGGGAGCACCTGATTGTTTCCATCTACCGCAATGGCAGTTAGCATTGTGCCATTGTACCTCCCTGTTAGGAAGGTCCCGTCGATGCATATCATTGGGCGGCAGTACTTGAATGCCTCGATACACGCCCCTAAAGCAAAGAAAGCACGCTGAAGAACACGCTTTGTTTGGTCCTGAGGCAAAGTATAGTGCTTAATCTCAAAGTAACTGCCCGGGTTCCGCTGACACAGTGTGTTCAATATATGTGGGAGATTGTGGTACGATGCTTCATAGGTTCCCCATCGCATTTCCAATGCCTTCTGTTTTTCCCTAAAAGCTTTACTGTAGCTTATTTTATATTGGAAGTCGTCCTGTATACTATTGATTATTGCCTTCGGCTCTGTGAGAAACATGACCCTAAGAGGTAGAGGTTTCGGTGATTAATGACAACCTAATCCTTTACTAACAAGTTTCATGACATGAAGGATACTTAAGGGTTTATGGGCTCATTGGTTGATTAAGAAGAGGTCCCTCAATTCAAAATTCATGAAGATCTTATATTATTCGGCCTTTCTAGCATGAAGATAAAGGATCGCTAGCTCTAAGCTCCGCAAAGGTGACAGAAGGGCGCTTAGAGGTTCTTTTGCTAGTTTTTAGATGGGCCGTACTATCAAGAGGGGTCAACTTGAGTAACTTGATGATCTTTAGCTTAAATGTTTGATCCAACTCGAGTGCATCTTAGTCCTAAAGCTCATACACTTAAAATGTGCTCTAATCTCACTCACCCCTTCAGTTACAATCGTCGAAAACTCCCTAGATCTCTTCTCCATTCAAAACTGTCCAAAAATAGTGTTTTTGTGTCCATCAGACCGTCTGATGGTCCATCGGACAGGTTAGACAGGGAGCTTGTCCAGGCAGGTTTCCAGGGAAAAGCAACCATCAAACCGTCTGATGGTCCATCGTACCAGTTGGACAGGGAAGGTCGTCACTGCGTGTTTTGGGCTCTACCGTGCATCAGACCGTCTGATGGTCTCACCATCAGACCGTCTGATGGTCTCTGGGCAGTGGCGTGAAAAATGGGGGATTTGAAAATTACGTGCATCAGACCGTCTGATGGTCAAACCATCAGACGGTCCGATGGTCGCGCATAAAACGTCTGAGAGCTTCCAGCGCCCTATTCTTTGCCTGTAGCCTAATTAAAGGACTCCCCCTCCCTCCTCTTACTACCTTTGAGACCAGCAACACTTCTTACAACACCAAAGGTCACCCAAGCACCAAAATCCACATTAATCTTGAGCTTTGGGGCAAGAGACTTGAGAGAGAGAGAGAACTTCTTGAGTTGAAGTTGATTCAAGTGAAGACCGAGGCTTGTTACTCTTGGTGATCGCGATCACATAGACGGCTTGCGAGTCGTGCCTTCCGCGAGCTCCCTGGAGATTGTGGGAGAAGCGGAGGAAGGCCTTTGTGAAGGCGTTGTGAGCAGTTCGGAGCCCACCGTTCCGGAGTGGAGAAGGGCATCCCGAAGAGAGCACTTGATCCGCGGATCAAGGGGGTTGCTTGACCTTTGCGAAGGTCACTTTGCCAACCCCTCTCCTTGCGTGGTTTGGGGCCGGGATCCTTGCAAGGAGCCCGCGAGAGCAAAGCCTTGCGAGGGGCACCAAACGAGGACTAGGGGGAGTCGTGACTCCTCGATACCTCGGCAAAAAGATCGCTGTGTCATCTCTTCTTATTTACCTTCCGCACTTACTTTCATGCAATTTACTTTCCGCAATTTACATTCTTAGAACTGCATGCTTGGCTATAGGTTGCAAAACTTTTGTATCGTATAGAACTCTAGTCACACCTTTTAGGCACTAGGGTGAATTGGGACTTGATCGATAGGATTTAATTTCAAGTTTCGAAATTAGAAGTCCAATTCACCCCCCGTCTTGAACATCTTGATCCTTTCAATTGGTATCAGAGCCAAGTGCTCATTGGTTGAGGTTTCACCGCCTTGAGCACGATGTCTAGTGGGGAAGGACCCCCACCCGTGTTCGATGGCGAGGACTTTCCATATTGGAAAATTTGTATGGAGTCCTACTTGGAAGCCCTTGACACTTCTCTCTACACCGCCGCCGTCATCGGCTTTCCGGAGATAGCCGATAAGGATAAGCCCACATCGTCGGAGCTCACTTACGAGAAGTGGAATGCCAAGGCTTGTAACATTCTTTTCCGTGGCTTGTGCAAAGAGGTCTTCAACCGCGTGAGGACCATCAAAGACACACACAAGCTATGGGAGGAAATTTGTGTGCTTCATGAGGGAACCAAAAGCGAGAGAGAGCAACGCCATAGCTTGCTTACTAACAAGCTTTATGATTTCCGCATGCTTCCTCATGAAAATGCTAACCAATTGTATTCCCATCTTAATGTGCTTATAGAGGATATCAATGGTCTTGGTTTGACACAAATCAAAGAGGCCGATGTGGCTAGGAAGATATTGGATCTTCTTGATTGTGATAAATATGGCCACATCGTCACCTATCTTCACCAAACCGATCTTTGCACGGCAACTCCATCCAGTGTGCTTGGGAAGATCAATGCTTATGAGATGTATATGAAGATCACACCGGATGCCGAACCACCGTCCAAGAAGAAAAACATTGCTCTCAAAGCTAGCTCATCAAAAGAGAAGAAGTCCACTCCCAAGAAAATTATGATTGTGGATAACAAAGAAGAAGATGAGCGAGAAGAAGATGATAGTGATTATGAGGTCGCCCATCTTGTGCGTAAGGTCACTTGTGCTTTGGGTCACCTTGACAAGAAAGGCATCAAGTACTCCTCAAGCAAGAAAAAAATTTCCATCAAAGAAGAAGCTTGAAGAAACGGAGTGCTACAAGTGTGGCAAGCTCGGTCATCTCTCATATCAATGCCGAGTTGCCACCAAGAAGAAGCAAGATAAGAAGTACAATAAGCATGACTCAAGTGATGATGACAAAAAAAAGAAGAAGAAAGCACCCAAGCCTTTGAAGAAGAAATTCTTCAAGAAGGGCAAAGCTTATATTGGAGAGTGGATGACTGATGAAGACACATCAAATGATTCTTCATCAAATGCAAGCAATAGTGATGAAGAGGTGATTACGGGTCTTGCTATTACTACTTCTACACCGCCATCGGCTTCATCAACATCTACCTCCACTCCACATCTTTGCCTTATGGCCAAGGGTGATAAGGTAAAAACCTTTGATGACTATTCCGATGATGATGATGATTTGCCATCATATGATGAACTTGATAGTTTAGTTGAAGAACAAAATAGAGCTATTAGCAAGTTGAGTTCAAAGCTTGACAAGGCAAAAATTGAGAAGAAGAGCATTATGAGCAAGTGTAATGAGTTAGTTGCAAACAATGGTCATGGCAAGCTTGATGAAATGCAAAAGAAAATCAATAGTCTTGAAGATGCTAATGAGAAGCTCACAACTAGCAACAAGCAACTTGTGAAAGAGAGAGATGCACTTGATGGTGGCTACAGGATGATCAAGAGGTCTCATATTGAGCAATCACAAGAGATCAAGGATCTCAATGAGGCACTTGATGAAGTTAACAAATGCTTCAATGAGTTGACATCAACACATGAAGATCTTTGTGCAAGAAACCGCATCCTACAGCATCATCGTGTTGAACTTGATGAAGCAAGAAAAGAACTAGAAGACAAACTTGAAGCTATCAACTCATTTCCCAAGGTTGATGAATCTCCCAATGACATCAAATCTTGTGAGAAGACATGTGTGTCCAAAAGTGAGCATGAAAAGCTAATAATTGAGTTAGAGCAACTCAAGAACAAGAAGAGTGAATCTCCCAATGCACTCAAAGATGCTAAATATTGCACTCAATGCAAGAACAAGATCTCACTTGAGAAGGAAGCCAACATTCTCATCAAGCTTAAAGATGAAAACGAAAAGCTAAGGCAAGAAATAAAAGGTGTGCAATCCGGGTACAACAAGTTGCTCAAAGGGCAAATGAAGTTTAGTGAGATGATCTCTTATCAAACCATGCACTTTGAGAAGCATGGACTTGGTTACCCACCCATGAAGGACACATGCAAACCGGCACCTTTCATTAAGATTGAAAAGCCAAAGTGGTGCACCGAGTGTATGACCGAAGGTCACTTCATGTTTGAGTGCAATGCTCCACTTAAGAAGCCACTTCCAAAGCAACTAAGGGCATTTGCATTCAATGCTCATTATGTGGTCAAGAGAAACTCAAGAGGTCAAGTGAAGGCTCATTTCATAGGGAAGAAAGATGAGTCAAGGCCTAAGAAGCTATGGGTGCCCAAGTCACTCATTCCTAAAATTCCCACACCATTGCCAAGTGGACACCTAAGACTAAAGTTGCACCTTCTCTTAGATGGGTGCCCAAGTCTCAAGCTTAATTTGCTTGTGTGTAGGTGAACTACAAGACCGATGGATCACATTGGGTAATGGATAGTAGATGCACTCAACATATGATCGGTGATTCCCGGATGTTCACCTCACTTAGTGAAAATGTGGAGAATTATGACAAGATCACATTTGGTGACAACTCCAAAGGCAAAGTTGAAGGGTTGGGCAAGATAGAGATCTCAAGTGAATACTCAATCTCAAATGTGTTGCTAGTTGATTCATTGAACTTCAATCTCCTATCCGTTGGTCAATTGTGTGATTTGGGTTTCCAATGCCTATTCAAGCCAAATGAAGTTATTGTGAGCAAGATTGACAGTGGTGAAGAAGTCTTCAATGGATTTCGTCATAATAACTTATATCTTGTTCACTTTAACTCCAAGAAGGCCAACTTGCAAGCATGTCTCTTCTCCAAGAACTCAAAGGATTGGTTGTGGCATAGAAGACTAGCTCATGTTGGTATGAGCACACTCAAGAAGTTGATGAAGAAAGATTTGGTCCGAGCTTTAAAGGATATCACCTTTGAGAAGGACAAATTGTGTAGTGCTTGTCAAGCCGGCAAACAAGTTGCAAACACACATCCTAGAAAGACTTTCATGTCCACCTCAAGGCCACTAGAGTTACTTCATATGGATCTTTTTGGTCCAACCACATATACAAGCATTGGTGGAAACAACTATGGTTTTGTGATCGTTGACGACTTCTCAAGATACACATGGGTTTACTTTCTTGAGGACAAAACCGAGGTGGCACATGTCTTTAGCAAGTTTGCCAAGAGAGCTCAAAATGAATTCAACACTTCAATTGTAAAGATTAGAAGTGACAATGGGAAAGAGTTTGACAACACAAACATAGAAGAATATTGTGATGAGGTTGGAATCAAGCATGAGTTCTCCGCTACATATACCCCTCAACAAAATGGTGTAGTGGAGAGGAAGAATAGGACACTCATTACTCTTGCAAGATCCATGCTTGATGAATATGGCACTAGTGAGAAGTTTTGGGCGGAAGCTGTTAACACCACTTGCTATGCCTCCAACCAGTTATTCCCTCATCGCCTTCTTGACAAGACTCCATATGAATTGCTCAATGGGAGAAAACCCAATATCTCATATTTCCGGGTGTTTGGTTGTAAATGCTATATCTACAAGAAACACCAACATTTGGGTAAGTTTCAAAGGCGTTGTGATATTGGCTTCTTACTTAGTTACTCATCAAAGTCCAAAGTTCGCGTATTCAACAATGCCACCGACATGGTTGAAGAGACGCATGATGTGGAATTTGATGAATCTAATGGCTCCCAAGGAGCACATGTTGATGTTGTGAGTGTAGATGAAGAACCACTTGTAGAGGCTATGAAAAATATGCCTATCGGAGACATCAAGCCCAAGGAGGATGAAGATGATGTGCAAATTGTTGATCAACCATCCTCCTCAATGGCACCTCAAGATGGTAGTGAACAAGACAAGCAACTTCCAAATGAGGATGTTCATGTATCATCAAAGCAAGTTGAAGAACAAGCTCATGATGTTGATGCACCGGTACAAACACCTCAAGTGGTACCTCAAAGAAGAAGTCAACTCACAAGTGCACATCCCTAAGACCTCATCATTGGTAGTGCATCAAAAGAAGTCACAACAAGATCTCGCAACGTTGCATCATTTTGTCAAGCCTACTCCTTTGTCTCTAGCATAGAGCCAACAAGCATTGATCAAGCTTTGAGTGATCCAGATTGGGTCAATGCTATGCATGAGGAACTCAACAATTTTACAAGAAATGAAGTTTGGACACTTCAAGCTAAACCCAAGGGTGATAGAGTCATTGGCACAAAATAGGTATTTCGAAACAAGCAAGATGATGAAGGCAACATTATGAGAAACAAGGCTAGATTGGTTGCAAAGGGATACTCTCAAGTTGAAGGAATTGATTTTGGAGAGACCTTTGCACCGGTTGCAAGATTGAAGGCTATTCAGTTTCTACTAGCATATGCAACACATCATGACGTGAAGCTCTATCAAATGGATGTGAAAAGTGCTTTTCTCAATGGGTATATCAATGAGCTAGTATATGTTGAGCAACCACCCAGTTTTGAAGACCCAAACAATCCCAATCATGTGTACAAGTTGTCCAAAGCTCTCTATGGATTAAAGCAAGCATCTCGTGCTTGGTATGAGAGGCTTAGGGACTTCCTCATGGAAAAAGGGTTCAAGATTGGCCAAGTTGACACCACTCTATTCACCAAGAAGACGGATGATGATATCTTTGTATGTCAAGTATATGTCGATGATATCATCTTTGGATCAACAAATGAAGAGTATTGCAAAGTGTTTGGCAAGATGATGGCTAAAGAGTTTGAGATGTCAATGATTGGTGAGCTCACCTTCTTTCTTGGTTTTCAAATCAAACAACTCAAAGAAGGGACATTCATCTATCAAGAAAAGTACACAAGAGACTTACTCAAGAGATTCAAGATGGATGATTGCGAGCCAATTGAAACTCCCATGTCCGTCAACACAAAACTTGACGCCGATGAAAGTGGCATTGAAGAGGATCGAACACTCTACCGTTCCATGATCGGTTCGTTGCTTTACTTATGTGCTTCTAGGCCCGATATCATGTTTAGTGTGTGCTTATGTGCCCGCTTTCAAGCTAATCCCAAAGAATCCCATTTCACCGCCGTGAAGAGGATTCTTAGGTATCTCAAGCACACCCCTAGCATAGCTTTGCGGTACCCCAAGGGCGCTAGTCTTGAACTCTTGGGCTACTCGGATTCGGACTTTGCCAGATGCCGACTTGAGCATAAGAGTACCTCCGAGGGCTGCCACTTCCTAGGCCGTTCGCTCGTTTCGTGGTCTTCCAAGAAGCAAAACTGCGTAGCCCTATCCACCGCGGAAGCGGAGTATATAGCAGCTGGGTCTTGTTGTGCCCAAATTCTATATATGAAGCAAACGCTCTTGGACTACGGAGTTAAGCTTTCTAGGGTTCCTCTCCTTTGTGACAACGAGAGTGCGGTTAAGCTAGCTAGCAACCCCGTCCAACACTCTCGAACCAAGCACATAGATATCCGCCATCATTTCATAAGGGACTACGTCGCAAAAGGAAACATCCTCTTATGAAATGTGGGGACTAAGGAGCAATTGGCGGACATCTTCACGAAACCACTAGATGAGAGTACCTTTTGTAGGTTGCGAAGTGAGCTTAACGTGTTAGATGCTAGATCGATCATGTAAGTTGCCATGTCATATAATGTGCATCATTTAAGGGTAGTTACTTGCATAACCGCTGCAAGATAGAGAGGAGCATGGGTCTTGCATGAGCCCGTGGTCTTTGGCTTCGCTCATGGCTCGTAGAATGGCTCCTCTTGAAGAAGCTTGCGGTGGGAGTAAATGTGGCAAGCATAGATTTAATTGTCGTGTGCATTGCATTTCCTGTCATATAGATGTGCATGCATATTTCTTTTTCATCCATGCTTGTTGTAGCTTGCACCCCATTGCATCCGGTAGTGTCTCAAAGGAGCACTCTTGATGATATTGAGACTTGTTTTATATGCAAGTATCTCAAGTCTTGTAAAGAGATCAAATTAATGCTTAGCATTGTTTTTCATGCCTATTGAGTCAAGTTCCTGCGGGATAAGAGTTAAGCTCATCTCCGGTTCTCCTAGGAAAAGACTCATACATTCCTTGTGGCTTTTCATCGCCCTTTTGATTTTATTTGGAGCTTGTGTTTGAAAAATCAAAATTATACATAAAGCATGTGAGAATGCAAATACTTTGGAGTGCTTGAGGGTAAGGGTTTCACCTTGGACTGTCCATACTTGTGTTTGTTTGAATCTTTGAAAGTTGGACAAGAAAAGGATCTTCTTCAGCGTTTTTCTGCACCTTTGTGTACCATCAGACCGTTTGATGGTCTAACCATCCGACCGTCTGATGGTCAGGTTGTTTGGGATTCCCTCTGGCCAGCTTGTCTGATGCTCCATCAGACTGTCTGATGGTCCCGGGTGCCTTAGTTCTCCGCTTCCCTCTGACTAACTCGCCCGATGCTCCATCAGACTGTCTGATGGTCCAACCATCAGACCGTCTGATGATCTGCTCGCGGTTAGGGTGAGTCCGTTTTTAAACCTTTAAGGCGTGGGCCCCGCCCTTTTCATTCTAACACTAACTCGCCCTCGTTCCTCACCGCGCGCCCGCCTCTCGCCGCCGTTCGACGCCCGCTGCCATACGCCACCTCCCGCCACCGCGCGCCGCCGCGCGCCGCCTCGCGCCTCCTTCCGTCGCGCGCGCCGCCCTTCACCTACCTCTGTGTGCCGCCACCGCGTCTTTTCCTCGAGTTTCGTCCTCCCTATCTCGTGGTGAGCACACTCTCTCTTCCCTATGCTATCTAGCTCACCATGCCTCCTAGGGTTTATCTTTTCACGAATTTGTTGCATGTGGCACTAAATGGAATAAACATTCGCATTGATTACTTTTAATGGACACGAGACTCTTGGTTTCAGTGTGAGATGGTCACGCACTCTAACTAAAGACTCTCTAGACTAGATGATCAATGTGGCATGCAACATTTTCATGTCTTCATGCTATGCTCTAGGCTCTTACCTTGTCTAGATGTGTTTTCCTCTTGTCTAATTCTCTTCGTATCTATCTACTCCTTGATTCCTTGACAGATGGCTAGAGAAGGAAAAGATAAGGGCAAGGCCATCGCTCCTGAGCCTGCCAAGAAAAAGCAGAAGTCTCGTGAGGAGTGTGAGGCAGAGGCAGCCGAGCGAGCAGCCGATGCTTTTGATGCTATGCAGAGTCACCAAGCGGGAGGCATACGGATAGGAGAGCTGCGTCAGAACCCTCCTCGCTCGGGCTGCCCCTCTCAGATTCTGGTGGATCCTCAGCCACTGAAGGGGTACAAGGCACGGACCAAGTTTCCTACTCCCAAGCGTCAGCGTCAGCAGTAGTCTAGTGCCAGGACCACCTCAGCTACAGAGATCTTAGCCCAGCAGGAGGCAAAGGCTAGGCATCAGGCCAGGATAGACTCCTCTGCTCGCGCTCCGTCAGTCCAGCCACAGCAGCCCGAGCCAGAGGCCGAGGATGAGCAGAGCTCCGGAGAGGAGGTGGTTGAGCTTCCGATCAACCCCATAGCCCCCTTCCTCACCGGTGATGCAGAGTTGATCAGCTATCAGGGATACAGTGGTGAGAAGCTGAAGAAGATCAGATACCTTATCTCCATAGAGAGATGGTTTCTAGCTCAACATGACCCCAGAGTCGACAGGAGGTTCTGGACTTTTGTCCAAGCCTCCCTGTACCAGAGTTACAGGAGAGCAGGGATGGGGATGTTTCCTCACGTGGTTCTAAGTTTACCGAGTATTGGGACAGTGCTAGGTCAAAATGTATATCCTTTCTTTGAGCACCTTCCAGGATTGACAGATTTACTCGAGCATCGGTACTCTTGCAGTGAGGAGTGGGTGTGAGTCTTCTACGCTACCATGTTCGTAGAGGAGGGACGCCGGTACATTCAGTTCATGTTTCTTGGCCAGCGTCTTCGTCTCTCTCGACTGGACATTGCACAGCTTCTTCGGCTCACGCTATCAGACCGCAGGCTTCACTCCGATGTCTATGAGGACATGGATCCCCCTCGACACTTCAAGGTCAGGGGGAACCCTCTGTTACGTGAGGAGGCTTCGGCTATCTTTCGTACGGGTTTTCATGACAGAGTTCCAGCAGAGCTCACTCCTGTGGCCGACGTTCTTCACAGAGCTCTGGCTAAGACCCTGCTTCCTCGTCTTGGTTCACGTGAGCGTCTCACGAACCTGCAGCACCTCCTCAGGGCCTTCATCCAGCAGATCCGTTTTTGTGTTGTTGACTTCTTGATCGCTGAGATGGAGGATGTGATTACAGATGGGATTCGGATGCACAGGAGTTTTCCTTTTGCTCACTATATCTCTCACATGTTGAGCATGACTGGATATGATCCCCAGCACCCGCCTCCACACTACAGGTTACTCAGGGACACTATCCATACTCACTACAGGATATACAAGGTGAGTGCAGTCAGTACGACCCCTGAGAGAGGCTCCCGCAGTTCAGCAGTCTATTGAGTCAGGGGGAGCCACAGCAGCTGTAGTGGACAATGAGGACAGCACTTCGTCGTTAGGGGATGAGCTTCCATGGCCTCCGTCCCCTTTGCCTCTCGACACTGAGGCCGGTGGCTCGCGAGACCCTCCTCCTCCTCCTCGTCCACCACAGGTGACAGCTGCCCAGGTCGCTACAGCCTCTGATATAGCTTCCATACTACAGGCTATGATGGCTCAGCAGCAGCGCAGCGACCAGAGGTTCGAGGCTCTCATTCAGCAGCAGTCGCAGATACAGCAGATGATTCTTCAGCAGCAGGAGCGCAGTGACGCTCGCTTTGCACAGCTACAGCAGCAGCAGACCGGGCGGAGATTTATTACTATTGCTCATGATTTAAATGGAGATCGGGCGGAGATTTATTTCAGTATTTACTTTTCATAATGTTGCACTTTGGACTCCGCCCGAGTCGTATAAGGCCCGTCCGCTGTTCGCCTGCTGTTCGGCATAACATTGCTAGAGTGCTTATCCGGGATATGGGACCGGAAAAGTCTTTCCTGGGTCTGTCCGAAGCACAGAGACACATTCCTACCCGCTGGTTAAGAAGAAGGTGGCTCGGGGGAGCTTGGTACTCATGGCGGGGAGACCGAGATGTCGGCACGCTCGCCTTAGGGGCACAACCCGGGGGCTAGGCGGGAGTGAATCGAACTTGGGACGAGACAGGTTAAGATCGGGACTATATGTGGGAACGCGATGGCTAGTAAGCATATACCCCTAGCATGATAGTTATTCCCGGAAATTAAAATCGATTCGAATCGCTGATGCCTACCAGGTGTGGGAATGCTGATAACGCACACGGGCAGCGTAGTAACTACTTAAACACTCTGTATCTAATACTCATGATTTTGAACATCACATGCTTTTATTGAACTGTTTACTTTACTGAAATTTACTATTCTGTTGATGTATATGCAAATGATGAAGACTTATTACTTTATGATGACCATGATATTACTTAAAATCAATAGCGAAGGACCCACTTGCTAGTAAGCAGCTTCGCGTCAGCCGTAAGCCAAATCCATTAAGACCTACTGAGTAATTAGTACTCAAGGTTTGCCCCCATATTTTGAGCGCAGGTATGGGGTTTATGGTTTGCACCTGTGTTGGAGGTGGTGCATGCCCCCATCTAGGATGATTCTGCATGAGTGGCACAAGGGCAACATAGGTGGGCTCGATGTTGTTACTTCTAATGCAAATCTTTTGTGATGTTATGATGACATCTGAACTTTGTCATTCCGCTGCGAGAAACTTTTAAACTTGTTATTTTATAACTCTATGTTGGACTCGTATTCTATTTGAAACCGGTTTGTAACTAAGTTTACTATTATGCTATTTCAACTGCCTGTGATGATGTATCTGTTGTGGCTCCATCGTGGGTCGGATGTGTATGATGTCGGTTCTTCTGGGAAACGGTATTATCGGGGGTCGAATGACTCTCGACGGACGACCGGGTTTAGTTTGGCCTAAGTGCACTGCGAGCCAGAGGTGGTAGGTGTGCTTAGTCCGGATTAAATTGGCGGTTCCGCTACAGGGGGGAGTCGTGACTCCTCGATACCTCGGCAAAAAGATCGCCATGTCATCTCTTCTTATTTACCTTCCGCACTTACTTTCATGCAATTTACATTCTTAGAACTGCATGCTTGGCTATAGGTTGCAAAACTTTTGTATCGTGTAGAACTCTAGTCACACCTTTTAGGCACTAGGGTGAATTGGGACTTGATCGATAGGATTTAATTTCAAGTTTCAAAATTAGAAGTCCAATTCACCCCCCCCCTCTTGGACATCTTGATCCTTTCAGGCTCATATGCAGGATTATTTACTATCTTGGAGTACATATGTTGAGCCACAAAATTGGCTGCTAAGTTACGGTGCTGACTCCCAAGCTCTTCAAGGATGCATGTATGGTGTTCGATTCTTGAAACTGTCCAGAAAGTATCATACTTTTCCAAGTATGCATGCACCCTAAAAGGACAATCACCTCGTATGCACTTCACATCATACACTTGTGGACTGCTCTTCTGAACCCTGTACTCCTTTAGACACTTAGCCGACCATCTTTGCACGGCCTATTTCAGTTCAATCTTGCTATCTTATATAGCTCCCACAGATAATTGATTCTCACTATATTCTCATGGTACTGTTTCACCCTCGTTCACTACAAGTTGCGAGTGATCATAGTTGGCCCATTGATTTGGAACCCGGTTCAATGTATCATCTTTATTATCTGAATCTTCATCCACAGCGACATCAGCCTCGGTATCCTCCCGCTGCATCTGTTCAACCAAACCTAGAATTTCTTCACCCTCGTCTACCTCACCCCTTGGCTACCGCACAATTTCACTACCTTCACCTTGCTCATCGGTATCTACGCCCATCTCATTATGGTTATTCATATTGTTTTCCACCACTTCTTCAACTACTCTTTTCTCATCAGAGCCCCCTGGTTTCCTGTTTCAGCATTCACCTTCTGGTATGCTTGCACGAACACAGAATCAGAGATAAACCACGTTGTGTGCTTACCTCAACAAATCTCTTCCATAAGGTGGTAATTTCTATTGGAACTAATTCCCAATATACAGGGGAATCCCTCCTAGTATGTAAGTGCAATCAACCTATTTGAGGGTTTTAGTGAATGTTGACAATACATTAAAAGTAACTAATGAGTTTACATGAGCATGATCATAGCGACAAATCAAGTGATAGTGCTACACACATCAATATCGAGCAAGTAAAAGTGGATTTCACGTTTACAATCAAGCAAACAAGTGCTAAGGTACTTTGCGAGCAAGAAAAGAGACCCCTCATTTATTTGAAGCAAAAGAAAAGCGGTTCAAGCTCTATGGTTGAAGATTAAATAGATTTGCTAATTTATCTCTTGAGTATAGGAACCACCGTTCTATCAAGGGGGGTCCAACATGAAGTGCTACTAGAATCATAAAGCTCACAAAGTTCATTTATCTCCACACATACAAATGTCCTAGCCCTAAAGTCTCCATTCATCCGTGTTTTTGCCCCACCGGTTGCCCAACCGGCTCAACCGATCGGGAGGCTAGAACCGGTCTGCCGGTTCTGCTGTCCGACCGGTTGCCCGACCGGTTCAACCGATCGGGAGGCTGGAACCGGTCTGCCGGTTCTGCTGTCCGACCGGTTGCCCGATCGGTTCAACCGATCGGGGGGCTGGAACCGGTCTGCCGGTTCTGCTGTCCGACCGGTTCAACCGATCGGGAGGCTGGAATCGGTCTGCCAGCTCTGCTGATCTATCGGTTCCACCGGTGCCCCATCGGTTCAACCGGTGGGTCACTGTTTTGCACTGTAACGGTTCAAAACGGCTAGTTCGGGAAGAGGGAATATATATACCCTTTCACTCCACTCTTTCTCCCTCTCTTGGCACTCCATCCCATCTGAGACAAAGCTTGCTTGCTCATGCACAAAACTTGAACGAAAATAGGTAGAAGCGCAGGGGCCTATTTGCGATTTCACCTTCCTCTTCTTCTTCCTCTGGACAGAGGCAGAGGCGCGCGGGGTCGAGGTTGGGCGGGCTGCGTCGGCAGCTATGGGGCCGGACTTGGAGCCGCGCCACCCAAGGGACGTGTCCCCGGTGAAGTGGAGTGTTTCCCCCATGGTCACGTCGTGCGTGAAGGTTGGAGCAGCTCGGGAACGCTGCTTGAACTGGAGGGGTCGACGACATGGCAGTGCGTGGTGGCGCATCTCAATCTGCAGGTGCCGGCGGCGGAAAAGGGCTGCGTAGGGGTGCGTGAGCTGTGCGAGGATGTGGCGAACTCGATGAAGGTGGGGGAACAGCGCAGGAATGGCTCGAAAGTGGCTTTCCACAGCAGCCTCCGGTGAACATGGCGGCCATGGCGGACGTCGCTCGCGGAAGGAGCCCTAGGAGTCGCCGAGAAGGGGCGGGTCTTGGGGATTCGACAGAGGAAGCTGTGGCGAGCTCGGTGCATGCGTCAGACGGAGCGGAGGGGGCTTGAGCGGGCTGGCGCGTGATGAGCCAAGCTCGGCCATGGCGGCAGTGCGTGTGAGCTTGGGCAGGAGAGCGGAGCGGCGTCGAGGCAAGGGGACGAGGGAGGCAGTGGGCGAGAGAGAGAGGCGAGTGAAGGGAGCCGCATCCCTGTCTAGATGCGGCCGGGCGGGGTCGGGGCAGCGCGGCCTCGGCCGGCCATGGCGCGGCGCAGGCAGGCGCTGGGCGCCGCGTGGGCGAGCGGGAGCGGGGAGGAGGAGGGAGCAGGGCAGCGTGGACCGAGTCCATGGACCGGAGTCAATGACAGGTGGGACCGGATGGGAAAAACAAATGGAAAGCTCATAGACCGAGTCTACGGACATCACTAGTGGTTTTCCTAAACCGCGGGCGGATGGCGGTTTCTGGTCTACGGGGATCCGAAGCCCGACGGGTGGGGCCCGCATGTCATACACTCAAGAGAAAAAGGAAATTTTCGAAATTGGAAAAAGGTCATTTGACTGCTATGAGTCTTGTCTGAATTTCGAGTTTTTGAAACATTCAATGGACGAATTAGTGGAAACTCAAAATACAAAAAGTGATCTAAACTTCATGATCTACAACTTTGTTATAGAATTTGACACCATGTTATATTCAAATTTTTGGAGAAATTTGAATTCAAATGCTGTGACCCTGGTTTGACCAACAGCACATCCAATTTAAAGAATTCTATAAGACCATTTTTAGCCCATTTTCACATAAAAGTTTATATACCAAAGTTGTTAATATTTTAATGACCTACAACTTTTTTATATAGAGTTTTGTATGATCATGACTTTGGTTTCACAAAAATCTGAATTTATCAAACCGGTCTGTTTCTAACAGATTCCACACTTTGGAGAATATAGCCCAAAACATTATGTAAACCCTCATGCATGTCAACAATCAAAATACCAAAGTTATTAATCATGAAGTTGTCTACAAGTTTGGTATTTAAAGTTCTATCTAATTCACCATAAATTTTGAAATACCATTTCAAACATACTCAGAGTTTTGGTAAAACAACACTTTCCCCTTTTGTAGAGTCTTTCTTATTTTTCAACTTTTGGAGTATCAAATGGAGTCCAATCATATCAAGGTCTAATGTATTTGAAAGGTTATGAGTTCAATTTCATTTCATAGAAAGGAATATTCTGAAGTTGTATGGTCAAATCGAAAGTAATTTCAGAATGAAATTTGGGAAAGAGTGTCAGCTCTAGACTCAGCAAAATTTCCTGAGTGTAGGCTATCCTAGTTTGGTTTGAACTTTTGAACCTCGTAACATTTGATTTTGAGATTAGTCAAAATAGTAAATTTGAAGGCAACATCTTGAACTAAAACTTTTGTTTTTGATGTTTCTCATGAAAATGTATAAATGTTTAACTAGTCAACCAAGCTACGAGGAGTTTGGCATATCCAACTAGAAATTTTTTTTTTGACTTAGTGGTTTACTAGCCTAGTTGTTGCTCTTCTCTAAGCATGATTAAGCCAAATCCTAGATTATCGCTAATCTAATCGCGTGTTAAGGCTTTTGAGATGCCGGGGGCATCACAACTGTTTGGCACTGTAACGGTTCAAAACGGCTAGTTCGGGAAGAGGGAGTATATATACCCTTTCACTCCCCTCTTTCTCCCTCTCTTGGTACTCCATCCCACCTGAGACAAAGCTTGCTTGCTCATTCACTCCATTCCCTCACTCTCCACTCTCTTGAGCTCAAATCCTCCATAGATCTTGAGTGAGAGTTTGTGAGATCTTAAGAGAGCATCGAAGACTCCGTGTTCATCCTCCTCTCTCTCTTGTTCTTTGTGAGCTTTGGTGATTCTTGAAGCAAACTTGGTGGACTTGTTACTCTTGGAGCTTCGTACTCCTAGACGGCTAGGCATCGCTCGTAGAAGCATCCGTCTCGTGTGGATTGCTCCGGGAAGTTTGTATTATCCCTCATAGTAAGTGCCTCTCCGCCGGTCTTTGTGATTGGGGAGAAGAGGACATCCTTTGTGGGTTCCTCGACAACGAGGACGTAGGGACGCCTTTGTGGTGTGCCCGAACCTCGGGATAAATCCTTGTCTCGTGTGCTTTCTTGTGGTGCTTGTATTCTTGGTGTTCATATTGTTCTTGAGTATACTCACCTTGTTCTTGGCAAGTTTGGTGTGGATCTATCTTGTGTGTAGGTTCCGAGGCTAGCCCCTCTCAGATCTGCAAGAACCTTCAAGGAACCTCTAGAAAGAATCGGTATCAAATTTACTTGCATAGATTTAGAGATCAATTCAAGATTCCTTTTTCCCACCAGCTGAACCGGTGAGCATCGGTTCAACCGGTCCACACCGGTCCAACCGGTGGGTCACTGACTTCCGCTCTTTTAGTTTGTATAATTTTTCAGTTTAGCCTATTCACCCCCCCTCTAGGCTACTTTCAATTGGTATCAGAGCCTAATCCTCGTGATTTGCGCTTAACCGCGTGAGGAATGTCGACCGTAGCCGAATCGTCCCGCGCCAAAGGTGAGAAAGATGCCCCCATCGATGAGGATGATCTTGTCTCTATTGATCTCAGCTCCGACTCGAAAAAAGAAGAGGAGATTGAAGATGAGGCACAAAAGGAGATGAAGAAGATGGCCAAGGAGATGGCGAAGAAAGCTTTAAAGAAGATGACCAAGAAGCTCATGGCAAAGATGGAAAAGAAGATAGAAAATAAGTCGGAGTCCACATCTTCACAAAAGAAATCAAGATCCTCCAACAACAAGAAGTTCACTCAAATTCCTTTTGATTACTCGAGTTTGTCCAATGCCTCTTCCAATTTTACTTCCGTACCCATTGGCAAGGCACCTATTTTAGATAGGTTAAACTATGCCGATTGGGCTTCCGATATGAAGATGCATTTAATCTCTTTGCACCCAAGTCTTTGGGAGATTGTGAATGTAGGTGTACGTGTTCCCAAAGAGGGTGAAGTGATCACTCCTAAGTGGATGCAAGATCTTCATCGCAATGCACAAGCAGCCCGTGTTCTTAACAACGGGTTGAGTGAAGAGGAACGTCGTAAGGTCAAAGGCATGGAGATTGCAAAGGAGATTTGGGCCAAGCTCCAATTGGCTCATGAAGGTGACCGCAAGGCCAAGCTTGGAAAAATTGAGCTAGTGGAAGGTGAATTAGAGAACTTTGTCATGCTTCAAAAGGAAACACTTCAAGAGTTGTTTGATCGATTCATGACACTCATCAACAGGATAAGAGCTCTTGGGTGTGAAGAATGGGATGATGAGAACAAGGTTGCAAGAAGATTCCTTAGAGCTTATCAAGTGAAGAATTTGACCCTTGCAACAATCATTAGAGAACGTGATGACTTTGAGGCCATGGATGCTCATACACTTCTTGGAAAGCTCCAACAACATGAGATGACGGATCAAGCGGCAATTGCGGCCGCCGGAAGAATCCCGAATGCAATTGTGCCAAATGAAGGTGAAAGCAAGGGTGTGGCTCTCCAAGCCACAAATGTAGTGGAAGCTAGCAAGGCAAGGAAGAAGAAGAAGAAGGTTGAAGAATCTTCAAGTGATGATAGCTCGGAAGATGAGGATCAAAATATGGCTATGTTCATCAAGAATTTCAAGAGGATGATGAGAAGTGGAAGCAAGTACAAGAGAAGATACGGTGATAAGTACAAGAAGGACAAGCACAAGAAGAGAAGATGCTATGAGTGTGGAGAGTTTGGACACTACATAGCCGATTGTCCCAAGAAGAAGGAAGAGTACAAAGAAAAGAAGAAAGACAACTACAAGAAGAAGCATGGCTACGCTCATGTGGGTGAAGAATGGGATTCGGATGATGAGAGCTCAAGCTCCGATGAAGAAAGGATAGCAAGCATTGCCATTCACAAAGCATCACCGGCCCCACGACTCTTCACCAACCTCTCCGACGACGACGAGGATGACTACACCCTCACTTGCCTCATGGCAAAAGCGAGGAACGTACAATCTGATGACTCATCCTCTAGTGATGATGATGAACCTAGCCATAAATAAAAAATGATAAAAGAATTTGGGTTAAATGGCTACAACATAATCAACAAACTAATGAAGAAACTAGAGAAGAGGAAAATGACTCTTGAGAAGCAAGAGGACTTGCTTATCCTTGAAAAGGAAAGAAACCTTGCTTTAGAGAAGTCGTTGGCCGAGGAAGAGGAGAAGATGGAAGAATTGACTAGGGAGCTCTCCCTAGCCAAGTCTACCATAGAGGAGAAAGATGAAAATCTTGCTAAGGCAAACTCCTCCGTGGACAACCTAAAGAGTGCAAATGTTGAACTTCAAGAAAGCATATCAAGCTTAAATGTCCGGTTCAAGGACCTTGAAGTACAATATAACGCGCTTTGGGAGACCACTTCTTCTACTCCACCGGCTATCCTTGACTCTAGTGTCTCCAATAGCAAAGGATGTAATCGGTGTTTTGATCATGATATGGATGCTTGTATGGCTAACCTTGATAAGGTAGGGAAGTTGGAAGAGCAAGTCAAGTTGCTCAAGTTCATGGTGACAAAAGAGATGCACACAAACCAAGAAGGTTACAAGAAGGAACTCACCAAGTGTCAACCTCCCATACCAAACCGAGGGAAGAATGGGATTAGCCTCAAGGATGTGGTGAACCCAAGAGAGATCATAAATGGGAAGGAATGCCCTAAGTGGACCAAGGGAACAACCTTGTTTGATGTGATGAACAAGATCCACTCACCTTCCTCGAAATCCTTCACATCACAAGAGAAGGTAAAGAAGGGCAAACAAGCGATTGAGGAAGTCAAGTCAACTAAGCAAGAAGAAGCTCAAGTTCCTATCTCTAGATCTTATGCTTGTGATTATATGTTGACTTGGGACCATCGTGGTAAAATGGTTGTCAAGTATGTGGGTGCCTACACAAAGAAAACATTGATCAAACAGAGTGTGTGGGTGCCCAAGTCTCTTGTAACTAACTCTCAAGGACCCAAATCTTTTTGGGTACCTAAATCTAGAGCATGATTTCTTTTGTAGGAATACTCCTCCGGTGGTTTAAGTTGGGTGCTTGATAGTGGATGCACAAATCATATGACCGGAGAGAGAAATATGTTCAACTCCTTGCAACTAACACGTGATTCACAAGAGATTGTCTTTGGTGATAGTGGCAAGGGTGAAGTTTTGGGTCTCGGTAACATTTCTATCTCAAATGATCAATCCATTTCTAATGTTCTATTGGTTGATTCGTTAAGTTACAATTTGTTATCCATATCGCAACTTTGTGAGATGGGTTACAATTGTCTCTTTACGGATGTGGGTGTGCAAATCCTTAGAAGGGAGGATTCCTCTATTGCTTTTACGGGTCGTTTAAAGGGCAAACTTTATCTTGTTGATTTTACAACAACTAAGGTAACGCCCGAGACTTGTTTAGTGGCAAAATCCGATATGGGTTGGCTTTGGCACCGCCGACTAGCCCATGTTGGCATGAGGAACTTGGCCAAACTTCTAAAGGGTGAGCACATCCTTGGACTAACAAATGTTGTTTTTGAGAAAGATAGGATTTGTGGAGCATGCCAAGCAGGAAAACAGGTTGGAGTACTACATCCTACAAAGAACATCGTGTCAACTACAAGGCCATTGGAGTTGCTACACATGGACCTATTCGGACCAGTTGCTTACATTAGCATCGGCGGTAACAAATATGGTTTAGTCATTGTTGATGATTTTTCTCGCTTCACTTGGGTGTTCTTTTTGCATGATAAGGTTGAGGTACAAGAAACACTCAAGAAATTCATTACAAGAGCTCAAAACGAGTTTGAAGTGAAGATCAAGAAGATAAGAAGTGACAACGGTAGAGAATTCAAGAACACCAGAGTTGAAGAGTTCCTAGATGAAAAAGGGATTAAGCATGAGTTCTCGGCTCCCTACTCTCCTCAACAAAATGGTGTTGTGGAGAGGAAGAACCGAACACTCATCGACATGGCAAGGACAATGCTTGATGAGTACAAGGTTTCGGATCAGTTTTGGGCCGAAGCCGTCAACACCGTGTGTCATGCAATCAACCGCCTATATCTTCACAAGATCATGAAGAAGACTTCCTATGAACTCCTAACCGGTAACAAGCCTAACGTGTCTTACTTCAGAGTCTTTGGGAGTAAGTGTTTCATACTTAACAAGAAACCCAAAAGCTCTAAGTTTGCACCTAAGGTTGATGAAGGTTTTCTATTGGGTTATTGCTCAAATGCTCATGCCTATCGTGTCTTTAACAAAACCACTAGTTGTGTTGAAGTAGCGAGAGACGTGACATTTGATGAATCTAACGGCTCTCAAAAGGAGCAAGTTGACTCACATGTGCTAGGTAATGAAGAGCCTCCATGCGAAGCAATCAAGAAACTTACTTTAGGTGAAGTCAAACCTCAAGCAAACCAAGTGCAAGACAATGGTGAAAATGAAGACGAACCGTCCTTATCAATAAGGGTGGACCCTCACAAGCAACATGGTGACCAAGATCAAGGAAGAGCTCTTGGTGACGATCAAGAGCAAAGCCAAGATCAAGATCACAGCAATGGAGGGCCACATGTTAATCAAGCAAATGATAAGGATGGACCAATTCAATGACAAGATCAAAGACCTCACCCAAGAGTGCACCAAACTATCCAACGGGACCATACCGTTGACAATATCCTTGGGAGTATCCAAAGTGGGGTAACTACTCGTTCTTGATTAGCAACCTTTTGTGAATTTTACTCGTTTGTCTCCTCCTTGGAACCTCTTAAAGTAGAACAAGCACTTGAAGATCCAGATTGGATGTTGGCAATGCAAGAGGAACTAAACAACTTCAAACGGAATGAAGTCTGGTCCTTAGTGGAGAGACCCAATCAAAACGAGATTGGAACCAAATGGGTCTTCCGCAACAATCAAGATGAGCATGGCGTGGTGACAAGAAACAAGGCACGGTTGGTGGCTCAAGGTTTTACCCAAGTGGAAGGCTTGGATTTTGGAGATACGTATGCGCCCGTGGCAAGGCTTGAGTCAATTCGGATCCTTATAGCCTTTGCCACGCACCACAACTTCAAGCTATACCAAATGGACGTCAAGAGTGCCTTCCTCAATGGGCCAATCCAAGAAGAAGTATATGTGGAGCAACCGTCGGGCTTTGAAGACCCTAAGTATCCTCACCACATCTACAAGCTCCATAAGGCGCTCTATGGGCTCAAACAAGCTCCTAGAGCATGGTACGAATGCCTTAAGGATTTTCTCTTGAAAAATGGCTTTGAGATAGGGAAAGCCGATTCTACTCTCTTTACTCGTAAATTCAATGATGATTTATTCGTGTGCCAAATATATGTCGATGACATAATATTTGGTAGTACTAACAAAGCTTTTTGTGATGAGTTTAGTAAGATAATGACCAAAAGGTTCGAGATGTCCATGATGGGTGAGCTCAAATTCTTCCTAGGATTCCAAATCAAGCAACTCAATGAAGGTACTTTTCTTTGTCAAACCAAGTACACACAAGATATGCTCAAGAAATTTGACATGGAGGATGCAAATCCCGCCAAAACACCCATGGCACCAAACGGACACCTCGACTTAAATAGTGAAGAAGGTAAAAGCATCGACCAAAAGCGCTATAGGTCTATGATAGGCTCTTTGCTTTACTTGTGTGCATCTAGGCCCGATATTATGCTTAGTGTGTGCATGTGTGCAAGGTTTCAAGCTAACCCGAAAGAGTGCCACTCGGTGGCCGTTAAAAGAATCTTGAGATACTTAATTCACACACCAAACCTTGGCTTGTGGTATCCCAAGGGCTCCACTTTCGATCTTCTCGGTTACTCCGATTCGGACTATGCCGGTTGCAAGGTTGATCGGAAGAGTACAACGGGGACTTGCCAATTCCTTGGTCCGTCCTTGGTGTCGTGGAGCTCCAAAAAAAATAGTGTTGCACTATCCACCGCCGAAGCCGAGTATGTTGCAGCCAGCGCTTGTTGTGCTCAACTACTTTGGATGAGGCAAACCTTGAGAGACTTTGGTTGTGAGTTTAGCAAGATCCCTCTCTTGTGTGACAATGAGAGTGTGATTAAGCTAGCTAACAATCCGGTGCAACACGCACGCACCAAACACATAGACATCCACCATCATTTCTTGAGAGACCACGAAGCCAAAGGAGATATCGCCATTTCTCATGTGAGTACCGAAAATCAACTAGCCGATATCTTCACCAAACCCCTTGACGAGGAAAGGTTTTCTGCTTTAAGGAGTGAACTAAATATTTTGGATTCTCGTAACGTGGTTTGATTCCCTGCACACACATTTGATTGTTTCTATTCGTAGAACTCTAGTCAATCCATGCTAAATCAAATAAATAATATGTTGGCTCTTTTTGGATCATTGGATCCTAACTTGTGGAAAGTGACCATGGTTATGCATTGATTGTTTGTGGCTAGTCGCCTGTACCCAAGTTTCTCTCAACATTCTTTGTAAAAATATCTTTGAAAATCCCTTCAAAATTCCCCTCAAAAATGGATTTATTTCCAGTCTTTTTGTGTCTCACCGGTTGGCCCACCGGTTGGACCGGTCGGACACCTCCAACCGGTGTGCGGGCTCTGCTGGCCTACCGGTTGGACCACCGGTTCAACCGGTGGGGTGGCCTCCAACCGGTCAGCGGGCTCTGCTGATCTACAGGTTGGACCACCGGTTCAACCGGTGGGGCGGCCTCCAACCGGTCGGCAGGCTCTGCTGTTGTGGCGGAACCGCCGATTTAATCCGGACTAAGCACACCTGCCACCTCTGGCTTGCAGTGCGACTAGACCGAACTAAACCCGGTCGTCCGTCGAGAGTCATTCGACTCCCGATATTACCTTTTCCTAGAGGAACCGACATCATACACATCTGACTCACGATGGAGCCACAACAGAAACATCATCACAGGCAGTTGAATAGCATAAAATCAGACTTAGTTACAAACCAGTTTTTTCATAAAATACAAGTCCAACATAATGTTATACGGTAGTAAGTTTGAAAGTTTCTCGCAGCGGAAATATAAGTTTAGGGTCACCATGTTATCACCAAAAGATTTGCATTAGTGGTACAACATCGAGCCCACTGATGTTGCCCTCGTGCCACTTATGTCATCTCATCCTAAATGAGGGCATGCCCCGCCTCCAACACAAGTGCACACCATGAACTCCATACCTGCGCTCAAAATGTGGGGGCAAACCCTGAGTACTAATTACTCAGTAGGTCTTAATGGAAATTGGCTTACGGCTGACGCGAAGCGGCTTACTAGCAAGTGGATCCTTAGCCTTTAGTTTTAAACAGTAACATGTGTAACATAAATAGTAAGATTTCATCATTTGTATAACCTTCAACACAACTGTAACTTGCAGTAATGTAAACAATTCAATTCAAACATGTGGTATTCCAAAAACCATGAGTATTAAACACCGAGAGTTTAAGTAATTACTACGTTGAACGTCAAAGGCATTGGCATTCCCACACCTGGTGGGCATCAGCTATTCGAATCGATTTTTAATTCCCGGGAATAACTATCATGCCAAGGGTATATGCTTACTAGCCATCGCGTTCCCACATATAGCCCCCATCTCCACCTGTCTTGTCCTAAGATTCAAAGCGCCCTCACCTAACCCACGGGTTGTGCCCCCTCAGGAGCGATACCACGGCCGCACCGGGTCAGCCCTCCCTTAGGAGCGATACCACGGCCGCACCGGGTCAGCCCTCCCTCGAGTACAAGCGCCCCCGGGCCCATCGGCCTCCAGCAAGTGGATGAGCGGAGCCTCGAAAACTTCGGACAAACCCAGGTAAGACTTCACCGGTCCCATTTCCCGGTTAAGCACTCTAGCAATGTTATGCCGACCAATAGGCGAACAGCGGACGGGCCTTATGCGACTCGAGCGGAGCCAAACGCACAGCACATAATAAAATTATTCTCCGCCCGGTCTCCATTTAAATCAGGAGCATAGTATTACTTCCTCAATAGTAAAAGTTTTGTAACCTTTGAAAACACCTACGCGACGAGTGACTCCTTTCACTCGTGTCTACTCGCACCTAGCAGAGCCTAGGCAACTCGTCCTATGAACTCTATATATAGGTGCTAGGGCCAGGGCGGCCAGGAGATCTAATGCAATTGTTTTCATACAACTCCTAATGCGGATGCGTAATGAAACAATCATTCATCATATTAGCTGGGAGAATTCATGGTCCTGCCTACCTTTGCTTATTTTTATCAAAACCAACAAACTAAACTATGTTAGTTTGCCGGGTTGTGGGGCTTTGCCCCAGGCAACCCCTTGAATCACGGACGGATTTAATCAGCGACACACCGTCTTCATCTTGATGGAGAAACCAAACTCCTGCTCGAGAGGTTACCGTAGTTAGAAATCCTATATGCATGATCGAGTGCACAATGGATGCCACGAATGCTCATGATGCTGGGGAATTATGAAAAACAATGCACCACATGTTAATAAGTCGAAACATGCGACATCCATTTTCCAAAATATTCATTTTAACATATTCCTCATGTAACTTGATATGGTAGCAATTAATCCCATAGCAATACTTTCCGGAACCTAAACTTAACCATTAATTACCATGATTTTTCTCGGGATTTATTTCGCACAATAAAGTCACTTTCTCATATTATTCATTTTAACATGCAATTATTTGTCTTTTTCAAATCAGCAACCAAAACTTACATGCAGAACTTAAGACTTTGAAAATGGAATAAATATGTAACATAGAGCACCTACCAATTTCAGGAGAATATTTGGAGTACTTTTTATGTAGCAAGTATTTCTACTTTTGTAAAATGCACAAAATACATCCATGAGGGTAAAATGGTAAACTGACAGCATCTTCTAGGGTTACCAAAAATTACATAAACCGTAATTAACAGTATAAAGCTACCGACCAAGTTTCATGATTTTTGGAGTCCATTTATATCACTTTTGGCATTTGTTTTGTTTTAACATGCATGCAACAAAGCAAGGGCGATATGGTCATTTCACCCATACCAATCAAATCCATTCTGTGGATCTGCTCAAGAGGAGTCCAAAGAAACAAGATTTGTATTTTTAGCATTTTTGGGTGATTTACTATGGATTTTTAAAGTTCATAGATGTAGGAAATGAATTAAATTCGAAATTTTACAGATCAGGCAGTGATATGCAATTATTCATTAACTTCAGGGTCTAGCACGTAAAAATCCCTAGACTCATTGTACAGCATTCGGATTAAAACGCGAAGAGGCAAAATAACAGGGGCCAAAACGGAAAAAGGGGCTTCTTCCTCCCTGCTCATCTTCAACCTCGAGCAGGGAGGGGGCATGGCGATGGCGCGGCCATTCCGGCCGGTCCGAGACGCGGGGACTCGCTGCGGGTGCACAGGGAGAGAGAGGAAGGCCGGAGGAACACCCACCCCCTACCTGCAGCGATGGGGGATGGCCGGAACGGTGCAGCGACGGTGAGGAGAAAGCGACGACGTTCGGCGGCGAAATACGACGTCGTGGAGAGGGTGCGGCAGCCTAGACTAGGGGGATTCGGTGGAAGAGATGACGAGGAAGGCCGGCACGGTGGTTGGAGGGCGCGGGGATGGCTGTAGGGGCGTTGGCCAAGCTCGCTCCGAGCTTGTTAATGGCAGGCGGCAATGGAGCTTCTTTGCGCGAACGAGAAAGAACAGGACGGGAGCGAGTGAGAGCTGGGAGTGAGGGGAACGCTGTGGCCTCGCCCTTTAGCCGGGCGCGGGCAGCGGGCGCGTGCCCGCGGTGGCAAGCGGCGCGTGGCCGGCAGCGCCGGATGCCGGCGCCGCGTGGCGGGTGGGTCGGCCGAGTGGGACCCACTCGTCAGTGACTCGAAGGAAAAATAATTCGGGAAAATGAAAAATACTGCTTGACTGCTGAGACATGTTTTAGAAATTGTTGTTTTTGAACATCCTAGGGGCCGAATTTGACAAAACCCAAAATACAAAAGTTGTTTTACTCTTCCAGATCTACAACTTTGTCAAAAGTAGTAATATCATATTCCAAGTTGAAATATGATTAAATTTGAGTTTAACCCGCTGACTCCAGTTTGACCAAGGTTTAATGCAAACTTAGAAATTCCAAAAGTCTATTTTATGCTCATTTTCAGAGAAAGAGTATTATACCAATGTTGTGTATTTTTTAATTATCTACATCTTTCTTATATGATGTTTTGCATGGTAGGGACTTTTGTTCCTTTGAAATTTGAATTTTCCTTACCGATCCAAGTTTAGGTAGATTTCTGCTTTTTCATTAATCGACTCAAAACTCCACCTAAACTTTTGCGCATGTTACCACACCCAATAACAAAGTTGATCTACATAAAATTGTCTACAAGTTTGTTATAGAGAGTTTTGTTCCAATCACATTATATTTTAAACTATAGTCACAAATGCATTCAGGGGTTTTGCATATTTCACTGAAAATTTTTGACTTCGTGATTTACTAGCCTAGTTATTGCTCTTCTCCAAACATCATTAAGCCAAATCCTTGACTACCGCTAATCTAATCACGTCTTAAAATTTTCGAGATGCCGGGGGCATCACAGCTGTCCTACCGGTTGGACGACCGGTCCAACCGGTCGGGCACTTGTTTCACATGTGAGAGAGTCCTTTTCTTCTTTGGATTCCTTCTCTCCCTCACATCTGCCCGTGCCCGCTCGTGACTCCTCTGCCCTTCCCTTAGCTAGCACCCCCGCCCCTGCCCTGCCCCACCGTCCCCGCTCCCGCCCAGCGCCGCCGCCCTCCCCGGCCTCGCGTCCCTGCGCGCCGCGCACTGCCCCCGTCCTCCGCGCCCCACCCCAGCGGCGCCCGCACCCCTGCGTGCCGCATGCCACCCCGGCCCTGCCCCTCAGCGCACCGCGTGCCGCCCCGCCCTGTACTTGCGCCCCCACCGCGCCCTGCCCAACCCCGCGCCTCCTGCCCTCAAATCCGACCCCGTCCCCGCCCTGCCTCTCCTCCTCGTGATCCGGCGGTTTCACATTGTGTTGAAGCTCGTTCTTTACGCGGGAAACGCTCGTTTTTTAAGGTATAATCCTCTCGACGCCCGATCTACTTTTCTACTCCATTCTAGATCGATTCCCTTGGTAGAAAGGTCACATTGTATCTCATTAGCATGGATCTACAAGGGTGTGAAGTTTGGACGATTGATTCTCAAGTTTCACATACTCTCGTCGTGCCATTGCCCGACCGGTGCCACTGGTTCCCCACCGGTGCCACCGATGGGGCATTGTGCTCTCCGGTTTATCCACCTCTTTTGCATAATGTTTTTACTTAAACATATATCCTAAACCTAGTGCTATATCCTTTTATTAGGCTTTTGTTCACCATGCCTCGATATGGAGACGATGATTCCAGTGACGGTTCCGATGGCATTCAAGCAGATCTTCCTCCCTCTCCTCCACGTCGCAATCCCCCACGCAAATCTGTCTCGAAAGGCAAAGACGTGGCTCAATCATCTCGTCAACCGCAAAAGAAAAAGGTGTCTGGTAAGAAGAAGAAGCAGGGTCTAGTATATGACAGTGAGCATGACATTGAATCCCGACCTTCTGATGCCGAAGTCCTTTCCAATCTTGTCTTGACTGATCCAGATTGCGCACCTCATGTAGTACAGTTCTTTGGTCACCAACCGAAAGGCAAAGCCGACAGAATCAGGGAAGCCCGGTACACTAACCCGCTCCTTCGCACCAAGGCTCGGTTTATCAATGATCACCGCTTTCACAATGCTTTGCACGTAGAGTTTTATCAGAATGTGAAGGCCAGAAACAACACGGTGATTGGGCAGCGGTATATTGATTGGGAAGCTTGTCGCAAGATGAATGATGCCCATCTTAATCAAGCACTTGATGCATTGGAACATCATGGGTTGAGGCATATCTTGGAGTTCAAATGTGATTGGAATGTTGAGGCGATTGCACAATTCTACTCCACTCTTTGGATCACTGACCCCGATGAGGCAGCCGGTACTCTCGCTTCCATGAACTTTCTCATTCAAGGTGTTCCATATCGTTGCAGCTATGAGAAGTTTGCTAAAATTCTTTGTTTTGATAAGAGGGATCTTGACCAAAACTCTCTTCGTGACTTCACATTTCCCCCCAAGAATTATTTGAGCAGTATTCACTATGATCCAGTCAATCATCTTTGGGAGACCTCTAACATGAAGCCATTCTACTGCTACCTCAACTCACTTTTCCGGCAAACTCTTCTTCCCAAGGGCGGTAACGAGTTCAATGTGCTTTCATACAGTCAGAACCTTCTTGTGTACTTCAATCCCCAGTATCGATATACTTTCAGTTGCTTTGATCTTATTTGGAGAGAGATCCTCAATGTCTCTTGGGATTCGAAGAAGAGTTTGACCCATGCTCCTTACATCATGCGGATGATTGAGGTAGTCACAAAGTACCATTTCCATCCAACCGTCAAGCATCTGCCCTACAAGCCCAAGCCTATTACAGATGCTCCTTCCGCCGCTCCTCGGGCTCGTCATGCTCCATCACCTCAGTCTTCGGGTGTGCCTGCACCACCTCCTCCTCGCCATCAGTCCTCCTCTCGTGCTGCTACTGCCGCTCGACCGCGTGCTTCAAGTTATGATGCCAGATCCAGGTCTCGAGAGGGTAGTTTCTTAAGGAGGAGTATGAATGCTATTTTCAAAATGTGCCGCTCCACTCGAAATGATGTCATTGAGATTCGAGAACAGCTTAAGAGGCACGCTGCTGGACAGCCTCTTGCACCTATGTCACCTCTCTGTTCGTCCACAGATTCAGTTCTTCCAGAGACTCTTAACGACTTTCATCGTCAAGAGTATGGTTATGGTTTGGACGACGATACTCCCAGTGGCACAGCTGATGAGGCCGAAGAAGAGCTGTCTCAGACTCACTTTGATCAGCCCCAAAGCTCCTCTCAGGCACCTCACACCCATCCCTCGGGGTCCTATGGATATCATTACCAAGGTCACATGCCTACTCCACAAGATCCGAGTTAGAACGATTGGCCGGCATCACCACCTTCGTATCGTCGTGACGGATGGTAGTATCTCTTTCTTTTGGTGCTTGTTACCAAAAGAGGGAGGTTGTGAGTGTTGCGTATGTGAGACGAGTGTTCCTCTCTAGTTATCCTATCTCTGTATCCTTGGTGGTTGTATTGATCTATGTATGGTGTGTGTGAGAACTTAATTTGAACTTGTAATAATTCTCTAGTTGGCACGTTTGCTACTTATTTTGTTATGAACTCTCTTGTGTAATCCTTATGGTTGTTGGTCATTGTTTATGGTGTACTGTGGTCTTATCCCTTTTCTTGAAGTGTGCATCATGTCATGTGCATCACGAATTTTCTTATGACACCTATTTGTGCACCCCTCGAGTAAAAATACATGATGTGGCTTTCACTTTCCCTTTACGTGTGCATACATTGGCTTTTGAGGCCACAAGATGAAAAATATTCCATGCACAAATTTAGGGGGAGTCACATATGTATTCTTACTCAAAAGTTTGTGCATTAAGTATGTCTATATGCAACACTTTTAATGGTTTGTCAACGATCACCAAAAAGGGGGAGATTGTAAGTGCAATCAACCTATTTGAGGGTTTTAGTGAATGTTGACAATACATTAAAAGTAACTAATGAGTTTACATGAGCATGATCATAGCGACAAATCAAGTGATAGTGCTACACACATCAATATCGAGCAAGTAAAAGTGGATTTCACGTTTACAATCAAGCAAACAAGTGCTAAGGTACTTTGCGAGCAAGAAAAGAGACCCCTCATTTATTTGAAGCAAAAGAAAAGCGGTTCAAGCTCTATGGTTGAAGATTAAATAGATTTGCTAATTTATCTCTTGAGTATAGGAACCACCGTTCTATCAAGGGGGGTCCAACATGAAGTGCTACTAGAATCATAAAGCTCACAAAGTTCATTTATCTCCACACATACGAATGTCCTAGCCCTAAAGTCTCCATTCATCCGTGTTTTTGCCCCACCGGTTGCCCAACCGGCTCAACCGATCGGGAGGCTGGAACCGGTCTGCCGGTTCTGCTGTCCGACCGGTTGCCCGACCGGTTCAACCGATCGGGAGGCTGGAACCGGTCTGCCGGTTCTGCTGTCCGACCGGTTGCCCGATCGGTTCAACCGATCGGGGGCCTGGAACCGGTCTGCCGGTTCTGCTGTCCGACCGGTTCAACCGATCGGGAGGCTGGAATCGGTCTGCCAGCTCTGCTGATCTACCGGTTCCACCGGTGCCCCATCGGTTCAACCGGTGGGTCACTGTTTTGCACTGTAACAGTTCAAAACGGCTAGTTCGGGAAGAGAGAATATATATACCCTTTCACTCCACTCTTTCTCCCTCTCTTGGCACTCCATCCCACCTGAGACAAAGCTTGCTTGCTCATTCACTCCATTCCCTCACTCTCCACTCTCTTGAGATCAAATCCTCCATAGATCTTGAGTGAGAGTTTGTGAGATCTTGAGAGAGCATCGAAGACTCTGTGTTCATCCTCCTCTCTCTCTTGTTCTTTGTGAGCTTTGGTGATTCTTGAAGCAAACTTGGTGGACTCGTTACTCTTGGAGCTTTGTACTCCTAGACGGCTAGGCGTCGCCCGTAGAAGCATCCGTCTCGTGTGGATTGCTCCGGGAAGTTTGTATTACTCCTCATAGTAAGTGCCTCTCCGCCTGTCTTTGTGATTGGGGAGAAGAGGACATCCTTTGTGGGTTCCTCGACAACGAGGACTTAGGGACGCCTTTGTGGTGTGCCCGAACCTCGGGATAAATCCTTGTCTCGTGTGCTTTCTTGTGGTGCTTGTATTCTTGGTGTTCATATTGTTCTTGAGTATACTCACCTTGTTCTTGGCAAGTTTGGTGTGGATCTATCTTGTGTGTAGGTTCCAAGGCTAGCCCCTCTCAGATCTGCAAGAACAACCTTAAAGGAACCTCTAGAAAGAATCGGTATCAAATTATTTGCATAGATTTAGAGATCAATTCAAGATTCCTTTTTCCCACCAGCTGAACCGGTGAGCATCGGTTCAACCGGTCCGACCAGTTGAACCGGTCCGCACCGGTCCAACCGGTGGGTCACTGACTTCCGCTATTTTAGTTTGTATAATTTTTCAGTTTAGCCTATTCACCCCCCTCTAGGCTAATTTCAATCACTGCTGAGATGCTTAATTAAAATTGATCAGGATCCAACTGAAAACATTTCATGAACCAATTATACACTGAACGGAATGACCTCTCACTTGGTCTATCAATCCCTTATGTTACTGACGGAAACCCACTCACATCTACCCCAAACTGATCATAATGTATCTCCCCTTGACCAAAGTATATCTGAAAATATGTTTTCTCTGACATACCTGACCAAATGCGTCAATGAAAACAATATTTAGCATATATACGACCACCTTCTGAAACTACGATTGTTTTATATATTCTAAATTATAAACTATATTTAAACCTCCATCTATCACTGTATAATCAAAAATTTGTACTACTTATAATACATAAAATTAAACTAATATTACAAAATCTAATATTAATACTATGGGAATAACTACTAATGCTACCTTAACTAGTCCTATTTCTACGTAAAATACTACATATATAAACTAAAATCCTACATAAAATACTAACTAAACGTAAACTAACATTATCTAAACAAACTTTTAACATTACCTAAACTACTAAAATTATCTAAACAATTATCATCACCTAAACTACTAACAAAAGGTTTTGAGAAAAAATTGTACCTGAAACGGCGGCTTCCTCCCTCTTCTTCTCTCCCTCTCTTTCCCTGCTTCCTCCCTCCCACGCCGCGCCCCCTACCTCCTCCTTCGCGCGCCCCGAGCCTCCTCCGCGCCTCGCGCCCCGCGCCCCCTGCTTCCTCCGCGCCCCCCTACCTCCTCCTCCTCGCCTCCCTCCCTCTCTGCGCCCCTGTCTCTCTCTGCGCCGGCGGTGGTGGCGCCTGCTCACGCGAGAAAGAAGAGAAGAGAGAGAGAGGAAAGGAAAGAGAAGGGGCCGGGGGGCCTATATGGCTCAAAAACCGCCGGCGGGGGCGGCGATTTTTAAATACCGCCGGCGGGAGAGGCGTTTTTTGCTGGCGGGGCCCGCGCCCGGGGAGCTGCGGCCACACTGCCATCGTAACGCCCAATGGTAAGGCGATTTTTAAATAACGCCGTGTGCGAAACGGCATTTTTAAAAACCGCCATTTCCTACAGCGGTATAAGTATAGATCTGCAATTTTTTCAAAGAACTAATTATTTTTGCAAAAACGAATTAAAATAAATATAAAAATAAAAAAATTTCCCTGATGGAGACAAGGCCGGGCTCTGGCCCACTAACACATGGAGAGCTGGCCCTCTCAAACAAAGCCATCAAGCCTTGAGAATTTTTTTTATTTTTATATTTATTTAAATCGTTTTTTGCAAAAAAAAATGGACGATTCAAAAAATTGCAAATCTATACCAATACCGCCGGACCATCCGGCGGTATTTAAAAAACGCCGCCCTATCCGGCGGTTTTTAAAAACCGCCGGAGCAACCGGCGTTTTTTAAATACCGCCAGAAGAGGTTGGCAGAGCGGCGGGCGCTGCGACCGGTGGGCCCGCCGATTAAAAAACGCCGGACGGCGCGGCGGTTTTTAAAAACCGCCGGCGGGGACGGCGGTTATTTAAAAACCGCCGCCCCGTCCGGCGGTTTTTAAATACCGCCGCGCCGTCCGGCGATTTTTAGCCCATATACCCACGGCGCCTCCTTTCTTTTCTTTTCTTTTTTTCTTCTTCTTCCTCGCCGCTCTCCAGTCGCCGCCCGTACGCCCGCGCCGCCACGCCGCCGCGCCGCCGCACCGCCGCGCCGCCGCGCGCCTGAGCAGAGAGGGGAGAGGAGGAGAGGCTCGGGCGCCGCCCGGGAGGGAGAGAGGGAGAGAGAGAGAGAGGGAGAGTAGAGGAGCCCAAGGTTGCAGGTAAATTTTCTTTGAAACATGTAATTTTTTTAGCATTTTAAATATCATTAGTAGTATTCTTTGATATTAGTAGTAGTTTAGATACAATATTAATAGATTAGGTAACAGTAGTAGTATTTTATATAATATTAGCACTAGTTTGAATTAACATTAGCGGATGTAGTCTCGTTTTATGTAATACTCATACTATTTTAGTTGACATTAGCACATTTACCAGTTTTAGATTTAGATAGAATATTCAATCATTATAATATAAGAAAAATTGAGTGTTATATAGAAATGTGGTTACATATGTGCTAAGTACTGTCTTGTTTGTCGCATTTGTGGTCAGGCATGTCACAGAAAACATATTTTCAGATATATTTTGGTGAAGGAGAGATACGTTACGGTCAGTTCGGGGTAGATTTGAGTGGGTTTCGGTAGTGACAAAAGGGCTGGACAAAGCAATTGAGAGGCCATTTCGTTCAGTGTATAACTGGTTCATGAAGTGTTTTAAGTTGGATTATAATGAATGTCAACTGAGCGTCTCAGCAGTAACAACTAGGAGTTCATCTCCTGTTTATTATGAATTAGTGCAAATAGAAAGCACTGCCGTATGGAGGAGGTTTGTTGACGTTAGCTTGCGTCATGGGTTACCCCTGGTTCTTTTTGTGCAAGCATACGAGAAGGTGAATGCTGAACAAGAAAGCTCACAGGGCTGTGATGAGGCAACAACAATTGAAGAAGTGGTGGAAAATAATGTGAATCAGGTTAACGAGGTGGGCGTTGATATAGGTGAGCAAGGTGAAGCTAATGAAACAGTACGGGAACCAAGGGGTGAGGTAGATGAGGGTGAAGAAATTGTAGGTTTGGTTGAACAAATGCAGCGGGAGGATGCCGAGGCCAATGTCCCTGTTGATGAAGATTCAGACAGTGAAGATGAAATATTGAACCAGGTTCCAAGTCAATGGACCAACTTTAATCACTCAGAACTGCTAGTAAATGAAGGTGAAATGGTTCCATGGGAATATAGTGAAAATGAAGTATATGTGGGAGCTATTTACCATAGCAAGATAGAGCTGAAAGAGGCCGTGCAAAGATGGTCGGCTAAGTGCCTGAAGAAAAAGTTCAGAGTTCAAAAGAGCGGTCCACAAGTCTATGATGTGAAGTGCATACGAGATGATTGTCCTTTTAGGGTCCATGCTTTTTTGGGAAAGTATGATATTTTCTGGACCGTTTCAAGAATTGAACATCATACATGCGTCCTTGAAGAGCTTGAGAGTCATCACCGTAACTTGACAGCTGATTTCGTGGCTCAACATATGTACTCAAAGATAGTAAATAATCCTGCATATGAGCCGAAGGCAATAATCAATAGCATAGAGGATGACTTTCAGTACAAAATAAGTTACAGCAAAGCTTATAGGGCAAAACAGAAGGCGTTGGAAATGATATGGGGTACGTATGAAGCATCGTACCACAACCTGCCACGTGTGCTGAACACACTATGTGACCGGAATCCGGGTAGTTACTTTGAGATTAAGCACTATAATTTGCCTCAGGACCGGACAAAGCGTGTTCTTCAGCGTGCTTTCTTTGCTTTGGGGGCATGTATCAATGCATTCCAGTATTGTCGCCCAGTGATATGCATCGACGGGACCTTCCTAACAGGGAGGTACAATGGCACAATTCTGACTGCAATGGCGGCAGATGGAAACAATCAGGTGCTCCCACTGGCTTTTGCATTTGTTGAGAGTGAGAATGGGGACAGTTGGTACTGGTTTTTAGAGCGGATCAAAGCATGTATTGTTCAGGATCTGCGAGATGTGTGTGTGATTCATGATCGCCATGGAGGCATTATGCAAGCGGTGCAAGATTTACAGGAAAGATGTGTACAACGTCAAAGAATAGCAAAGTGGGTCGATCTGAAGAGTCGGTGGTGCATGAGACACATGGGAGCTAACTTTCAGAAGCAGTTCAAGAACAAGAAACTAACAAAACTTTTTAAGAGGTTGTGTAGTCAGAATCAAGAAAGGAAATTCAATGTTTTGTGGAAAAAACTTGATGAAGTCACAAAGAAGAACGCTACGGAAGTAAGTACTAGAGGGGCGAATTTAGAAGATGATGAGCCAATTGCAATGGAAAATGTGGGCCTCGATGGTCCTAATGTGCGACGGAGGCCTGGTCGTTCGATTAAGTCATTCTCGGAGTGGATTGAGCATGAGCCAAAGGAGAAGTGGTCTTTGTTGCATGATGAAGGAGGTGCACGTTATGGTATTATGACTACGAACCTTGCCGAGGTGTATAATTGGGTGTTACGTGGAAGCAGAAGCATGCCACTTGTCGGGATTGTGGAATTTTACGTATACCGTACAACACAATACTTTCGGGAACGTCATCCAGCAGCAAAGAATGTGTTTCTAGACCACCGCCTCGTATATGGGCAGAAATTCTTTGAGTATATGGCCAAAGCAAACAAAAAAGCCGCAGGACATCGTGTCATGAACATGGGTGTCGCTGAGCATCGATTTGAGATCATTTGTCGGGACAAAGGCCGAAGAGGAGGCAATCATGAGAGGCACGTGCAAGAATGTGTCCTGTACAATAACCATTGTGTTTGTACCTGCCACAAGCCGAGGTTATACCACAGACCGTGTACACATGTCATAGCTGCATGTCAGGAAGTTGGAGGTTTGAACGCTCGTATGTTTGTGTCCCCCTATTACCTGAAGGATGCAATCTACCACACCTGGACTTCTGAGATATATGGTTTCGCCATTGCGGGGACTTTCACTAGTATTGCAGAGGGTGCTCCTGATTTCATACCCAATCCTCACCCTGACATGAAACAACAGATAGGGCGACGCAAGACTCGTCGCATTCGTAACAACATGGATGACGCCGAAGCTGGGCCAAGAATTGTCATATGCTCGAAATGCAATGAGTTCGGGCACAGCTACAAAAAATGCACTAATACACCTCAAGGAACCGTGTCGAACATACCTGACCCAGGATCATCGAGTCACGGTCGACGCGATCGTGGAGGAAGCTATGAAGTCATTTAATGATTTTTGGTTACTGTCATGGATTGTAATAACATATTGTTTGGAACCTTTCTCTGTTACGTTACTCTTGCATTACTTGAAATTCTGTATATGTGGATTTGCTATCATGGATTGTAATAATATTATGTGACTATGCATTTAGTTTGTTAATATTTTGAATTCGATGCTATGATATGCAATGTTATGTTATTGTTATGTGATGTTATTTTGAATTACATGCAGTCTTATGTTACTGTTTTAGTTAGTTTATACTTGGTTTATAATGTGGACTAACGATATCAATCTTTTTTAGGGATGGATGCCCCACAGGGTTACGTGACCCCCGACCTCCTCGATGCAGCGACGGCCAAGAAGCACCGGTCGTACTTCAGTGCGGTATTGGGGAGCTCCCTTGGACAGTTTCGCGCACGTGTTCCGATGGAGACGATGGCGTTGGACCCTCGTTGGCTACCGAGGTTCGCTTTACGTGCTTCGTTCTCTTGTTCAGATATATTCAACCTCGTTCAAATTTATACAATGCTATGCTCATCGTTTTTTTAGACTGCGCGCTTCTGGTCTGCTCCCACTTGCTCGCATGGTCGAGGGAGACGGACCGCGTTTCAGCTACGACTTCTCTCTCCTTGCTTCAATGGTGGATAGGTGGAGACCGGAGACACACACTTTGCACCTCACCGTGGGCGAGATGGCGCCTACGTTGCAGGACGTGTCGTACCTGCTAGGGTTGCCGTTGAGGGGCGATGCCATGGGCCCCACGGACGTCGGCCCCGGCTGGCGTGAGGACTTGCTGGCTCGGTTCGGTGCCGTCGAGCGTACCGGCAACGCACAGCCCTACAGGGAGTTTCCACCGACGTACACGGGCGGGCCCCCAAAGTGGTGGATTCTTCAGTTCAAGGTGAGTAGATTCGACCGCAACCGGCATAGTTAAAATTCATATGGTTCTTACTTATGTGCAACTATTTACAGGCCGGCACCATTCGAATTGGTGCCACAGAGTACGAGGTTGCGCGGCATTTGGAGGCGTACGTGCTGTGGTTGATGGGGTGGGTGATGTTCTGCAGCTCTGCGGGCAACTTTGTGCCCAAGAACCTACTGCCTTTCGCGCGTTACGTCACCGACAGCCCACTGGAGTCGATCCCGCAGTTCAGCTTGCGGCAGGAGGTGGTCGTCCCTCAGAGCTTACTGCCGCCACACGTGCACCGGTTCGTGCCGACCTTGTACATTACCGTAAAGTTATATATTTCACATAATTCACATGCTGAGTCCACCGACAAAACTATTTTTATTTTCAGGTTTACGAGACAGGGCCAGAACGTTGCCCAGATCTGGGCACCACGTCTTGCCGAGTTCGTGGCGAAGTGGTCCACGGCCTTGGATGACCTCGTCATGGAGGGTAGGCCACATGACGATGCAGCCTGGGGTCACTACCTCCGTTGGTACCTCCCACGGACACGACTGCGTGTCTTGTTGACGCCACAGGAGTTGCCCCGCCGCACACCGTCCGTCACGGACAGTTACCCTACACAGCGAGACCAGGGGGCGTATATAGCTGTAAGTTTCTTTTCTGATTGTCGATTCCGCATTAGAAGACATCTAAGTTCATACTTCATTGCAAACTAATGCAATCTTTTTGAAACAGCATGACGTGCTCCGGCAAATCCATGCAGACGTCACGACGTACAGCCGTAATGCCCTCACCATGGCCCCACAAGATCACAAGGCGGCGTACAACAAGATAGCGGACCTGTGCAGAAGAGTGACTAGGTCGTTGTCTTGCCGTGGCGACGATGTTGCCCATCCACCACCGCAGCCGATGTTTGTTCCACCTAACCCGACCGCCCCACGACCCCCTCCGGTACGACCTCCGGTACCACTCTTTGCGCAGACTCCGCCGATGACCTACCCGCCGCCAGGTATATCTTGTACAGGTCAATTTTATTAAACACGAGTTCGTCAATTATTTATGGATGTTCCGTGCAACAGGTACACAGTACGGGACCCATGTTGGGTCATCGTCTCGTCACCCTACCTACCACCACGACGTCTTCGCTGCAGGGACATCACGGACTCGTGACGTTGAGTGGGGTAAGTGGCATTCACACACATGCAGCAGACTCGTCATGCCTGTTACAGTGTTACTTTACATTTTTAATCCATGCGATTGATTTGCAGGATATGAAGCTGGCACGACCCCTGACGACAGCTACGGAGCCGGCCACGCTCCTGACAGTCCACCAGGTGCAGCAGAACAGATGGCGCAGTCCTTGTTCGCGTCGCCGCCGCGACATGATGAGATTGGTTACTCACAGCTACAGGAGGCGCCACCCCACGAAACTCAGCAGTCACAGGAGCCGCCAGCGCCCGATGCAGTCCCTGGCCGACGTACTCGACAGGCACCCGACCCCTTTAGTCACGGGTCACGCCACACTTGGGCTGCCCAGAGAGCTGCACGCAGGAGCAAGAGGGGTCGTAGCTAGATCATAGTTCCAGAGTTGACTTGCATTAGTTAAGTGTACATTCGTCATCATGTATTTTATCACTTTCACCTTTGTAGTAGGCCGTGACAACACGTAGGCAATCGTTTCAGATACATATGTCTCCGTAGCCTTTTCTGCTCGACGTGACAGCGCATCACGTAGCCTTTTCAGTTACAGGTACATGCGTAGCCTTTTCAGTTCTATATGACAATACCTATGTAGCATTTTCAGTTTTACGTGACAGCGCAAGACGTAGCCTTTTCAGTTACAGGTACATTCATAGCCTTTTCAGTTCGACGTGACAACACATATGTAGCCTTTTCAGTTCGACGTGACAACACATATGTAGCATTTTCAGTTCGACGTGACAACACATATGTAGCCTTTTCAGTTCGACGTGACAACACCTGCGTGGCCTTTTCAGTACCATTTCCAGTTTGACCTAACAACTTTTTCGTTTTCAGAAGACAACTCAACCCCCATCTCGACTAAAAAGACGGCACACATTCAAAGAACACACACAACAAACTACCAGAGCGAGGGAGGAATGGCCGAGCCGGGAGGAAGGGGGCGTGGCTGCGGCCGAGGCCGAGGAGGGAGGGGTGGAGGACGTCGTAGCCACCACTTCCTCTAGGGAGGTCCTCAAGGCCCAGACGTGTTTCCACATCCACTGGAGGACTTCCCGCTAGAGGGACCAGACGTCTTTGTTGGCGAACGCAGGCTTAGGCCTTACGATGATCGCACGGAGGTGTGGCCTACGTGCCGTTGTGGTGAGTATTGTGTCGTGCAGGTGTTCGATGAGTTCATCGATGGAGGTCGTCGCTTCTACAGATGCCTTTTTGGCTATGTGTGTCCTCAAACTCGCTCTCTACACTTTGTTCTGACATAACTCAAATTGTTTCTAAAAAGAGATATATATGATTGCAGGATTCCACTGACACGGCATGCCGCTTCACCAAGTGGGTAGATCCTCCACACCATGCCTACGTCGAAGACTATATCAACCACCTGAAGAACAAGATCCACGACCTTAAGTGTCGCGTCAACTCTCTGGAAAACGAGGCTGACGCTAACGCGATAGTGGTTGGACTCGAAGATGATCCCCTATGTTCTGACCCCTTCTGCAAATGCCCGTACCACCCGCGGCAGCGTATGCCCCCCAAGTCTCCACCATCCGGAGGTTACGGCTACTGTGATCTCCGAGGCCCGTCGCAGCACTATCCGAACCAATTCGCTTATACGAACTTCCTACTATTTTTACGTTTCTAGCATTTCAAATTACCTAAGCCAAGTCAATTGTGTAGCGCGAGTTACGCGCTACAACGACAAGGCATCGCAAATGTGTTCAACTTTATTTATGCCGTTAATCTACGCTGTCAACATTGAGAATTATGTATCCGAGTTCACTCTATGTTGCGTTTTAACTTCTGCATCAATTCTTCATGTCGTACTCAATGTAACGCTGTGATTTCAATTTAATGTAACGTGTACTCTCATAATTTGTTTTTGTCTGTCCTCCATACTAAGAAAAAGAAAACAAATATTTTACGTCATAAAATAAAGAAATACAAATTTACCGGTACTAATTACAATAGTTTCCATGCCCACATTCAAATAGTGTTTTAATTGCCTTTTGCTTTTACGTATACTCATATTGCTTATTTAACAAATTACCATGCTCTTGTTTTTTAACAATGCACATGGAGCAAAAATAGCCGGATGGACCGGCTTTATTTAAAAATCGCCGGATGGGCCGGCTTTATTTAAAAAACGCCAAAAGATTAAATACCGCCAGCCATTTTTTAAAAAACGCCAAGAGGACCTAAATACCGCCACGGGAAATAAAAATCGCCGGCCCATTCGGCTTTTTTTTAAATATCGCCGGTTGGGCCGGCGATATTTAAAAAACGCCAAATTTCGGTGGTTGTTAGGATGCCACGTCATAAAACCGCCGGATAGGGCGGCGTTTTTTAAATACCGCCGGATGGTCCGGCGGTATTGGTATAGATTTGCAATTTTTTTAATCGTCCATTTATTTTTGCAAAAAACGATTTAAATAAATATAAAAATAAAAAAAATTCAAGCCTTGAAGCCTGGGCACCGAGCGAAGCAAAGTAGCGAACAGCCTGGGCACCGAGCGGAGCGAAGCAGCGAACAAGAAGCAGTCTTCGTAGTTCGTAGGTCACGCCGCCGCCGCCGCCGCCGCTGCACGGAGCCGCGGACCAATGCCGGACCAGCTCGTGCCCCTTCTCCGCGGATCGCGCCTCCGCTGCAGACTGTAGGCGCCAGTGACTTCTTCCTCTTCCTCTCGCATCTGGCTGCAACGCTAGGAGGCAAGAGTCCAATAATAAATAAGACAGGAGCACTGGCCCAGGACTGGATGCGTGGTTTGCACTGCTGTCTATCTGGAGAATACAACAGCGGAGAAAGAAAGATTCTTGCCATTTGCTTTGTTGCTTTGTCCCTTGTGAATTTTTATTTGTCTGTCAGTCAGTGTCTGCTGGAGGTCTCGAGTGGTCCAATGTCAAAATAAACAATTTAATAAGCTAATTGTCTACGAAATATTTCAGTGCCAAATATGTTAGATGGCATACCAGTTAGAGGCCGTGCAAAGTGCCGAAATGAGATTACTACTTTCCTTCATCGTTACCATGCTGGGATTTTTTTTATAGCTTTTGATAAAATATGTGTTGAGTTAAATCATCGGTTTGGGGAATCATCTATTCATCAGATGAATTGACATTTTTTTAGCCGAATTGAATCAGCATTGATATTGCCTGTCTACAACATCCTTTGAAACAGAGTTTTCAGCAATGAAAATCATCAAAACAAAATTGCAGAATAAGATAGATGATGATTGGTTGAATGATTTGTTGGTCTACTACATCAAGAAGGAAATATTCAAAAAAACTTGATCAATCTACCACCTTGCTACGGTTCCAAGGCATAAAGAATAGAAGAATGGATCTGTCTTGTGGTCTACCATCTTGAGTAATTCAACGTGTTTCCTTTCATTTAGTAAATTTGATTTTAAATATCATAACCAATGTTAAACGCTCAGTTCAGTGACTTAAACTATCGTGTTTTAGGGGGAAATGGTTGCGTTATATTTATATGTTTCAGTGAATTTTAGTAGTCTTTATAACTGTGCCCAGGCTGGCATTTTGGGCTGGCTCTGCCATTGCCTGATGGGAGGTCGGCGCCAGCGGAGAGCGCGGCGTCGTTCACCCAGTCGCCGCCAGAAAGGAGAGAAAAGGAGGAACCTTGCTAATGGACCTTGAGTGGATTTTTTTTTTTTGACAAGTGGGCGGATTATTGGGTATCCATCCAAAACTCAGATCAAGTAGACCATAAAAACCGAAGGGAAAATTTATATGACTCCTTAAACAATATATATGAAGTTTGCAACTCTACAATTCCTCCTAGGTAGAAAACTAGTCGCTCTAATTTGCAGATAGACCCATATACTGGAAAAATATCACATGCAATCACTTGATGTATGCAATCGTGCAATCAAACAATATAAAGCGTCAGATCAATATCCAATGGTAGAGTACCGGAGGGGTTTTAAGCAAATTTCAGGAGAGAAATGTGAACTTCCAAATGGGAGGGTTTAAATACAAAATAGCAACCACCATTAGATATAAAAAAGACGCTTCAGATTGCTTGATTGCACGATTGCACACATTAAGTGATTGCACAGGATATGACCTCCCATATACTCATCAATTTGTGGTAGTCAAGGCAACTCCGCTCTCCCATCTCTCTCCCTGTACCTTAACAACGATAACTCGCGACTCTTCAATTATTTGTAGCAACAATATTCTAAGCTATCAATACTAAACATTAATTGAATTTTCTAATGCATTGTTTAAATAAATCTTATACTAAGACAAATGGAGAGAGATAATCTGAGCATCTGTCTCTTGCAACGTAACTTTGTGCATAGATCAAGAGCAGTAGTCCGGATTGTGCACATTTTGTGTCTACAGGTTAATAAAATACAAACCCTTGCAACAAAGGTAAAACTTAGGATCACGTTATAATCTCGCCATATGGTATCTATAGGTATATCAGTTAGTAATGGTTTTTCTTCTTGTTGTGGACAAACTTCAATATATAGAATGATGTGCATGCTATAAGATGAATAGAAAAAGAAATGATTAAGCGGTTTGTTTTGGATTCGTTTTACTAATATCAAGTAAGGGCCCATTTAGAACATATAAATTTCATAAGAATTACATAGAAATTTCACATAAAACGGTTTAATTTTGTAAATAAAACACAAAAACAGAAAAAAAAATCCTTGTTCCAAACAAGCCGCTCGTACGATATGGTTTAGTCATTTTTTTTATCACTTGATACACAAGTATCTAAATAAAGTAGTCGATACACTTAAACAAATAAAAATGACTTTTCATCCTAGATGATCCCATCTTATACATACAATCAAACCATAATTTATATTTCTAGGAAACAATCATATTTTGAAAAAAAAAATATTCATATTCAGAATTCATGTGAACAATGAACTCAGCTTAGCGGAACTGTTTTTCTTTTCCTAAAGAACGCGACAATTCTCTTCTCTTCGCCTCCTCTCTCCCCCTCACTCTCTTTACTATCGAAAGAAAAAAAAAACCCAAAAAACAAACCCTAACATCTCCCCATGGACGACGGCGACGGCGGCCTGAGCTTCGACTTCGAGGGCGGCCTCGACTCCGCCCCGGCGGCCGGGGCCGGGGGTCCAGTGCCGTCCTCCACCGACCCTGGCGCGGGCGGCGGTGTTGGCGGCGATGGGCCGGGCATGCACGGCCGCGGCCGCGGCCGCGGGAGCTACCGCCAGACGGTTTGCCGGCACTGGCTGCGCGGCCTGTGCATGAAGGGGGAGGCTTGCGGGTTCCTGCACCAGTTCGACAAGGCCCGCATGCCCGTCTGCCGCTTCTTCCGTGACTTCGGCGAGTGCCGCGAGCCCGACTGCGCGTACAAGCACTCGTACGACGACGTCAAGGAGTGCAACATGTGAGATCTCTGATCCCTACCGGTTTTCTCGGGCTCCCCGGGTTGATTTTGGCGTTCGGGTGAGAAAGGGGTAGCTTTTAGGCTGGGTGGTGCATATGTTTGACAAAATTTGCTGTTAACTTTTTGGGGAAAAAAACTTAGCTAAGACGCCCAATTCCTGTTGATTGATTGGGGGTTCGGCTTGATATTGCCGCGATAATGATTCCTGGGTCAGTCCTTGTAATTTGTTGGTATTGAATTCAATTTAATGGGAATTTAGCGACTTTGATAATTTCACTCACATGTGATACTGCTGAAAGTATTTTGCTACAACAATGGTCATATGGGCTGTAAAACTGGTAAAACTCAGTATAGTGATGCCAATAATTAGTTATTCTGTTGCTATTTTTTTGAAAATTAAGAATGATTGCTTTCTATGTTATCTCGTACTTTTCTTTGCAGGTACAAGATGGGGTTTTGCCCCAATGGTCCTAATTGCCGGTACAAGCATGTCAAGCTCCCTGGGCCGCCTCCACCTGTTGAGGAAGTTCTTCAGAAGATTTTGCAGATGCGCTCTTTCAACAGATACGGTCCGAACAGAAACAATAATTATAATCAGCAGGGGGAGAGACCTCAACATCCACAGGGTCCGGGGTTGCCTAACCAGAACTCAGCAGAAAATGCTACTGCTACGGCTCCACCAACTGGAGGACAACAAGCACAAACAACGAATCAACAGCCACCACTGCCACCACAGCAGCAGCAGCAGCAGCAAAAGCCAAATACAAATGACCAGGTCCAAGGTGTTTCAAATGGCCATCAAGCCACTAGGATCGCAACACCCCTTCCACAAGGTCCATCTAGGTGTGTGTGGAGTTTCTAGTCAATCTTGTAAAGTTTTTAGAACTCATGTGAAAACTACGTACATAGTCTTGGTTGCAATATCATATCTCATAAAACTGCTATACTATGTTATCTGTTTCGACACTTGTTAGCAAATTGTACTTATTGACTGACAGAAAAGGTTGTAGTCATTTTCGTTCTAGTATATTCTGGGTTACAAAGCTAGTTTAAGTGTTAGCCAGTTATCTTAGGTTGGTTCCCCAGTATTTAGCTCTTCAGTAGAAGAAGCTTTTGCAACTACAGTTTTTTGTTAAGCTACTACTCTGTATAAGTGGTTTTTATGGTGGAAAGTTAAAGTAGCACATGAGATGGTGAGCACCACATGAATGGTTAATTTTGGAGATGTGTAGTTTGTATTTAGGCCATATCATAAACATGGTATTGAGGATGCCTCTGCCGCCCCGAGATAATACACAGGATTATTCACCTATGCAGTTTACACTACACTCCCTTCAACCAGAATTTGTATTTGTTTAGTATTTTCAAATACCAATGCAATTATATGCTCAAACTGCAGCTTTTAGTTGTAGGAATTTGTTATAGGCTTTCATAGATCTTTTGTGCAGTCTTATGTATATATATGCTTCAATGCGCCACAATACTTTGGGAAACCAGTATTTTTGTCTCCCTTTTGGGTTTCTTGAGTGATCCCTTGAAAAAGAAGGATTAGAGTATCCATTTTGTTTTACAGATGTAGTAATCAGAGTGATCCCACTTTCCTGTTGAAATATATATAAATGGAATCTAGGAAGTTACAACGGCGACAACGACAACAAAGCCTTCTAGTCCCAATTAACTTAGGGTAGGCTAGAGTTGAACCCAACAAGGAGAAAAGAGAAAATAAAATAAATAAAAACATAATCATGGTTGAGGCATGTTGATAGCTGCTTTCTGAATTAAGGAAGTTTTGTTAAAAAAAAACAGTACTATGGGGTTCACCTTCTGTCCAGGTCATTTCAGTATGTTAGAAGTTCTATTTAATCCTTTCATGGTGTCAGCCTGTGCTATGATACTATAATGGTTCTCTAATCAAGTCTTGGGTTGGTAATGTAAAACATCAGGTACTTCATTGTCAAAAGTTGTAACCGGGAGAATCTGGAGATATCAGTTCAACAAGGAATTTGGGCTACACAAAGGAGTAACGAGTCTAAACTTAATGAAGCTTTCGAATCTACTGAGAATGTTATTTTGATATTCTCAATTAATAGAACTCGCCATTTCCAGGTGAGCAGAAGGCTTCGTCTTTGCTATGAATACGTTTGTCTTTTATCGCATCTCTCAACATGCTATTTTGAATTCATTCAATCAAATCCACTTATTTGGATCAAATCATACTATGGTTTTCAAGGGGTGTGCAAAGATGACTTCTAGGATTAGGTGGTTACATTGGTGGTGGAAATTGGAAATCTGCTCATGGAACAGCACATTATGGTCGGAACTTCTCGATGCAGTGGCTTAAGGTGCAGTTTTCTTGCTGATCATGTGCTTCTGTTTGGTTATCACCACTTCAATTGTATCTTACCCCTTTCCAGATGATGGAACAGTGTAACTTTTGAGCTGAGAAGCATAACATATGTGTTATGGGTATATACTTTAGTGGCCCTGAACCCAAGCAACATGACATCACCGGCAGGTGCAGCCACACACCCACACCACAAGGGCCAGATTAGGAGAAGATAGACTGGGAATGGATATTGATTTCTCTTCTTGCTTGACTCCTCATGAGTCATGAGTACATGACTCATTAAATAGCCACACAGCTAACAGATTCAAATGCCTAAGCAACCGATGATTAACAAACTAACTAACCCATCATATAAGATGATGCTGTTGCCGCCTGGCTTGGATGGGACACAATGCTGTTTGGCTGATGACTAGGAGCCTAGCCTGGCCCGTGATGATATGTTTATAAATTCACATCATAGTAAAAGGTAGCCCGGTGCATGAGCTCCCGCTTGCGCGGGGTCCGGTGGAGGGGTCAGACCCACGGTCGGACCCACTTGGTCTATTGTACGCATCCTTTCCCTGCATTTTTGCAAGTGCATGCAGATATTAATTAATTCATATGCCATACTTTTGGTTCAGTTAGTAACAGCACAAAACTGCCTTCTGTCCACCTCATCTGGGAAATCCATCTAAAATAGCCAATCTGTTGTTTACAGATATGCAAGCTTTCAGAGTAAGCGAGACTTGTATATTTATGTGGAGCTCGAGTTTGTGGTTAAGATGTGTTTTAGGCCCAGGCAAATTGTTTAGAAGCTGAAACTGTTCTATTAATGCCTTGAATTGTCAGACATGCCCTCTAATGCATGCGGCTAGGCTATGTTCTGTTTATGTTTCTTATGAACTGGAGATAATACAACTGAAGATGGCCAGATGGGTCATTACATGTAATTTGGTATTCTGTTTGTGTTTTTTTGAAAGTTGTGGCTATCAAGACTTCTCATTGAATGTCTCTTGCCATCTGTTTTTGCATGAAAGTCTTCACAATATGCCTTCTATCATCATTATGTCTATACTCACAATAGTTTTGCACCGCAGCTTTGTGAATTGTCGTTTCAGAAAACTCATCACCTCCGCAATCCATACAATGATAATCTCCCTGTTAAGGTACGTGGATCATCTTGTCTCAGCTGTTCACTGGCCTTCACTCCTTAAAATATGATGCCTTATGTTTTTTATGTTAGGAAATGGATGTGTGAAATTGTAATTTTAGCTTACACAAATACCACTAGATTGTATGCCTGCCTTTGGTATTTTATGGTATATTTTCACCATGATTGTTCTTTGTCACAATGTTGAATAAACTCAATTATCAAACTTACCTGCAAAGACGGATCTGACTTTGTTTTAACTTTTTAGTGTTCTGGTCCCTTTTGCACTATAACCACAAATATGCTTCTTCACCCCTATCCTCGAGATTTATGTTTCACCTCAGAGATTATATATATCATGTCATGCTATGCTGGTTGACTTTTAGGTAATGGTCAAACGTCAAAGATTTATACTGTTTATATAATGATTACAACACTGGCTAGAAAATTAATCTTGCTGGAAGGGCTTTCTATATTTCCATAGGCCATAAAGAAAAACTAACAGAAATTCTAGAGGTATGCTCATTGTTGATGATTGGCTAAGTTCTCATTCGCATTAATTGCTTTTTTTATGTATGTACTCTCAAAAGTTTCCAGGATTTAACTGCTTAATTCACTTTTGACTAATGCAGATTAGCAGAGACTGCCAGGAACTAGAACCTTTCATTGGCGAGCAGTTGGCTTCCCTGCTTTATCTGGAGCCAGACAGCGAACTTACGGTAGGTCATGCATTTCTTGCCTATTTATCTTGTGGGCATTCTCGTTGCCTGTCTGCTTTTTTACTAATGGGCATATGAACCTAATCCGTTGTAAGTGCAACCTATTTTACACTATATAAGACAATTTGGTCTAGTCACATTTGAGCAGCCATTTGCTGCATTTCTTAACTCATAATCTTTAAACTGGTTTTGTGATAGTTAAATAATCGTGATTGCATGTGACAACAATTTATGTGCATACTGGGATGTTTTAGAAAGAGGTGGAAGATATCACCAAAATTTACATTCTTTATTTGCACTAAAGGATTATGCTAGTGAAGACAGAATGACAGATGCAACTTTTAGATTGACTACAATTCAATAACTTACACATTATATGCTCTTTACGGAATGGTAATGCACATACACTCTTCTAAAGCAGTACCGCACAGGCACAACACCACAGGTTGGTGAGTGTTAGTAACATTTTTTTTCTTGAAGAGAAATATTGTAGTAGATACAGGCGAATCATGGCTAGTTCCTCTGAAGGCCTGTGGTCCACTTGTGTTTAGTTGATCCATATATATTATTTTAGTAACCATATGTTACCTTCTTTTCACTTGTTCGGAGCGATGACCATATCCTGTGGCTGGTACATCTGCTTGTGGGTTCAGGCTATGCTAGTTGCAGCAGAGGCCAAGAGAGAGGAGGAAAAAGCAAAGGGAGTCAGTGCTGACGAGGCAGCTGATAATCAAGATATTGTGCTGTTTGACGACAACGAGGAAGAGGAGGAAGAGGAAAGCGAGGAGGAAGAAGGCAACGGCCAAGAGTCTCAAGGGAGGGGAAGAGGAAGGGGGATGATGTGGCCGCCTCAAATACCGATGATGCGCGGACCAATGATGCCCGGGCGTGGCTTCCCTCCCAATATGATGGGCGACGGTTTTGGTTTTGGTGGCGGCTTTGGCATGCCTGATCCTTTCGGCATGCCACGTGGCTTCCCACCCTTCGGTGGCCCAAGGTTCCCCGGCGACTTTGCCAGGGGCCCTATGCCCGGGATGGGCTTCCCCGGCAGGCCCCCGCAGCCTTTCCCTCTAGGACTGGACATGATGATGGGCCCTGGCCGTGGCCCGCTGATGGGAGGCATGGGGATGGGCGGGCCTGGACGGCCTAACCGCCCCATGGGCATGGCGCCCTTCATGCCCCCACCGCCTCCGAACAACCGCCCCCCGAAGAGGGAGCAGCGAAGGCCGGGCGGCGACAGGTTCGAGACGGTAGTCGGACCAGGGGAGCCGGGGGCACGACAACGCCGGGAACTCCGGGGCAGACGCAGCCAGGTCGCAGTCCGGGGACCGGTACGGTCGAAGCGCCCTCCGGGACGACGACAGCGAGAGCGAAGAGGAGGCGGCTCCCAGGCGGTCAAGGAAACGATAGAGCTGTTCCGAGCTGAGCTGCATGCTGTTACCTCGGATCAGAGAGGTACCGGTGTGTCAAAAAAAGAACTGAGAAAGTGAAAACTAGATTGTCTACCTTATTTTTCTTTGCATCTTAGAGAGATTAGAACCTAAGTAGTGAAAATGCAGATTATGTACAACAACCGCAAGCTGTGGACAGTCCGTCATACTGGTAGTTGAATTTTTGCTCAGGCAGCAAAGACGTGAGCTCATTCTGGGCCGGGTTGAGGTTACTGTGACTTAACGTTGGCAAGAACTATGAACCGTCTGTAGTGTTTATTTTTTATTTTTTATATAAATCTGTCGTTATAGTCATGACAATGTACACGACCTTAGAAACATGATGAGGATGATGATCTATACAAGATGTAGACTTCAATCATGTAGCGCTGGTACAGTAGGAGGAGCGGCTAGGAGAGGGAGAGGAGGCCGGGGATGGCCCCTACCCTAGCCGCAGCGCTATTATATTTTATTCTCTGAACCGTGATTGCCGCGGTGGGCCGGCCGGTGGTCCTCTCACTGCGATGCACGCTTGCTTGCTGTTGCTGGATAAAAAAGTGGTGTGCACGCACGTAGGTTTCAGGGTTAGCAGCCGCACTATACCTGTAGATAGTATAGTCGAGAGAGAATAATCCCGTAGCCTTGCCTTGTCGTCGGTGGCCGGAACCGGGAAGGCTGCGGCGGCGACAGCCAACCAGACCTGGGCACCTGTGGGCTGCTAGCTGCTGATCTGAAGCCTGTGCCTGTGCCTGTCGTCGGAATGCTCCGGCCAGTGCAGTCGCGTGTTGCACTCCCCAACCCACCCACCCATTTCCATCCTTTTCCCCAGGGAGGCGGGGTCGGTCAGTGGGATGGCGATCGGGCACGAGATCCGTGGCGCGGGGCCGGCCGGAGATCTGGCTGGGACGGAGGAATCGTCGGCGTGGAGCGGCCGCGCCCACCGGAGAGGGAGATGCAGATGCCCGGGGCCGCCCACACGTCCCGTCCCGTCCCGGGCGTCCTACTGCCGTGGTGCGCTATTCTGCTCCACACGCTGCGCGCTCGCCGTCGTCGTCGTCGTCGTCGTCCACGGCACACCCCCCGCCTCTTCCGATCCCATCCCATCCGTCCAGAACGTCCGGCCAACCCACTGCAAGCAGACGCCACCAGCGTTTTCCACATGGGACGACGGGACGGGCGGGTTCGTTCCCGGCAATGGACACGCACGCAAGCCTCGGCCCCGCACGAATGGACGCGCATCCATCCACAGTCTGCGTCTGCACCCACTCGCCGCTCACTGACCTTCAACCAGCGAAGAAAAGGGGATGCCGATCCCTCCCTCTCCAAGTCTGTCTGAATAGCCTCCGTTCCCTTCCTTTCCTCCTCTCGGATCAGTGCAGTGCAGTGGGGATCAACCTCAGACGGGGACCCAAGCCTCACGGCGCGCACATGGGGATGGATGGATGAAATGATGCCTCCTCCGTCCCAGTCCAAGGAGGGGATAGGAAATTTGGATGCTTTGTGCGGCCCCTGCCCTTTACAGGATTCATCACGCCACGCCACCAAGTGACCAGACTGCAAGCGCCAGAGGCCGTGCCCAGTTTCAGAAGCGAGCTGGAGCCTTTGGACGCTACTGCTCGTCATCTGGAATGACGGAAAGCTGGGTTGCCCTGGCCTTACCTGGAACGAGGCACGTTTTTCGCCTGTCTCGACAACAATGGCGGGTGCACCGCACGCTGCACAGCCAGGACCACTGGTGCTTCATTTCTTGGAAACCAAAAAAAATTGCCATGGATGTGCAGGAACGTGAGCAAGACAGGCAGGCAGGCGAAACAACAAAATGGCTACTTGGCTAGCCCGACCATCAGAGAGCCTACATTCACAGGATTAGTGTTTTCCATACAAGAGCAGAGTTCGGTCCGGCGTGTATACCAAAGGGCGCGCCGCTGGTGCTGCTGGGTTTCTACTCCTACTTAGGAGTCGGCATCATATGACAGAATTATTTGGCGGTGGTACATATATAGCTTTCGGTACAGCAGAGCGGCAGCCTTGGGGCTGGGGGCGTCGGACTTGCTGCGCCCGCTTGCTCTTCAGAACTCGACCGAGCCCACGGACGCGATCCCCGTGCTCAGGCTCCTCGACTCCTGCCTGCTGACGTAGTCGTCGCAGCCGCTGCCGAGCCGCCGAGCAGGGGCCGAGCTCAGGAGCTCCAGGCCCTGCTTCCCCATCTGCTGCACCTCCTGCGGCGAGAGTATCTTTATGCAGGACACCGTGCTCACGAATTCCCTGCAAGGTCGCATTGTGCGGCAATTGTAAGCAAGGGTGTGTGTGTGTGTGTGTGGATGGAAAAGCACAAACACGAAATTGTCCAGGATGCAGTCAACGTACTGCCAAGGGTCGTCGCCCACGAGAAGGACGTCCTCCTCTCGGTCGACGAATACAAGCTGCCAGCCTGATCTCAAAGGGTCTTCCAACTGGCCCTCAAGGCCAAATAGGCGCCCTAGTTCCTTACGGAGCTCATGATAGCTACTAAACCTAGTGATATCAAGCGACCTCCCGTAGGTTCCAGATTTGTAAACCTGTTGTTCAAGTGGAAGAAAAATTGCACATTAAATGCCAGTGTTGGTAACAAATTAGAATAAAGAACAGGGCTTTTCAGAGACTAGCTTCTATTATTACTAGCTGATAAAATGCTCTAAAAGCTTAATTATATTGGTAGAACGAATATATTGTAAACAGCTTAGATATGGACAGTGCATGGATTTCGGCAGTCAAATGGAGAGCAAAGAGCCAAACATTCCAGCAATCACATATGCAGCTTATAAATAAAGTTCGATTCATAGAAGACGTGCATTCCTCGAAGAAAAAGTCACTCACCTTCACGAAAGTCGCAGGTGGTCGATTCACTTGGTCAGAATTATCTGAACATGGTACATACCCAGAATCATCCAAGCAGCCTGAAGAATTCAGCGTATGGTCCAAAGGGAAATCATTCTGTGAAGGGCTCAGGAAATTGGAGGTGGAATAGGGTATAGCAGTTGAATCATTCCCGTTTTGGAGACCGGGGATGCCTCCTTGCATTAGCAGTGATTGTGAGTCTATACTAACACCAAACAAGAGATGGTTTTGAGGATCGGAGTTCACATCGTGATCCACCAAGCATGCTCTTCCAGGAAGTGGTGCCAATGCAGAGCTTTGGGGAATACTAGTCGGTGCGGAATCCAAGTGCTCCATCTGGGACGAAACCTGGGGCCGAGTAGGAAGCAAAGACTCCACCGCAACTCGCTTTGATGACCATATGTCGGCGACAGGTATTGCAGTGGGCCTTGGCATACTTAGGTGAGAAGCTGCTTCCGATGAGAAAGGCCTCGGTGTATTTTGCATGGTGTTGGTGTTGGATGATGGAGACAATGAGCTTACATTTGTGCCTGGAAAGCTCTGTGCCTGTGAGAATGGTAGTATTGTTTGCAGTGCAAGAGGTGAAGATTGAGAGGCTGACGGCAACTGAGAAAATGCTGATAATGCATTAGATACAGACTGGTAGTTGGTCATGTTGTTCTGTTGCTGCATTTGTTGATGTTGGGGAACTTGCAGACACTGTGATTGCTGCTGCTGCTGCTGCTGCTGCTGCTGTGATTCTTGCTGTTGTTGCTGCGGTTGCAGCTGGGGCTTCTGTTCACTGAATGCCTGGCTGCGTTGGATCTGCTGCTTGAGGAACTCAGACTGACCCTGCCCTTGGATTGTGCTCTCAGAGATGTTTTGAAGGTACGGCTGCTGCTGAAATTGAGGATGGACTTGCTGCAAAATCTGACTTGAAAGAAGTGGCGCAGCTCGGCCAGCTGTGTTCTGAGGCTGCTGGAACTGCAGCATCGTGGGTGATACCTGCTTCGTCAGGTCCTGGAAAGCAGCTGTTGCCATCGCCTGATACATGTCAGGTTGCAGGCCAAGTAAGGAGGTGTCCAGCCTTGGCTGCATCCAAGGGTTCATACCAAGTCCACCAAAATTTAACGACTGGTAACCAGGATTTGCAGTATCTCGAAGCCACATGAGAGAGTTAGCCAAGTCGTCATCCTTCCCACCTAAGATAGACATCATAAGAAGGTTATTGGTGATAGGATGCATATAGCAAAATTATTTATGCGAACATATCTACAAAGGCTAGCTAAACATCAACTGCACCTCATACCATGTAGAGAAGGCAAGCCTGTTGGCCATGGACGCTTAAGCCTGAGTGGAAAAGGAGATGGGTACATCGGGAAAGTTGTCAGGGGTTCAATCTCCCATAGTGACACCCTTGGCTGTCTCTCTCCAGCAGTTGATTCATCCCAGCCAACCTATATTTAGTCACAGGTAAAGTTTGTGATCATGCAAAACGATGAAGTAGGTATCAGTGAAATTAAACAATCTTTTAAGGAGTAGTACTCGCAACGAGGTTCAACAAGGGCTTGTAGTAGTAAAGGAAATAAGAGAAGCACGAGTCCAAAATATTACCTTAACAGATCTCCAGTGTGAGTTGGGCCACCTAACAGAATCAAGATCACTGATTCCGGTAATTGTCCCCATGTATCTGGAATTGAATGCACTTTATCTGGTTAAACTGCTATCACTTATGACTAAGAAATAAGCACATGCTAATTTAGTGGGACAACAGGTATATTGACATCGGCTTAAGCCAGAAATATTATTGTCGAACGCAATAAGCCACAAAACTAGACAAAAGCAATGGGTAGGAAATTGATTGAGAAAAAATAAATAAAATGACAAAGAAGAGCATCAGAGCATGTAGCGCACAGCTAAGTTCACTCAAGCTGAAATGCACAGGATGAAATTGCAAAAAGGTTTGGGCTTACCTCCTAACACTGGACTCTTCTGTCTCAAAAAGCATCCTGAAACGCATTCCCACAGATATACGGGTATGATACACAGCCTTAACATACTTTGCCAGCGGTATGACAAATTCTGAGGGGCTCGCCCTGCAAAAGCTAATGTTAAAACATTTGACAGGAGAAACACAAAAAATAATGATTGTAATGGTTCTTACCTTGGGTTGTAGAAGATTGTAAACCGGCTATTTGTTGAAGCAGCATGAGCAGCTGCAGCAAGAAGGCCAATATGCATGCTATCACTTGATAAGACTGAAGACGGCATGACAGTTTGTGGGCGATTTGCCCGGCGAATTCCCAGCAAAAGCTGGTTATTGTCATTCCTGACAAGGCAATGAGACCTCTAAAATCAGCCAAGTAGAAACTATCTGGTGGGAAGGAGAACAACAAGAGGATAACTGATCATTTCAGATACGGAATTATGAACATACCAGATAAAAAGGACAGAGTCACCAGCAACAAGTCTCTTCGCACTTACAAAGACACTCCAGCCTGTAGTTAGAAGATGCCGCTTTGGCTGACCTGAATTAAAGGTGGTATTTAGAAGGTTATGGAATAGCCCATAGAGAATAAGTCACAGCAACCGAAGTTAATAGGAAAAACTGCTCACCGCGAAAGATGTGACGGAATTTCCACTCATTGCCATGAAGATCTTTTGCTATCAACTCCTGGCATGGGGGTTGCTGAGTGAAATCCTACATAGTGATGGGCAAATTAGAACCAGTGATTCAAGTTCACTTCCTGCAACAAAATCAGTTCAGATAATGAAATGGAAAGATAAGAGAAGCTGCACAGACCAGTGGAGGAAACACTTTCTCAGCTGCTCGACGGGGAACGGAAAACCCACCATGTGTGCTTGTATCACTCGCAGTCAATGTTTTGCAGAAATAGTTTGTTGGCTGTTTATTAGCAGAACCTAATTCAGCAGGTAAATACGGGTCCTTCAGCTCTTGCTGCGCCAAAAGCAAACAAAAATTACTCTAATGGATACCAAGAAGAGTATGCGAATATGACACAAGTAGATAGAAACAATATGATTTACCGGGTTGAGTGGCTGTAGTGTCATCTGTGCATAGACCTCATCTGTTTCGCCATCAGCCTGAAAGGAAGGAAATGGCAACGATAATGAGACACAAATGTGAACTTATTTAGCTCAAAGGAAAACATGTTCTAAGTCTCAAATCTTACATGCATCGTCACATTATGCAGTTGGCATATAAGTTGTGGCGGCAGATTAGGATAATTGGGGATCTGGGACTCCATTTCCTTGTTTGTTGATGCTGCTACCTGCAGTAGAAATTCACCGAGGACTTGTGTGAAACAAAAGGGAGAATTTTTCGAGTTCTGAAAGAACCAAGTCGGGTTTGATTTTCGGCAACAAAACCGGCACATGACATAGGGTTCAGGGGCATGCGAAACTTGTGTTGAGTGAAGTTGCGCTAACCTGCTCGCTGTGGCCCTGAGGGAAGTACACCACCCGGCTACCCAAGGAGGGCAAGGAAACAAGCGGGCCGGCACAGGCATGCCACAGCTCCGAGTTCAGACACTTGTGTTCCTCAACGGCTGTAATGGCAGAAGTATATTTCAGCAGAGGATTCAATACTGCAAACATTTTTCTAGGAACAAAATAGACAACAGGGGGGGAACGAACTGGTAACATCTTCGTATGCTTATGCGAAAAAAAAATCAGAAAGCATCCAATTATTCGGGTGGAAATACCTATCAATCAATTCCCAGGAACGAGAAATACTAGGAAATCAGCCGTACAGCAAGAAAACTAGACAAAAGATAGTCCAAAATCGAAAGAAAATCCCTTTCGAGTTGGTGACAACGCCGCCTTGAAAAGAAACCATAAAAATAAAACTCCAAATCAAACTCGCCGCATTGGGTCACTGCAGGGACACAGCGCCACAGAGCAGCTTTCAAGCGAGGCATACGAACAAACAGAAAGCAAAGATACCAGAGTCCCAAGCTCCAGGTTGAAGTACGGAATTGGAAATGGACGGGGAAGAGCATTAATGAGGAAGGAGGCCAGCGAGCACAGAGGAGTCAGCATGGCAAGCAAAGAAGTACCTTCCGGCGAGCCCGCCTGAGCCGGGAGGACGCTGCCGGACGACGACGAGAGCCTCATTTTTCCTCCGCTGCCGAACGAGCACCCACGCCGCCGATCTGAGGGCGATATAACAGCCGGCAAGGAAGGGGGAAAACGAAGGAAAGATTCCTCCTTTTCAGGCCAAATCACAGCGCCTTCCCGAAAACCATACACTTTCCCGGTTCCAGTTCCACCTCGCCAAGTCAGAGAGAGGGGCTTCTTTTTTACTTATCTTTCACCGCGCGCCGCGACGGACGGTGGCCCCCCGAAGATCGCCACCGGCGCCTGCCGAGGCGCAATCTCTTGCTTCTGTAAGAGAGCGCGAATTCGTTTTTGTCACTTGGAATGGAAGGGCCGCGAGCGAGAGCCGGCCGGCGAAAAGCTGCGGTATTTGGGCGCGGCGGCGGGGGAGAGCAGCTGGAATGCGCAGAGCAAGTTACCTCGTCCCGGAGCTAGCGCGGAGGCCGCCGCCGCCGCGGCTGCCGCTGCCGGCTCGATCGATCCGAGGAACCGCGGCGTCAGATCCCGCGGCCGCGAGGTGGTGCGCTCTTAGCGCTGGCGGCCGCTCAGCGCCGCGCCCCGGCTGCCGCTCTCCGGCAGATCCGCCCGCCGCCGGGGAGGGGGGCCAGGAGCATGCTCGCTCTCCTCTGCTCCCCTCTCGTCGCTCCTCTAACGCGCGCGGCTACGGACGGGGCTGCGCCTGTGGGATGGGACTAGGTAGGAAGCCGAAACAGTTGCAGGGAGAGGGAGAAGCGCTCCCGGAGCTTGCTGCTCTGGTATGCTATTGCTTGCTTTGCTTGCTCGCTCGTCTCGCTGCTTCCTCCGCCCCCTAGCTCTCCCTCCGGCTGTGTGCTACTCTACTCCCAAGTTTGTCCTCGGGGTTTTAACCCCACGAGTGGTGCTCCTCTTTTTCAGCTTTCCCTCCCTCGCCCCTCTCCTCTCTCTCTCTCTCTCCTCCGGCCCTCGTCTCCCATGCGTGATTTTTGTCAATTCTCTGTGCCCTCTCACTACTACTGGTTCTCCGCGAGACGTGCAATCGCACATGTACAGTGCTCCGCGTGCCGGCCCCTCTGCCTATCTCCTGTAGTCCTCACCACCACGGGTCATGCTTTGCAGCAGCTTAGCCTCACTAATCACCCATGATGCCTTGGTACGGAACCGCGATTAGCACAGCGAAACCTCTGTGCTGACTGCTACGGGATGCTGTTCGGGACTGGTACTGGTATCAGGATTCAGCCATTCAGGAGTGACGGTATAAACCAACTCCTAGCGAAGTGCAGTGAAGCAAGAAAGCAGCTGTTTCATGGGGGCGCTGCTGGCTGCAGTTGCAGTGAGCTTTGACCGAAAGTACCCGGGACTTCGTCACCATAGCTCGCTGTATGTTAGAGTATGCTCACCGGTCCCCCGTCCCATCCCGTCCATCCACCATTCCAACCATCTTAATCTCTATCTACAATATATGGCCGTTCTCTTTTGGACACTCTAGCGAGTATAGTCTTACACCATGGCTCTACTCTGTATTTGGTTCGCGCCATAAGTGTATGATCTTGAAAGGAGTACCTATCCAACCTCCGCCTATAGTTTGATTTAAGGATTATCAATAAAAATAGTCCTGCAAAAACCATCTTAGATAAACCATCCCTCCGTCCCCTCAAATTTAGTGTGGTTAGAGGATTTTTTTGCAAGAATAAACATAAACATATATGTTAGAATAACATATAGTTGAGAAAATAGAAGTTTAAGTTAGGAGGATTTGTTTGAGATGCTCTAAAATGTCTGACTTTGTGGGGTGACGGAGAGGTAGACGGGCTGAGGTAGAACTCGTGGTCGTTGCAAAGTGCTGACACTTACGAGGCTGATGACACAACCTATGAGAGGGTGAGGTGGAGCACCAAAACTAATGAGTGCAAGCAAACTAGAGATTGATGGCTAACTCTAAGCCGCGGAGCTCAACCATTATGCAACGGGCATGGGTTGTTTAGCACCATCTGTGCCCTCCCTACGGAGCATGGATGTGCAGGGTCAGGTTTTTGTAAGAGGATGATTTGCACCCATCTATCCCGTTGTTTGGATTGGTCAGATCTGGTGGCCTATGATCAGGGGTAGATAAGGCAAGTAAGACCGAATCCAGCAGTATACTCATTTTGAGAATTCTCGCACTGTTTGACACTGTTCTAGCCATGTATGCAGAGTGAAATTTGAAATGAAAAACGAGAGAATGATAGATTAAAAGAGGGAAAGCTCCACGGCTGTACGGAGGCAAAGCTCGGATGACATGTACAACACAGGTAGAGCTCAATCTTCGACGCAAAACGAAGTGTTGGGCGGCGTTAAGCACATGGGAGCGATAAGGTTGATCGTTGAAGTTGATAGTTCGGGTGTGCTCTTTGATAGAAGTATTAACATGTGAAAAAATCTTCTAGATCTCCTTGGGACGTATGGATTTTAAAAATTATAGTAAATGGTGGAGACAGTTAAAAATAAGAAAAAACATAGAATTTCGAAACTTTCCACGCTCCGTAATACTGGAATGGAATTAGGTTTTGTCGTCGTTGGAACTTGGAAGCCATAGCAAATCAGGCAGGCGTACGTGAAGAACCGGCCCTCCGATCGGCACTTTTTGACTTGAACGCGGAGCTGCCATCCTGTAGGTGCAGTATGAGTAAATTGATTGGACTTGGTTACTGGCTGCTGCAGCAGTAAAACAGGAGCAGCCAACCACTTCACTGACGACCCATCCTGCCTGAACTGAACATAGAATTTGCTGCCGCCACCACCATCGCAGTAACAAACATCGTGCCAATACACATGACGAAACGAAACGCATCTGAGGAAAGAAAAAACAAGAAGTCTTTGGCGAGTGATATTAAGCTTATTGTGGCTGGAACATGTAAAAGAAGCGGTACTTAGAGCACTGAACAGGGTTTGAAATAAAAAGTATGCGACGACAGCCTACTACTGCGCCAAAACTGTCCACAAACTGTAACCCCACAAACCCAATAGAACCCCAGTGGACTGGACTGGTAGGGAAGCTGCTGGCGCGGAACTGTTCCTGTCGGCGAACTGCTGCAGACGACGACGGGCAGCATCCGATTCCCGTACCAGCCGCGCGCGCCCACGACACGGCGTGCCGTCCCCACCGCGTACGCGTACACGTACGTCGGCCTCCCTCCGGAGAAGTACACGATACGGTAGTACGAGGACACAGTAGGGAGAGCCGGAGGCGCTCCGATCCTCCTCGCGTTTAATTTTCCGACGAGGCCGCCGCCGACAGCGCCGGCCGGAGCGGAGCCTCTGCGTGCATGCGGCCACCGAGATCGAGCTCCCGCTCGCTGGACGCCGCCGGTGGCCCCCGGCCGGGGCGCCGACGCCCAATTCAAGAATCTCCGGCCGTGCATGCGCCCAACGGCGACGGCTCGTGTGTGGGGGTCGACCGACGCCATCGCTGGAAGAAGGAATCGTTTTCTTTATTCGGTTTTTGTTTGGCTGTCGTGGGGAATGATCGAATGAATAATCAGCTGGCGAATTAATAAAGCCGCGGATTTTATACCCGCGCGTGCTCTCGACTCGACTCCATCGTGGTGGAAATGGGAATGGGAACGGGAACGGAATTGGTGGCGAGATACGGCGCCACATGGCCCTGAGGGCATCGCTAGCTCGATCTGGCAGGCAGGCAGGGGATCGCGATTCCTCGGGCCATGCTATTTCTAGCATGCGTCAGGAATCGTTGACTGGACCAACCATCATCAGGTGGCATTTTGTTTACTCCATGCAGCGCCCGGGAGGGAGAGGCTTTGACTCGAGAGCCAGCCTGACCTCGTACGAGGCACGTAGCGACGTAGCGTGGGCGTGGTTTCGCCGCCCGCCGCCCGAGGCGACGACGACCGGCACCAGCCTGTTCAGAACTCGATCACGAACGCACGCCTTCCGCGCGCGGCCGGCGACACACGCTATAAGTTGATCTTGCGTGCTTACCGGAACCAACAGCCGCCCGACTCGCCGCCGTTGGGTTCAATTTGGCGGACAGCCAATGCAATGAAGCCTGCCCAGTCCGTCGATCGGCAACGGCAAGCCAATCATTACTTGCCTCCGATCCGGTGCCGACGATCTCCGGTGAGAGGTATATACGCCTGGCTACACTACAGCGCGCGCCGCGCGCACGGACGCCGCCCCCCACGCGGTCCTCGCGCGCGCCCCGGCCGGCGGCGCCGCGCCCGCGCGCGACCAGCAGCTAGTCAGCCACTGCATGCCCCGGTGGATCGACGCGCGGGGACCACCCTGCTGGCACTCTGGCGCCGCCGGCAGGTCCGTCCAAGCGACATGTGGCGACTGCTGGCCCTGGCAGCGACCGGCCGGGTCGTCGGGCCTACTAGCTTCCGCCCGACGACGACCCGCCTCGCCTGGCCCGTCGCTGCGCGTCGTCGGCGTACGGCCTACGCGGACGGCGGGCGTCACCGTGCGGCTGCGGCATATGCGTCTGGATCGGAGGAGGGGCGCGTCGGCGTCGGCGGCGGCGGTTGGGACGACGGGCGGACGGACTATAGACTGTAGTTGGGGTCGCGTGGACGTACGGACGATCGATCGCGACGTGAACTACGTACGTTTGCATTGACTGGATCATTCGGCTCCATATCGTCTTTGGGCGTTATGAGCCGGGGCTGGGATGGTGGATGGTGACGAGCGAGGCCAGTGAGTGCCGGACAAGCGTTTTGCTGTTGTTTTCAGGGACGTTGTCTGCTCTTATCAGCAGCAGCAGCCAGCAGCTTCCATGAGCGGGAAAGTGAATGCCGTCTAGGATCACACGCATGTTGTGGTACCAGTACCACGTAGTAGTTGTGCTATCATATATGAAACGATACTATCGATAAAAAGATTTCATAATTACGATTTATTTAACCATGTATACTTGAAGCATGGCTTTATTTTTTTTGTATTTTTTGAGAAAGACCAGAGTGTCCAATTTGATGTGAAAAAACAAACGAACTGATGGAGTACCAGAAGTATAAAAGAGACCAAGGTAACAGTATTTAAAACGGATGGAGTACCAGGTATGATAAAAGAAATCAAGGTAATTTAAATGTGATTGCTGGGGCTAGTTTAAATTGTATTTCACAACGAAATGGTATTTAGAAAACAAAATTGATATGGTGCCTATTATATATTGCTGGAGGATACCTGATGGATGCCCGAAGATTACTATTTTTTTTTCCAGAATTTACATTTCGTTTCTAGTCTATCCAATATCTAGGCTACATATGACAGAATAAGATTCTTCGATCGTTTAGATGGAGCTATGTGGACTACGTTTAGGATGCAAACACAAACTTACACATTTGGGCGTGGCTCCAAGGTTCGATTTCTCGAGGCAGAACCTGCATGTCTAGATGAGTATTATTTATGCTTGCGGTGGTATCTCAGGATGAGGGGCGTATGCCTTTGGGACTCACGCTCGCCTAATCGCCTGTTTTGGCCTTTAATTTCGATCGGATTGAAATAAGTACAAAAAGATTACAGCACTACTGTCGGTCGTGGCCATGGCGTGTGTGTGGACGTGCGTTCACCTCCAACCACGCATCGTGCACGCTGTACGGAACATTTCGGTTTTGCATCGGCCCCGAACAACGGAGGGCCATTAAAGTGCCGACGGGCCCACCTGCCAGCGGCCACGCCCCCGCTCCCCTAAATATCGCGCGCGGCGGGAGGCGTCGATCAATGGCGGTTCATCCCATCTCATCATGATGGGAGGGAGGGAAGGAGGGCGTTTGTGGATGTGGAGCTTTGCTTGGCCACCGTGACGCGTCGCTGCGCTGCGCCGACCTCCGATCGGCTCGCCCCCGCCCCACACGGCCACACGGATCGACCGGCGCAGAGATCGGCCGGGGGCAGAGAGAGCCCCGCAGCCCGCCCGGCCCTCCTCTGATCTGGGACCCGTCTCCTCCCTCCCCCTTGCCGCCGATGGTCCACCGGCGGCGTCCATATACGTACCGCGCCGGCCGGGCCGGGGGGAAAGGACGGTGGCTTTACTGCCCTGCGAGCGCGGGGTCAAACACTCACGACGACGCCTCTTTTCCCGCGTCGGCAGCCGCGTGTGTGTGTGAGAGAGAGAGAGATGGGGGGGTATGCCCTAGCTAGCTTCGTTCGGACACCGACAGGCCGGCCTTGGGATTACACCAGAGTCGGCGGCGGTGGTCCTGGTTGAATCGTCACTGCCATACCTACCCTGTGGCAGTGGAACCGGTGGTGCGTCCTGGTGTGCAGCCATGGCCGCAAACATCGTCCCAGAAGAAGAAGGGGTCGGTCGGTGGCCTCCTCCGCCTCCGAGGAAACGGAGGAGGGATTCTCAGTTCACACGCACACGGCATGCAGCCATGCAGGTTCGGCGAGCTCGTGCGGCTCCACTGATGGAGATCGAAGAGGGATGCGATGCCGGCGACGGGAATGATCGACCGTATGTGCATGTACTGGGACTGGGTGGAGCGGCAGAGCAGGGCTATTATCGCGGCTCGATCTAATAAAGCTGCTTTTGGCATTATCCTAAGCCGCAGCATGTGCCAGCTGCGAGGACCCCCAGAACAGACTCAGAGAGGGCCGGGGGGGTGGGGGTGTACCAGCACAAAAACAGAGGCCTTGCTATGTACTAGTACCGTTGCATGATACATTTAATTTGGAGCGGCGAACGAAAGCGGTGCAAACCAGAGCATGCATAGGAACCCCAAAACAACGCATAACAAGTACCAAAGCAAGCCGTGTGTGTGTGTGTGTGTGTGTGTGTGTGTGTTATTGTGTTTTCTTTTTCAGAAAAAAAAAGAGCATCCCTTGTACTACGTACGTTCCGAAGCAAGCATTTATCTCTATCGCTGTTCTTCTGTGCGATGCGTGCATGCAAGCCTGCCTTCCTTTTCTGCTGCTAAAGCTTTACTTTGCCTGGGCCACAGCGGCGAGGGAAAAAAAAAAGAAATGGAGGGTACGCTTTCAGTTCACCAGGGCGAGGGCTATGTTGAGTATGACGGTACAGGGAAAATCAAAGCATATAGATTTCATCCGGGGCCACACGTATACTCCCCTCTTGCATGGTTTGGTTGGGGCCGGCGGGAGGATATATCGATCGGAAAGGAGATGATGGTGCTAGTATTTGCCACGACGGCTAGGGTTCTTTCTGGTCGCTACCTAGGGCCGTAGTGCTGGTAGTGATGGCTGTCAACTCCATCACAGGAAAAGCTCCCCTCCCGGACATCTCTCGATTCTTGCTTATCTTTAAGCTTCATATCCCCAGATTTCTTCCTTACGGGTGAAGCCAATATATATCTCTCTCATACAGTTTTTTTTTTCATCTTGAATCATTTTTTAGTTAGTACTACTACACGGTGTGTCTTGTCAAAATATCCTTATACATATTACCTACAAATTGTCCTACTTTTATTTTGTAGGCAGGACTTTTAACCATACAACAATAGTATTCCTTTTGTTGTGCCTAGACAAGTAGACGGATACCAAGTAGACATGCATACCGCCTCGCGGCTCAAGGTAACCCTGTGTTCACCCGAAGGCATAAAAGGGGCGTCTGCGCGGCACTGTAAATAAAGAAGTGAGTAGTTGGAACAGTGAATGGACGGGATTAGACATTGGTGAGCCTAGCATGATGATTTCCTCCTCTCTGGAATTTGGAAAACCCTAGGACAACGATATGTTTGGAACAAAGGGAAGTTTTTTTTTCGTTTCTACATTTTTTTCTATAAAATTGAATTGTTTTTTTAATTTCTATACTATTCGTACGCCAAAGTTTCTTGGAAGGGATGGCAACGGGAACTTGGCCGAAACCTGTGGAGCAGAGCAGTTTGTAGTTTATCGAGCCTTGTTGGCAATGCCATGCATGGCTTTTTGCGACGCTAGATCCTAGGGCTTTTCTTCTCTGAACGCCTTCTCCAATTGTACCTTTCTCAGCTTTAACTCACATCGCTCCATGGAACTGTGTGTGTGATGGTGGCTCTCTCTCTCTCTGTCCTGGGTCTCTTCTCCCCAGTCGCGTCAAAGAAACAGTATGATTGTGCCTGATGTGACCGGTGACCCTAGCAGCTGTACAATTGTCACCTATTGGATCTGAGCAGAAAACAATAATAAATTGACGCCAACTAATCCCCCACAAGTGGCACTGTTCACGTAACCCTCAATCAACAGCCAATGCACACAAGCAGAATTTTGTTGCCAATGCAGCAAGCACTAATTAATAATAGCTTCCTGCTGCATACAAGAAACCAAAGTGTGAAGGCGCTTATAAACAGTGCAAGATATAGCAAAGAAGAAGAAAAGAAAAAGATATAGCAAAGCTCCACAGCACTGCATGCATCTCTATGATTGGGCACTGCTGCTGCTGCATGCATGAGGCTGCTATAGCTTCTTTTTGATCCTCCTAGGAATCTCCCGAAATGATGTTGCAAGCAAGCAAGCAATGTACTACCCAGTACTGGCAGCTGCTGTAGCTTTTCTATATCTGCGACTGTGCTGCCCTCACCCAAGCACAGGCACAGCACCCGGCCCGGCCGCTTGCAGTAAACTGACTGGCGGCAGAGACTGTGAAAAGGACCTGATCAGCGAGTGATGCTTCGATCTCCGCCATCGATCGGCTTTCTTCAGCGAGTGATGATCGCCAGAGAGGAGCGATCCGTATCCTTCGCCGTCCTGACCACACACACCGTCGGCGTCAAATATCAATGAGCCTGACTTGCCGGATGCAGACGCCCAGCATATGCCAACTGGACACGTCCATGGTTCTCTCTCTACCGACTGTGTCTACAACAGTTGGTGTACTGTGCAACTTCTGCAGAGAAAAAAAAACTTCTAGCACTCTAGCAGTGAAAGATATCTGGACTCTGGGTTCAAAGCTAGCTTAAACTGAAGAAACCAGCCATATACTATACATTTACACTCTTTGTAAATTCAGAAATCAACCGCATCGCACCAAGTACACACCACCACCACCACCAAATCGTCCCGCGATCCAACTCAACAAGATCTCCAGAGACGACGCCCCTGCCGACCCATCTTGTCAAACATGGAATAGTTGGCTGCTCAAGAAATTAACGTTGTACAGGGACTGGTGCATGCATATATATACATTCACCACACACATGCAGTGGCAACAAAAACAGTGCTCCTGAAGGGAACCCCTCACCCACAGCAGTCCTCCTCCCTGGCCCACGGGTGGGTCCCCCATGGCAGGGGGCGGAGGGCCCACCTGCAGTGCTGTCCTTGGGGGCAATCAAATCCTATATGTGAGAGCAGGGTGAGGAAGCAGGAGTGCATCATGCATGTGGTGGTGGGAGAAAAGCATGACGTGACGATTTTTCCGGTGATGGGAAAATGAGCTAGCTGAAAGGGAGAGGCCGAGCGAGAGAGGGGGAACAGTGTTCAAAAGGAGTCAAGAAAGGCATCCAATGATCTCAAGATGGCCTTATTATTATTATTATTGTTATTATTATTATTATTATTTTTTCCTCCACCAAGTTAGAGAAGAAGGATAACATTTTTCTAATGTGATTCAACAAAAAAATTCATAAAGGGAGGGGGATTGTGAGATTAGGTATCATGATTTTGGGGGGATAAAGCATGGGGCAATAGCCTGAAATAGCTACTCTACTATACTCTAATCTATTCTACTCTGCTAGCTAGCAGATTTGTTGATTAGGCCTAGATGCATGGCCTCAATGGCACTTGCATCCATCATTACCAAATTCAGCATGAGATGCAGCAACTTTATGTCAATGCTTGCTTGCTCACAGCACAAAAGCAGAACTCGATCGCCGTCTAGCTCCTTGCCTGTGCCATTGTGTGTTCTCATCAGTCCCTGAAACAAATGTGGCCACGGGCCAACACTCCCTTTCCTCTCCCAGTGCAAGCATTGTATATTTGGGCAAGAGCAACCGATGCACGACACCAGAGAGTGACATGACCTTCAGACCTTGTGTAAGATAAGAAACATGTTAAGGGAAAAAACGTTATTCAGATTTCGTCTGGTGTGGAAAAGTTATGGAATATACAGCGGCCACATGCCTGCACACTTGCAGCATGGGAAGCTTCACTTCACTTCACTTGTCTGAAGAGGAGTTCAGATCTGGTCAACAAAACAAATAGCCCAGCAGCCAGCACCTCAAATTCTCCCTCTGAAAGAGCTGGCTCCATCATTGCAAGCAAGCTACGGAACAAGCATGCATGGATGGGCCAATGGCCAATAAACGCGCGCTTTAGCAAATAATCAATCTAGCAGTAAACACAACCACATTTACATGCACGCACGCATGCTCCTGCCCTTGAAAAACAGTGATCCCATCAATTCCAGATTCAGGTTAGCTCACTAATTATTTATATCCCCTATACATGTAGCTAATCAGCTACAGTAGTTGCGAACGCAACAGGTCGCCACTTAATGATACCTAATCCTCTGAAAGCAACAAAAGGGGGTCAAATATGGATTGATTAGCACTTTAGTAGTAGTATATTTTAGTGCTGGACATTCTGAAACAAGAGCTTGTGAAGCACTGCTCCACAACCCTCGCAAATGAACCCTAATTCCCAGGCATGAACAGTGCGGGGGTCTCTAACTAATTACAGTGTAATCTGAAGTGACACCAGAGCTCAGTGGTATTATATATTGCAGAAAGGCCGGCCGGCTGACTACGATCTGGACCACTCTGTCTGAGCAGGAGGGGGAATTTAATTAAGCTGGTAATCAACAACCACACGGAGGATCAATGCAAGAGAAGAAGAAAAATAAATAAAGCAGTACCGAACGCAAAAGTTTTTATATTATATGTAGATTAATTAGCCAGCATTTGCATGACAGGGACAGTGCCCTAATATCATATCATACGCCAGCCAGGTGGGCCTGGCCTTGGCGATAAACACCAGGACACAGGTGCATCATATCATATACAAGCTGGCGGAGCGGTAGCTTAATTAAAAGCAAATATGATTTTTTTTTTGTCAGGGGGTGCCCGCCTGTTTTGGAGTGGTCTAGAGACAGAGACAGTGATGATGATTAGGAAGGAATCAGTGTTCCCCATGGGGGTTTTAGACTTTTAGTTATGGGAGCGTGCCAGCCTGCTGATGCCGATAAAGAGCAACAGAGCCGTGCATGGGCATGGGCAAGCAAACGCGAGGGCCTGCCTGCCGTGGACCTGCTTCCCTGATGCCGCTTCAGGAGGAGCCAGAGACGCGGCCTGTCCAAAGGCCAAGCTCTTACTATATTGCGCCCTGCACGCTCGCATCAGTATTCAGTACAATGGCTTCGCTTGCCAAAGTGCACCCATCCAGTACACTCATTCACATGTACTACAAGCATGCTTTAATTTTGCCATCGTTTTGTTTAAGTAGGGAGCACAGTAATACATAGTAGTAGGTGGTTCTGACAAACAGGAAAGGAACGCATGAGTTGAAGGCACAACCCCAAGACAGGGATCAATATGCAGGTGTTGTTGGCGTTCTTATCCTTGGTAGAGTAGAGATAAGAGTAGTATCTATCCAACTACTATACATCATGAGTTCATGAGGTAGCAAGCACTAGCCAGAGGCCACCAACAAGTTGGACATGTGATTAGAAGTATGCAGTAGTAAGTAGTAGTGATGAGAATTATTAAGCATCTGAATACCAGAGAATAGAGAGATAGGCAGGCGAAATTGGATCATCTGACCTGATAGATTTGTCAGGGTGGAATTGACAATCAGTGGACGGAAGGAAGTCAAGCGTGCCGTGCCGTGCTAACAAATTGTGAAAGGGCTGCCGGATCCAAGGCCGTATCCGCTGATGGACAAGCACGCGCATTACGCCGATCGATCGATAGGCGGTCAAAAGGGCGTTGAAAAGATGGCGCCTCCACTCCATACATCCAATTGCTCGCTGATTCACCCCATTTTTTTAAATTCCTCTCGCAGTTCTCTGAATCTTCGTTGAACAAATTAAACATATGTACCACCTATGTGCATCTCTGAGAGACAAACGACGGCGACGACGGCACCAGACGGCTGGCTATTCACGCAGCCGCGCGCCGCTGAATTCCACGCCGCCGGCCTCGTGCGCGCGGCGGCGGCATGCACGCCGGCCGGCAGCATCCGGCCGGCAGGCAAATAAGCAAAGCATGGCCCAGACGGATCGGAGGCATGCATGCATGTCGGCTTCAGCCTCGTTTCGTTTGCTTGTCCGTGCTAATTGGCCCCCGCCCCCGTGTGAAGAAGTGCTCTCGCTGCCGCATCGCATTCGCACACCGCATCTATTCTATCTATCTGGCTGGTGCATGCACGATCCATCGACACGGCGGCCGGCCCGGCAGCATTGGCCCCGCTCCGCATACGCTGCTGCATGCGTTCACACGTGCGTGCAGACGGCCCGGGCACGTTTCAGCATGCAGCGACGCACGCCCTGGCCCTGACGCATCATATATCTCTGAACGTGTGCAGCGAGGGATGGACGGAAAAGATGGATCTCAACATCTCCCAAGATTCCCACCTCGTGTGCTGCTGCATGTACGAACACGAGCGTGAACCATGCGAGAGAACGCACAGCAAGAACAGCGGCGGGCCGGCCGGCCGGCCCGCAAGCAAGCACTGGCGCCCGGCCGGCGCCGCGGCATGCCAGGCCAGGGCAGCAGCTCCATCGATCGTACAGTACCTAACACACGATGGCTGGCAGGCAAGCGGCCACGCAGGCGGCGCTTAATTAAAATTAGAACCCAACGGCGAGGCGGTCGAGCGGAGAGGAAATGCTCAAGGAAATCCGGACAGATGCCCGGATCCGGTCCGGGGGCAGCAGTGGCAGGCCCCGCTGTCCGTTTGCTCGACACCTCAGCAGCGCAGTGCCAGCTCCTTGCATTGCAACCATGCATGCATGCATTGCAGCAGCAGCACATCGAAAAGGGCTTCCTTTTCTCGTCCATCCTGCCCAAGAACCAGGGCGCCATCGATCAGGATTAAAGGACGCGTCTTTTCCTCCGCCTTTTTGTTGTAGTATATCCTGTGTTCTTCGTTCGCTGCTGCCTGCTGCCCTACGCCGATCCACTGGGGCGATTATTATAGCATTAGTTATGTGATGCGTGCGTCTGCCCCATGCCAGCCATGAATATACAATGCAGGTATGGTCGTATGGATCCTGGCCTGCTACTGCTACCGCTGTTGCTGCAGGATGGACCGGAGACCGTGGACTGTTCATCTTCAGCCCGCGAGGCTCTGCTCTGCTGACCGCTGGGCCCCACGTCTCGTCTCGTCTCCTCTGACTGAGCTCGGGCGGGCCGTCAGCAGCGCGTGTGCAGTGCCACGGGCCGGGCGACATGACTGTTGCTCCATAAAGATGGAGACGCGGAGGGGAGGAGGCGGGGCATGGGGGTGGGGTGGTGCTGGTGCTGGTGCTGGTGCCCGTGTCGTGTGCGCCCATGCCGGCTGGGCTGCACCTGCACGCATGGTCGAGGTCGAGGAGATGGCTGCCGGCTGCGGCGGCATCAGCAACCCAGCAGCATGCTACTCCAGTAGTCAGGTTCAGGTTCAGGTTCAGGTGCGCGCGTTTATTGGCATTGGCATGCATGGAATTCGACCGGTCAAAGCTGCTGCAGAACAGAACAGCGATACCAGCAATTGTTGCCCAACGCCAGCGGCCTGTTCATCGACGTGACGAATCGTGGTGTACATACTGGGCTGATTCCTTTTCAGAAGATGGCGTTGCAGAGAAAAGTTAGCCCGGCAGGTTTTTGTGGACGACGAATCAACGCAGCCGAACATGGGCCCGGCCCGTTCTCGCACGCACCCGGCATCTCGCGACTACTGTACAGCCCACAGCAGGGCCGACGACGGCTCGGCTGTGGCGCCGCCACCGTCCACCGGAACCACCGCAGGGGCAGCACCCTCCGTGGCGCCCGGCTTCCGGCAGACACCATCACCGACTACGTACTCCCGGCGCCGCCGTCGCCCACGTCGTCGTCGACGTGGTGAGCGAGCTGAGGTGAGGGAGCGGGCGCCGGCGCCGCTGCTGATGGACGCGACGGCGATGGACGAGGCGATTGCATAGCCCCAAAAACGTACAGTACTCCGTACTAGAGAGGGTTGTTCTGGAGCCAGAGCCCGTTTAGTTGATTGGGTTGGACGATCATGGATGGATCAGGCTTATAAAACCTCGATGAGATGCATGCTGATCGTCCAGATCATTTGATGGTGATGATCCGGCAATGCACACATGTTTATTCCGCTGCCGCTCGCCGCGAGAATCACTGTCCCCAGTCGTTTCACTCCATCTTAAATTTCAGCAATGTTGGTTGTTACACAGATCAAAACTTGGGGCCGGGGTTCGGGCTGTGAAAAGAATGCAGTTCAGAGTAACACTAGGCCAGTGGCGGAGGTTCAGCTTCCTATTCACCTGGCCTTCAGGCCTTGTGAATTATTCCAAACACCACATTGGCACCTCTGCTATTTTGTCCTCGTGATGACTCTCTCTGTGATATCTATAAGTGCGCGGAGGGATTCGATAGCCTTGACCGCACGATTAGCGTGGTCTCGTGCAAGGCTCCGTTGCCCTTTCGATCCCACGGCTCCTCTGGAGATAAGCAAGGGCCTGAATTTAGTTCAGATAAATGCATCTAGTCAGTTTCTTTTTTAATCAAAGCAGGCCCTTAAGTTTTATTTTTCCAAAAACCAAAGGCCAATTTACATGGTGGTCCTTCAAGAAAGACCAAATTACAGAATGTTTAAATGCTCGGCATACAGTGCGGCTAGCTGGCTATGATAGTAGCATTTGGAGCTGGAGATGATTATACCCGTACCTCGAAATCAAGATGCTTCTTAGGATATTCCCAGTCCATTCTTTCTTGTCACAGTATCCAAAGTTACTATGTCATGTATTACTATAGATAATACAATTACCCCAGTACATAGTATCATATGTAGTTTCGTAGTCCTCACGAGACAATTGAATGATAGATGTGTACGAAAGTATAAATTGTGGGCCATATAAATGGTTCAGATTTCAATGCTTATAATCTCGTGCCTAAGTAGTATCTCTCTCAAGATACTGCTTTATTCTCTCTCCTCTTAACTCACGCGTCACATCAGATTTCTATCCTACATGGCATGTATTAAATGCGTATGAGATTGACTCCAGCAGATCGTCTATCCTACTCTTCTATCCACTATTCTAATTACCTCACTTTCTGTGAATAGTGTCGCTGCAATGTCATTTTGCACTATACACAACTGTTTACACGATCTGCTAGACTCAGTCTGACACCATGCACTGAGAATAGCCCTATACTATTCCTCGGTATCCAGCTAAGCTATTAAGTAGGCCCAAAAGATGGTACCACTAGATATAAAAATTAGTTGGCATGACAAAACTGTATTAAGTTCCAATCTTTGTTGAGCACATTTTTACACCATGCAAGTGTCTTCCCTTCGCAAGAAACATTTGCATATATACTATGGCCTAATTAATGTTTTCTCGAGAGCACTATTCCCTAATGTTTCTCGGTATCTTAAGGTAACTAACTACTAGGCAAGAGACTCTCATTTTACGGCTGTCCTCCGCTAAAAACAATTTTCTTTTACGCCCTGTTTGGACCTATTAAAAGGTAGCTGCTAAAATTTAGCTAGCATTCGCTGCAACGAGCTAACTGATGCTAATTAATAGATTTCTCACATATTGCTTAATTTATTAGTTATACATGTTTGGATCAAATTAACTAATTTTACATGATTTTGTATAGCTAATAATAATAATGAGTTTGATGTATCTAAGTGGGACCTGAAAAAAGTTGTTCCCATTAATGAAAAGAAAAACTACTCACAGTTTCAACGTTCGTTGGATTGTCAAAACCGCACTCAAGAACTTCTTGTAGTTGCGGGAATTCCTCCATTGCATATAGTATCGGGGCAGTAATGATTCCCTGCATCATGAATTAATGCCACCTTAAAATATATAACAAACGCGCGCATCACTAGTCGTGCGATCGTTATTATTTGAACAAAAAGAAATATGACGATTTTAGTGTTGATTCAGCGGCTCTAGCCTAACCATGCATGTTTGACCTCTAATTTTGGCAGGCTTATCACAGGGACGCATCGCTCATCATATCCTACTTATCTTGGCCTAACAAAAATATCCTTTCTACTACATGGTAATGTGTGAAATTGTGAATTGACACATCAATGACAATCCCGTAACAGAGAATTGTTTCCTGTGTGAGAGATATCGTGCGAGTGGCCTTCCCAAGATGGCAGCAAACAGAGAGCTACAGTAAAATGGTTTGTGCTAGACCGAATTCGGTATACGCATATTAACCAAGAAGAAATGCCAACACAAAAGCACCAAAAGAATGTACGCGTCTCCCCTGCCTCCATTATGAAGTATTCAAAAAATATAATGACATCATACGAATTTAGTATGATTCATATTTCCACATGTTTGAACGAATTTTTGAATAAGAAAAAGAATTGAGTTTTAAAAAAAATCAACTATAACATACGTTTGTATGGAGGTAGTATATTCTATTCATCGCTGCCTTGTCAACTGTCTGATTATTTATAACTTCGTGTGCCCCATGCCATAAATATAGTACATTATACAATGGCGTGCATGGCGTGTGCGTGGATCTTGTTTCTGCTATTGCTGCAGGATGACCGGAGGCCGAGAAGCAAGATGCCGAGATGATCCTTCGATTGTTCATCTTCAGCTCTTGAGGCTCTGAGTTCTGAGACTATCTCCTTTCTCCATCGCCTCCCGCTATCTTGCATGGCGTTAAATTTGGAGTAGAAAGTGTTGCATCCCATCACGCTACTCGTTCCTCTACAGTGGCAGAGAAGTGCGATCCCTCCACCTGCAACGGACGTTCCGTCATCCTTCCTCTCCTCCAACCACCGCTTGTTTGTGCTCTAGATAGGATGGACTTGTGGTGGCGGTGACCCGGGTGAGAAGGTAGGGCGGTGCGTTGCGGAAGGCAGTGGCGCCGTCCGTCAGCAGGAGGAGGCAACGTGGAGGACAGGCGGTGGCTTGGGTGGCGGGCAGAGGCGATGGACTTGGAGGAGGTGGAGACAAGCTCAGAGGAGGTGACGGAGATGGCGACGACAAGGTGGGCTCGAATGACTTGGGTGGCGGATCCGGACACAACAGACCGGCTTATCCGGCCGCGGTGGTGGCTGATCCGGTCACGGCGGCGGAGATGAGAGAGAGAGAGCATCAACGGTGGAGGCGGCCAATTTCGGTCACACGTGACGTGGATGTCCCCAGATAAACTATTATTTATTTTATTATTTTGCCACTAATAATAGTTTGAATATAAGTTGCGTTTTTACATGTTTGAACATATTTTTCGAATAAGGCGAATGATCGAAGTTTTAGAAAAGAGTTAACCGTGTTATACACTTGTGAATGGAGACGGTATATATAGTTTAGGCCATGTCCCAAACTTTGGTGATATGCTGCTTATATGTATGATCCTCGTGTCTGCTTGAACATTTTGCATTCTTAAACGTATATACAGATGCATAAATGTATTTTGAAAACGTGTATTTAGCTATATAAATGTATTGTATGTGAAGAAAGCACTGTGGTTAAATGTAAGAGTGGAAAAAAGCAAACTAGTGTTGTTTTCTAGATTCTTTTACGAAATAGTGCTATTTTTTTGAATCCTTGTTTTTTCAGTGGAGTTTGCTGAATCTTGTGCGAGATTGATGCTATTTTCTGAATTCCTCAATCCCAGCCTGACTGAGCTCGGCCGTGGGCTCGGGCTGCTGTCTGCTGACAGTGTACAGCAACAGTTTTGCTCCATACAGGGCAGCACGGGGCATGGTGACGCTCTGTCGTGTCGCGTGCGCCCATGCGGTCGAGGCTGAGCCGCTGCAGCCTACAGGCTACAGGTGCGGTCGACGGGTCGAGATGGCGGCAGCCGCGAGGCCTGCTCGTTCATCGACGTGCCGACCTCTTGCCGAGTCGACGACCAATTGCTGCATGTTTATTCTTTTTTTTTTTTAATTTTGAGGGACATTGCTACATGTTATTCAGGTCCCATAAGATACACGTGGGCCTTCTTTTTCACAAGATGGCATTATTAGCCCAGCAGATTTTGGTAGACAAACTCGACCAGTAAACCATGGACCTGGCCCATTATGCTTTTATCGGTCCAGTAAGCCATTGGCTCGGCCGTTCTCCATCTCTCTCATGAGTCATGAGCAAGAGATCTATTTTTTTTATTTTCGCAAAGTCTATCGCGCGGTGGCGCGACCCACCGCGCGACCCCGCGCAGCCCGGCCTGTGGACGCCCGTCCCTCCCGTGGCCTGCCTCTCCTGGCCCAATTGCGCGATGGGCTTGCGCCCTTGCGCACCCCGGCCCGCGCGCGGGCTTCCTCTCTTGTGGCCTGCCTCTCTCGGTCCAATCACGTGACGGAGAATAACTAGATCTATGTAGCAAGTTGCACGTCTACACCACTATAATTTGCTATAAACTTTACACACAATTTGCTATAAAAGTTAGAATAGAACGCAACCCAAACTTGCTACAGACTTTTCCAACAATTTTTTTAGTTTTTTACGGCATAACTTGCTATTTATAAAACTTGTTTGAAAAAAATGAGACAAACACGACTGCAGGTTACACATCCATACCACACAACTTGCTACAAAAGGTTGGAATAAGACAAAACCAAACTTGCTACATAAGAAAAGAGAGAGAAACCTGACAAATTTCAAAAACTTGCTACATATAATTCACGAACTTGCTACTGACTTCTTGCTACCGATGTCCACGAGCTTGCCACGGTAAAACTTGATAGTATATACAAATAGTAAGTTCGGTGATGACCTTGTAATAATAACTTGCTGTTAGTTTAGTATATAATTTTTTAACTAGATTTGCATACAACTTGCTACTCTGTGTAAACGTCATCAAAATATATCATATATATATCTCGTTTTGTAGATCTTATTGTAACAAACACAATGGTACAAACGGATCTGAAAACGGATACGTATGTGAGAGTAATAAGCAATGAAAGAAAACATAATAACTTTTCTTCGCTTACGTCATCATCGATGTCATCTTGAAAGTGACATGGGTCACGCTAAAACAGTCTTTTTATATGCAGCCCACATGCAAAACGATAACGAATCCATCTAAATTCGCGGCACTCAATGTAGATTTAGAATTTAGAGTCGCGCGCCCGCTGCAGTAAAAAATGTGGAATTGGGGTCGCGCGCTTTTTGATTGCGCGACGGGTCGTGCATTAACCGGGTCCTTTATTTTTTATGTTTTTTTTTTTGCAAAAATATGTCTCAGTAAAAAGTAAAATAAAATTGGAGAAATGTACTCCTGTCACTAATTGGAATGGTGATATATGAATTTTGCCAATCCAGATCGCAAATTTTCTCCACTGCGGATAACAACCGCAATTTCCTGCAATGTTCCAATGTGTCTGCTTGAGAGTGTTGAGGCTGGATGCTTTTCCTTTAACTAAAAAATATATCAAAACAATTTATTCATTCCTACCAAGATTCCTTCAAACGAAAACTTATGAAGCACAAAATCATAGATCTCGTGGAGCACTACAATTGCCATGTTTGGTCTCACCGGAGCTCCCATGTAAAAAGTAAAAATATGATTTCTTTAAATACAAGTTTTACAATGATTGACATTAATGTGAGCCCTTCTTTCATTAAGATCTAATGGCTTTAAAAATAGGAAGTACTAATCAAAAAATATTAATTAGTGGGAAAGTACTAAAAGGAGGTAGGACCAGTACTAAAAGGAGGTGGGACAAGTACCAAAATATAATATCCTTGATGTTTTTTATTTAATAATATAAATTCTAGATCATAATAATTCAAAAGTACTAACAGTACCTTTTGATTTTATGGAAACTATTGATTGTACTTTCCAATCATCCTAACAAGCCTCTTCTTTAAAAGATATGTTGTGCTAGAGTGGATAAATCGAGGCTAATTTCTACATTTTACTATGTAGCAAGTGTTTTAAAAAAACATAGATTTTCATATGTTCTCATATAAATACAGATTTTATGTAGAAAATTATAGTTTTTGGTTAAATCTACAACTTTGTAGCTCATAACATCTCCATTGTAAGCATCTATATTTGTAGTTCTGAAATGAATTATTTTGGAACCAATATAATTTTAAACAAAAAATCATTAAAATACAAATTTATAATTCCTATGGTTTTAAATGTATGTCTCGGTTGACTTTTCCACAATTTCAGCCATTCGTCATATTCATAAAAAACTTATACGTTATTATTTGTTTTGTTGGTATTTGTTTTATCATTGAAGAGAGTTTGAGCATGACTCGTACTTTTATATGTTGACACATAATTTTTAAATAAGACAGACGATTAGAGTTATGGAAAAAAAATCAACTGTGACATACATTATCAGAGGGAGTGGATCATGGAGCTCTATAGTATTAATATAAATTTTGTCTTCATCTGAGCTCATATGTAAAAGCTACGATTTTTAGGATGCGATATGAACAAAAAAAATCCACTAATTAAGCATGCGGTACTGAAAATTCCAAGAACTAAAATGTTGAACTTTAGATCCCAATGCTTCAATCGATGATAATAGTATATTTCAGTAATTATTTTTGAAAAATAAAACGCAATAAAAACATTCAGAGATGTCCACATGGTTTTTCTTAGAGTTGGTTCCATGGTTTTAAGCATATAGCCTACTAAAGAGCATATATAGATGCATCTTTGGTGTTGCCAATCCATGAACTTTACAAAGTTCGCATGAGTTTTGGTCTTGTCTCAGCTTTGCACATTCAATACTAAAGAAGTAAAAGCTACGAATTTCACGAAGGCATCTTGCCCAAAAAGCGCTAAAGGCAAAAGCTTGGTCTGGGTCTTTCACTTCCTGCTGTCATTTCAACGACCTTCACTTTCTATATACCACTGCCAATTTGGAACAGAACATGCAAGCCTTCACAAGATTGGACTAAAGGTGAAGTTAACATGAGCATTGCATATAGTTTTATGTCCTTGCATTGTCTTGCATGATTTTTTTCAGTTTCTGCCAACATCGATCAACTCTGTGTTTGTGTGATGAGCCTCCCCTCCCCCACCTGTTCTGTCAGAGCCAGCCGCCTCTTCGTTTATAACGACTGCGTGAACAGAAGCAAAGAAAGGGAAAAGGTGTAATTTGGTCTCATGTGCATGTGTGTAAAGCTGAACTCTTGCTTCTTTTAAAGCCTGGAAAGTTTTACAATTTGCAGGCATTCTTTGGTCTGGTCTAGTCTGGTCTGGTTTCCCTTGTGCTCTGAACATTGCTGGTGGTCCACATGTATGCTTTGCAACCGGGGTATCATCCCATGGCGTTCCATTCCCCTGCCACTATTGTATGTTGCTAATTCGTGATGCATCATCATGAGCTTGTCTCTCAAAGCTGCATAATCCGTATGTCGATTTGTTTGACATGTTCTCCACAGTCCACAGATCATTAATATCTTCCAAAGCGCTCGAATTCCCTCTGCAGGCACATTCAGTGTCTCATCTCACCTGGAGATGTACCTGAAAATCCAAATGAAATATTTTTTTCCATCTTTTAGTTATCTTATTACTCCTCCATTAGCCTCATGAAACCCCCACAAATTGCAGCGCTTATCATGGCGCTTTGCGTGGATTGCTCTCCTGCTCTTGTTCTTTACGCTTCTTTTCAGAATTAAGCTTTGGCGTCTTCATCAGAGTTAAATGGCCCCAGCCGCTGCGCCGCTGCTCCTCCTTTGCTCGCAGAAATGTTGGCGCCGCGAGCTTTTGCCGCCGGCGCGGGGGACAGCGGCGGACCATGCGCATCACCGCGGCTCTCGCTCCGGTCGTTTCGAGCTGCGTCTTTGCATGGCCTGCTCGCGCCTTGTGGGACACCGAATCATTCCCATCCTTGAGGCTGTCTGGTTCCTCGATCGCACGGCCCGCAGCTCAGCTACGCCGACACTGATCTTGCCGCAACGTACCTGAAACCTGAAAAGATCCGTGCATTTTTCATCCGATTAGGAGTTTGATTCATTTTATTTTTAGATGGTGAGAGGCTTACAGCAACGCTAATCTAACAGAGCACGATCATGAATCTCAAGGCCAATTCGAAGGTGTTGTTAGTACTACAAATAAGCTGGAACTCCAATATTTCACCCTGTAAAGTTTTTTTTTGCTCGTAAAAGAAAGAAATACTCTGAAAAGTGCATGCATGCGCATGGAGTCAAGCTCGACATTTGACTTGGATTCATCATGGGCAATGAATGGACAGACATACCTGATCTGCATGCTCTGCATTTGTGACTGACTAACTGATCATAGGAAGACCACAAAGGGTCCAGCAGCAAAGGAGAAAAAAAGGACCCTTTGAGGAGGAGGAGCTCATTTTTATGCCACAAATAAGCTGATACACTTGCACGCCTGCTTTGCATATTTCTGATGCAGACAGTTTTAGCTAGATGCTGAGCTGTGAGCTGCTGTGGATTACATGATCTCTCCATAGATCACACAGGGAGGAACAGTTGGATGTGGATCTTGGAATGCTTCTCAGGGCAGTAAAATAAACATCCATGTGATTCCGTCCAATATTTTGTTAGAGTTGTTAAACATGCATGATGTATAGTGGCATCTGCAGTCACAACTTGCAGCTCACTTTTAGTACTCTAGCTTACAGCTTTAAGCACACTCCACATGATTTGCACCCTGATCGTGAGCTGCTCCTGAGTTGGTGTGCCTCAAGTTGCCAATGTTGTTTAACATTGAGGCAGACAGGGCATGCTTAATGTTTGGTGCATACATAAAAAAAATATGTGCTTGATGCTAGAGTAACTAGCCACTTCGATCTGTCTCTGCTTGGTAGCTTTTCCATAAACGCTGGATTGGTCCTGGACTGTTAAGCTTTCAAATGGGTAATTATTTGATACCATTTAAATTATAATCGTAGTGATCACATAGTTGACTGCTGCAGTTTAAAGCACCCAAATTTAAAAAAAAGGAAAACAAAAAGGAGTATTAGTGTGATGTGGAAAAGGGAGTGATTTCTTTCCCCATATATTAGAAGTGTGGGGAGTTTGGAAGAGTGCGGCCATGGATCAACCACCATGATGCTGTGTCTGCAAAGAGGGTGGCAGAACACAATCATCCAATATCACATGCCTCCTCCCCTCCAAAAAGGTATTACCAATCAATCCATTGGTTACTCCCCTGTTGAGTACATCATTCATCTAACAAGATTATCCCATGCTACATCAACAGCTAAGCAACAGAAAACAAACCTGTCAATTTACCTGATAGCCACACTACAGTAGTGCAACAACTCCAGTCCTTTAAAGACTGTATGCATGGTCGTGGTATATATCTGAATGAATCAGCAGCCTCTTCATGTGCTAGGATTAGCAAGCTATAGTTTACACATGATTGTGCCATTTGACTATTTGAGTACTTAATCATGCAGGCTTCCCAAGTTTCACTGACTACATGTTACCATCTTTGTATATAAGTAGTAGTATGAACTGTTGGGAAGGCACAAACACTAGTTTCAGAAACAGTTTAACTTCCTACAGCAAAATTAGTTAGAGATCAACATGTGCAATTTGACAGATGCTAACAGTACGTGTTCGTACCAAATCTGTACCTTCAAACAGTGATGCCGGCAGAACAAGCTACTATATATACGCATGCATCCGACGAGGCAAAAGCAAGAAGCTTTCCTGCTTGGCCTCCTCTATAGCCTTTGTATAAAATCGCCATCGATCTCTCTTCTAGCACCAAGACGCACAAAGCTCTCACCTAGCTGTGTCTGTGCGCCCGGAGCGGAGAGACCGAGAGAGGATGGACGAGTCGTGGAGGTGCACGATGGGCTCGGTGCTGCCGCGGCAGAGGTCGTCGGAGCAGCACGGCGGTGGCGGCGGCGGCCACCAGAGCCTGGTCCCCGACGACTTCCGGGACGTGTACGGCGGGCCGCCGCGCACCGTGCTCCTCCGCAGCTTCAGCGGCGAGGCGGTCGACTACCACTCCCCGGCGGGCCACCAGTACACGGGCTACGGCGGCGCCGAGGCCTTCTGTCGCCGGCCGTACGCCGACGGACGCGCGGCGGCCGTGCCCACGGAGCAGGGCTTCTTTGACGACATCTTCAGCGCCCGTCGTCACACGAGGTCGAGGTCGAGGTCTAAGTCGAAATCATCGTCGGCGGTCAGCTCCGACGAGTTTCCCTCCGGCTTCTGCCGGCCGGTGGCCACCGGCAGCCGCGCCGACGCCACGCTCTCCTCGTTCACATCTAGGCTCAGGTAGGAGCTCACTGACAGTGGTGTGTAGCTAGGCGGAAGCACGTGGAAAATGTGTCATGCATCACAATCCACCAAAATGCCTAACCACATGTATGCATCGAGACGATCATTGGCGGCGCTAAGATGATGATCCGTTGCTGTTGCCAGGCCGGTGACGATCCCTTCCCGGCGGTACGACTCGTCGCCGCCGTCATCGACGTCGACGAGAGGGGAGCAGCAGAGCAGCTTCACGTGCTCGACGGCCGCGTACCCGGCAGCTCGTTACTACTACGGCGACGTCAAGGCGGCCGGCAGATCGAACCACAGCACGGCCGCCGCCGACGGCTCGGCTGCGACGCGGCACCACCGGAACCACCGCGGGGGCAGCAGCTTCTGTTGCTTCACGTCGAACCCGGAGACCAGCAGCAACGCGCCCAGCTTCCGGCAGACGCGCGGGGCGCGGTCACCGGCCGCCGAGACTACCATCACCGACTACTCCGGCGCCGACTACGGGTACTACTACTCGCCGCCGTCAGCCACGTCGTCGTCGCTCTTCACCAACCCGATGGCCAGGACGCCGCGGCGGCTGGAAGAGGTGGTGATGGAGGTGAGGGAGCGGGCACCGCTGCTGATGGACGACGGCGACGACATCGACAGCGTCGGCGCCGCTGCGGTGGACGAGGCGATTGCATGGGCCAAAGAGAGGTTCTGGAGCCAAGCCAGTTGACCGTACGATCAATTCAGGACTAAAAATCTTAGGCAACTCTTGGATTGGAGGGAATTACGGCGGGTTTAAATCTACAATAGACTAAAATTCTCTTCAATTCCTCCAAATCCACTTTAACTCTCTTCAATCCAAGAGCTACCAAACTAGGCCTCAGGATGTTTGAGGCCGTCTGCAACATCCGGATCTTTGATTGTGATCCATCAATTCATGGTGTGCCTGTGTAATTATGCAACATTACAATTCAGGCGCTTAGTGACCATGGCCAACATTTTGTAATGCTTCATTACTTTTGAGAGATTGAATGCATTTCAGCTTGCACGCTACATTGAACGTAAATATACTACTGTAAATGTAAAAATGTAGCTACAAAAAATGAAGCAAAGGCAAAACACAATTTCGTGGCTCAGCTGGTTGAAATTCCTAGATAGAACACGCATCCACACCCAGAAACGCACCCACACCTAGATAGAACTCGCAAGGGCTTTAAACCCAATCCATAGGATAATAAGATGTATCGGCCCATCAATACGTATGGGTTAGAGGGATTTTGCCCTAATCCACTCTTGCCGACTAACATTTGCAGAAGGAATGACCAACAGATGCTATATGGTACTGTCTTGAGTCTTGACCAGAGTCAACAAACCATTCGTCTCGTATATTGGGTTCAGCACTCCCACTTATATGGCTACATAATAGTATCTGGTGATCATTGCAATCAGTGATATACATATTTTGCTGCCACTCAGGCAAAAATCACTCGAGTTCTGAGCAATCCTGGTCTGTTTCTTGATCCTAAATTTCAGCAATGTTACACAAAACTTGGGGTTTGGGCTGTGAAAAGAATGCAATGAACCGATGTATCCAAAATTTTCCAAGTGCAAGTGGAACACTAGGCCAGTGGCGAGGTTCAGCTTTCATTCACCTTGTGAGTGCCCCCTACTATTTTGTCCTCGTGATGACTCTCTCTGTGATATCAATAAGAGCACGTCTTGAAGTCAGAACATCCTCGTCATCACTATCTGGGAGGGATTCTATTGCCTTGATCGCACGATCAGCGTGCTCTCGTGCAAGCTCCTTTGTCCTTTCAATCCCACGGCTCCTCTGAAGATAGTCGAGGGCCTGTAATTAAATACGATTTTCTTGTCAGTTAAGTTTATGGTTGCTGTTATAGATGACATATGAACTTCAAGTGTGTGGCTATGATAATGATATTTGGCGATGACAACATCTGGAGCACAAAATATAATTGTTTATAGTGTTCCTAAGTATCAAGCTATGCTATTCAAGTAGGTCCCAAAGGGTGGTACCACTAGATATCAAAATTGCTTGTCAAGCCAAAACTGTAAACCATATAAATAAAGTTCATCTTTGCTAAAACATGTTCTTCACACTGTAAGTTACTGAAAATTTGCATACTATGACCCAATGTTTTTTCAGGATAGGAGTTCTCCCTAATGTTTCTCAGTATCTACTATCTTCTAAGTAATGAACAATGTAAAATGAAAGCATGTTTGCAATCTAAAATAACTACTCACAATGTCAACATTTGCAGGATTGTCAAAACCCCGCTCAACAACTTCATGTAGTTGCGGGAATTCCTCCATCGCATACAGTATTGGAGCAGTAATGACTCCCTGCATCATGAATGCAATCATAAAATACATAACATAGACACAAGAAACATTAGCCATGCAATCCTTATACGATGTCATAAATGACAAACAGAAATGATGATTTTAGCATACTGTTCATACAACAGCTCTAGCCTAACCGTGTTTGACCTTTAATCTTGGTAGGTTTATCGCAGAGACACATAGTTCATCATATATTTATTTCCTGCCCATCTAGGATAACAATAATTTTTTTTTCTACGCTGGATGGATATGAAATTGACACATCAAAAATACAGTCACTGAAAATTGTTTCCTGTGAGATATATCAAGAGACTGGCACGTGCAAGATGGCAGCATACAGAGTTACAGTAAAATGGTTTGTAACAAAATATTACTAAGAGCCTAGAATATTAACCAAGGATGAATTTGTTAACACAAAGCAGCAAAAGGACGTATAGATGTCCCTTGAGCCCCTAACGAAGTATTTCAAAAATATAATGATATCATATGATTTGGTGAAAGATCAATGTATGTTTCAAATGATAGACATGGGAACATTTTTTCATCACTGCAGAGTTAATATAATGTATATATAAAGAATGGTAGGAGGAGAGTTATTCTTACATGGCGAATATCAGATAATGAGCCCTTCCCAAGGGACGCAGAGGTGCCAGTGAAATCAAGAACATCATCAATCAACTGGAACGCTAGACCCTGCATGGTATCAAGTTAGCTAATTTCTTGTTAGGTTCAAAGGATTAGTTTGGAAGGAACTTTTTCCAGGAAGCGAAGAATGTAAATGTAAGATGTTCCACACACCAGGTTTCGACCATATTCATATGCAAGCATTGAGACTTCAGCCGTGTGCCCTGCAAGAATAGCAACAGCCTTGCAACTATTTGATATCAGTGATGCCGTTTTGTAGTATGTCTTCTGGAGGTAGTATTCCATGCTGCATTTGGTGGAATCCATATCAGAACTAATGAAGACATCACTGACCGGAAAAAACAAAGCAAAATAGAAGGCAAAAATGTGCAGGAATTTCACACTGAAACCTTTGTTTCAATGTTAGATCTGACTAAGAAACTAAGTCCATGATAAAGGGAACATATTAAACCTTCGCCGTTGCTCTCTGCTTGTAGAGATCTGCATAGTTTCGCCAGTGACTAGATGTTCTACAGCAGTTGCCATTAGAGAAACCACCTGCACAAGTGAAGTAGAGACCAGTTGGTGCTATAGAGGACTTAAAAGAAAAGAGCATGTGGGCACTGTAATTACAAGCATTGATCTAGAATTACAGGACGAGATAGCATGGTCATGCTGCTGAAGAATACCAAGAAAGTAGTACTTTAGATCATAACAAGTGCACGAATGAGAGTTCCAGACATGTGAATGTTAAGCATCCACAAAGCAACTTACAAAGCATATATGTAGAAATTTCCTTCAGAAGATCACATTAACTAAGCACATTCTATCCTTGAAATTTGCTAAAACAAAACAAATAAGACACATGTATTTACCTCTGTGTTCCCAAGTGCTGCAAGTGCCACACATGCTCTAGACAGGAGGAAGTCACCAGCAAGCACAGAAAGCTGCAGGCAGAACAATCGATGAATACTGATGTCAAATAATCTCAACTGTAGAAAATTCTCCACTTTAGAAGTGGAGAAACACAAGGAAGCAGCTTTGGGAACAAATACCCTAACATTGTTGTCCCTGAAACACAAAATGGTGCATGTGTTGTGTAACATAAGGACGAGAACACCAAAAAAAAATTTAAAGTAAAAAAACTCCAAATGTCCTTACAACTTCACAACACATTAACCCGGAATCAAATGAAGAAGCCTTTCTCTGCCTAAAGCATCATTGTGTACCATTATACTGGAAAATAAAGCTTTTCATAGTTTGGTCTTCGAACTATTCAAGTAACTAGCGTCGATGTATGAAAACAGTTGATTGATTCACTTAGTGTACTGCATATTGTGAATACCTTGTTCCCCATGATGAGATTCAACGAACTAACGCCACGCCTAGTATCAGCATCATCTAGAACATCATCATGCAGAAGGCTCGCGACCTGCGGTAGATAACATCTTGAGAAAAAAAGAATAGCAAATATGTCTACCTATCTCTGAAGGAGAGCCACAACACTAACATGAATCATTTCAGTTATCTCTGCAATATTCTGTTGCCGTGTGCGGAGTTTATCTGCCAATATACTGAGAACTCCAACTTCCGTTGATTCCGACAAAGGAAACTTTAGAGCTGATGCCATCAGCAACAAAACCTGCCAATACATGTCATATCATTAGTAACACAAAAGATCAAGAAGAGAGTAGGCAACGGGCCAATAATAAAATGATAATGTGGACACTATTGGAAGAAACGATGCAGAAACTGAGGACTCACTGTAGGTCGGAATCTTTTTCCCTCAGCTCCCACCTTGAAAAAGTACTCAGCTGCTGATGCCAGTTTGGGGACCTGCCAATTTTGAAGGAAATTTTGGTAAACTAGATCAAAGAAGCATAAAATCATCTGCCTATCAGTAACCCGAAGGCCCACTACACAAGTAAATTCCAAAGAGTAGGATCAACTGCTTACTGACCTCAGCAGCCACCATGGATCGTAATCTATTTGCAAGAAGTGATAGCTCATCAGCGACTAGTTCAAATGGATCTTGATGTTCCTGAGAGCATGAAGAAATGAGTCTTTTCAGATTGCCTTACAATCAAGAAATAAAACATATATCATACAACGTAATGACAAATTGCCGACTACTTGAAAAAACAAAAAGGCTAGAGACTGGGAGCATCAGATACTGTGTACAGGATTAAAAGGAAACCAAGCAAGTATCAGATGATCTACAGAGCATAATGTGTTGTTTGTCATATTAGCTTTGTCATACCAGGAATAGAATCCTGGTACCTGGCAGCATATCAAGCTTTTGATGGATAAACAGCTTAAAGACAATTTATCTTTTTTGTTGATTTGGAGATGGAGTAACAGCACATATTTGAAACTAATCTTATGGGGTGCTTGATCTTTATAGGAACCTGTGCACATGATAACTCATGTGTGTTGAGTTATTCAAGATAGGCTTCGCAAAGAAGACATAGCGTGACATAGTGTAAAAGAATGTTCACGGTGCTACAAACGTGAGCTGTAACAAGATGCAATCGATTGAATAATGTGACGGCCAGTGACTCACTTTGTGCATTTTTACGAGTTGAATATCCTTCCATACTTTACTTGTTAAATTCGGCCCTACCCTAACACTTTACTCGAAGTAGGCAATCAGTTATCATTTCAAACCTAATGAGCAGCAAAAGGATGAATGATTACAGAGGGAAGATCTCAACTACCTGAGCCCTCGAAGCCCCGTCCTGGCGAACCTGGTATTGTGCATCATGCAACCATCTGGAGCTCACGAAAGCAGCTCCTCTGCAACCAACCACCTACTAAACGATACAAAACGCACATGGCCCTGTATCAGCACAGCCGAAAAAGCAAACCGTCTGCACACCATCAACAGTATGGCCAAATGTGAGGGGCGGTTGCTCCTTGCTCCCCTCCTAATTAACGGAACTAAGCAGCACTAAAAAAGGTAACTTTGTGCGAATGCGATCATTAGCAGTGCCCAGCCACGAGCACGACCCCGCAAGGTTCTCTATTAGGGTGCGGCATAAACACAAACACGTCGCGGGCGGTGGCAGCTCGGCCGCCGCCACGCACTGCCGCCGCGAGGAGAGTGGCGCCGCCAAGAGGGTAAGGAACGGGAGGGAAACGGGGAGTGGACCTTGCTCCGAATCTGGGAGGCGAAGGGCAGGTGCTGCCGGCCCAGGAGCGCGGCGCCGGCGCCGGACGAGGTCGGCATGAGCTTCTGCGCGTGGGCCACGCCGCCTGCCCCGCTCCCGGCGGCCAGCGCGGCGGCGCGGCGCGCGAGAGCCCACCGCCAGGACATGCCTCTTCTCTCTCTCTCCCTCTCTCTCTCCCGAGATCGGGGGGAGGGAGATGAGCTTGGAGAAAAAGTCAGAGGCGAAAAGGAAGGGAAGGCGGCGGCGGCGGCGGTCGCTGCTTGCCCGGTTTGGAGAACTGGGAGGCACCCGTGGCGCACAAGGTGGTTACGTGGATGCGCTCGTTCTGCCACGTTTGCGTGTGGAACGCACACAAGCCCCCGACGCAATACAGTTTGCAGAGGCTTGTTTGGGATTCGCACCAACGAAAAATTAGTTACTAAAAATTAATTAATTAATTATATATAACTAATACTAGCTACTTTTTTAGTTGGTGTCCTGATGTAACTCAAATTTGTACTGGCCAGCGTCTAACAAAAGAATACGGAGAAAATAATTTAGGCCTTGCTTGGTTCATGCCTAGCGGGCACACCTAGCCGGGCAATACATCTCAAGCCCAGTCATAGAAAATCGGACCCTTCCGAGCTTTGTTTGGGTCGTCAAGATACCTAGGGGCCGCAACCAAACAACCCCTTGTTAGCTAGACACGTTTAGATCCAAACCAACTCATTTTCTATAATTTCATGTAGCTAATTATTAGTTGTGGGTATTGAAACGAGCTTAGTATGACTTGATTTTTTGTATATTTCATAATTTTTTTTGAAAAATGAGATGATCAATTTTAGCGTCAAAAGAGTCAAACAACCTATAGGTGCCAAGGTTTGGTTACCTAACCATTTCATGTCAAACAACATTAGGGAACAAGATGAGTGTATTTTGAGGAACATACTAACTATAATATCCTATACTCTGAATGAGCAAACCTTCAACAATAGAGAAAATAGTAAATAAAAAACGGCATATATACCATAAATCAACAACTATGAGACATACAAATGCATGTGTGAGAACAAAAACTTTGCAAATCCTAATAAGGAGTCCTTGCATATTGGATCCGTATAACTACCTCTTTTCTACCGTGTCTGATGTCTTTTAATCGTCAATCGTCATTGGGCAGTTCATTTTTGAGATGGTAGGCGTGCGCCAAATAAACAAGATGGTGGACCAGGTCTAGGAGGAGATTCTTTGGAGGGGTGGGTCTTGTTGTCAGCTCCTGGGCCACTCAAATATTTCGCCCGATAGGAGCTTATAATATGCCGGCCCATCCAATAAATATCTTAGACCGCGTACCCGTGACGCACAAAGAGGCCGAGAGTTGTTGGCATGGGCCGAGCGCGAGAAACGTCGCGGTCAGCAACGCACGTGAACTTCACGCGCGCCATCGTGGTCTCCACGAGCCGAAAGCCCGACGGCCGACGTGTTCGCTGGCCGGCTCCCGGCCGCCGGAGGCCACACAGGTGCATGGCTCCGTCCGTCCGCCGGAGGGCACGTCGTACTACGCTGAAGCGCATGCTGCAATCCGGCCGACGTACAGCATCTCTCCGCAAGCGACGGCGACGTCCTCAGCTCCTCGTCCTACTAGCGACGGGCGACGGATTATCCCACCGGTGCAAATGCGATGGGGGCCCGCCCGGCCGTCCGACGACGGCGGGTGGCCGCGACGATGCCCTGGTTGCTGCGGCAAGGGATCGGAGGATCTTCTCGAGAATGCCCCCACCCCCACGGCCGACCGCGCTCGCGCGGGCGCGGCTATAAAACTCCATCCCCTCCTCTCCGTCGTCCGTCGGCAAGCTAAGGCGCCATATCTGCGACCGCGTATAGCATGAGCTCATGTACGAGTCGTAGTCTCGCTGTAGCCTGCTGTGCACCTGGAATAGCAGGATCGGCACCATATAGCTAGGATAGGGACATAGGGTAATATATGTAATGGCGGCGAGCATCCAGTAGAGAGCGTCCTTCCTGCTCCAGATCGTCCGGACCTCGTCCCGCTCGCGCAAGCGCGAGGGCGTCTTCGTCTCCGAGGCCACGCCGTGGCAGCCCGGCGGCACGGCATGGCCTAGGCCGGCCGGGGCCAAGCTGGACACCATCGTCGAGGAGGGCATGGCGCACGACGCCGGTTACCTCCAGGCCGGGGCTTCGCCGTCGGCGGCGGCGGTCCCTAAGGCCTTCCGTTTCGCGGCCCCTCCGGCGGCGCCCGGCGCGCAGCAGCAGAGTCGTTGAGTTGAGGCCATTTCGTTTCCGGAGCATGCATGTCCTCCTCTCTTGGTTTATTATCTATATATATACTACTAGTACTCCGTAAGAAAGAAAGAACCAGAGTATAAATATTGGTTTATATTTAGACGTTGCAATTTAAGGGCGTGACATCGCTCGAATTATATTTAGACGTTGCCCTTTCATATTATTCGTGATTGTGTGTGTATATAATACTGCACTGTACCATTGCCGCTCTATATATGTCTATATATTGTTGGAGTACTATGCACAAGGGCGATGTCAACATCAGATTTCGTCTGCCCCCTGCGAAGCACGCCTCTCACCGGCTCCACCACCCACCGATACATTCGTGTTGGAGTGCAAGATGAACGTGCGGCAGGGAGCCATGCATGGAGATAGAGTCCTCTGCTTTGTTGTTTCTATCCACTGTTACCGCTACCACGCAAGCCTAACCAAACAGATCAGGTAATTGCTTACATTGTTTACGTTAATTTACGTTTGCATTTCCTTATCCCAACCAAACACCACCACAGTTCTACCTCAGAACAAATTGTACCCATGGCTCATTTAAATTACTTTTCCCCTTGCTCATTTTCCACGCACAGGCAACGGAATCAGTGCTCGATGTTCGTTCTCCGCACGTTACAGATCCTGTAGGTGTTTAGCCTTCGGCAGAGTTTTCATGTTGTATTTCCGCATTACTATTTAACTTTTAATGTTGGATCTAAATTTTGTTTTTTTGTTTTTTAGGGTCTACCATCATCCAAGATCAGTGCTCGTGATTCTCTAACTTGTTGGAAAACATTGTTCCCATTACTTTAGATGGATGTGGAATTGTGGATCATTCGATTTGAGATGGATGGATCAGCTGAACTACTACAATGACAATGCTACTACCACAGTACAAAACGACGCATCTCTATACAATAACACTATGGAACGACACCCTCTTTGTACACTTCATCAAGACACATATTAATGTAGCCTCCGGTGACTTCCATTTGGTAAGTTAGAGAAGCTGAGCCCCAAGATTAGGGATGCCCTGACCGAGTACTATCATACTTTATTCGGTGAGCAGTCAATGTACAATGAGGCGCTATGGCCTTTGAGTAGGGTGGTCCCACTTCCCCTTCTCAAGTGATATCACAACCTATAAGTAGGTGGTCCACCCCCCTCTCCTAGGGAGGAGTTGTGCCCTTCGAGCAGGGCGGTCCCACTGCCCCCGATCAGGGAGGCGTTGCCACCGCCAAGATGGCCCCACCTTCTAATCAGGGAGGTGTTGCCGCCTCTTCTCTAGGCAGTCCTACTGCCTCCAAGCAGGATGGTCGCACACTCACACTGTCCTCCTAGGGAGGAGTTGTGGTTTCTAAGCAGGCGGGCAGTCCCACCGCCTAACCAGGAGGTATAGTAATCGTCAAGAAAGATGATTCCATCTTGTGACTAGAGATGTGTTGCATCTTCTGATAAAGGAGTCTCACTAATTTTCTCGGGAGGCATTGCGGCCCCTAAGCAACTATTTTCTATTGGGGCTTTGAAGGCAATAAACTAGGCGTGGATCACCATAAAAGTGAATTTTATGGCGATAGAGATTCATCATAAAGTATACACCGGTTTGTAATGATTTTATTAAAAACGCCATCAATTAACTTTTGTAATGGTGGTTTTATGACGATCCTTGTGACAGAGAATGTCATTTTTTTTCTCATTTGGCTCCTTTTCTCCATGTGGAATTTGCGCGCTTTGTCAGAGAGTTCACAAGTCGACACTTCGTAGTTCGAACTTGAAAAGCTGGAATTACTACTATAGTATAACAAGAAGTTCATTTATTACTCTCTTGTGTTTATGACTGACTGTGGTGCTTTTGGCTATGCATGCGCATGATGTGGGCCGCGTTTGTTCCACGGGCGATGCGAAATTGCGAATTGCGGGAAGCTCCCCTCACGTCCTTAAGTCACATCCAAACAGGCGCTGAAGTCCATTGTGTCACTAAATGAGATGCGTTCCCATTCCGAATGTTAATAAATCTTGGACCATACAAACTAAGAAGTAGTACTATGGTTGCATGTATATATAGAGATTAAAGGCATGAAATTAATCAAAGAAATCGATGGCAATAAGACAAGAGTGTGCAGCAGAGCAGAGCTCGCACGATCTGCGAAGGAAGAGCTACATACGCCTGTCAGCCGTCCAGTACTATTTAGACGCACTTAGACGACGACGACGACGACGACGAGGAATCCTCGAGCGGCTGGCGATGGCTCCCCACGCCGCCGCCGGCGGCCGTCGCCTTGTTCTTCTTCTTGCGGCCTTCCAGGAACCACTCGAGCGACCGCTTCAGGGACAGCCCCCCGGCGCCGCCCGCTCTCTTGGCCTCCTCCACCGCCCTCTGCGCCGCGCACGCGATCGCCCTCGCCTGCTCCTCGGTGGTGGTGGCGCTAGCCTTCCCCGGCGCCGCCGGCGTGCCGACGACGGCTGCTGCCGCTGATACCTCAGCTCCGCCGCTCTGCATGTTCGGCGTCGTCGTCGTCATGGTCGATCGATGGATCCTCGGTTCTCGACCGATCGATCTCCCGGCCGACGATCGATGCAGCTAACAAGAATCTCCCGCGAGCTAGGAGTCGAGGGTACGTAGCTAGCAGCAGCTAGAATTAATTAATGCTGAACGAGATGAGGCCTGGCGATGGGAGAACGAAGGAGAGAGCCGGCCGGGGGCGTGCTTTTAAACCACCCCCGGCCGTGGCCGGCGCACGTGCCACGCGCGCACGTGCGCTGAGCTATCGTTTTGCGGCACGTGCGTCCGGGCACGTCCGGGCGTGCTCGTTTCGTTCTCGCGCCTGCCACTTCCCAGTTTCGGAAGGCCACGCCGCTGTCAGCCCGGGCCCACGTGCTAAAACAGGCCATCAACCGAAAATTCTGGACGGGGAGGTTTGGCCAGCCGATAATTCGATCGACGTATCTCAGCAGGCATATATGCATGAGGAGCACGTGGTGACAAAGGGTTAAGGAGCGTGTGTGTCAGTGACTCAGAGACGATCGACAGGCTACGTACAATGGCTGTTTTTTTTTCCTTTGCTCAAGGAGGACGATCTGATTTCCGTGATGACATCGTGCTGGCTTGCTTGCTCTAACGCGCTTGCATTTGGACGACACCACGTTCTAGCATGCGAGCTAATTAAAAGGGGAGTAAGGAGTATATCATTTCACTGCAATGCAGGTTCCTTTCTTGTGGCAAACATCACACTTTTATGTTTGGATATGCTGGCTACAGCAGTTGCAGCCATCACTCTACGCCGCTATAGAATCAACAATATAGCCATAGAGTACTATCGGTGGATGCAGAGTAGCCGTAGCCACTAGCCACCATATCTGAACATACCCTTTAGTTTTGGTTACTGCCACGCCCATACTCATGGCATAATCACGATGAAGATAGATAGACAGATAGACAGAGAGAAGTATATGTAATATGTGGACCCAAGATCTTCAATATGTTACAATATTATTACAAACCATGTCGCCTATAGCATGGAAACATACTCGCACAATTTGTGTTATATGAATTTTACAAAAACAATGCATCATAGTAAAAGTTTATATAAAAGAATAATTTCTAACATTTGTATTCTTATGTCAAAATAATTCAGGATATATGGCACTGAAAACTCTAGTGTGTGTGCTGGTGGTGGGGGAGGGGGATCACTCCCCTTTATCGTGAGGGATATGTGACCTTATGCTGTATTTTTTTTTCTTTTTCTTTGTTGGCATCCCACATTCCTAGTTCTCCTTTTGGTCCTTCCCAAGCAAGGTATTATCATTGCTTTTTAACTTTCTGATATATTTTCCATCTATCATTTTAGCTTAATAAATTCAATTTTAATATTCATATATGCCCTTTGGGTAGCTTTAATTATTTATCGCCCACATTTGGAAGTTATTACAACGTTTATCTAAAAAATGTAATTCTAGCTGTGCGGTTCTCCATAATTCAAAGTTCACATATTTAGGTCAGTAAGGTTCGGATTTTGAGCCGGCACCCTTTTGAAAAATAGAAGTTCTTAGTCTATTCCTAGTGTATAATAACATATGCGTTTAAGGTATGTCATGTAAAACATTTTGTTGATGTATCAAGGGAATTAAGAGGGGAGAGAAGAATAATGCATCTTGAGGGAGATACCACTTGGGCATGGGATCATAAGTATTGAAATCAGAACCATCAGATTGGCCCGCAATTCATACTTTCCTACACATTTTAACGTTTAATTATTTTGTGGGGACTAAGAAATAATCTATGATGCTATACAGTGGTAGTTGTGTCCTCCATAATTTGATATGATATGTCATGCAAACTTTATATATTATGACAAGATACAATGGATTGGAAATAGCCTTAGCTCGCCTCAATATGCTCTCTTTCACCACGCACTGGTAATAAATAAAAGAGCAAGCTAGATCTGCTTCTCGCACTAATTTGTACATAATAGCTTGATCCCGTGCGTGTAGATCGTTCCTTGGACCATTCCCATCGTATGGTTTCATTTTCCGGTCTCCAAAAGTGATATATTAGCTTTGCACTCTTTTTTTTCTTCAAAAAGGAGTGCCATAGTTTCATATCCTCCCCCTTCGCTTCCCTAGGCCGCTTTCTTCCAGAAAAACAGGACGCAGCCACAGTCTAAAATCCCACTCTTTTCCTTTTCCACTAGTGCCAGCCAATGTAAAAGTAATCGCATCATCATCAGGTAGTATAGGAAGATTTCAATTTCCGGATGTTAATACGCTCGGGGTTCTTTGCCTTGCTGAAGGCAATGTATGACTTTCTGATGCCTCATGCCTGTGAACCGTCCAATCTGAAATGGACGATCTAGATTTGATGCTACAACACCCGTAAGCAGCTCAGAACAATGTTTCCGTAAATAGTGCTTTTTGAACAGTACCTGCCACAGTGAGGACTGTAACGCAAGACACAAAACCGTTGTTCCGGTGCCTTTCCTTCTGCACGGTAGAGAAGCTGCGCCCATGTTAAACATTGCACGTTACCATTTACCAGTACCACAGTCCGTACAAGCAATGATAATACAATGGTTACACAACACACATGGAATCCGGGCCATCCGGCCATCTATTAGTTAGACGACGACAACGACGATGACGATGACAATGACGACGATGTGGAGGAGCTCTCAAGGTAGCAGCGGGGACTTGCGGCGGACGACGACGACGTCGCCTTTTTCTTCCGGCGGTGGCTTTCAAGGAAGCACTCGAGTGACCTCTTCAGCGACGGTTTCCCACTGATCTTGGCCTCGGCCTCCTCGGCCACCGCCCTCCTCGCCGTGGATATGATCGCCCTCGCCTGCTCCTCCGTGGCCTCGACCCCACCACGGCCCTGTGGTGCCGCCGCCTTCTCAGGCACCGGAGCGCCGCCGTGCATGCTCTGCTTCGCCATCATAAACTATGGTCGATTGATAGATCTGCGTGGTTGATCTCTGTACGTATAGCTTCCCGCTTGTTTGTCTCTCCTCTGAAGTTCTCGCTGGACACGACACGATGAAGAATCTCAGAGAGAGGGAGAGACGCGAAGCAGGGAAGAATTAATGCAAATGGACCACGGCCGGGAAAGAGAGAGAGCAGGCGTGTGTGCTTTTAAACCCGGTTCCTGCCTGAGCGCGTTGGGTTGGCGCACGCGCACGCGCACGTGTGGTTTTGCTGGCACACGTGCGCGCATGGCCGCCGCCGGCTTCGTTTTGCGGCGCGTGCGTGTCCTACATTTGTCGCCCGTGCTCGATTGCATGGTTTACCACACTGCTTGGCTGCTTGCCAGTTCGGGTAAGTCCGATCGCTGTCAGCTGATCAGCTGTGAGGGCGTGGGGCCACATGCTGTACGTAGCCTGCGAAAAGTGCGGCCGGGGTCGGCCAAATCAGGATCTCCAAAGTCTATGTCTATGTACCAGCAACTTCATCCAGTTTGACATTTTAGCAAAACATAAAAAATACTCTCGTCCAACTATTATTCTCAATTTCTCATCAATCAACTTATATATTTGATTTCTACTGTATTTAGTGACATCGTAAATCGCCCTTCCCCTCCCTTCGAATCTAGGCTTATCCAAAGTCCTCCATACAATTTAGAAATATGGAGGGAATGCTATGAGAGACGGAAACCGATTTAGTGGATACTCCATCTAGTGCGTTTTCAAAATTTGTCCAACAGTTGGAATGCATCTCTAGCTCTTGGACCAGCCAAGTTCAATTGCATGCAAATTTAATTGCTGAGATTTTTTCTTTACCATTTAATTGTTGATGCCTTTCCCTTTCCAACATCTATTTCCCATTTCTAAAGCGCACACGCATTTAATTGTCTGACATGTTTTTTTAAGGTTTGGTTCCATTAAGATTTGGTTTGATTGACTGCTTTACTGTTACATATATCTAGGTTATTTCTCATGACCACTAAGAATTTGTCTTAAAATATTTAGAATGCATTCTTTTAGGAGAGAGCGAGAGTATGTGCTTAGGATAGACTCTTAGCGATGCTCTTAGAACATATGGGGAGCACGTGGTGAGAGAGAGATATTTAGTGATGGAAATTTTCCTAGTGCAACTTACAATATCATATGGCTATATGTAGGGACTAATATAGTCTACTTCTAGCCTTCTAGGTGTATAAATATCATACCTTTCTCTAAAAAACCACCGTGGTCCATGTGCGTATTTGGTTGGCTTCTCCACCTGACCAGGCCCCCTTTATGCCATTGACCGAGCGTGAGATTCTGTTTAGTTTGCTGCATAAGTGCATATCAACACATCAGCCTGGCTCAATGTATGCAATGTAGGCAAAAATCTGCACGGGAGCCCGCATCCGTGAAAAACGTAGGAGTCGGTCGTTTCCACAAGGCCAGGCTAGGCAGAGCCACCATGCGTACATGCAGCAAACCAAACACGCTTATTGTCACCAATCACGGTCATATCTACCAATTTTACGAGCCTAAAATAAAATATAATAGTATATTAGTCCGATCCCTAGCAGAAACAACCCAAGGTCTACCGTCATGTTTTACGCAAGGCAACGCGCGTACATGCACGATACATATTGAAGAGTAGTCCAACTCAACATGTATATACCTCTTGCATTCCGATACATATGGTCTTGGCACCTGAATAGTTTTTCATCATACATAAATACGGGAGTGCACCAAAGATGACACGGGGCGGTTTTGTGGTGACAATTGTGGATACATGAGGAGCAGATAGAAACGTGGTAGCACGCTGAATGAGGGTTTCTTCAGGCTTCGGCGCACGGATACGATTTCTTGCCTGAGGCATATCGTCCCCCCCCCCCCCCCCTCTCTCTCCTCCTTAATCACTATTATGCCACATCATTAAGCTTTTTTCTAAAAAAAATGGTTACTCCGTCCTGCAATAAGCATATTTCTAACATTCAAAAATTGCTAAAAAGAAAACACATGCAGCTTACATTTTCTTCTTTCCAAGATGCATGCTCATTTAATTGTCTAGATTTTCTCCTTTTCAACATGCACACTGATTTACTTGTTCAAATTTTTAACATGTTTAACAAATTTTCAAGATGCATTTACGATACATATTAAGTTGTACTCTCTCTGTTTACAAATATATGATACAATTGACTTTTTTGCACAACTTTGATTATTCGTCTTATTTAGAAAATTTATTCCAACATATAATATAATAGTCATACTAAAACTACTAACTTTTAGTGATAAAACAAATCACAACAAAATAAATAATAACTTATAAAAATATTTGAATAAAATGGATGATCAAAATTGTCAACCATATCATTCATATCATTGTATGTGAACTGAGGGAGTATAGTTGGTTAACGACTTCAATTCGGGCACCAACATCTTTCCTTAAGACTACTGGTTTATCAGCAAAATCTTAGAAATGCGTTTATTGTGGGATCGCGAGAGTATATGCCAAGCCAAATCGATGCTATGATTACGAGAGCAATTTTTATAAGTAAACCATGAGACTATATTTACATGAGTATATTATTTGCCCATCTCTGTCTTCTAATATGTTTTTGAACTGTTTTATGCGAAATTTCTACACAATTCCCGTAAAATTCCTGCGTTCTAAAGGAACCTATAATGTAAGCCGATTGACATTAAAGCCACACAAGGCCACAACCAAATCAAATAGTACCTATGTGTCGAAAATACATACATAACAATGATTTCGAAATACATAGCATTTATCGAAAGATAGCTTCGAGCATAGCGCTAGTCTGGATTAAGGAGTGGTTCTTGATTCTTCTTAGTCCTTAATCCCTACCCATCAGCAAAAAAAAAAAAAAAAAAAACACATGCTACCATTTGATGAAGCGCGAGAGTTGCCGACATCAGTATGCTTTCTAACATTCTTTACATAGCAAAAATGACACATTTATCTAGAGTTTGTAAGGCCATGCTCAACAGAGTGTCCATTGAGGGTACCCAAAGCACTATTTTTGCACTGTGCGTACACCGTGGATAGAAAGTAGTTCGAAATATAGGCGGTAGGATGGAATTTCTGGTGAGAATAGCCTAACTTCGTACTTACAAAGTACTGGCATGTAATACATAGTGCTACTCTTTACAAGAGAGCCCTACACACAAATACACTGTGGTACAGAATATGATCCCACCACCACCAACGAAGTGGAATGCTACACCTGTTAATTCTGATAGATGTCAACTCCTACCAAGTGAAGGCTGAAGTAAACATGCTTTGCGCCTACCCTTAACTATTGATCTAGTGCTAATCAGTGCTCAGCTCATTAGTTCGGTATGTACTGTCAGATTGATTGCTCAAGGGCCGTCGTCCTAGCTGAATATCTTGACAACCCTCATTCCTGAATGTCAGATTAGGTACAGTGTTCTCAATAGACAAAACGGTGCTTTATTATGTACAGCCTACATTGTCGTGGATCAGTTTTATAAGATGGCAATGACCTGCACTTGGTACTTTCACGGGAAAAAAAAGTAACAGTAGTTTGTCAAAGCAAAAATACCCGTGTCTATAAGATGAACTTCAGTTTACTGGTAATCACTAATCAGGACTAAACAATGTTTTACAGAAGTCTAGAACAAAACCTGACAAGAAAATTTTGATCTGATAGATTAAGATTTAAGAACCTTCGTGATTACGAAACTTAACCAAATATAAGATTGATTTGGTTCGCTAGATAATATTAAAACATTTACTACTGTGATCAAATCAGCATCTAGTTGCTTTTCTTATTCAATGTTTCGCTAAGAGTTTAGCTAGGTCTTATGATCCATAATGCTCATGCTTGACTTGTAAGTTCATGTCCCAAGTTCTAATCTCGCTTTTTTACTCAAACAGAAGAGCTATGTATCTTTGTATTAGGAAGATGCAAAAAAAAAAAAAAAAGGGTAGGGGAAACCTTACAAAAAAAAGCCTAGGACTAGGAGTAGATGACATTCGCAAATGTAACTTGATAGTGTTTGGGTTGTGTTTGTGTGGTTCAGTGGGTGTGTTGTATTTTAAACTCTCTTTTTCTTAATGCAATAATACACAGCTTTCCTGCACATTCGAGAGAAAAATAACATTCACGCCCTAACTGAAAAACACAGCAACCACACCCAAGTAGCTTTCTTTTCCTTTCCCATCTATATTCTGTAAGACCATCTGGCTTTCGATCAAGTCAAGTACATCCTACTGGACACAATACAATCTCGTGAAAAATCATAGGACAGTCAAAGGAGGCAACATTTGGTTGCCACAATCTAAATTGTTCCAGCAAAAACAGGAAGAGAGATCTAACATTTGCCTTGACCTGAATTATAAACAGTCAACACTGAGCATAGTTCATTTCACAGGTGTATGAGATGGACACAGGACTAATTCAACAAGACATTAAAACATACCAATGTAAATCAAAAGAACACAAGTTTGGTGTAAGAAATATATAGCATCAAAGAAAAAGGAGCGAAAAAAGGCCCCTACTGTTAACAAAACATAAGAAAAACAACCCATTTAAAATTGGCGCACCTTATGCTTGTAGCATGAAGCAATGATTTTTCTTTGGGCATACTTCTCCAGAAGTACATGACGACTTAACCAGCTGTGGATAACTTTACTCTATTTTGTTGCATGCTTCCCCTTCGAAGGAGAGGAGTTTCTGTTGAAAATACTAGCAAGCTACCATTCCTTAGTTCCTGCTAGGATGCACTCCTCAGGGGTCACGGCTAGAGAAGTAATTGTCTTCCCCGCTCCATTATACCTCCAAACAATATCAAGAGAATGCATAGAACGTAAAACTATCTGTCCATGCTCACCAGCACAAACAATGAACTCACCACAACAACTAAGTTCCATGCAATTGAGACGACCACTGGTTGCTGAAGAAGCAATATGTCTTCCATTGATGGAGTACATGTGCAAGGATAGGTCATTCTCAGAATATATTACCACCCTCCCATGCTGTGACGCTACCAATTTTGACAAACCAACACTGGAAGGATGCTGAATGGACCGAACATATCTCCCTTCACGCAGTGTATGAAAAATACAAGTCCCGTCTTTTGAACCACTAATTACAATGTCCAGTTCCATGCTAACAAATAAGCATGTTATGATGTCATCATGACCACATAAGATATGAACAGGCCTTTCCACTATCACATGTTCCTTTTCTGAAAGTTCAAAATTGGCACTCTTCATTTTCTTATCAACTGGTCTTCCTCGAAATGCGTGCCAGATCATAACAGTTGTGTCATAACTGCCAGTTGCAACCACGTTCCCGTCAGATGAAACTGCAGCATAAAAGCTTTGCCTTATGTTATTGACAAAAAAAAAAAAAGGAAAATGTAAACAATATGGATATGGAGCCATTTACAACTTTTCCCCAAAATGCAATGTTGGAGTATATGTATGTAGCCCATATAATGGCCCATGTAGACCCATGTACACTAGACTATTTACCTCACCCTCTAGGGTTTGGGAGGAATCAATCCAATCATTCTAGCATGGTATCAGATTAGGGATACCTTCCTCTCTCTTTCCCTCCCCCAGCCGCAGCAGGCAGGCGCTGCCGCCGCCGCCAAGCCATGGCCGGCAGTCAGCAGCCGCCGCCGCCGCCGCCCTCCTCCTCCTCCTTCCCTCCCCTCTCCTACTCCGCGGCTCTCACCCGCTCCCCTGCCTCCTCCGCGCCGCCGCCAGGCTACCCCACACTGCCAGCCTCCTCCATGGCCGCCGCCGTGCCGCTCCGCGCCGCCCTCTGCGCCGCCAGCCTCCTCCATGGCCGTCGCCGCCGCAGCCGAGGCTGCCGCTGCCCAGGCTGCCGCGCGCCGCGCGGACGAGCGCGAGGCGGCCCTCCAGGCCGCCGCGGTCGCCGCTGCCCAGGACGGCGCGCGGGCCTCCCTGCTCCCGCTCCCGCCCGCCCAGGACGGCGCGCGGGCCTCCTTGCTCCCGCCCCACGCCGGCGCAGGGTGGAGCGTGGCTCCCCTGCGCCCGCAGGCCTCGCTGCCCAGCCTCTGGGCCGGGCTGGGGCTCCACGGGCCTTGGCGCGGCCTGGGGCCCCTCCGGCTCCGTGTACACCGCTGCGCCGTCCTCGTCTCCGTCCTTCGTCGCCATCGGGGACCCTCCGGCCACCGATCTGCCGCTGGCCGACGTCCACGCCTCCGTTTTGGGACTGACCGCCCCTCTACAGGCCACCACTGGCTCTGCTGGGGGCGGGGGTCAGGTCTTCCACGAGCCCTTCGCCGGCGCTGCACTGGCTGCCGCCCTTCGTGCCGCCAAGACTGAGGCCGTGGCGGCTCAGGAGCGTGCCCGCGCGGCCGCTCTTACTTGGGAGCGTGAGTCGTCGAGGCGGATGCCCTTGCTCGTCGTGTCGCCAGGGGCTTCTCCAAGGGGTCCTCCTCCACCGTCCTCGTCGCTGCCCCACTGGCCGCTCCTGCTACTCCTCCGGCTACTGCCGCTCCTCCAGCACCCTCCCTCCTCGGCGCTCCTCCCCCCGGACCGAGTGGTGGTGGGGGGGGGGGCGCGGTGGACGTCGGCGGCGGAGTGGCCGCGGTGGTACCGCTCGTGGGAGTACACCGACGCCTGCTCCCACCCCTGCTGCTGCTGGTGCCCCCTAGCCATCCTTCTCCAACCCATGGTCAGGGCGCATCTCGATGTGGCCTTTCCAGGCCCTAGGGGGGTCCTCGCGCTCAGCACCCGCCGTCGGCCATGTTCGCTGGTGTTGCTCCTTCTCCACCACCGGCGGCCTGGGTCCCACCCACTCAGCCTCCTCCTCCGGCCTGGCCTGCTGGATGGGACCAGGCTGCGTTGGCTCGCTCTTTCAGCACCATGGGGCTGACACCGCCAGTGGGTACCGAGTGGATTATTGACTCAGGTGCCTCCTACCACACCACCCTGACCGCTGGTATACTCTCTTCTGTCCGACCTCCACCTTCTTCTTGCCTTTCTTCCATCATGGTCGGCAATGGGTCTTGTCTTCCTGTCACCTCCGTGGGGGATGCAGGCAATCTTGGTTCTTTTCGTCTTCCCAATGTTCTTGTTGCTCCCCATATGGTCCATAATCTCCTTTCCATTCGCCAATTTACAACTAACAATTCTTGTACGGTCGAATTTGACTCTTCTGGTCTTACTGTGAAGGATTTGGCTTCCCGGCGTCCACTTCTCTGATGTGATAGCGTGGGACCCCTTTACACCCTCCGGCTTCCCCCTTCCGCTGCCTCGCCTTCAACTTCTTCTCCGTCCGCTGCTTTCGTCGCCACCACCTCTTCTTCTACTTGGCTCAGCTCAGTCGTAGTGCAGATCTGCCTTGTACTCGAGCCCCTAATGAGCATTTTTGTCATGCGTGCCAGTTAGGGCGTCATGTTAGACTTCCTTTTTCTACCTCCACTTCTCATGCAGATCACTTGTTTGATCTTGTACACTGTGATCTGTGGACATCTCTTGTACTCAGTATTTCTGGTTATAAGTACTATTTGGTGGTGGTTGATGATTTCTCCCATTATTCTTGGACTTTCCCTTTGCGTTTCAAATCTGAGACGTTCTCCACGTTGTCCCACTTCTTTGCCTGGGTGTCCACTCAGTTTGGCCTCACCATCAAGGCCGTCCAGTGTGACAACGGGCGTGAGTTCGATAACAATGCCTCCCGCTCTTTCTTCCTCACTCGCGGTGTCCAGTTGCGCATGTCCTGCCCCTACACCTCTGCTCAGAACGGCAAGGCTGAGCGCATGATTCGCACCACTAACGATATCATGCGCACCCTTCTGTTCCAGGCTTCTCTCCCCGCTCGCTTCTGGGCGGAGAGTCTTCACACAGCCACCTACTTGCTCAACCGTCTCCCTTCCACTGCCTCCCCGGCTCCCACCCCTCACCACGCTCTCTTCGGTACTCCTCCTCGCTACGATCACCTTCGTGTCTTCGGGTGTGCGTGTTACCCTAACACCTCTGCCACTGCTCCTCACAAGCTGGCGCCCCGCTCGACTCGGTGCGTGTTTCTTGGTTACTCTCCTGACCACAAGGGGTACCGTTGCTTTGACCTTGCGTCTCGACGGGTCCTGATCTCCCGACACGTCGTGTTCGATGAGTCGGATTTTCCTTTCTCCTCCACCAACACCCCAGCCTCCGACCTAGAGTTGGAGTCCCTCTTTCCCACTGACCAGGTGGTTCAGCCACCCTTGTCTGAGCGTTCTGCAGGTCCTCCGCCGGTGTGCCTCCCTGATGCGCCGGCCCCGTTTCCGGTGGTCCCTGCTGCGCCACGCGCGGCACCGGAGTCCCCTGCTGCGCCACGAGCGGCCCCGGAGTTCCCTGGTGCACCCCGCGCGGCCCCGGAGTCCCCTGCCGCGCCACGTGCGGCCCCGGAGGCCCCCTCGTCCTCTGCTGCGCCACGCGCGGCCCCGGAGGCCCCGTCGTCCCCCGCCGGGCCACGCCCGGCCCCCGTGCCTCCCCTGCGCTATGCGCAGCCCGTGCGTGTCTACCAGCGGCGCACGGTGGTCTCCCCTGCTCCGACGCCGCAGCTGCCGGTGTCTCCTGTGCCGGCCCCGTCTTCGTCACCGCCTGCGGGGCCGCCGGAGCCGCCACGCCACCTTCGCCTTGCCGCCCGTGTCGAGTCGACGGTGTACCACCCACCTGTTCTTGAGCGGGATCATCGTCACCTACATCCCATGGTGACACGGCAGGCGGCTGGTGTTCTTCGGCCCGCGGCCCTCTCGACTGCTGCCGCGGAGCCGGGGATCTCTTCTGTACCCTCCTCCGTTCGTGGCGCCCTGGCGGACCCGCACTGGCGCCGTGCGATGGAAGAGGAGTACGTGGCTCTCCTTGCCAACCAGACGTGGGATCTGGTGCCACCCCCGCCTGGTGGCAATTTGGTCACTGGCAAGTGGATCTGGACGCACAAGCGGCGAGCTGATGGCACTCTGGATCGCTACAAGGCTCGTTGGGTTCTCCGGGGCTTCACCCAGCGCCCTGGTGTGGACTACGATGAGACCTTCAGCCCAGTGGTGAAGCCCGCTACAGTGCGCACAGTCCTCTCGCTGGCTCTCTCTCGTTCGTGGCCTGTGCACCAGCTGGACGTCAAGAATGCCTTCCTTCATGGCACCTTGACTGAGACCGTCTACTGCAGTCAGCCGGCGGGTTTCGTGGATCCTGCTCGCTCAGATATGGTCTGCCGGCTCAACAAGTCTCTCTATGGCTTGAAATAGGCTCCTCGGGCTTGGTACTCTCGGTTTGCCACGTTCTTGGTCACCTTGGGCTTCACTGAGGCCAAATCAGACACCTCCCTGTTTGTCTATCGGCATGGCATTGAGATGGCCTATCTGCTGCTATATGTTGATGACATCGTTCTCACAGCCTCTAGTCAGCACTTGCTTCAGCGGATCATCACCTCCCTGCAGCAGGAGTTTGCTATGAAGGACCTTGGCGTGCTCCACCACTTCTTGGGTGTCACAGTTGAGCCCCGTCCTTTTGGCCTTCTCCTCCACCAGCGGCAGTACACTATTGACATTCTGGAGCGAGCAGGGATGACGGGCTGTAACCCCTGTTCCACCCCGGTTGACACTTAGGCCAAGCTCTCAGAGGATGCGGGCCCTCCTGATGCTGATCCTACTGCCTACCGTAGCCTTGCTGGTGCTCTGCAATATCTCACCTTCACCAGGCCGGACATCACATATGCACTTCAGCAGGTCTGTCTTCATATGCATGATCCTCGGGAGCCGCATCTCACTGCCCTGAAGCGTTTCCTTCGCTACCTTTGAGACACTGTGGACTACGGCATTCTTCTTCACCGGTCTCCCTCCACCGAGCTTGTCGTCTACACCGACGCTGACTGGGCCGGGTGTCCGGACACTCGTCGGTCCACGTCCGGCTACGCTGTCTTCCTGGGCGGCAACCTTGTCTCTTGGTCGTCCAAGCGGCAGCCGGTCGTCTCTCGCTCCAGTGCTGAGGCCGAGTACCGGGCTGTCGCCAATGGCGTGGCAGAGGCTTCCTGGCTCCGACAGCTCCTGGCTGAGCTTCACAGCCCACTCGCCAAGAGCACGCTCGTCTACTGCGACAATGTCAGCGCGGTGTACCTCTCCACCAACCCGGTCCAACACCAGCGGACTAAGCACGTGGAGATCGACCTGCACTTCGTCCGCGACAGGGTCACCATCGGTGATGTTCGCGTTCTACACGTTCCGACCACCTCCCAGTTTGCCGACATCTTCACCAAGGGTCTACCCTCTGCGATCTTCTCCGAGTTCCGCTCCAGCCTCAACATCACTCGTGGCTAGAGTTGCGTCTGCGGGGGGGTGTTACCCTGTGTGTGTACTTTCTTTCTTGGCTAGTCCCTAACTCTGCTGCGCTGGAAGTTCAGACTGCGGGGGGGTGTTGGAGTATGTGTATGCAGCCCATATAATGGCCCATGTAGGCCCATGTACACTAGACTATTTACCCCACCCTCTAGAGTTTGGGAGGAATCAATCCAATCATTCTAGCATGCAGGAATCATACTGAAGAAGGAAAGAGAACAGCCTAGTTGCCTTACCCAGGAAATATCTAACTAGGTATCATCACAGGATTGAAAATATAGAAATGGTCTTGCTGGCTTGCTGCACCCTGTTATTATTCCAAATCACTAAGCTTTTTATTCAGTATTAGAAATTCTCTTACGTGGCATCACAAAAGAAAGAAATTCTCTTACGTTACTGCATGCATGTCAAAAACAGAGTAAGAAGACATGCATCAACTGACTACGGTCAGTTTCAAGGGGCTTGAGCCTGAAAAAGGGCTCTGTACCGAGGAATCTCTTTATTTGAATACAGTGATTTTTGATAATGCCAAAAATCTAGTACTACCTCCTATTTTATTTAATTGACGCTTCAGACAGCAGTGTAAACTAGCTTACATTTACACTCGGGGTAAACTCAATTCAGCAGTGTAAACTATCTCTTTATGATAAGTAGTTTAATTCAGCTTACTTTGAAAGAAAATGGATAGGCATAAACTCAATAAATGTCTCCCATACCTGCGACACAGCTAACAACATCCTTATGTTGCCTGATGCTCTGCTTAATTCTTCCGTCACTAAGAGAAATTATTTGGAAACTGTTCTCCCAGTTTCCACATAAAATCAAATAATTATCACAATTAGTTTGCATTGTTGCTAAGCACTGTCTTCCAAACTCAACGTTTTCAGCAAGGAAAGTGCCAATTTTATGAGAAGAGATAACATCTGAACCAATTCCAAAGAAATGTTCCTGCAAAAATAAAGAACAAATACACTAAACAAAAGTCACTGGGATACCAATATTTTTAACGTGTAATAGTGCATTTAGTCAGGAAGAACCTGTGGTCCAGAATATGCGAAATTTCCACCTGACTGCAGCTGTGTTGTCAACCACAGCTTTACTGATAATATTAGTCCCTCATTCATCAACACAACCGTGTTCTCCAACAAACCTACAAATAGTACAGCACGCATGTGGCTAATTATACTACAAGCACTCGAAGTCAATGTTATCGACTGTGGTGCAAAATACAGTGGATGGGCAATTGGTATGGGAGGTCCTCTTCTTGGATGTTTCATCCGGAAAATCTGGATTGGTGTCTGTCCAAAATTTGCTATCTGATCCTCAATAGCAGATTTCTGCAACATGTCATCCATATTTTCCAGATCAACTGCACCTTCATACGTCATGTAGTAAAATATGTTTGCTGCCTATCCAAAATATATGTATGAGTTAGGTAATATTCTACCGATAAAGTTTCAATGATGCTGGAAATAGCAACACAGTTGCACCTCAACAGCTGGCTGTCCACGCTGCTTGTAACCAAATATGAGGTCAATCCAGTGATGGAGATTTGAGCTCACATATTCACTTTCAAGGGCTTCTCTGTTGATGTGGATGAATTCTTCAGGCGAACCCTACAATTTTATATCGATTAATCATACAGCATAAGTACCACATTAGATGGGGTAAGAAATGTACCATGTATCTGAAAGCTAGCACATCATTACCATTGAAATCAACGTATGCTATGTATGAACCTGGACTGACATAATTATATGCAGAAGTTGCTCTTTGCAATGTTGCAATTACAACTTATTAGGTTGGATTTGCAAACTGAAGATGGTCAGATTCAGGATATTAAGAAAACATTATCCAGATCAACTTAACCAGGGATGTCTTCCATGAGAAAAATCTATTTCATATTGGTAGTATAGATATCGTCTATGTCAAGACCTTGTACGTGTCTAGGGCTGCCATATGTATTCGTGGAGGAGTCTTGCCCCCCAAGTCTTGTATTCCCATATATACCAGCCCAATGGCTCAATGTAATACAATACATCCATAATACACAATCTATCCTTCCTACATGGCATCACAAGTTTTGAGTTCTAGATCCTAAGCCACCTTCAGCTCTGCACCGCCCCTGGGGAGATCGATCTCCGCAGGGGGCCGCACCCTCGTAGGCTTCATTGTCACATCAAGCCAAAGCTACAACAGGTCAGATCGCTCACCAGCCTCTGCCACGTGCGCCCTCCAGCTCCTCCGCTCGCCATTGTGGTGGCTTCGGCTTGCATCCCATACCTCCCACAAGGGGCTTATGAGGCGTGTCGCATGGCTCTACACCAACCACCGCTTCACGCGTCGTGTGGATCTGCTACGGCCTGCCTCTGGTTCTGCTACTTCCACGGAGGCCACCATCCGTGTGCCTGCATGCTTCTTCATGTGGACCGTCTGCCATAAGCGGATCTACATCAACACAGGCTCTGGTTGGACCTCCTGCGTGCATGGCCAGACCCAAGTTGGGCAGAGGCAGGGACCAGCCTGGCTGAGGCAGCTGCTGCAGACATGTACACCCATCAGTTAGTGTTGGACCACGCCTTGCTGCTGCAGTTCTCCACCATGCGCAGCTGCTGGAGTGCATGAGCATGGCGTCGGGTTGTTGCTAGCTGCTGATCATCCTCCGCCCTCTACCTAATTAGTGTTTTTTCTTCCTTTTGTGATTGAATCTTGCTACGAAGAAAAGTGTGGGAAGTGGAAAAAAGCTCCACACACCCGGAGTCTCTACCGATGATCTGTTGCTGCTGCATTTTTTCCCCGAGCCTATGATCGATTTGTGTTGCCCACTGCTCATCGATTTCACGCGTCTTCGACATTGGCATTGACACCACCAGCCTCTCCTTCTCCGAGTGTGGAATGGTGTGGTCTGCGGCATGCCAGGGGATGCTCGCATGCTGTTTTTGTGCCTATTCACCTGCATGTCGGTCTACATCGGTTGTCGCCACCACCAATTGGGGGGCTCCACCATCGCCATCGCATCCTTGTGACCGCCTTGCACGGCCTCAGCCAGATCAACTGCGACCGACCCTCCCGTGGCATCTGCTATCTATTGCACGGTTCTCCTCCAAGCACTAGGGCTGCTGCTGTGTGTCACCAGCAGTTTGCAAAGTTAAACTGACTGTCATTTAAATAGCAACAGAACTACCCCGGTTGACAAGTAATTCATCCTCAAGAAAAGAAGTGTGACAGATATAACACAAAACAGAACTATTACCTTCGCCCATGGAGGAAGAGCAACATCGCCTATAGGTTCACCGTCCTGCTTAACACCAAGATGATATGAATTTGAATTTTCAAGAAACTCGGGCATGTAAAAGAATTCTGGAATAAGCTCTTTGACGTCACTTGTACTTGACAAGCTATTTCTGTAAGCGCTATCAATGCTCTGGAACAGACGATCTGCATGGTCAAACTTGCCACCCTGCACAAGTGTCAGACAGGCATAATGTTAACATATATGAAAAAGATCATGTCTTTTGAACTGTGGTGAAATACGCAAGAGAAGCTTTGTATTCACAAATCATTATTCATGAATAATGTTTTCATAATAGGAGGGAAATGTGTTCAGTTCTTAAGGAAGCATGATAAATAGTCCATGATGAGCAAAGTGAGAACCTGAAAGTTTAGATGCAGAGTTGTAAATGGCTCGAGCCTAAGCATGTAATGAAGAACGATTCCCATGCTAGAGTAATGAGATCCGTAATAAAAACTGCAGGAAACAAAACATGGATGTTGGTGCAGGTAGAGTATACTCGAAACACCATGGAGAAGAACAGTAAGAAATGAATAAAAAAACTTGGTAAGGTCCAACCTCGGTATATCAGGATCACAGAAACTAAGATATCTATCTTCGAAAACCTGGTGAATAATACATTACTGACATGAAGTTATGATAAGGGGATGATGGCCTAAAAATACAAATAAGTACTCAAAAGTAATCACACCTTGAAGCGGTTTTCATCCAAAGCACCAACTGGCTTTGAAAGATCCCTAAAAGTCGATGACTTGTTGAGATCAAGCTTTTCTGAGCTATAATCAGCCAATACCCATGGAAATATAGGATACTGAGTTAAGTCATTGTAAGATCTTCCAGCAAGGGTGTTTAAAATCACAAGATACTCAAAGTTACTGATTTCCCTCCTTTTCCATCTTTCCCTGGCATTCTCAGCCATTTCAAGTGCCACTCGTCTGTCAACAAATGAAATGATATTATTTTTGTCTTTGGTGCTTCCTTTAGGGAACAAAGCTTCATTCCTGAGAGAAACTAACAAAGACCCAGCATTTCTAGTATCCTTTTGGGTGGAGAAGTTTAAAAGTATAGGTGCACTTGAATCATCAAAGAAGATCTCTATTGCAGTATATTGTAGTAGGTAGCGTGTCCAATGAACCCCTTTTATCTGTACACACGTACCTAATGAGATCAAGACTCAATAGAGTGAGAGGAAAGAACATGGGAGAGAGATACCTTGGTTATGTTCCACCTTCTGTGACGTTTGATCTTATTAGATTGGTTTTTCATCAAGACACCTTCAGCCTCAATCATACTGTCACGGCATCTATCAGGTCTGTCCAAACCTCCCAGCTCGTTCTTGCAGTCTGAATCCTTTTTGTCTTTGAACTTGCTGAAAACAGATGATCCTCCAGTTCCTTCGACCAAAAAATCAAAAGAAAAATGCATAACAGTTCGTGTGATATCTAATTGTCCTGCTAATTTTCGCTTTGGGGTTACAAGAACACAACGAACTGAACATAGCACCTGCAGAATGAAAATGAAATAGAAATCAACAATTATTTTGTACCTTCAGCTGAAATTTCTACTAAAGCTTTGTCTTTACCTTTGTATAATCATTATCTCCATTAGTAGATGATGGCTGTTTCTTATCATGTACAGAAGTGTGATAATCATTGGAATCTGCAGCATTATCCAGGTTTTGGCTCTCTAAAGGATTACTCTGCGAAGATTCACACTTATCATTAGTGTCTTCAAATGGTTCATAACCACTGTCCTCTGTGATTCCCTTCACTCCTTTACGAAGGAACCGCTTCATTTTCTCATGAATTTTGGCACTAATGTACAGTTGGTCACCCGAAGGCCTTGTACTTTCGTTCCTTGATTGTGAAGGTTGACATAGGCGTTCATCAAATTTGTAATTACGCTTGAGTTTGAACCGCCGCCGCCATCTATCCTCTGTCTTGTCAAGTTTCCAGCGAGTCACAATATCATTTGGAAAAGGGTTAGCAGACCATGGTCCTCTCTCATCCATCAGAGCACGGGAAATATGTGTCCATTTATCCTGATACAGAAAGCAAATAGTTACTGTTGGAATACGGGCCACCCACCCACGGCGCGGCCACACACACCTCACAACTATTAGATATTGTATAGCCCATCTTGTGTACAGCCCAAGAGGCCCATTGTATTACTTGTAACACAAGCCTTCTATGGCTATATAATGAAAGGTCACCCCTCCCTAATGGGTGTGAGGTGTTTCCCTAATTCTCTACATGGTATCACGAGTCCTGGGCCCTATTCTGGCTTTCCCCTCTCCGCTGCCCCTCACCCAACCCTAGCCGCCGGCATCCCTTCCCCCTGTGCGCCCCCCCTGCGCACCACCTAGGGCAGCCGGTGCCCCCTCTCCAGCCGCGCCCTCCCCTCCCTGCGCGTGCCTCCTTTCCACTCAGCGATAATGTCGACCGACTCCACCGCCTCCTCGGTGTCCAGCGGCACCCTGCCGGCCACTTCCTCCCCCGCCGCCCCTGTCTACATCAACCCCTACGCCACCGTCTGCGTCCGCTCCCATGTCCCTGTCACCCTAGAGTTGAAGAACCCTAACTACGCGAAGTGGTCTTCGTTCTTCACCTCCTTGTGTGGCAAATTCGGCCTCCTTGATCACATCGACGACTCTGCTCCTCGTCCCACCGACCCGGCCTGGGCTCAGGCTGATCACTGCGTTCACAGTTGGCTGCTCGGATCGGTCTCTGATGAGGTCCTCGACTTCACCTTCGAGGCCGGGCAGTCTGCACGCGCCTTGTGGCTGGCCATCTCTGCCCTCTTCACCGCCAACAAGGAATCCAAGGCTGTCTACTTGAGCCATGAGTTCCACTCGCTCACCCAGGGCGATCTTCCTATCTCCGACTACTGTAAGCGGATGAAGTCCCTCGCCGACGCCCTCGGCGATGTCGGCTACAAGGTCGATGGCCCGCAGCTCGTCCTCAACCTCCTCCGCGGCCTTGATCCTCGCTACTCCAACACTGCCGACGACATCGCCAACTCCAAGCCGCTGCTGTCTTTTGCGGAAGCGCACGATATGCTGCGTCTCAAAGAGCTCCGCCTCGCCAACGACGTCAAGAACGCGCAGGCCACTGCCCTTGCCGCCGCCGGCACAGGCAGTACCCCTGGCGCCTGCGCTGGAGGCTGCAAGTCCTCTGCAGCCCTCGCTGCTCTTGGCAGTACGGGCGGGGGCAGCAGCGGCAGCACCACCAGCGGCAGCAGCGGCGGCGGCAGTGGCGGCCGCAACAATCGAAAGAGCCGCTGGCGCAAGGGCGGTCAGCAGCAGCAGGGGCCCCGACCGGCTGGCCCGTGGGTCTGTTGGAGTCCAGGACCTTGGCGGTCCCTTTCACCTGGAGTCCTCGGGCCCTATCCTCAGGCACACACTGCCTTCGCCGGCCCCCAGGCGTCTCTGCCCCAGCCCTGGCCGCAGCAAGGGGGCCGACCGCAGCAGCAGGCCCCGACCCCCAGCTAGGGACCAGGCCGGCCTGATTGCTGCACTCCAGCAGCTACAGTTCCAGGGGTCCAATCCCTGGGTCCTCGACACCGGTGCTACCTCGCACATGGCCTCCTCGGACGGTATACCGTTCTCGCACTCGCCTCCCTCTTATTCATCGATCCTTGTCGGCAACGGCACCACTATTCCTGTCATTGCCCAAGGGTCTTCCTTGCTTCCCACTTCATCCTCTACCTTCTCCCTTCGCAATGTCCTTGTTGCCCCCTCCCTAGTACATAATCTTCTTTCAGTACGTCAATTCACTCGCGACAACAATTGCTCCATTGAATTTGACCCCTTTGGTTTTTCTGTTAAGGATCTCTAGACCAGACGCGAGACCCTGCGTTGCGCTAGTGATGGCGACCTCTACACCTTCCCTGTTGCTGCCAGCTCCAGTGCCGCCCAAGCTCACTTGGCTGTTTCTCCCGCCGTGTGGCATCAGCGTCTTGGTCATCCCGCCCCAGCTACATTAGCTACCTTACAGCATTCTGGTGTCATCTCATGTAATAAAGTAGACCGTTCTATTTGCCATGCTTGTCAGCTTGGTAAACACACACGTCTACCTTTTGATAGCTCTCGTTCATGCACCTCCGCTCCGTTTGAACTTATTCATTGTGATGTTTGGACATCTCCAGTGGCTAGTATTTCGGGTTGTTTATACTATCTTGTTCTTCTGGATGATTTTAGTCACTTTTGCTGGACGTTCCCCATGAGGCTCAAATCTGAGGTCTTCCAGCTCATTACTAATTTCCTCCAGTATGCACGCACCCAGTTCAGCTTTCCCGTCAAATGTCTCCAAGCTGATAACGGCTCTAAGTTCGTTAACAACGCCACCACCTCCTTCCTCGCCTCCCGTGGCACCCTGTTACGCCTCTCTTGCCCTTACACCTCTCCACAAAACGGTAAGGCTGAACGCATCATACGTACCCTAAACAACTCCGTCCGCACCCTCCTCCTCCATGCCTCCATGGCGCCAACCTACTGGGCTGAGGCCTTAGCCACTGCCACCTACCTTCTCAACCGACGTCCCTCATCTGCCATCGCCAATCGCTTACCCCATGAGGTTCTCCATGGCACCCTTCCTGACCTCGAGCACCTCCGTGTTTTTGGCTGTTTGTGCTATCCCAATCTCTCTGCTACGGCTAAACACAAACTGTCTCCTGGCTCGGCAGCCTGCGTTTTCCTGGGTTATCCTGAATCCCACAAAGGCTACCGCTGCCTCAACATCTCCTCTCGGCGTGTCATCATCTCCTGCCATGTTGTCTTCGATGAGAGTGTTTTTCCCTTTGCCGCTGCTCCCACGCCGTCCCCTGCACTTGATTTCCTTCTTGATGCAGATCCAGCTGAGGCTCCGCCCCATGTGGTCGTTGAGCAACGGCTGCCCCCTCCCGCTGCTGCTCCGTTCCCTCCGAACGTTGAGCAACCGCGACCTGCTTCGCCTCCGGGTGGGCCTCCTGCGTCGCCTACAGTCTCCTTCCCGGCGTCCCCTGTCCAGGTTGGACCGGCCCCTGCACAGGCCGTGCAACAGGTTGGACCTGCTCCCGCCGCACAGCAGGCTGGACCAGCCCCTGCCCCGGCAGTGCAGCACAGGCTGGACTGGCCCCTGCCCTGGCCGTCCAGCAGCCTATCCCTGCGGGCCGGTTCGGGCAGGTCTACATTCACAGGGCACCAGCTCCTCCGGCACCTCCGGCCAAGCGCTTCGGCCTCGTCTATGGGCGCCGACTGCGTTCTGACTTGCCGCCAGCTCTTGCGCACGTCCATGGACCAGTGCGCACGGTGGCACCCCCTGCCGCACCAACAGGCGCTGCACCTGCTGCTGCGCCGGTCGCAACTACGCAACGGCTCCTCCAGCCCCCTGCACCGCCCCGGCGTCCCATGAAGGGCGCCCCACCGCCGCCGACTCTGCGCCGCATCGTCACCCGGTCTCAGACAGGCTCCCTTAAGCCTCCTGTTGTCCCGATGAACCTCTCCGCCACGCACACGTCTGCTTCACCGATTCCGTCCAACTACCGTAGCACGCTTGCTGATCCCAACTGGCGAGCTGCGATGACTGACGAGTATCGAGCGTTGATGGCCAACGACACCTGGCGCCTCGTCCCACGGCCACCTGGTGTCAATGTTGTGACAGGCAAGTGGCTGTACAAGCACAAGTTCCACTCTGATGGCACGCTTGCTCGCCACAAAGCACGCTGGGTGGTGCGCGGCTTCTCCCAGCAGCCCGGTGTTGACTATGATGAGACATTCAGCCCTGTTGTCAAGCAGGCTACGGTCCGCGTCGTCCTCAGCATTGCGGCATCCCGTGCCTGGCCTATCCATCAGCTGGACGTCAAGAACGCCTTCCTCCATGGCCATCTGACGGAGACGGTTTACTATCAACAACCGCCTGGGTTCGTTGACCCTTCTGCTCCAGACCACATCTGCCTGTTGCAGAAGTCTCTGTATGGTCTGAAGCAGGCGCCTCGCGCGTGGTACCAGCGGTTCGCCAGCTACATCTGTCGCCTCGGCTTCGTCGCTTCGACCTCGGACACGTCTCTCTTTGTCTACAAAGATCGAGACAGTGTTGCGTACCTGCTCCTCTACGTCGACGACATCGTCCTGACTGCCTCCTCAAGCGTACTCCTCCGGCACATCATCGAGCTCCTCCACACCGAGTTCGCCATGACGGATCTCGGCGACCTCCATCACTTCCTCGGTGTCTCCGTCACGTGCTCCTCGGATGGTTTGTTCCTGTCCCAGCGGCAGTATGCAGTCAACCTTCTTCAGCGGGCTGGCATGGCTGAGTGTCACTCGACCGCGACACCCGTTGACACTCAGGCCAAGCTGTCCGCCACAGATGGAGCTCCTGTCGCTGACGCCGCTGCATATCGCAGCCTTGCTGGTGCCTTGCAGTACCTCACGTTGACTCGACCTGACTTAGCATATGCAGTGCAGCAGGTGTGCTTGTTCATGCATGATCCTCGCGAACCGCACCTCGCATTGATCAAGCGCATTCTTCGCTACATCAAGGGCACCCTCTCCGTCGGTCTTCACATTGGTGTTGGCTCGGTTCAGTCCTTGACAGCCTACTCAGATGCCGATTGGGCTGGCCTGTCCGGACTCCCGTCGCTCCACCTCGGGCAACTGTGTCTTCCTCGGCGACAATCTGGTGTCTTGGTCCTCCAAGCGCCAGACCACAGTATCCCGCTCTAGTGCAGAGGCCGAGTATCGCGCCGTGGCCCATGCTGTGGCTGAATGTTGCTGGCTGCGACAGCTCCTTCAAGAACTTCACATCTCCATACCTTCGGCGACGATCGTCTATTGTGACAATGTTAGCGCTGTCTACATGACCGCTAACCCAGTCCATCATCGGCGCACGAAGCACATCGAGATCGACATTCATTTTGTTCGCGAGAAGGTGGCATTGGGGCAGTTCCGGGTCCTGCACGTTCCCTCTAACCAGTTCGCGGATATCATGACCAAAGGCTTGCCTGTATAGTTATTTACAGAGTTTCGGTCCAGTCTTTGCGTCCGTGATCCTCCCGCTGCGACTGCGGGCGGGTGTTAGATATTGTATAGCCCATCTTGTGTACAGCCCAAGAGGCCCATTGTATTACTTGTAACACAAGCCTTCTATGGCTATATAATGAAAGGTCACCCCTCCCTAATGGGTGTGAGCTGTTTCCCTAATTCTCTACAACAACTCACAATGTGGGACTATTCCCAACAGTTACTGCACAACACATTTTCTCCCGACCAAGCATTTGCCTTGGTTCAATTTAAGAAAGACTCATTTACCGCGATAATTTGCTGGTCCTCACGGAAAGCAAGTTGAGAAGCTACTTTTCTACTACCGTCTGCTGAAAGGCCAGCGGTGATAGTAAACTGTATCTCATCTTCAATGGCCTGAACGAACTGGGTCTCCTTGATGGAACACTCATTAAGCTTCAAATGAAGTTCCTCCATCTGCTTTACGCGATCAGCCTGAACAGCCTTCATATGCTTGACCTCATTAGCAGCCTGAAAAGCAATAAATCATCATATTAACGAAATGATACGCAGGTCTCCCATGTGTTCAAGAGAAAAAAAAACTGATCATCTGTTAGGGGGGTGGACAGTCAGCAGAATTGATCAAATGTACAAAACTTGAAACACCATCATAGTGATAAAGTTTCATTCTGTGCATACTAACAAAAAAAATCCCAGATAAAGATAGAAAAGGGCAAAGAAACAAACCGCTGCAAGAACACGATCCTTCTGTATAAAGCTAAGAATGAATCTAGTCTCCTTGTTTTTGTTGACTTCCACGGAATCATCTCTGCCTACGATATTAGTTACCAACATGGACTTTCCATATATTATAGTTTCAAGAATCAAGTGCGAGAAAACATGGAAACGAGCACCGCCATCAAGCTGCCCATACTGAGATCTTACAATTAGTAAAGACCTGTATAGAAGAAATAATAAGCAGAATGCTTTACACATTCAGAGGGACAGCTCAGAGTATCAAACATACCATATCAAAAAGTGCAGCTTATTTTTGCTTTGTTCATCTTCTGAAATAAGAAGAATCGGAAGCAACGACATGAACTGCAGGACACACTTGGATGCATTTTCTAATCCAGCTTTGCAGAGGTACAGAATCACAAGGTGAAAGAAAACTCTTGGAACTATCTCTTCCCTTGATGTTGTAGTTTTCACAGCAAATCTATTCATTTTTACACCTAATGCAGTGCTGATACCTCCAGATACACCAGCCTTTTCTGCAGCAGGGACATTCATAGACTCCACCAATCCACGTGTCCTTTGCCCCAAAGGTGCAACCTCAACATTTGGGTCCTTTGGCAGAAATTTGCTTGGTCCTTTTCCGTTCAGGTTACATATAATACTCCATACCTTGTCAAAGAAGCTCCACCAGTCATCACTGACTCTATTTCCATCAGAAAATTTGCGGGCCATCCAAAGCAAGCTGGGAATTAAAGGTGGATGTCAGTGCCCAACTACTTTGAGTTTGCAAACTTCACAAGATTCAGAAAAAATTGAAGGATACAAAAAACGTATGTTCATTCGACGAGACTAGGTCATCTAGATCCTGGAAAGCAAAATGGCACTCACTAAACATGAACACATTGGTTAGCTTCATCTTGCACATCGATCAATACCATCTGCATTTAAGTCAATGCAGTTTGTTCTAGTTGTATCTGTTGATTAAAATCTACATCTTATACCTTCAGAGAAAAAAATGTACACCTTACAAGGGCAACGACAATAAAATGATATAGTACTGAGGCTAGTGAATACAAGGACAGAATTTAATCTGTCACATAGTGTTTTATCCTGTGAGTTGTGACTAATGATCATGATGTTGTTGAAAGGCCTCATCAGAATTGAGTTTGCACCACATTTCACAAGCCATGATTAGAAAGACAAACCCAACGGGCACCCATGTATCATTTATGTGTACCACTATCCAAATGGACAAGGGCGGGGGTCTTAAGCTTTGTACCATAAAACACCACGAGCCACAACTACTATCTGGAAAAAGTTTTTTACAGTAGACAACATAGTGGGTTTTGAAGTTGTTTATTGACCAGAGAAAGTGCAAGAAACAGGTCAAGCACTACCGACACTATCTTAGGATCCATTTCAAAGGTAGCTATTCCAACACGTTTGAACACATATCTATAAATAGGTCAGAATGCAAATTTGAATTAGTACCTTGTACATTGACCATTGCTCTCAGAATCTAAAATATCATTTACTGTTGATTTAATATCTTCTTTCCATATATTATCATGTGAAGATTCCTCTGAAAGACTGGGTGATGGAAACTGCAGAAGAAAAGAACAGATATTGCTCATGTATGGTCCTTTCAGCGAAAAGAAGTGCTATGTATTAACATGTTTTTCCTGTTCAATACAAATATGTTTAGAAGCATACCAAGAGCTTAATTCCCATTTGATTGACAAGTAACTCCTGTATAAGGTTCAAAAGATATAATGTATTATCACAACAAGGCTGCAAAAGGAAAATATTATCTTCCACAGATTTCTGAAGCAAGCTCCCCACAATATCATCAAGGATGTCCCTCAGCAAATCAAAACTTGAAAGTTGTCCCTGCATGGTCATGAATCTCGATGTCATAATTAGTGCAAAATAGCATACACCACCAGGCTTGTCATATAAATAAAATAAAGAAAGGATGAAACTGGCACCCAACCTGGTCGATTTTCAAAAGGAAAAAATTAGCAGTATCATCAAGTTGATGCCAACCACCTCTAACATAGCGCAGGTAGTATGAAAGGACCAAAGAATACAAGTTCCTCACAAGATTTAGTTCATCTGTCTCCACATTGTCAACCTCACCTTTAGAAACTGATTTGTAGTCCTTAAGTACATCAAGCTTTGTGGATGTTTCAAGCCAAGAGTTCCAACCATGCTCCTGATAAAATCATTCCAGGATCAGCACACAATATGTAACAAGTATAGGCCCACCACCCAAGAAATAAGATGTACCATTAAAGCCTCAATGTTTGAAGGGTTTGAATCAAGCAAACCAAGAAGATGATTTAAGATTCTTGTGCGTGCTGAGGAATCTTGACAAGAATGCATATATCTAAAGATGCAGACCAAAATCTGAGGAACGGAAAAGGGTGCCAAGCTTGAAAGATTGCATTTTTTATCCCTTGATGGATCAGATTGAGAATTTTCATGGAGGACCTATACAGAGGGAACAGCAGATCACATCTACAACTAATGCTCTGGTGAAAGAGAGTAAAAATAAATAGCGATATGGCATGCAGTTGGCACAATAACCTGTTGTGGACTGGTCCCACCAAGAACACTGAAAAGAACTGCACATAAATTATCTGATAGTGGGAATTTGAATAACCTTTCAGATATTGTATATAAGAACAACTGAGGTGAAGCTGTTATTTCTTTTGTTAAGTTCTCAGAGATGGGTCTAGATTGCCCTATGGGCAAGGGAAATAGTTTCATTCCTTTCTTCTCAGGAGTCCCAGCCAAAAGCTTTCCAAGGAGCTGAAGCCCCAACAAACGGACGGACTCAGATTCCCTGAAGAAAGAACTAATGTCAGATATACCAAAAATTAACTGCCTATATTAAATATATATGATAATGAAGAAATTGTGCATTCTCATATCATGTTTCACTCAGATAAAAATATGCAAAATCTAGAGGCATAATTCATAAAAAGTGAAGGGGGAAAGGGCCCTCATAAAACAAATTACAAGAAACATAGAGATGAATCTCTATTTTACAATACAAAAGCACATGAAAAATATGGGAACATGATTCAATGGTTTGCTTGAGTATATAATGAAACAAATCTTCTTCCTTAAAGTCTTGTTCCTCTCCCCTCTTTCTGGAGATCTATCTCCTATCGCTGACTCTTTGAATCAATAATCAAAGGTTATTACAATTTCAGGATTTTCCTTTGCCTTAGCTTGCTTAGGACAAACACAGGATACTTGTTATATAATTGAGTCAAAGAGAATAACAATTTCTTGAAATTAATGTATTGTCTTGCAAGTTGTCAAGCAGTTCGGAATTTACATTAGCAAGCAACTTAGTTTCAAACAGCACAGTAGAAATTAACTCTAGGTTGAGAAAACTAAGAATATATTACCTCTTAAGAAGATTAACAAAAATGCAACAACCACCAAGGCAATTTACGTTCTCCAGGAAGGATGACAAAACTGAGGCCTGTGAAAGAGCACAGATGATTGTTTCCAGTATATCCCTGATACATGCTATGTCTTGACTCCTCTCGAAAAATGCTAGAAGTGCTCTAATGTCATCTGGAGAAATTTTTAGCCTGTGAACAAACATGTCATATCATGAATGGAAAATGCTTATGCTTTCTAAGAAATTCTATGAAAATGTAATGTGGCATGAGGGAAAAGAGATACTGATTTGATATATCCATGATCTACAATGGGGTAGGAGGTGGAAGTGCTTACTTTAAGCTCATTTCTGCTAAACTTAGAAGGAGAAGACGAAGCTCGTGAATTTCAACTATCCTAGGTCTCTCTCCAATAACTTGTTTGGTAACTGGATGAAGCAAAGGCCTGGAAGCACAAGCAACAAAATGCCTAGAATCTTCCTTTTCACAGTAATATCGGCAGACAATATCAATAATCCAAGGAAGTCCACATAGATGTGGTAAAAGCCTCCCGTCAGTTTCGAAATATTTTATCATAAATGTATAGAGATCTCTTTGTACTTCATAGCTTGCATGTACCCATATTTGCGGATTCAAATAAATTTGTGAGATAGCATCTTTCAGGAGAACTTTTGCCATGCCTGAATATGCATAGAAGTATTAGTAAAGCGAGGGGGTGGGGGAGAGAGAGAGAGAGAGAGAGGGGGGAGGGAGGGAGATTACCGCAGTTCCTTAGAATGCTGAACATATACTTCAGTGCAGAAAGAGTTTTGGTGGTTAAGAGTTGTGGTGTAGCTGATTGAAGCAAGAAGCCTAGAATAGATAATCCAGAAAGAAGATACATCTGTTGTTGATTAGATACATTTCCATCCAGAACAGTTGCAACTAGCTCAATGACCTCAGCCGCCAATTTATCATTGTCGACAGATGTATGGCAAGATTGCACAGCATCAGTTGCAGCATCAAAAATTTGAGTGAAGAGTGGGAAAAACACAGAGACACCACCAACACAGTAAATAATATCCTGAGGCAAGTGTCGTGAGCATAACTTTGTTCCCCCGATAATTGTTGCTTCAAATGTATTCTTGTCGGCATTGTCAAGTGCTGATGACACACTGAACAAACTCCGACCGTCACTAGCCTAGGGACAGGGGAAAATACAAATATTTTAGCAGTAAATCTGATGACTGTGGCCCTTGATGTGTTTAACACCTGAGGGCTCAAATTCTGATCAAGCTTTGCACCCAGTTCCCAAAGGGGGCGGACTATGGGCACATATAGCATCACTTGGGTTTATATGATATGCGAACCCACTTAAATACTCCTGCAAAGAACTAGACCTAATGCCCCATCGCTAGGATTACAGAGATGGACACCTCTACTTGGTTCAGATTGTTAGAATTTATGTAATAAGTTATATGCTATGTACATCAGTGAAGAGAATTTGAACCTGCGCATTGAAACCAAAAATTATCTTTGATGAAAGGCCATCTCTTGCATCAAGAATTCCCCTGTAAAGTGAATCATCACCATGGAAAGAGTACATGTAACTTGGTCCTAGAAAATATATGCCCTTTACTTGCTCCGGAGAAAGGGCATCAGAAAATACATAGACAGGGCCCATTTGACCTGAGAAGGCAAAAGTTTTTTCGAAACCAATTGAGATAGGTTCTTCACCAACAGGCATCAATTCTGTGCCAATGGTGCAATGCGTCATTACTTCATTGACTTTTGCATACCTTAAGAATACCGAGGACAAGTTTCAGTGTCACGAGCTAGAAACAGTGTTAAATTAAAACAAAAGAGTCAAAAGTATGCATAAAACACAGATAATCTCTTAGATGCGAGGAAACCTAACGAAATAAGAAGCAGCTGATACTGTAGTTGCTAATCTTCAGGATGTCTATGTACCAATGTTCATCAGTGCCTTTCTCTTCTTTTTTAACAATGGTTGTATAAGTGTCTTGTTATTAAATAACTAATGATGCTGTCACCAATATGCACAGTAACCATATTCCCTTAAACTTTATTCCCACACTAAGGCATGAGTAATAAATATACTAAAAACAATATAATGTAAACAGCTTTGACGAACCTATGAACATTTCCATGTCGTCAATTCAAATAGCTCTCAAAGTTCTGAAAGTTCGATAGCATATGGATATGCTGTAAAACTAAGTGAGCAAACACTCTTTGATATGGAGATAGGAAACGAATTGTAGAACAAGCACACAGCATAATTTTATGAAAATTTTCAACTGGCACACAGAAGATCAAATACTGTTAGGAATTTTAAGATGTGATTGACAGAAAAAATGAAGTTTCTAATGAAAAATAGTAGGATTATGGTTCTTCAAGGTTGGCTCAGCTGTGTCATGCTGCACAAAAAAGGTGTACCCAGTGCTGAAAGCTCCTACAAAAGGTTGGGACGTTGGTCCTCAAGAAGAGAACTTCTAGCACCCTTACCCTAACTTTGCAAAGAGGCTGGTTCGAACCCAGGACCTCCAAGACATAAGTGGATAGACTTTAACACTTTGCCAGGTCTGCCCTTCTGTGTTATGCTGTGCACTGCTACATAAAATTTTGATACATCAATTTGCCAAAGAACCACTTGTAGAAGTGGTTTACCAGAACAGAGGCCCAGAAGGCTAGAACTAATCCGTGCAATAAATACACCTAAAATTGAGCTCACATGATTTTCAGTCAAATTTAACCCTTTTTTTGGAATTGCAAGTGCAGAAAATTTTGCTCACCCACACTTTTCATATGATTGTAGCTCCCCATCTACATAACACCTCAGCTGGCTTCCTCCGGAGAAAGCCCTCCCAATTGTATGAGTAACAGAAAGGAATATCCATTCCTTAGGTGGGAGCTTGAGTGGTAACAAAACACACTGATGTTTTTGATTGATAGACTGCCAACAGGGAAAGACCACAGTTTAGCATGGGATCATTATTCCTGCGAAAGTTACAAATTCAAGTTTTGCAGAGTAAGATATCGACAGCTCCTGTGGGCAAAACAGACATTAAATACTTCATACTCTATAGAGTCCACCGTCTAAAAGAAAAGGTTTATAAGCCCAGAACTGGCTCATCCACAAATTAGAATACATTTTTTCCAATCGACACGAGAGCTGCCTATCATTATATATTAAGAAGAAGAATAAAGTTTGGGAAAAAACGGCAGGGCTCTTACACACATACTACTATATACAACGCGGGTGAAAAGGCCACGTCCTCGCCGCGCCCAGCTGGCCGGCGGCTCCCCGCACTGACGCGTTGCGCGTGGGTCCCGCGCACCCGCGGTTTCGCCGGCGATAAGCCGTGGAGGGCCTTCCTTCTCCCCCCGCCACCGGACCCACCACGCATCCGCCGTGTGCCCGTAGTCGCCAGCGCGCCTGTGCCGTGCGCTCGCCGTCGCCCCGCGCCACGCCGTGTTCCCCGCCACGGAGCCGCCTCCGCTGGCTCCATCGACGGCGGCTCCCTCCGCACCGGTTGTCGCCCGACTCCCTCCACGTCGCGGAGTTTTGCCCCTCTCCACCTGGCTCCGCCCTCCCCTCGCGGATGCCTCGCCGTCGGGCCCCACCCCCACGGGCGCCGTGGGTCAAAGCCATGGCGAAGCTTCCCACCCCGCCCCTGCCGCTGCGTGCCCACCGGCGCCCCGCCGTCGCCTGTGCCTCACGCCCCACGTCGCTCCGCGCGACGCTGCGTCCGCCGCCGCGGCGCCGCCTCTGCCGGATCCACCACCGGCGACCGCCTACCTCGGGTGTCGGACCGGAGACGGGGACACCATGCGGGGAGCCGGCGGGCGGTTGGCCGGAGCCGTGCGCGGATGCAGAGGCGCACGCGTTGCGGCGGCGGATGGGGGTCGCGGCGATGCGGGACGGCGGGCCGCTACCGTCCGGGCGAGCGCTGGAGCAGATGCATGGGGACGCAGGTGGGTGTGCGGCACCCTACCTGCCGATGGCCGAGGCGCAGGCCGGAGGCGGAGGCGCCAGGCGGGGAGTGGGTGGGCGGATGGCTGCAGTTGGACGCGGACGTGGAGGCGCTCCCCGCCGTCACCTGTGCCGCACGCCTCATGTAGCCTCGCGCCACGCTGCGTTGGCCGCAGCAGTGCCGCGTCTGTTGGCTCCACCACTGCCGCCGCCCACCCTGGATGCACGGACCGGAGACGGGGGCACCGGTGGCCGCCTACCTCTGGTGCACAGACCGGAGACGGGGGCGCCAGGCGTGCAGCGGGCGGGCGACTGGCCGAAGCCGGCCGCGGATGCGGAGGCATGCGCGAAGCGGCGGCCGACGGGGATCGCAGTGATACAGGACAGTGGGTCGATGCCGTCCGTGTGAGGGCTGGACTAGAGCGGAGGCGCCCTCCCCGTGCGTGCCGATGGGTTGGCTGTCGTGTCCTCCTCGGCCTTCCTCTGCCGCGGCAGGGTACGCTGCCCTCGCCTCCAGGCACGGCGTAAGCACGCCGCCCGTGCTAGTAGAACACATGCACGCACTCTTAAGAACAAAAGGATAACATCTACCAGTTAGAACAAGGTAAGCAGCCTATGGACCAAAGAAAACTTGGGGCCAAACCGCCAAAGGGACTCCAACTCAATGGCACCAGCAAAGCACCCCAAAGTGAACTCCTAAATCCCATGAACAAGTTGTGTAATGCTAGCGTTCCACCCCTTGAAGACATATTTATTACGGTGTTTCCATAAGAACCAAGCCACAGCATAACCAAGGAGAAAAAATATGTTGTTCTTACAAGTCTTGACCAACAATGCCACCTTGAATCACAACTTTGTAATGATTAAGTGATTTTGGCTCAAGAACACTTATTGGACTAAACCAACTGGCTGTAGTGCCTACACCCAAACTTGTTTGGCAAAGACAGCATTAAGTGTATCAAGGCCCGTATACAATAGGCCCAAGAGGTTCTCTAAATATTGTCATCTCCACTAATGGAGACACTATGAGCCTCATTCCACATTGCCTGGCTACTAATCATGGAGGTTATACACAAAGTCTCATGGCAAAGTTTTTTATGGTACCCCTAGGTATGATCTTTAGGTTTTTGGATGCACATGCTATGTTCTACTTGCACCTCGTGAGACGACTAAGCTTATTGCTCAATAAGTTGTGTGTTTTGCTTAGGTATAGTCCTGAGCACAAAGCCTATCGCTGATATAATCCTTCTATACTTGCAGCAGGGGCTGAACTCCTTGATCGTTTTAGGGGGCTGATAGCCGTGGAAACATCGCAACTTTTGTGTTTTTGAAGGGGAATCTCCTAGTGTTACAGCTGTACTGCATGCAGCTAGGGAAGGAGTCCTTTTGTAGGCTAAAAGGTCTCTCCTCCTCGCAGGCACTAGAGAGGTTTTTTTAGCTGTCACTCTACGTTGGAAGTTTGTTTTCCCGGTGCGTCTGTCCAAGTTTTACTAAGGGGCTGAGTGTGTCGGCGTGAGTGGTGTTGTGGTGTTTGGGGATCTTTACCCCCTATTCTTCTTAATGATGCGTAGCTTTCCTGTGTGCTCGAGAAAAAAAAAAGTTGTGCATGCCAAAACATCAATTTCTGCCAAAACCCATCCAATTCCAACCAATTTAACTAAAGAAATGATTCCATAGGAGGAACGGACCCACACAGGCGGGTCTAGTTTGTCTAGGTCAAACTGCTGGGGAGGGTTAGGTCTAATAGAGTAATAGCACTGATCAAGATAAGTGTTTCTGATAATTTAGAGGCAAATAAAATAAGTTAAAATACTATCTAATACACTTAACTAACGACACAAATCTTTGTGGCAGAAAGTAAAACAAACAGGCGCGATAAAATATTTCTAAACGTTTTGAAGAACTTATTTTGTTTCAAAATGGCGAAGAATGCGGCAATTACCTCATATACAAAAGCACTTCTGGTAAGAACAGCTGAGCAGCCCTTTCCATCTTCTGTGGAAAAGGAGAAAAGGCCCATCATGCCATTGTCTGGGAAGTTTTCAACCCTTAACCAGCAAGAAAAAGATAGCCCTCTATTGTAAGGCCATAGGAAGGGTGATTTTATTTCTATACCCTGTCGAGGAAAATGCCAGTCAGTCAACAAATATACATTGTACAGCGAGAACTATGGAAGTGCAAAAAATATCAAAGGAGCCCATGAAGTGAAAACGGAAAAGATTTATTGGTGAAACATGGGTATAAAAAGTATTTAAAGGTCCATGTTAAAATAGAATGAAAATAAAACAAAAGGGGTCCTTGAACAGAAGGAATTTGTACTCTTGTACTCGTGCCTACTACTTAGAAACTTCCAAATAACAACAAAAGAAAATATGAGATCACAAGGAAAAAAGGTTCTAAAAGAGAATATGGAGATAACCTACAAGATAGGGGCATACTCCAACAACACACCCTCACAACTTTTCACTTTAATCATAAAAGAATAATTAGTATTGAATAACTCCCATTTTGAAAGGATAATTCAGTATCTCGCACTCAATTCACTGGCAATTCAAGATTTGTGACTTGATATATCATTGATGTGGGTTTAAGGGCCCACATGTCAGTGGGCCAGAGTCACAAATCCAGATTTACCATTGAACAGAGCGTCCTATCCTGAATTGCTCCAATGTTGCTTTATGTAGGCACCATAATTTTTGAAACTAAATTATGAATCACAGCAGATGAATTTTAGATTTCTAAATAAATAGGACAAGACGCACAGAATCATGGCCACTAAACTCAAAGAAAGCTTCTGGACCCTTTTCCTTGAGCATGTGACTAAGACTTGTCAGAAGCAAAGAAGTGTGCTTCTGTTTGGCACCAATCTTCTCACAACGCAAGAGGGCAAAGATTTTACGGATGTCCTTGCCACATATACTGTGTGCACCAAGTATCTGTATTAACTCTGCAATCTCAATAACTGTATCATCCTTTTCCTCTATTGAAAACCAATCAAGCAGAAAACTTAGCAATCCAGCTCTGAAACAAGAGGTTCTATTTGTAATGGATTGCTTGAGCAACTGCTGCAAGATTACAAGCCCATAGTGCTGAAGTGATGTGCTGCTCTGCCAGTTCGAAATTGATTGTTGTCACGTAAAAAGCATATAAATGGAAATTATCAGAGGAGATGGTACTAAGAGAGAGGACCTTCTGTAAAATATTCAGAAGTAATACAACAGCGTCTTCATTCTGAAAAAAATAAATTGGGGAAACATTACATTTGTTAAGAAAAATAAAAAACAATGCAGGTCATAATTAAATGAATCCAGAAATGGTTATACTACGTTAAGTTTTCCAAAAAATTGATGACTACTAGCCTTTATAGTTGTTTTTTCATTTAACTCGAATTTGCCATCAACCAGCATGCTAAGCAATGCATCCAAGAGTTTCTCATTTGGTGACCTGTAGAAATCCAGTACCAAGCTCTGCAATGTTTGATAACCCACACCAACTAGCAATCTAAAGGCACCCTAGACAGAACAAAACAAGATTTTTATCAGCACCCCAGACAGAGTTATTGCATGAACCACATTGTGCCAATATGATTACCTTAGATGCATCATTCCCTTCAAGTAATAAAGTTAACGTGTCAAGGACATTAAGGACAAGCCGCTCATCAATCATCTCATTGGAACTTCCATTCAACAAAGAGATAATATGCAGGAAGCACCCTCCATCACGGAACAGATTTTGATAGTACTAAAAGATGAAGTGTAGAAGTACATTTGTCAACACATTATGTATTATTTAGGAGCAAAAACTATTGTCATAGAAACCTACCATTTGATCCATCAGTATGATCTCTCTCATGCTGACAAGAAGATCAATTATCAAATCTGAATCAACATTTTCTTTTTCATTTGCTCGTGCCAAGTTCTCCAAATATTTGGAGCATAACAGAAACTTTGCGGTATGATCTTGCACTGACGATGAAGGCAACTGGTTACAGGGAACCATGTTTTAGCTACCAGCACTAATAAGACTGAGGGAGGATTTACGGTAAACATAATGTTTTTTAGAACAGAAGAAACATAGTCTTACCCTAAATAAGGCAAGAACTTGCTCCAGCACATGTTTTCGGACGTTCTGTTCTTGGAACAAGTCAAATAAACACTCAATGCAATCAGCATTGTGTAAAACGAGAATTATTCCATTGATCGAAATAGTGACATATTCCGTAAAGAGGCTCAAAGCTAGCTCTGTACATATAAGAGTGCTCTCAGTTCTGCCTTCAATATTCTTAAATTGGGAGCCATCATCACTGATCATAACATTAGAACAAAGGAAATTGCTGCAGTTTCGTAGTTCTTGTGCCTGACGGCAAGCAACCTTAAGGACTCTTGTAATTACATCCAATGATTCAAATGAAGCTAGAGTTTGTTCCGTGGCAAGTTGTAGAATAACACGGAAGCTTTTGAGAAGAGTGCTGACCGTCAAAGGATCAGAAATACAATGTTCAAGTGCATCTAGCAGTGCGGAGCATTCTGGCTACAATGAAAAGAAAGAAAAGAAAAGAAAGTAAATGAGTTTCATAAAGAGATTCAGAACAAAAGAATGGTGATTAGATTAGACTGCGGTATTATATTATACAAGACGAGATTTTACCATGTTATATGTGTTTTCATTTAGTGTTGCAGCAAACTCCAAGAAAGAAATTGCTTCTACTTGAAGAATGTTAACATCAGTACGATACAAGCTTTCAGAATAAGTAGATATTGGGTCACCGTTAACATCACCATTTTGAATATCTGTAACCATATGCAAATGGGTGTCTTGTACAGATGAACCAAAGTAGAAAAAATTCCCAGAGAATATTAGGTCCCATACACCTTCCTCTCGAAAAGCTGGGAGTAGAGTTGGAGTTGAAATAAGAACCCTTTTGAACATGCGAATCATGTAATGTTGAAGTGTCTTTGAAAAAATCCTGCAGAATGAACTCAGGAAATAATCATACTTTGTGCGTTAGAAGTTGTCATCTGGTATCCTATTAATCTATTGTCCAGAAAGCAGTTCCAGTGCACTCAAGGGTTCAGAAGGTTGACAGTCACCTAATAAATATAACTAATTAATTCGTTGGAGTTGCCATTGATTGAAAGACTGATTATTGCTTTTTGGGTATTTCAACAAAGCATTATGATGGGAAGATGTGTTAACAAGTATATCTGTGTAGTGAAACAGAGCATCTTAATACGAAGAATGATCATTAACTACTATGGTTAAAAGGCAGATTCATGATTTTTTTTTTAAAAACTTACTTTATGTGGTTTGGCAGCTCGGTTTCACTGGTACAAGCTTTGATGCATAGAAAGACAGTCATAAGAATCCTAATGATCCATCTCACAGATTGTTCCAGGTATGCCGATGGGATAGGTACTGCAATTTGTCTGACAGCTATTTCATCGGAACAGTATTCAATGTCCTTCGAAGAAAGAATAAAAGAACAAAGGGCATTGCTCAACTTTACAGAGTAGTCATTCCATTCGGTTATATCAAGAAAATAACTTGAACCAGAGACAGAATCTAGTGCAGGTGAAGCCTTCGTGTTATCCTTTTGCTGATGGAGCTTCTGAATCATAAATGCAGGCCAGCAAACACAGTTTGCAAATTTGTGTACCCGTCCATTTTCACATAAAAACTGCAGATTGTTGACATTGCCAAATCTAAACAGAAGTCAAGGGCCAATAAGGAAAGTACACTATTAGTATATGAAATTCAATGCATTATTAAAACTTCCAAATCATTGTAAGCCTAGATATTAACAGAGCTATTTATATTTTTAAAGTTGCTAATCATATACTAAGTACCACTTGAAAGTAGTTTAAAACAAAGGATACACCGCCTCACTCAGAATTTGTAAATACTGTATCTGGAGCAGAAGTATTTCACCCCTGCAAGAGCACAGAAACGTCAGACATAAAAGTGGCAACAGAAACAAGTAGAGGTGAAAAATAAGCCTAAGTCACTAAAAGATTATGACTCATGCATTACTATATACTCCTTCCGTTTTTTTGTTTGTTTGATGCTTTTTAGTTAAAAAAATGAAGCGACAAACATTCGGGAACAGAGGTGCTCCCGTAGTATCTATATAACTTATATAAATGAAGCACACCAACTATCATTAACTGTATTTCTCTTGACATGCAAGCTATCCACACCATCCATGACTCCACTAAGCTAGAAGCCATGCCAAATGAAGTTACCTCATATTTGGTAAATTCGAAGTTAATAATTATCAGAAATTTAACATTTGGGTATAAAATTCTAATTTAATATCATCAAACTTTTAACATTTGGGCATTAAACTCGAATCTCATACTATCAGACTTTTAACTTCAAACTTCAAAGTACATATCAAAAAGAATTTTGCTCAATACAGAAAATCATGAGTCAATAATAAACTTTAATTTTATACAGAGCATTTGCAATTCTATGCATAAGAAAAAAATAGAGGGAGAAGAAAGTAGAAGCTAACAAATAATAGTAATCAATGGCGCTAAATTATGCACCTTTCATTTCTTGATATAGATGAATGCTTCAAAACTGAAAATTTAGTAGAAGGAAGTCCAAGTCCATCCAATAACATTTGCAACCCGCCAATGGTTCTGAGATGATTCTGAGCACGAGTGCCACAAACAGTTGATCGCAAAGTGGACAAAGTGATAGAATGAAGTGAGAGGTCGGACCATTGCAATTTCAAATTCAGCCTTTGAATGACACGTAAAAGTTCTGCAGTACCGTTTAGAGAAATAAAAAGGCTATAAATTCAATAGTAGCACAAATGATTTTTTTGATAAACAAGAATGGTCAATATGGTGGATCATTAACTACACAATATCTTGATTTGCGCTTTTCATGTAGGCCAGAAACTTGTTAAAGAAAGTGGGGATGGGACAATCTAGTAAGTGTTCGAGAAAAAATGACAATCCAGAAAGTACTATAGCATCAACACAATATGCCCAAGAAATGAGCATCCTTTGTCCCAATGATGATTTAAAACAAATTCTCAGAAACATAGTATATGTGTCCAAAAGAAAACTAAAAGATAACTTTACCTACTAACCAATTGACACCACTGGCTTCCATCACAAAAACAATTGCCCTCTGCTTCCAGTGTAGAAGTGTATCAGAAGTGGTGCTACCAGGAGAACTAGATGTAACTGCAACCAAATGGTTGTTTGATGAGGTATGCTTAGTGGTCTCAACAATAAGGGGAATCCTTGCAGTGGTTGTTTCCAACTTCATGAAGTTTGAAATTATGTTGATTATAGATACAAGTATATTTAGTATCAGCCTAGTATTTCCCACTGCTTCATCTGAAGATTGTTCGTCTGCAGCCAGCAATTTGTTCAAGTCTTTGAGCTGAGCAACTGCAGCTGAATATACCAAACAAGTTAATGAGATATAATCCAGTAAAAAAGACTCAGAGATGTTAGATAGAGACATGAGAAGCTATGTACACTGAACAGCAATTGGGTATAGATACAAGAAGCTAGAGGTTCTGTGGAAGGCCAACAGTAAATTACTAGTACATCTTTCCAAAGCTAGGGGTTCTCACCTTTGCTTCCTGGCTACATGAAACCCATCATCATAACTCAAATACAGCTAGTAAATATGGCATCCTATTAATGGCTAAGAAAACAAAATACTAACATAATAATGTAGGGGACTTGGGAGCTTTATTTTGATAGATGGAAAGATTACAATAGCAGATTAGATCTAGTTCGCCCTCCCTAGGAGGTTCTGAACTTTTAATCTAATTCTGCCTGCCCTCCTCCTCTCCCTTCCTGCAGGCTCATATAATCTTTGCCGGCTAACAAACCTCCTAAGTTCCAGCTAAACCCCTAACTAATATGTAGTCTGCACCTGAGCCTTTCTTGGGCGCCTATGCTGAGAAGTGTGGCCCACAAATGCATCGATAACAATAATTAAATACCAACAAATACATGGCATCATCAAATGTAAGTCCTAAGTATTCCAGTGGGGAAGGTTGGAGTAAAAAAACATAATTTTCTTTGATGTCCTCATAAAAAGGACAGGAACAAGAATCCAGTAAGTGTTCTTAGAATGGGTGATCGCCTGATCGGCACCTGACAGAACTACCAGTACCACAGTTCCATAATAACTGCTGTTTTAGGATTCAAAAATTTTCCCACAATAATTGCAGTTATAGGACACTAACAGCCTAAAAAGAAAAGTGACCTGCATGCATGCATGCATATACCAGATAAGGGAGCACATGCATCATTGTTCACCCTTACGAAATTGTCTGAGAATCTCTAAAACATCACTTATTATGGGACAGAGGGAGTACCTTTTAGTAGAGAAATAATCTTCTGCACGCCACCATAGTAACTGAATACTCTACAGTTATGCAAGGAGCGAGTCAAAATTGTCAAGCACTCCAGAACTTGCAATATTTGTTTGCTTAATCCCAGGTTTTTTTGTTGCTCCGAATGATGCTTTGTAGGAGATTCCGGACTGTTGCCACCTATGCAATAACAAGAACAAATTTGATTTAAATTATAAGAACAGCTTTCAAAAGCAAAAATTAGTCTGTTTCTCTTTTGCAAGTGAGCATTCTGCCAGATATTGTTCGTTCAGAAAAAATTAGTAATGGCCTTTTGTACGAAGTCACATTGATTAATGATCAAGGACAATATTAACTGCATAAAAAGCATATTTTCATAGCCATAAAAGCAAATTTTATTTTGGAATCAGTAAGGTTCCCATTAATAAACTGCATTCTGCAATGCAACACCATCACACCGCAGCACAACTGCAAAATGGCCCCAAATGCATTGGTTCAAAAAGGTAAAGCAAAAGTTCTCAACAAATGGAGAAAAAAACTGAAAAATCCAGCAGTACCTTGGACTACCTCCTCCTAAGTTAATTGATTTACACTTTAAAGGCATATAATGAAAAAATAAGTAAACTTGATTTTACTTCTTCCACAAAACAAAGCTCTACTCATTGTTATGCCACTGAAAGTTTCACTGTTTTGTTTCAGCTGTCAAATCATGTCTATTAAGGCTTGAAGGGCATAAAAAGGGGATTTTGAGTTAACAGTATTCAAGTTTTGTGGCGTTTGCTGTGGAGATGGAGCACCCTGAAAACATGGTTTCCCTCTTGGACACCATGCTACTGTGACAACTTCCTGTTGGGTAGACATTAAAATAATGTATCCAACTTAGGTGTTTGTAGCCCTTAAGCTGATGGCAACAATTCAGTCATAAGGGGTAATTTAGTATTTTAGTTACTACCTCCGGTCGATAATAGATGTCGCTCTGACAGTAACTTTTAGTTCTCAGCTAGCTTATTCGGGCTGTCGAAAAAACAGCTATTTACGACTGGATGGAGTATTTCATTAGTCTTCTCACAACTCTATAAACAGTATATATTACTCCAAACTTTCAGTGCCTACAGTTCCACCAGCCAATTGGCAAGACTTTGCTGTGTCCACTAGCAAAAACACGTTTACGAGGTATTCCGCAGCAAATTTCACAAAATTTTAATTTAAGAAGCCAGATTTGTGCAGGAACATTCTACCCTTGCTCAATAAAATCTTTGAGTTGCTTTGTAGCATAGAATGGAAGGCAGGAAAGTAGAATTTGCAAACATCAAAATTATGAATTTCGAACCAGAAAGAAGACTGTAGGCATATCACAGAATAGAAGTCATCATAGAGTAAACCCACTTACTTTCAGCAATAGTTGAGGTAATTAGAGAAATTTCCTGAATCAAAATAAGAATGACCTCCGAAGGATGCCCGCAAGAGCATCCTGCAACTATTTCATCGCTTCCCAATCCTGGATCAACCAGTTGTTCGATAGGGTGTGGTACCCAATCTCTGAATGTCTCTACAAATTGTAAGACAAAACTTTGAAGTGATTTCTCCTTTTCGACCTGTAAGAACACAAGATGTAATAAACATGCCATGAAAAAGATCTAATACAGCATATCGCATAAAATTCTGAACGAGTTGCCAGTGAAAATCGTTATGTGGAGTGAACAACAGGTTATTTTATAATGAAGCACAAATACAGTTTTAATATTTACTATTAAGTAAACACCAGGCTATTGCATGTAAGGCGTTGACTTCTACATTTCAGCAGGAATAACAAAATACCATAATCAAGATAGGTGCATGACGTGCTCACAGTGTTAAGGCTAGCTTTGGCTCAAAGTTAAACCAAACTTGAAATTTGAGAGAAACATATATTGCTTCATAAAGATTAAACTTTGTTGCACACAAGCAAACTCTAATCACAGTGCACAAAATGCTTACCATGCATTAACAACAACACAAAGCCTTTTAATCCCAAGCAAGTTGGGGTAGGTTACAGCTAGTAACAAGGGAAAGAAAGAGAAGAAAGTAGACACAAGCCTATTCATGGTTCAGGCACAGCTGCTTTCCATCCGCACCTATCCTAGGACAAAAATCTAGGCATATTCCATCCTCTCAAGTGTCCTTTTATTGCATCGCCCCATGTCAAGTTCAGCCAACCCCTATCTCTCCTCCCATTAAAGTTGTGCCCTAGGACTCCACATACTATTTTAACCATTAAACTTAGTCTATGGCTTTTTAAAGATAGTTTGTTCATATAATTTACATGCCTGGCATCTCCCAATTATACTTGGATGCATTGCTAAGCCATGTCATGGATAAGGATCATACAGAACAGTAAAATACATCACATCGAAGTATGGAAACATCTAGCGCATTTTTTTGGAAATAAGGGGCTATCCTTTTTTTTCAAATGACGCAGGAGAGCTGCACGTCATTTATTAAGAAGGAAAAAGGAACAACAAGATCAAGGGGAGACCAGGAGGCCTGACCCTCCAACACATGATTACAACCACGCCACACACACTAAGGGACACGACCACAACTGAACATCTCAAGTGTTCAGTCCTACCGACCTGGCGCGCAGCTCCTTGAGTGCCATGTTGCCTGCCAAACACCACAAACTGCCCTCCTTTTCCACCTCCTGGAGAACTTACATCAACACTAGGACTCACCCGGACTATCCTATTTTCAACTGAAATATAAGGAAACTAGCAGCTTTCAGAAAAGTACCTTGTCAAGTGCATTCTCGTACTTCTTCCAAAGTACATTTAGGACCCCCTCCTCTGGACTATCACTGAAACCAGATAACAAATAATTACGAGAAACACTCATGCAATCAAGCCAAGCACCAAGAAAGAAAAATAGATCAAAAGGATCCAGTAGCAGATTTATTTATAGAGTTTAAACTCATCGCAGAACAAGAAAATGTATATATCTTCACTTCATTTAGTCAATCACTGTTGATACGATCAAATCCCAGGTGCTACACTTGTGCCCACATAGCCTGAACTAGCTTAATTTGCAAGGATTAATGCGACTTTCCATGTCATGTCATTCCAAATGCCTATCTCACTCGTCAGATAGGAAAAGTTGAAACCAAGCAGTCCACTACAATCATACAGTTTTTTTGTTCTATTTGGTAGGAAAAACTCATGGGCTACCCCTGGTCTACTGTATCATGACTTAACATCAGGTCACAAAACACAAAGGGTTTTGCTGCCTTCGAAGGGTACAACTGGGTTGCTACAGGGGCAAATAAGCTTCAGCGGCCCGTACGTCTTGCTACTGCAAATTAGGAACGGCTATGGTCTCTGTACTTCTGGGGTTTAGGGCTTACAATTAACTGAGAAGGTGCTGTACTTTTCTCGTTTCTCAGCCTCACTTGTACATAAGCATTCACTTTTGTTTCCTTTATTTTTACAATTTGCTAAAAAAGCATTAGCACTTCTCCATGGCAACCATGTTTGCACTTTGCACCCATTAGTATGTATAGTTATAACCATTTTGAACCAATGGGAACAGTGGTTTGGTTCAGGTAATGGCACGCAAAAACATGTTAAACAACCCAGAAAACCAAATGCGGGCAGTCAGTCAATAAAAAATAAAGGGGCACTTGAAACAAAGCCCCTGTGGCCCACGGCCGCTCTCTGGACTTGCACTTATCCTAGTAAGCTACCTAAGGTCAGAACCACTGGTGATGAGTGACAAATGGAACAACGTTCTCCAACAGTTAACTCGGGACCTCACGACACGCAGTTGCAGTTACGGTGACAACGGGTGGAGACTGGAGAGCGATTCGCCGCGTCCAAAATCCAAAGCGCGGGCGCGACGAGCGTCGGGGGTCATCTACTGGAGTGCGAGGGCGAGTGAGTGGGTGCGATCGTCCACTCGCGCGTACCTGAAGACGACGCGCGGGGTGGGCGCGTCCTCGAGGTCGGCGGCGGGGAAGGAGCTGGCCGGCGCGGAGCCGGCGTCTCCGGACGGCGCGGCGGGAGGGGGCGCCTTGCGGAGGAGATCGGCGACTCCCCGCAAGACGTTCATCGCCTCCGACCCGAGCCTAGCAGCGCATCGTCGCCAAGAGCAAACCTAGGCGACCCGAATCGTACCCGAAATGCGGCCTCGGTTCGTGGGAAACAGGAGCGCGACCGCCTCGGGGAGATCAGTGGCGAGGAGTGGGGGAGTCCCGTGTGCGATTGTGCGCACGCGCGCGTCCAGCTCGCCTATGTTTAGAGCGCGAAGCGTGGGGGAGGAGCGGTCGGGAGAGTGGGAAGGGGAGGGAGCGGCGCGCGGTGGCTTGGGGGAGAGGAAGAGGTTTAGGGGGCGTTTCGCAAAATGGATCCAACTAATCCGGCCGTTAACTATTTTGAAACTATTTGCTTCGCCCGCAGGTTTGTGCCTTTCGGCCTCTACGCAACACGACAGTGAAGGCGTACTCTTGCTCTACGTTTTGTTCATTTTCGGTGCTGATCAACAGATCAAGTGATCATGGCGGTATGCGTAATGCGTTTGCGATTCAGTAACTCACTGGCGGTCCACGGCCGCCCATGTACGGGGACGCTGGCATGTTCTTCCAAAAAGATGAGATGAATGCAAAATAATTTCTGGTAACTATGAATATTATCATCAATCAATAATGAGTGAGGAAGCGAGAAAGCTTCCCAGAGAATGAATTCACTGGAAAAGTTTTAACTACAATGGCTAAATAATCAGAGCAGAGCAATGCCACAAAACGTAACTCTGCTGCAGCTGTGCTCAGCGATTTGAACACTCCAAACATTTCTTCCCTCAGCTAAACCCCAGAAGTCTGCCACCCCTTCGTGACAGGGAACAGGGTCTTCGGTTGAGAGCTTCAGGTTCAGAGGGGCCTAGTCCGGCGCCCAGAGGCCCGGCCGCAGAGCAGCGCGTTCTTCGGGATCGGGTTCTCGTCCCGCCACGAGTTCGCCGGCGAGTAGACGCGGAGGTAGAACTGCTGTCCGAGGTACTGCCTGGCCCAGCTCTCCGACCTCACGTTCCACATCCCCACGTTGTCCAGCGGCATGTAGATGGCCGTCCATGACTGTGGGTACACCTGAAATAATGGGCCGTGTGTAAGAATGGTTGTTCAGCCATCAGAACAACTTGCAGCCACAGGTGGTTCTTGTTATGGCATCATGGCAGCCATGGTAACTGGAATATGAGCAGATCAAGGTGAATCGCAGCAAGGGACAGTGTTAACAGTACCTGCAACGTGTACCGAGCGATGGCAGTCTCTAAGGTTGTAGCCCTGACGACTAGCTGGTGTCCACTGTCCGCCATCCATCCTGATCATCCGGAAACAGAAAAAAAATTCTTTCTCAGTAACCGGTTCGCCAATGGAATCATGAACAAAACCAGGACTTGCAGCAACAGAACTAGAAAACGCACCCGACGACCCAGAATGCATAACCGTCAATGTGCCACGACTGCACAAAGTTCTCCGCATTCTCAAAGATGACCTCGACGTAATCCCGCATGTTGGCCGCCATGACAGATGTCTGGAGGTAGGCGCCGCCACCAGTTGGGTTGTCGGGCATGCTGCCCAGCGTGAACACTCCCGGGATGTTGTAGAAATCGGCAACCTTAAGAGGAGTGTCAGCCGGGATGAAGGAGATGCCGTTGACTGCATATCTCAGCTTGCCGTTGATGGTTGCCCGAGAGTTGGCGAGTCTGATGGTTCTTGTCGTGTTGACAAGGCCATAGTGGTATGAACCTTGCGGATTTGGCCTTGGTCCACTTGCTGTCAGATTCCACCTGTTCAGAGATGGGCAACAAAAGATGTCAAGTGATGTATGTGACTTCACTGTGTTGGTAATGTCGTTAGGTACGATGATATCCAAAACAAAGCTGTTTGAGAAAGCAAGATTACTGATAGAGTCATGACAGTCTTACCGAATTGATCTAGCCTGGTTCAGAGAATAATCGATCTCAATAGTAGGCGCCGGGGGAGGCGGTACAGTTGCAGCCCTATTTGCATTGCTGTAGTGGAGGATGGCAGTGGTGGTGAGAACAGGGTTGGTAAAACGTGTCGAGACAATTATGGAGTAGTCTGCAGGTGGCTGATCCATAGTAACAAGGAACGAATACGATTGGCCCAGATGGACATCGATGGATGTGTATGTGCTCTGCATGGTGTGAGATCCCTCCACCTCAACGAGGAGCATGGAATGGCCTTGGATCCTAATATTCACTGATGTTGCAATGCCCACATTCGACACCCGAAAACGATATGTTTTCCCTGGAAACATTACATCAAGCAAGTTTAGCACAACTCTGTACATAAAGATTAAGAACTTGTCAGGACATTTCATCTGACTTCCTCAGTGAGTTTACCTTGGTCTACCGTAAACCTGTTGCCGTTCCAGCCTTGGCCATTAATAAGAAGACCATCAGGCAATGGTAGGTCATTACCACTGTCCAAAATGCCTTTCAAGTCCTGCAGAGATTGATAGTTTCAGTTTTAGCAGCGCACCAAAATGAGCAGTAAGACGCAATGCAGGATGGTTCCAAAAGTAAACATACAGTGTGATTGAGCTTGAACCAATCGCCGGCCAATATGGTGAAATCACCAGCAGGGGGGTCAAATGGAACTGGGATCCTCGGTCGACTAAGAACCCTGATGCCACCATAACCACCGGCTGCCTTGTGAAATAAAAGGGAAGGGAAGTAGTAGTAGCTCCCAATTTGGTCCTTGAATTGCATGTTGTAAGTGAAATTGCCACCCGGAGGGATTGGGCAGTTGGTCCCGTACACACCGTCTTGCCATGAGCTCCTCCTTTGCTGAATTCCTTGCCTGCAATGTACGAATCGTAAAAGAAAAAACAGTTGTAAGCATTACTCATGTCAGTCAAAATTAAAATTTGTCACACAATGGCATTTAACATTCAGTATATGTAGGGCAAAAGAAGCCATAGATCGCCGGCTAAAAAAAGAAAGAAAAAGAAGCCACAGATCACACTGATCTGCACATGCTCAATGCCAAACCACATAGGCCCCACTGATCAATGGCAGCATTAGTTGTACATGTGCTCTTTTCATCATGGATCTGGAAGGAAAGCGAAAGCACAAGTACAAGAAAGGAGTGAAACTATTAAAAAGGATAAAGCTTGAGTGGATAGTATAAACAGTATCGGATTCCTCTAGCTAATAATAAGGTAAAGGAAGTAGAGAAAAAAATATCCCGAAACAGGTCACTCTCCATGAGATGGCCTGATACACAGTACAAAACAAGCTCTGGCATACCAGGCCGAGATTCACAGAAGCTGAGCCTACTCTATCCAAGGAAATATTTTTGACCTCGAAGTCCTGGCTTGTTCACTCGGATAGTCGGTTGCAATGTTTTCCACTTCCAGCAACAATGCAGCATGTGTGGTGTGAAGAATATGATTTTTACCCATATTTCCAGTGAGGGCGAGGAAAAAGAAAACGGCAAGATTCAAAACATGGTCTGGATGATGACCTCGTTGCATCTACAAATCTAGAGCATCAGTTCAGGCTCAGAAACGAGCAGACCGGTTCCGTCCCAGAACTAAAGAGAGCGACATTCTGAGCGAAGCATGCCAGGCTCGAACAGGCACGCTGGGTAGGTGGGGGTGGGGCAGTAATTCAGTAAAAAGAAACAGAGGACGAGTGGTAATAGGAAACTACTACGAGCTAGTAACTAGTGGTGGTAGATTACCATGAGAGGAGGAAGGGGACAGGCAGGTTGTTGAAGACATTGACGATGATGTTGTCGTTGGTGACGGCGTCGATCTGCGGCCCCGGGAACTGGCCGTTGATCAGTATCCCCTGCATCGCAGCACACGCACAGCCACATTCACGCGGCCATTAGCAAAATGCAGACGAATCGGTCGCCTCTTCTGGCAGCTCAGAACAGAGCACGAGCATCGAGCGAGAAGCAAGAACCAAGAACACAGGCTGGCGGGCAGCGGCGAGTGTAGGGCACCTGTTGCTTGACGCCGAGCGGGTAGATGTCGCCGAAGGTGACGTTCCAGGTGTAGAACCTGTAGGGGTCGTCGCCGCGCACCAGGAGGAGGGGCGAGGCGAGGAGGACGACGATGAGGCGGGGGAGCGCCGACGAGGAGGAGGCCTCCATTCTCCCCATCTCACGCCACTGTATAGAGGTAGAACCACACTAGCCACCACTACCAGTGAGGGAGGACTGAGCTGAGGAGTGACCACTGTCGGCCCTCCTCGACCTTTATTAGCTGAAGGGCACGAGCGACGCCGACGCGGCGGCAGGGGTCAAACAGTGTCAGCGAGGGAAGGAGGGAGGCAAGCGGGGGTCGATCTGGTGTGGCGGGGGATAGAAGAGAATATAAATGAGGCGCAGGCGGCGGTGCCTCGGCGGTGACAGATTCGAGGGCGTGTCATGGTGCGAATGGAGCGAGTGGGGTAGTGGCATGGCATGAGCTGTCCGCGGATGGAGGGAGAGACGGAGGGTGGGAGACACGGCAGCGCAGGCGCTGCGGCGTAGGATCGAAATCCGAGCCGCGTACGCGTTGGATTCTTTGTTTCACCTTACAAGTTACAATTACTGCTTGGCTAATCATGTTGTTTATTAAGGACATGTTCGGTTTCAGGGCTAAATTTTTAGTTCCATCACATCGGATGTTTAAACATTAGTTAGAAGTATTAAATATAGTCTAATTATAAATTAATTACATAAATGAAGACTAAACGGAGAGAAGAATTTATTAAACCTAATTAATCTATAATTAGCAAATGTGATGCTACAGTGACCACTCGTTAATCATAGCTTAATTATGCTTAATAAATTCGTCTCGTCGTTTAGTCCTCGTCTGTATAATTAGTTTTATAATTAGACCATATTTAATACTTCTAACTACCATCCAAATATTCGATGTGACGTAGGCTAAAATTTAGCTTCCAGATCCAAACAACTTCTAAAATGCTCGAAGCATAGCAATGTGGGGCCCAGTTTGGATCCTTCTGTACCAAGACTACGTACAAGCCAGCTTTTAATCCAAATGTTGCAGCTTAATATTGCCTAGCTTTAAAATGGCTAGATTCTAAATTCAAGGAACCCAGCATCTTTTTTGAGAAGAAAAACAGAACAAAACACCCTTACTCATTTTGCTTCTACCAGCTTGTGTAGAAACTGGACCCTGTTTCTGTGGCGCCATGCTTCGTACGGTGTAGCGTAGTCGTCACTATCCATAGCCTTTCTTGTAGTTAAATTAATTGATAATTTTAGATGCTCCTCTTTGTTTGCTAAATCGATGATCGCACGTCCAATAAAAATAGAAGGATGTTGTTTGTCTATTTGATTTTTCATGTCGCACAAATACGATAAGTACGTTGGGCCTTCTGTTTAGCTACATGCAAACCTTTTAAAAGCGTGTGTGCATTTCATGATTTATGTACAGACTGTATTTCATGGTTGTAAGTGTTTCAGCTCTCTTTTTATCCGTCTACGTATGAGTATTGATCAATCTAGACTTATATTTAATACGGTAGAGGCTTAAAACCCTTGCCATTTGGGATAGATGGAGCATTTTGCTGGTTCTTTAATACAAATGGGATCAAGTATAAATGACATGAAATAAGTAGAAACGTAATATAATATGATATAATAAGTTCTATATAACAAGATGAAATATGCATATATTATGAGTATACCATGTAGATGTAGATCTGTTTTTTACGGCGCCCATGCATGGCTTGCTATATATGATCAACTAAAACCTTCTAGTAATCTAGTTGTATGTTAGTAGATTGCTTATTAATAATTCTATCTAATTAACGATAATATTACAGCCTTTTATGATGGCTACATGATGCCCGCAATACATTGTAATAATATGAACGGGTTACTGTATCTTAACGCCAAAGCCTTCTCGTAGAGACGACTTTGCTTTTTTTGTCACACTCTTTACTTCCTGCAATACAGGGTGGCGTGCCTATGTAAAATCTCGTAGATGGTGCATTTATTACCTTTATATATGCCGTCCACGTCATGCTCAAGCCTCTCGTGGCAATGTGCGTGCGTTTGTTCTTTATGTAACTTCTGGTTGACATATTCATCGCTCAAAACGAAGAGTAAATTATAGTTCATGACTGATCCAATGATGACCGTCGAATACGCAAGAAAATTGTGTATCTTTATATAAGAAGGAAAAAAGTTGTCAAAAAAAATATAAGAGCTGAACCACGAGGACCAGCCAGAACACAAATCTGACTACTCACAGAAACCACAACCTAGGGCGCCAAGCTCTTTCACGCCTACACGAGCTCAAAGGGACCCATCGTCGTGGATGACTCCCCGACCAAAAACCTCATCTGACACCACGTGCCTGGAGCACCTAGCAATCCGTTCCTTCCAAACGACACAGGACACTAAAGCGAAGAGAGAGTCAACCCCCTTCCTGCACAAACCAGGCCAGCAACCCCTGAAGCGACCCCACGCATCAAGGATGCTGTCGGAGCGTGTGTGCTCCGGTCGGGTGGCGAAATGCATCCGCCCGAATCCTAAGTACTAAGAGTAGTTATGGAGAGCGATCGTTATTAGCTAGGTCTGTGGTGGCACGATGGGGACACGAGGATTTAGAGTGGTTCGGGCCGCCAGAGCGTAATACCCTACGTCCACTGTGGGTGTGTTTTCTTGTATTGCTGTCTGTTGGAAAAGACGGAGGTGATTGTGAGCTTGTGCTTGTGTCTGTGTTCGTGTTTTTTTTGTCCTCGTCTGAGAGTCTCGTATGCCTCCCCTTTTATAGCCCAAGGGGGGCATGCATATGGTGGCCGGGCCCCGACAGATGGTCCCGTCCTACTTCCTCTATGCTACAGCTCTATCCTGCGCTGACTTGGTACCCTACGCTCCTTCTGGCGAAGGTCAGGTCTCTCCAGCGGACTCTCTGTTGTCATGTCGCGTGCTCCTCGTAGCGGCAACTGTTGACTCCCACATCTTGTACCTGCACAACTGACGCGGCCCGGCGTGGCCCGGAAAGTGCGCCACGCCGTCCTGGTTTATGCCGTCCTGTTCCATCAGCCGCTGAACCCGGCGGAGGGCTTCAGTGGCAGAGGAGCCAGGCGGCGTGCCGACGTGACATTACGAAGGGCTCACAGCGGTGCTACAGTGCTGCTACCCAGTACTAGGCTGAGCGCGCCCGCCGCGCGTGGCGCCGCTCATGATGAGCACAGCGTACTTGTTTATTCGGTTTAAACCCCAACGTCCGGCGGGGAAGTTGACTGTATGCCCTGTCACTGCCGTCGCGCCTCGGTAAGGCGCGCCCCTTTGCTTAGTCGCCGTCGCCTGCCCGCGGGGTGTCAGCGGGTGTCAGGGCACGCCCGTCCGTCAGCGGGTAACGGGGCACGCCCGTCTGACAGCGGCGGTGTCAGCGGGCAATGGGACACGCTCGTCTGACAGCGGCGGTGTCAGCGGGCAACGGGGCACGCTCGCCCGCCCGCAATTAATGCAGCAGGCGGGCGAGGCCCCTGGCCGAAGACTCCGCCGCGCGTCCTGTGGGCACGTGGCGGCCCCGGACCATCCCGCACCGGGGGTAGGTGTACGTGGTAGCTTACGGTTCCACCCCCGAGTGCGCTAGCTCCGGACCTCCGAGCGGTCCGGACCTGGCCGCTTCGGACCTGGCCGCTCCGGACCTCCGAGTGGTCCGGACCTAGCCTTCCCTTGAGGGACATCTCGCGCGGTTGGGGGAGGCTCGGCCCTCGCCGAAGGAGGTCCGGGATCTCCCCTGTGGGCCGAGCGCGCGGCCCAGTTCTTATAAGGGGTAGGCCAGATCCGCCTGTACGTGGCCTTGGGCCCTTCCTTTACTGCGACACTTGCCGATATTGAAGACCCTGCCGAGTACAGGCAAGCCAGCACTTGTGCTGCCTAAGGGAATAAACCCAGCTTGTCAGGCTGCGTGGAGCCTTACTAAGGACTGTTTACTAGACTTTGCCTAGTATAAGCGGGTACCCGGTTAGCTGGGTACCGACAGATGCCTACTGCGTCACCGGCGGTGCTGAGGTCAGTAACGCCCAGGCTAGCTGCCCCAAGCGCGGCAAGGATGGCATGCCACACATTGATGATGAAGCGGCAGGCAATGAAGAGATGAACGACAGACTCTAGCTCCGCCCCGCAGAGCAAGCACGTCTCTTGGGCTTCCAGCCCGTGCCTGCGCCTCCTGTCTGTGGTCCAAAGCTGGCGCCGTGAGGCCAACCAAAGGAAAATCTTAACCATCAGCGAAGCCCAAGTGCCCCAAAGGAAAATCTAATGATGACTATTTAATATTAAAAATATCATTAATATTTTCATAAACTTAGTTAAATTTGGAATAGATTCACAACATATTGTAGGACTTATCAAAGGTCAGAGGGAGTAGAACTATCCCCAATTTCAATTCTATGTGAAAAAAGGTTTTTCTAGGAGAAATGGTTTCTTTTTGTCGAAGTGATTCTAGAAAATTTAAGTTTTTAGGTAGTCATAGATTCATTATGAGAGTTCCAAAGAGCCTATAGCCTTGTGGTGGCAGCAGCTCGAGCGACACCTGAGGTCCTAGGTTTGACTCTCGCTGGGAGCGAATTATTCCAGAATTTAACGACTTTGTTCATTCAGTGGTAGACGACGTTCCCGTCGGGCCCCTTAGCCCGCCTTTCCCCTTCCCTTGCCGTCACCGGTGGAGGAGGATGATGACGGCGGGGTCTTTTGCGGCTCCTCTCCCCCAACCCTCACTCCACCTTCGCTTCTCTTTCCCCTTCATCGGTGGGGTGCACTGCGCGCCGCAGGCAGAGAAGGCCATGGATGCCGCCGGGCACGCAGGGCCCCTGGCCACATCTGGAGTCCCCGTCCACCCTCAGGTCACCACTACTATCCAAGCGGGCCTCCGGTGTCCTCCTCGCCTCCTCCGCTTCCCCCTCTCGCCGCCTGTTGCTGGCACCAGCGCGTCACTGCCACCCACAAGCGGAACCGCGGCCTCCTCCTGGTCAGCCGATGGCCGATGTTTTGGCCCAGCAAACAGATCGATGTCGGCTGCACGTGGTCTCCGGGAGCTGCGTCGGGGCGGCCGGAGGTGGCTTTTCCGGGAGTTGGTGGCCGCCCCAGATCTGGTGGAAGGAGGTGCGGATCCGGTGCCCGGCCTCTGCGTCGTCGCGTTGGCTGTGGTGCCCTCCCTTTGGGCGTGCTTCCACGGCCATGGCTTTTGCTCGGGCTCGGTGTTGTCATTGTCTTCCTCTCGTCATGGCTGGGAGAAAATGTGCTGTTGTAGGATCGGAGAGCCATAGGCAAAGCCATGCCCGATGTTGTGTTGGGCTAACGACGATGACGTTTGTGAATGCCGCCAACCTCGTTGGAGGCGTCGACATGAGTGCTCTCCACCTCTACAACCACATCATATCCAGAGATCTCCAAGTGAAAGCCATTGTTCCAGTTCGGCCGGTCGGCGACAACGACGTCGAAGGTTTGGCTATGTACTTCGGGAGGCTCTTGTTTGTAGAAGCAAAGCGGGGGGAAAAAGCTCAACTACATGTAACTCAATGGATTCAATGGTTTGCTGGCCGTCTTTTGTATTGAGCATCGTTTGTGGTCGACTGGTTGTCGATCTTGTGGATGGTCAGCGTAAAAGGTGGACTTGGAGTTGTACGAGATGCTTTAAATGCTTTATTCATCAACTTCTTTTGAGGATGATGATAAAGTTCTCATAGATTTTAACCATATCACTTCGTGGTATATGAAAATAGATACGGTTGCATCGAGCTTTTACCAATTTTGGTCTTTTGTGTTGGTAGACAGTGTGAGTTGTATGTTGAGTAGAGTTTTTTTGTTTTTTTTTGTTTTTCCTTAGCCGAGTGCATTCTAAGTGCAGAGACAGAAACATTATTTTATTTTGAAATAAAACTTTCTTTATAAAAAAAATTTGGATTCTGGAGTTTGGTCCCCTGCAGGCTACAGATTTGTCCCATGCACGTTCCCGTTCTCCTCGCCAATTAGCTCGATCGAAACGAATCCCGCCGCTACCGTAGCCGAACAGTAAGGTGAGCGTGACTGGGCGAGCCTCCCCCGCCCCGCCCACATGGCCACACATGGGGATGGGGAAGGCGAACGCCCGCCTGTCGTGCACCGTCGCCACGAACTCGACCGAGCAGAAAGGCGGCGACACGCCCGGTGGCCGCTGCCGTGCATCGTACTGCCCCCAATCTCCATGCGACCACGATAACCCCGGCTCTGCTTGCACGTGAGGATGCACGGCCGCGGGATGCTGAATGCTGCTGCGTGAGCGCGCGCGTCGGGGACTCTGGGTTCGAACGAAGCCGAATCGTCCGGGAACCGGTGGCCTCTCCCGCCGGACAAAATTGGAGTTGGAGCGCCGCAGCGACGACCGGCCCGACGCACGCAGCTCAGGCTCAGCTAGGAGGAGGAGGAGCAGAGACCCTGTTGCACGTGCACCGACAGGGTTGCGATTCAAATGGTTTGGTGCGGCGCTTTGATTACCCCCTCAATTCACTCCCAGACAGTCCCGATCCCGAACGCCCCCACTCCCTGACAAAAGCGCACTCAGTAAAGTGTGGCGTGAGTCAGCAAGAGCAGCGCCATTGAATGTACCTGTGCGTGTACCCATTCCCATTGTTAAAATGATGAAGTGAACACCCGATAGCAGCAGTAGCAGTCGCACAGTAAATTCTCTTCTACTGTAGGCAGAGGCCCATGCCTGTTTAGTTAAGCCCATAAATTGGGCTTAGCTGGTTGCGCTCCAACGGCCCAGCATGTGTCCCAACGGAGGATTCTCCAGCCCAGTGAGGCTCTACCAATGGGGGCAGCGCCCCAGCTTTACGTACCGGCCCAAGCCCAGCTCGCGAACAAAGCTCACCGCCTCTAGGTTTTCGATGCTCCACGCTCGCCGCTCGGCGGGCCGCATTTGCTGTATAGTGTTCTGCTACGCCGCTCGTTGTGATCGGTTGGTCCGGCAGCGACGATACCACCTCTCGAGCTTACAACACCAGTTCTGCTTCTGAGAATTCGTGACTGACAAAGCTGGCTCGTAGTCTGAGCCCTTAGGTCTCTCACACTTATGCTCTTGCTACCATCAGGACCAATGGTTTTTTCTCTTGAACCTAAATCTGATTAACAATGGCCAGTGATGAAATCGCCCAAACGTATTGAGGCTGCAGTCGGCTCCAAGTTCCTGCTCGTCAGGAAGAACCTACTTGGGGCCCTGCACTCGCGTGAAAGCACCGGGCAAATCTGAGGTCATACAAACAAATCTACTGTGTTTGTTGCTATAGAACTGTTCCGAGTTTAACTATCCTAGCGCAAGTGTTGTTTTCCTGAGTTGCGCGGAGGCTGACAAACTCGGAGAGCCTGTGTTGTCATCAGCTTCGTCTCTGCTTATTATACCTTCCGTAAGATGGGAGTTAAATAGCAGCAAGAGATTCGCTTCATGCGGTTTTTCCTTTTCCTCCGGCACGTATCTCTTAACGTATTTCATTAAAAGGATAAGAAAAACACAAATACAACGAACACCATCGGAAAGCCTGAGGCTTGCCAAGAACACACGCCACACGACACCACCTGATTTACTAACAGGTTATATTAGATCAACAATAGGCGACCTGGGTAAATCGACGGCAGCTGTAGGCTCCCCAACTAAAGATGAAGGAAGCAATGGCAACAGTTGATCAAATCCCATGAAACCGGCAAGCAACCACAGCTTAGCCTCGGCCAACAGTTTAGAAAGAACCTCGACAGGCTGAGACGACCCCCTGCCGAACACCCTTGCGTTCCTCTCTTTCCAAATCATCCGTAGAACGAGCAGGATCAGAGCATCGCAGCCGGATCTCAAGGTCTTGTGCAGCCGTTTCCTTGAGAGAGACCACCAATCCATGAATGAGTCTCAAGACCCCGGAACCAACGATTCCCAAGATAGCAAATGCAGCACTTTGTACCAGACTTCCCTCGTCCATCAGTATATGTCAAATTCGATTCCCCCCCCCCCCCCCCGGTTAACACTTCAAAGTTCTAACTGCTCCAATGTGTAAATTAGACAGCATAAAACGATACGTCTGGTTCATTGGGTACTCGTCGAAATCAAAACGAACCTGATGAAAATTAATGCAAAACAATGTGTAGAAAAATGCTTTGACAAGAAAATTAATGCTTTGACATCAGGCAAGAAAAAAAGTGCTTTGACAAGAGAGAAGAAAAGTACAATGTAGAGAATGAAGCGAGAGAGAGATTGTGTAGAACAATGTGCAGAAAGTTATGTGAATGAAGATAAGTAAAACAACGTAGAGAACGAGGCAAGTAAAACAACTTGATGATGACTGATGAGATAAGTAAAAACATAATATGTGAATGAAGAATGTGGTGGTGGGGAGTAATAGCACAAATCTTGGATATATTGCTTAAACAGAGGTCCTGTCCTCTATGCTTTTAGAAGGGCACTTGTCCAAAAAACTTGTAGGGCATGCTCAAGGTCAACGCTGTGGTTTTGAGGTGCCGCTATAGATAAAAATTGGGTGCCCTACACATGTCATATTCATTTGAAGAAGCCAAGTTTGATTTCGAGAAAAGGGGTAAGACAGGCAAAGGGATATCATGCCAGGAAAACAGTTGCATTGGTTACATATTTTGGTTTAGTTTTTTATGCACACATTTAATTTTTGTTTAATCCTCTACCTAGAAAAGATAGAGCAGAGACAATACCGATCCTTTATTTTAATGGTTAGAAAAGATAAACATCTCAATCCAGTGCGGCTCCTCAACACTAGAATCTTTTTTTGTCCCATCTAAAAATGTCAGGGCTTGTACAATAGGGTGCTTAAGATTGGTGCGAAAGGAAAAAACCTCAGGTAGGCACGATGCTTAGGGGCAGGCAAAAATGCTTAATTTTGCATCGACGCTTCCAGTTAGTTGCTGCTGTTTTTTTATTGCCCATCACAGATGCCATCTAGAGGTTCTGTGTGTATTCTATTGTAACATCAACATATATGCATACATATCGTATACTAGCTATAGCTAAGCACCGGCCACGGATTGTGGGAACGAAGCTCCTTAAAAATAGACTAATGTAGTAATGTGTAACAACCTAGGTAAACACCGGCAAACACATGTCCTCCCATTGTAAGGAAAGTTGCTTATGTATGCTTACTAGCGTTTTTTTCCCTCTAAGCACCACAGTACGTGCCCTCACGTTCTTTTCCAACTCCGGCGATGTCACATAAACATCAGCTCGTGACTGCACAGTCAAGAAAATAATATGCCAAAAGGCCTTTTTAAACAACCAAATGTGCACTCGACACAGACTCGCCTGATGTGCTAGTGCATGGAGAGCGTGATCTTGTAGCGCAATGTCGCACGATCGTGGAGGTGTCCATGAGTCTGTTTTTGCAGACTTATGAACCCCGTACTGCAATGCAATATCAACACGTTTGAAACTCGGAGGTCTAGAACAGAAAAAGGATCCAAGAACAACAGGCTCATCACAAGAACACTGCCGTACACTGTTCTCGCAGACACAAACAAACGCTCTACACATGCATTTCCGGTTTTCTTTTTTCTTTTCTCTCAACGTAACCCAAATTATGCGTTCCAGCCGTGCTCGTCGATTGACAGTGGCATCATTGACATGAGCTGCTGCATCTCCAGGTTGAACTCCTCCTCGTTGGTGACAGCCGACGACGGCCCCGGCGACGGCGCCGTCGACCCGCCGCAGGCACTGCTGAACCACTCCCCCGGCACCGAGCCCGCGGGGGCGACGCCGCCGAACATGTCGGAGATCCCCATCACGCTCGCCGTCCTCCTCTTCCCCGGCCTCGCGTCCTCTGAAAACGCATCGGTTTCCCGATGATGCCATGCAACAACACGCATGCGGTGTCAGACGATGATCGATCGCGTTTGTTTGAATGTTTGTTTGCACCGTGTGCGTTCGTCGTCCTAATAATCTACAAATTTGATACCAGACGATCGACGATTAGCGTCAGTGTCGTTTTGCATCGGGGGTGGGGGAACAGAAGCACTGACCGAAGGCGAAGTTCCATTTCGTCGCGCCGCCAAGGTGCACGTCCTCCTCTCCTGGAGCCGCGGGGCAGTGCGAGGAGACGACGACGTCGCCGTCGTGGACGGGCAGCCTGGAGCCGGGGTCGCGGTACGAGAGCGAGGGCATGGAGGGGGCCTTGACCATGCTCGGGTTGGGGCTGTGCCGCAGCAGGTAGCCGTCGTCGCCGAGCAGCAGCGAGTCCAGCAGCAGCCCGGCCGTGGCGCCGCCGCCTCCGCCTCCGCTGGCGGTGTCGAATTGGTTCGAAGGGAGCTCCTGCGCTAGGGCGGGCAGCGGCGGCAGGCCCGGGGAGACGATGCCGACGTCGTGGTGGAACACCGGCTGCGGCGGCGGCGACGGTGACTGGTGGTGGAACACCTGCATCCCCTGCATCTGGCTCAGGAGCGGGTAGGCCTGGTTGACGAGCGGCGAGTGCGACGGCGCGGCGGGCGGCAGCGCGAACGGGTTGCTGGCGTTCGTGGAGGAGCGGCGGCGGGAGCAGCAGGCTGGCGGCGCCGCCGCTGCTGCCGTCGGCGTCGACGGCGAATGGGTTCGCGTTCTGCGCGCGCAGCAGCGCGATCTCCCGCTCGATGTCCGGCGGGTAGAGCGGCTGCCCCGCGCGCTGCCGCCGCTTGAGGCGCGTGTTCCAGTAGTTCTTGATCTCGTTGTCCGTCCTCCCTGGCAGCTGCACGTACGACACGCATGCATGGGGATGGAGCAAGCAAAGGAAAACGACGACCGACCGATCATGTACAAGCAAAGAATCACTTGTTGCGAGCGAGCGAGCTGGCGACTCACGTGCGAGGAGATGCGCGCCCACTTGTTGCCCATGAGGCCGTGGAGGCGGAGGATGTGGCGCTCCTCCTCGGGGGTGAAGGGGCCCTTGCGGAGGTTGGGGCGGAGGTGGTTCGCCCACCGGAGGCGGCAGCTCTTGCCGCAGCGCTGCAGCCCCGTCTCCCGGCGCACGGCGTTCCAGTTGCCCTCCCCGTGCCGCCGCACGTGGTCCACCAGCACCTTGTCCTCTGCCTGCGTCCACGGCCCCTTCTTCAGCGCCCCGCCGCCTACGGCTCCTTCCACCCCGCCGCCGCTCCTCGCCATCGTCCCGTCCGCCAGCTTAATCTATCGGCGATCACCGCCTCTGCCTCTCTCGAAACGCGTCCCGCCTCTGCTGCTTCGCGGCGCGCGCGAGCGACGTACGTGGCCTCTTCTCTGTTCTCCTCCCCTCTCGGCCCCGGGACACAGGGCGGAGAGCGAGGGCGAGAAGACGTACGGCGGTCGATCAGTTCAGTTCCTCCGGCGAATTAATGCAATGGGCCGGGGGGAGGATCGGGTGTGATCGGAGCTCCCTCACGCACGCAGAAATGTTCCGCGCCTAGTGCAGGGCTGTCGAGCGGCCGGGGAGGATCGGAGCGCAGCAAGCAGCCGCCATGCAACCACGCGCGGCGGCGGGTTGCTTCGCTGCTGCTGCTCGGAACGACGACGAACACGGCGGGTGATCGACCGACGGCCCTTCCGCCCCTGGCGCGGAGGGAGGAAGACAAAGGGGCCGGGGAGGCGCGGGTGGAGAGTGGTAATGGCGGCAGAGCGCGGGGGTGGGGGGTGGACAGGGCACGGGGGGTGCTGATGAGGTGGGCGGTGCAGCTCCCTGATCGCCCCCGCCAAATGCTCGCCGCCGCGCCCGCGCCCGCGCCCCCTATTTGCGCGCCGCCTATTCCTGCGGCCGCGGTTAGCGATCGCGGCGCGTGCATGGGATTTGCGTGCGCCCGTGCGGGACGATGGATGAGCCATGAGAGCTTGGGCTGGGGCGCCTTGGTTTTCTATGTTTAGGCGGTTGCAGACGCACACGTTGCGTTTGGCATCGACATCGGCATTGTCGAGATCACAGGGGGTGTTCATCTTGGGCGGCTGGAGTCGTGCCCGGCTATGTAGTCGCTCATTATCTTTAGGCACATCCATATATCACTTTCATTAGTGAGTATTCAATGACGTCGCATAGCCCAGAATCTTTATACGATGCATAAATAATTGGCGATCCGTTACCTGCCAGTCCACCACTTTGAGGGTATCGTCATGATGTTTATATTTCATTTATTTTTTTCGTTGGAAAAAGGATTCTCACTTAAGATTCGCGTTCTAGTCGATGGCGATGGCATTTTAAGAAAACAGGAGGGGTTGTCCTCAGCTGATTAAATTTCGAAAGACGTGAGGCATACCACTGCAAGAATACCGTAGCTAAATTCTGGAGCAGATAAAAAAATATGAATACATGTGCCAAATAAAAAGGACTCAATTTGTAATTCTTGCGATGACACTTAGCTCGCTATGACTAACCCACCTAACTCATTAGAGCATCTCTAGAGAGTCAACCCTCTCACATAAGGTGGCTCATGGTCCAAGTGGAAACACTATTCTATATGCCAAAATAAACATCAAGACAGTATGGTAAAAAAAACACAACATTCTATATGGCAAGTATCATATCTTAGCTCTAGAATCAAGCTAACAAGGCTATTCTCACCAAACAGCCTATCACACCATCTATATTTCAAATTTTTCTATATCTACAATGTTTCTACAATATTTTGGGCACCTTCATTGGGCTTTTCTGGTGAGAATGGTCTAAGAGAGGAGAGATGCACACATACCCACCAGCTAATATCATGTATATATTTGGTTGAGTCCCTTGTGCCTGATTGGCTGCCTATCCATCATAGTGCGCAAGCGTGAGGTTGACTAGTGGGGTGCAAAATTTTTAACATAGACAGGCTTCCTATACTATTTTAAAAGGATGGTTTATAAACCGGAGATGCTCTAAAATACGGATTTGCCTATACAAGGTCTAACTACACATTTCAGTGACACGCTTTGAGATGCTTGTAGCTGAGGAATCCACTTACGAGGATGGGCGGTAATGGATCAACTTTCCACATAATTTGGTGATATGATCTTATTCCTTATGACTATACTAATTATTAACTTGTGAAGAATTAAAGTGACAGTTGACCAACCCATTCTATTATACGAAAGCTTCGAGCGTCAGCTTCCTCTTGAATGTGTCATGCCATCCTCTTTCCCCTCTCCGCTGGCTTATCTCATAGGCTTGCGATAGCTTTCATTGTATTGGGTTGACCCTAGGGTGTTAGGTGGTTTCTATCTCTTAGTAGTTTCATTTACCAAGGTTCATAAGCCGCGGTTTACTCATGTTGCTATAATTTTCTAAATATTATAATAAAAAATGTGGTTCGCACGTTCGGCAGAAAAAATGACCAACCCATTCTATTACACAAATCGAAATAAAAAAGCGAGGAGCAATACAAACTCTCATGCTTGATCAAACACCCTTTGTGCCAAATCATGTAGAGTACTTGTGGAAATTTGCTCTCCAAAAATCGAACTACTATCACGTCTAGAAAAAGATTTGGATTTTGAAATGCACGTGGAAAACAGCACCCACCGGTGAACTGTTGTGCTACCTGGCGTCGAGTCCAGCAACATGAGCTTGTGTTCGAAGAGCACTACCGGTTACTCCTACGCAGGCGCAGTATTGTTGTCCAAAAAAGAAAGAAAAACTAAATAACAACCGAGTGATTTAGGGGTTTCCAACACTCCAATTTCTCCACCAATCCGTGGATGCCATGTCACCAACCTCAAAAACACCGGCGAGACTCCGCACGACGTTAGGGGTGGGGGTTAGGGTTTGGGGTTGGGTGGAGGCTACCTGTATCATCTCTGACCTTAGAGGGGGGTGTCGGGGAGGCCGGCGGCCCGGCGGTGGTGACTGTTGGAGCCGGCGGGGCGGCGGTAGCCGCTGGCCGTGAGTGGCGGAGGACAGCGGTTGGGCTGGTGCTGGCGGTGGGGGGCGTCGGTGAAGCCGAGTTCACGAGGGAGGGGCAGCGCCGGAGGCAGTAGCCGCCGAAGACGCGGTAGGAGGACGGAGGCGATGGCGACGGCAAGGAGGTGGAGGCGCGCTAGGGCGGGATGGCGACGGCCCTGAGAATACGACGCGGGGGTGGGGTTGACGTGAGCAAGCTAGGTAAGGTTAAGGGAAGGTGGCATGTGAGCCATCTGATGAGCGACGTGAAAACGTGTGGAGCGTTGAATTTTAAGGGATGGGTTACATTCTATACTCCGGGTGATACGTAGACAGACTATCTATATAAAAGAAAGAGTACGCCTCACGAGGATGCGGCCGCCGCCGCCGCCGCCAACAAGGAACGGGGGCGGCGACACCGGCACACGGGGATGTTCCTTGTGCAGCACAAGGCACGCTCCTGGCGAGTGGCCACGTCCGGGCCCGCACCTGCCACGGCACTACACGGGACACGGCTACGCTACGGCCCCCCACGCGACGGAGCTCGGAGGACGGCGGCGCTGGCACGGGCGCAGCGGCGGTGCGCTCCGCCGCCCCTCGAATTAATAACTAATCACACGGAACGACCTGCCATTCTGTAATCTGTAGTACTCCTACGCCTGCTACGGTACCAGACTACCACGCGTCCACGCCGTCCACCCCCCGACACCTGCCGCCGCCGCAGTACGGTGCCACCCACGGGCTCTCTCCTCCGAGCCGATACGTCCAGCACCACCTCCCACAGCAGGGGGCGAGACGAGACGAGCGAGCGAGCCTTCCATTAATTTACTCCCATCAGAGCAGCCGAGCTGTACCGTGCCCTGCACCGCACTGCAGTGTCGGTGGCCGCCTCCCGCCCGCGCACATGGGCCTCATGGGGGAGAGTGGACTGTGGCGCGCTCCGGGATTAAAGAACCGAGGACATGGCTTCCTCGCTCCTCCTCCTTCCTCTTGGGTGTCCTGCTGCGGGAGCTGAGAGGAGGTGGGTCGCGGCAGCGCGGCGGCGGACATGGGCTGGAGAAGGGCAGGCGGCGGCGCGGATGGCGTGGCCAGGAGGTGGGTGCTGCTGCTCTGCGTCGGGAGCTTCTGCATCGGGCTGCTCTTCACCGACAGGTGATCCAATCCGCCGCTGCTCCATGAGATTTGACCTTGCCAGTTCTTTCTTCTTGTCGAGATTTGTAGCTCGTTCTATTAGGATGGCTGTGGGTAGATCTCTGAGATCCTGGCCTGCTGCGTTCTGCATTCTAGAGGGACTGAGGGAGGGAATGTAGGCCGATTGTATTGGACGGACCGCGCTGTTTACCACGACACACGAGTACAGGACTTCCGTTTCCCTGAATTCCTCGAGAGAGTGAGTGAAGCTAATTTGGGGACTGGCGGTGCTCGGCTGCTCATATTTTAGGCGTTGTCAGCGTTATTGTGTCAATGACCCTGCGCATTTGAATTTGGCAATTGGGTTCTTCAGTGCTAACGCGTACACCATAGATGGAATCAGCTACTGTGTCTTTGCGTGTTTTGAGCTGATTGCTGTTGTGAATTGCGATCTTAAGCGGGACCGCGCGCTGGGTTTTTTTTTTCTTGGCCAGGAAGTTGTTGGCGACTCAGGCACCTTTTGCTTCAATCCGATTTCACTCTTTTTGTTTTTTGCACCATGTGCATTCTTCAATGATTTTTTTTTCGAATAGTGATTTCACCAAACGTATGCACTATTTGATCCCAACTATTTTCTCCAGGATGTGGACATTGCCTGATGCAAGTGAGGTGGCTATACCAAATAAAAGAAGAGCGAAAGATGCTGAGCTTACTTCTGGAGACTGTAATATACGAAAAGTAATTAGCTTTGTTGCCTCTGTAACATTTAAATGCAACTTGATGCCTCTTTAAGTATTGAATAAATTGCCTACAATCAATATTACAGTATGCCCGTTGATGTTGATGCAACATTATGCCCTTACTTTCCCAGGTTCAAGGAAAACACGACTACAATGACATGTTACACATCTTAGATACTCGCCATGATGCACAGTATGTGATGATCATACATGTCTTCTTTCTCTTTATTGATTCAGGGAAGCTTCAAAGAAGGTTTTTTTTCCTAATTGGAGTTAAACTGGCTTTTTGCAGGACTTTAGATAAAACAATAGCAAACTTGGAGACAGAACTATCTGCTGCAAGAACTCTACAAGATTCTTTTCTCAATGGATCTCCAGTGCCAGAAGAGTACAAGGCTTCTGAGCCTACCGGTAGGCGCAAGTACCTTATGGTGATAGGCATCAATACGGCTTTTAGCAGTCGCAAGAGAAGGGATTCTATTCGCAACACCTGGATGCCTCAAGGTTTTTTCACACTGAATTCCCTGAACTGCCTCATTTGTTCTTGAAGCATTTTGATGGCATAGAACTTTTTTTTTGAGGTAAAAGCATAGAACATTGATGGTGAAGTAATACTTAAAACCAGGAGAAATGAGGAAAAAGCTGGAGGAAGAGAAGGGGATCATAATTCGTTTTGTTATTGGTCATAGGTGTGCAACATCTCTCTTTTATGTACAGATTCCATTGATTTCTCTCCGTTGACTTGCATGGATTGTTGATTGCCTGCATGTCACGTGCTTTTGCTTTGGGCCTTTGGCATATAAAATTTCATAGCAAACATCACCATAATTGATAGTGGTGACCCCTATCATGCAATATAGATTAGATATACTGCTATTATGAAGAAATCTGTTCTATAGACATTGTACCATACAACAAACTCTTTATTTGAAGAACAATAGCTTTTCTATCTATCTTTTAGTTGTCTTAGCTTTGTTAGCATCTTGACTTATAAAGCTTCTAACATATCAATGTTAAAGTTTATTATATATAAGCAAAATATGACATGTTACAAGGAACACGATTGATGACTAGTTAATCTCAAAGTTGGGGAAAGTCCTCTATGCCTTTTGTGTTGATAGACTAAACTGTTGGATATTGTTGTCTTTATTCAATAAAAAATATTTTCATTTTTACTCTACTGCCAGCAAAAGCGAGTAATGCTCGACTATTCTTTCTTTCAGTGCTATTTCAGGTGGAATTGTTGATAGAGCAATTCAGGCGGAGGATAAGAAACACGGTGACTTCATGAGGCTTGTAAGATCCCACTTTATTTGTTTCTCTAGCAGTTACTCGCTGCACCATTGCCTTCTGTATCTATATGTGGTTTTGAAGTCGTTATTACTCCCTGTATGTTTTTCGCTCTAATTTTAGGCATTTGCACTTGAGTTGTAGGATCATGTTGAAGGATACCTTGAACTGTCGGGCAAAACCAGGACATACTTTGCGACAGCTGTTGCTTTATGGGATGCTAACTTCTACGTGAAGGTTGACGACGACGTGCATGTTAATATAGGTATTAAAATTTTGATCCAGGCCTTCTATTGTTGTCCTTTTGCTCCTTGAATGTACTTCCTTTGATAAGAATAAGATACAAGTATTCCTTAGGTTCAAAGTACCTGTATGCTGATCTGAACTTTATGTTGGATGCCGTATAATCTGCTAATTCAAAAGGAACAAAGAAAATTTTGTCAAGTGTTGACTGACAGCATATCGAAGGCCCACCAACCCACCAATTGTCTTTGTATGTTCAGCAACATTCTATTCCTAACATGAAATTTACGTTTGCAGCGACACTTGGAAATATCTTATCCAAACATATTTTGAAGCCCAGGGTATACATTGGATGCATGAAGTCTGGCCCTGTCCTATCTGACAAGTAAAAGAAAAATTCTCTTTAGCTTGTTATTTAAGACGACATGCTTTTGCTAGTTGTTACAATGAGATTGCTGCTATCCAGGGATGTGCGGTACTATGAACCTGAGCACTGGAAATTTGGGGAAGTGGGTAACAAGTATTTTCGGCATGCTACTGGTCAACTGTATGCTATCTCAAAAGATTTGGCATCTTACATTTCTCTAAACAAGTAAGATAAACCATCTCCTTTTTCTCAGAATATGACACCACGTTGACCCTATTTTGTTGCAATCAATACTAACCTGATTTCTGCTAACTCAATTACCGCAGGCATGTTTTGCACAAGTATATCAACGAGGATGTGTCTGTGGGTGCTTGGTTGATAGGGTTAGATGTTGAACACATTGATGACCGCAGACTATGCTGTGGCACCCCACCTGGTGAGCTTCTGTTATTTTCTGCAACCATAATGAGTTCAGATGATTGTCTAATTTACTTGATGATTTACATTACTTTCTCAAAGCTACAGCTGAAGTTGCTAAGAAAAACTGAAAAAGTAATAATATCCTTGCATGTGTTGATTTTCATACCAAATTCCATGTTGATCACAGATTGTGAATGGAAAGCTCAGGCTGGGAACACCTGCGCAGCCTCATTCGACTGGAAATGCAGCGGTATCTGCAACTCTGTGCAGAACATCTTGGGGGTTCATAAGAAGTGTTCCGAAGGTGAGAAGGCGCTGTTGACTGCTGCTTTCTAATCAAAGTGAATAGGCTATATGGCTGATTTGTGATCTGAAGGCGATCATCATCGACAATACTGGAAGGTGCTCTGTTGGGTATTTAGATCTCGGAGTGTTGTACATTGTGCAGAAAATGTCCGATTCATTTGTAGGCCTGTAACTAGCTAGCTGTGGTTTACGATTGGGCAACACCGCTGTAGCAGACCACAATTTTACTCAGCGTCTGCTGGTGGCAATCGAAGATTTGAGGGGTGTAGAGCTGATTGATTCTTTTGGCATGTATCGGTGACAATTTTTGTATCGATCTGGTAAAAGAAATACTACTATATACACAGTCCAGAATAGTGATGTTTGATGTCATATTCTTCATTCAATTGCATACTGATTTTGCCGTTCTGGCTGATCTGGTGATTATTCACATACCTAAAAAAACGCTCAAAGAAATGCCAAAGCTACATCGCGTGCTCATGTTTGATCTCTCTCCCCATTCTCATCCGAATGCTCTTCGTGCCTTGCCTTCACTCTCTTTTCCGATTCTGCTATGTGACCTTAACGGGTTAGGGTGATTTCTCATACGAGACTTGTCGAACGATTAAGTATATTTTTGACTATTTAACTATATTAATAAGAGAATCCATAAGTTTTCTAAGACGGGGAAGAAACATGCAACTTTCAGCCTCAGACTCAGACCTAAGTAGTTGATCCTCAGTAGAGAACAATAGTGAAACATCTGGACACAAAGGAACCCTGCTAGGAGGAGGTTTTATAGGGGTTGTTTCCTTATTTTCGGCTTAAAGAAATGTTGGGGCTCCACCAGGGTTAACCATTCCGTCGGGATGCAATTTCCCGGTGAGCAGCGGAAACGGAAAACCGGCCGGATTTCGAACTTTCCGGTCAGTTTTTCAGTGATTCCGATTGAAATTTCGTTTTCAAACCGAAACGAAAAAGAAATTCGTCGGAATCCGTGAGAAATTCGATCCGAAATGGCAGACCCTCGGCTCCACATTAGCCTAGTGGTAGTTTTCTATATTCTCGGCCTTAAGAGGAATGTTGAGTAGCATATGGGTCTAGCGATGATGACCGTAAAGCGATTGTTAGGGGCATTTTTCGTTAGGCATGAGAGCTAGAGGGCCATTGGTTACATCGTGTTAGGGTGTTAGATAGGAGTGCCATGCTGATCCCTCACATTGCGAATGGTTGAGAGAGCCAGTGGATCACCGGTTTGAATGGTGTTAGAATAAGAGCATTGTCTGTCATCTTGATGAAGCTGAGTTAGCTTGACAACGGGTGAAAGTAGGTCTAATGAGAGAGATAGGAGGAAGGAGCAGGCTAAACTGTGTTGTGCAAAAGGAGTCGTCCCATAAATTAGATTGATGATGATAGGCTAGGGAGAAATCAAATTCATCACAAAATGGAGAAAGACATGACTAGAACCAAAGCCAAGCCATCAATTCTGTATAAGTGCAACTTTGAAGCGTCTCCTTGCCTAGCTTCACATGCAACTATACTAAAAAGGTGTTGCAAGAATGGCTCTAGAGAAGGAAAGATAGAACATGGCTTCTACCGAATTATCTCCCACAGATGCACAAATTTACTACTAGAAAATAAAATAACTGTTTTGCCAAACAACACCCAAAACAGCGTTAACTTCTCTAAAAAGGTTGTGTTATGAGAATTTTGAGCTAGAGCTTTTTCAAATAAGCAAGAGCCATGCCAAATAGGCGCTTAGACTATCTTCTATGTTGAAATGACTTTTTTTAAAGCCGAAGCACTTTGATTTTTTTTGGTGAAACGGCTTCTTAGTGGCAATGCAATAATTTTAGTGACACCAAATAAATAAATAGAGAGATAGAAAAAACAATGAAGCTACTTTTTTCCTTCTCTTCTGTTGTATAATTGTTTTACTATTTGAAGGACGCTTTTTAGATGAAGCCATTTGTTTTTCACTCGATTGACAGAGTTTCACCATAAGCTGGTGCAGGTGCCTTCTAAGGCTGAATCCAATAGTTTTTGTATCAACTCATCTATTTTGTACATCCTAACGCCCGCTTCTCATACGCTCTTATATTATGTGCATATGAATGGTTTGCTAGATTGTCTAATCAATTATCCAATATACATGTACATTACTATTTACACGATCTACTGTTAGAGGGCTCTAAAAGAAAGGAAAAGGAAACTGAACGGTTCAAGTAAGCCGCAAGCCCAAAGTCAAAGTGGAGTGCACTTTTTTTTGCAAAAAAAAATGAAATACTATTAAAAAAGAAGGACGCTCTCCACATCTCCACACGGCCACACCACATGCCGTCCAAGTCCATGCCTTGCCGGCTTGGCGCCTACGCGCCCCTCCCTCCCCATTTCCTTTTCCAATCGCCCTCCAATTCAAGAACCCCTTTCCCGCCGGGCCTCGTTTTCGTTTCCCTCCCCTCCCGCTCGCCACGCCACCATAAAATCTCCCGTCTCTCCCTCCCCACCACCAAATCCGCGCTCGATTCCAAATACCCCTCCCGCTCGGCCGCCCCTGGCTCCGCGGCCCCCTCCCGAATCTCCCGATCCACTCCGCCACCGCCACCGCCGACCCGTAGCCGTCCATGGACCGCCGCCTCCGGTCCCCGGCGCGCCGTCCCGCGTGCCCTCGCGCGGCGGAGCGCCAGCGCGGCGCCGGCAGCGTCAGCCCGCACCGCTTCCTCCGCCCGGGCGCCCTCGCGCGGCTCCGCGACTCCAAGGTGCTCGCGCGCTCCCTCCGCTGCGCCGCGCGGGCGCCGCTTCCGACGCCGCCCTCCTCGCCTCCGCGGTCCCCCGTGCCCGCCGCCGCCGCTGCGGCCGGCGACGGCGTGCCGTGCTTCGTGGGCCCCGCCGCGCGGGGGATGCGGTACCCGCTGCGGAAGAAGCTCGCCGCCGCGAGGAGCTTCGTGTTCCTGCCCCCGCCGGAGGCCGCCGAGGCGTTCATGGACATGTTCGCGGCGGCGGCGGCGGCGGATATGGTCGCCGCGCACTGAGGGCTAGTCGCTCCGTGGTCGTCGGTTGTTTAGGCCGTACATTATATGTGCAGATCGTGGATCAGCTTGTTTTTCTAGCTTATTTTAGGAATTTGGACAAGTAATCTAACTACCTAAGGCTGTTTCTGCCAGTGGTGCAGATTTGCATATTTGGTTTGTGTTGATTCGGATTCTAGCAGCAATTCGCAAGAATCACTCCGTTCATACACAATACGAAGCAATTCACATTCATGTTCAGCCATGTGTAAGGCAATTCACCTGAATCACGTCATATGATTCAACACATCTCGGACCAACAGAATCGGATGTCTAATTCATGGCAAATCACTCCTGGTCTGATCAAGTCAAATTTACCCTGCACTTCACTGTATTCACGGTTTTGTACATGATAGCTTAAACGCCACTGCTACTAGCTAATACAAAATTGTGTTCGTACATGTCTATAGCCTATCCTTTGCCTACGATTGAACAACATTTCATGCCAGTTGCCACATCTCCCTTCGATCCAACAACCATTGAGATACATATACAACTTCAAAAAGAAGCAAAACAAAGTTTGGTATCAGCTCTTGCGCAGGTTTCTGCTTGCTTGAGCAGCAAGTGCTACCGACCTGGCGTCGATATCGTTCATTATGTAGTCCCTTTCAGCGCGGCGTCGTTGCTGCCTTTCCCGCTTGGCCCTCTTGGGAGCGAGCCTCGCTTCCCTCTCCACATAGGCCAACCTGAACCTTTCTGCTATTGGTATTTCAGGTGAAGCATTTGGACTTGGTGGAGCAACATGTCTTTGAGGAGCAGCAGAAACTGCCCATGTTTTGGGATCAATGTCCTCGACTATGGAATGATCTAGTGGTATGCTTGCCAATGCTTCACTAGGGACTTTGGACACAGAGAGGTCAAAAGGCGATGGTTGTGGGTTGATGGTTATCCGAGGGCATTCTGCAGCTAGAGTTTCCTTTGAGTAGTCATCTATTTTTGGCTGTAAAACAGGGAACAAGAGAACCACACGTCATGTTAATTAATTGACTACGCACAGCACATCACCGCTAAAAGGGAAAACATAACATGGATGCATACCCAAACAAGCCATCTCAAAGACCCTGCACCACCTCCAATATCTAGTGTATCAAGTTCCTCCCACGAGTCCTCTTCGAGTGTATTTAATTTGGGTTTCAAGAGATTCAAGCACCTCCGTGCTGTGAATTCACTTCTTGGACAGCCTCTGCAATCACGGAATTCAAGCTCTTGTTAGTATCCCATTAATCAGGATACCACACCCAGTCAACAATGGTCAATAACAGGTACAGATAACATCAATACGTTCTTATTGTCGCTTATTAAGACAGGAATTAGAGGTGAAGTCATGAAACCACACATTTGGGATTCATTGACCCTAAAGTTATGCATGCAGTTTGTTTGAAGCCATACCCACATCGCAATATCTCCAAGGATGGGCAGTGGCATAGGATCTCGGAAACACCAGCAGTAGTAATTTTTCCACAGCGACTGCACGGGAAAGATGTGATAAATATTGATGCAAATTATGTTAACTTCTAGTAAGTAGCAGCTGACTAAACACAAAACCTTACCTAATATCAACTGCACGTAGATTACTACACACATTTGCTACAGCAGCCAAACCAACATCAGTTACATCAGATCCAGATATATCTAGGATTTCCCAGGAGCTTTCAGCAAGAGAAGTCAAAACATCATCGTTCAGGAGCCTCCTTCTCCTTGCAATGGACATAATCGCCAACTGCATCACATAATAAAAACCTCAATACTATATCATGCTTAAGTATGAGTAGACATCACATGCCAGCATATGAACTAAATCAACTGCAGTTTTGCAATAACTGGGCCTGGTCACTTCAAAAACCTTAAAAAAAATACTTTATACTTGTGCAAAGGTTGAGATCGACTTGTCAGTCAGCTGTTGCTACAAGCAGGCCATATTAACACAAAAGCGCCTTAGTATAAAAGTCAAACCAACCCTCGTTTCAACAGCTTCTTCCTTACCATTCATACAAACCATTCCTAAGTTTTCCTAAGGTTAATGTTCATACTAATGCCGTCCAGTTGATTGTATGCTATTTTCGTACCTAAGATTCAAATTCAACAGCAACCAAACAAAGGAAAGGTAGATTCTCAATGTTGTTTCTGTTTAATCCCCTTTATATTTGAACTTTGAAGCAAGAGTTATAACTTACAAGTCAATTGGAAGAAAGGCACACCTCATAAACTAATTAATCAGCATTGCGAACCATCAGATCAACTAGAAGTAACTACAAGAATATGCATTTTTCTTTTGTCAGTCAGTGAACACCACCATGTCAATGAACTGGGCTTACAAACTAAAAGGTGAACTCTGCCTAAGAATAAAAAACCTTACATACACATTCTATTATGGCAGTGAAGGCAACGACAAATAGTACAACCAAACAAAAAGCAAGAGAAGCATATGGATACCCTTATGCGAGGTGGAAAGAAGGCTGCCAATTCAGAAATATCAGTGATGATATCTTCAAGATCCTGACCAAGGGTGCCAAGGCACAGACTCACCAATTTCCGAGGCTTTAGCCTTCTTTGAGAGAGAATCTGAAGTTGTTAAAGCTTGCAAGTTAATATATATATGGATATAATTCTACAAATTCATTTACAAGGACAACTGGACAGCTCAAAACTGATAGGAAATAAGATTCAATCGCTACAGTCTGCACAACACTTGATAAAGTAAGTTTGCTGGACCTGATAACACATCACATTCATTCAAAATAGAAACTGACAGTTGACATAAACAAATATCCATAAACAACCGGAATAATGTGTCACTTGGTGGAAATTAAAGCTAAGCATTTCTCGCAGATAAGTTTAATAAAATCAAAATGATCAAAGCAAAGAACATAACAATAATTCTGCAAAATAAAATCATTTTTTTTTCTATCCAAGCGTCCTTTTTCCTTCTACAGAAATAGAATGCTGATTGCTCCTTGATTGCTATCATATGAAGAGATGCCAGTTTGCTATAACTAAGAGGAAAATCAAGCTAGCCTCTAACATGTTGAACCCATAAGTGACCTATTTCAACCAGCAAAAACTTTACCCAACAGATACTCAGATTGGAGACGTAGCTGTTAAGGAGGCCATAGAGGCTTTACATCGTGGAAAACTCTAAGATATTCCTTTACATTCCCTTACAGCTTTTGTTTTGCAGGAGATGCTAAACTGAACGCCGCAGCTCTAAGCAACAGTAACCAACACACGGTCAGCCGAGTCCTCGAAATTTTCTAAACCAGTTGACAGACCCCCAGCATAAGCAACGGGTTCAGCATGAATCAGGAACATGTAACGGGAGCTTACAGAAGGAGTGTGATGGCACGGGGCTCTTCGGCTTGGGGCTCTGGCGCGGCGTGACACGGACATCGCTGAGCGACGCTGCCAGCTCGGCGACCACCGATTTCCCCTTGTCCATCCAGTCCCTGGGGTCAGATCGAGGGCGGCCGGCCGGCCCTCGAGGCGGGTGCGGGGCGGGAGCGGTACGGGGCCGGCCGCAGCAAGGTGGGCGCGGGCGAAGATGGCGGTGGCGCGCGAGCCGGTTGGGATGGGGTTGGTAGGGAAGGGACGGAATCGGAAGGTCGGCGACGGCGAGAGGGCGGGCGGGGGCAGACGGCCGCGACGCGGCTGGGGGGCAGCGGAAAGGTCGTCCCCGGTCGGACGGCGGAACGGGAGTGGCCGTCAATTTCCGTCGGTTAACTAGCGTTTCCTTTCTTTCTTAATTTTTTTTAGCCAGGGCTGGAGTTTGTATCTATTTTTCATGTGGAAGGAAATTAGAAAAAAAAATATATCTAAGATACTCTAATGCCTCAAAGTTAGTCTATATATAGTTGTTTAAAATGCCATTAATTAGAACGTGATATATGCAACATGAAATCGAAATTTGAAAATTTAGAGTGACGCTACTCGGCTACTGTGATTTTTAAGTTCCAATAAAAGATCATCTCTCCGAAGTCCCGCCGAATTAGTCATTAGTATTTCACTAAAACTTTTTTTAACATATCAATGCACGTTAATAAAATGTACTAAAATGGCTGCTTGATTGGTTGCCAATCTTGGCAGGACAAAATTTTAGCAAATTTGACCTTATTTGAATTTAAACTAAAATTCGTCCGAAGAACAAATTTTTTATTAGGATAAGTTATTTAGGGCCTAAACAATCCTATGAGAATTAAAAATTCATTATTTGACTAATTTTTTTATCTAAATTCAAACACGGTCAAATTTGCCAAAATTTTGGCCTGCCAAAGGTTTGGCAACCAAGCAAGTGGGCCCAAAGTCTACAGTTGTCAAGATCATAAAATTACGCCAAAAAAGATCATAAAAACATTTTCACAATTCAATAGATTTAATAATACTGCATTGCCTAATGATTTTGTACATATAAATGAGATGAAAAGAAGGTACGGCATCTGTTCAGAAGATTAGCTAATGAATAATACAGGCTGCTACTACAGTACTAATAGAGTCTGGTTGGTGATGATTAGCAGCTAGTAGTAAAAAATTAGGAGGACAAAAAAAGAGGGAGTCAATTCCCTGCATGCCATTATAAAAGTTTCTAATCCCCTATTTGCCACTGAAATTGTTGTTGCCCCTTCTATCATCCTACTCCATTTTTTCTTGGACCTCAGTGCCACTGCCGTTACATGGAAAGTGACAGCCGTTTGTGGGACCCACGTGTCATTCTAACATCGCCTTCCTCCCACCACCACCCTGCTCGCCTCCTGCACACCACACCGCCGCTGCCCCCGTCACCGGCCCACCGCGACGCCCTCCTCCGGCCTTGCCCACATCCACGAGCTCGATGCCACGCACGCCGACGTCCTCCGCCTCCTAGAGCCCCAGGCCACGGTTCACGCTGACGACGAAGCCCACCTCCTTCACGCCTTCTCGCGCGACGCGCACCACAAGCCCACGATGTAGACGGAGCCCGCGGATGGTGTGCGGGCGAGCGCGTCGGAGCCCGCGGCGGCTCGGCCTCGCTGCCGGCGGGTGAGTGCGCCGGAGCTCGCGGCGGCTCGGCCTCCCCGCCCGCGGACGGGCGCGCGGGCCGGAGCCCGCGGCGGCTCGGCCTCCCCGCCCGCGGACGGGCGCGCGGGCCGGAGCCCGCGGCGGCTCGGCCTCCCCGCCCGCGGACGGGCGGGCGGGCGAGCGCGCCGGATCCCGCGGCACCTCGGCATGCCCGTCCCGCGCGGCGCGACTAGCAGGCGCCGAACGAGGATGGAGGAGCGAGGCGCCGATCGTGGATGCGGACGCGTAGGAGCGCCAAGCGCGTGGACGGAGATGGGGGACGGGAGCGAGGCATGGGGATGTGGAAAGCGGTGGAGCTGCACACACGATGGGGGATGGCATGGCGCGGCGGCGGAAAGAAGCAGCACTTAACGTCCGTCACCTTTCATGTAACAGCAGTGGCACTGAGGTCCAGAAAAAAATAAACTAGAAATATAGAAATGGCACCAATAATTTCAGTGACAGATAGGGATCAGGAACTTTTATAATGGCACGTAGGAATCGACTATAAAAAAGAGGCCGGAAGCTTTGCAGCGCCCCGCCCCCACAGGAAGGCGGCAGGCAAAAGGCTGCGGCCCCACCTGTCGGCGACCCCCACCAGGCCGCCACAGCGTGCGCGGACCGTACCCTCCGGCGCACCGCTCCTCCATCTCCAATCCATCGCGTCCCAAATCGCAGCGAAGCGATCCGCCCCCTCATTCCCCCCACCGATCGAACCCCGAGCCGGCGGCGATGAGCGTGGTCGGCTTCGACGTCGGCAACGATACCCTGGTGGCGGCGGCGGCGCGGCAGCGCGGCATCGACGTGCTCCTCAACGCCGAGTCCAAGCGCGAGTCCCCCGCCGCCGTCGCCTTCTCCCACAACGCGCGCCTCATCGGCTCCCACGCCGCCTCCGCCTCCGCCTCCCACGCCCCCTTCTCCAGCGTCAAGCGCCTCCTCGTCGCCGCCACGGGCCGGGACCCCGCCGCCTCCCTCCTCCGCGACCTCCCGCGCCTCCCCTTCCCCGTCTCCGCCTCCGCCTCCGATGGCGGCGCGCTCGTCCACGCCGACCACATGGGCCGCCGCATAGCGCTCTCCCCGACCCACCTCCTCTCCATGCTG